>CAWUFW010010332.1:0-705208 GCA_963921515.1 Calotriton arnoldi
AGCAGCCACCAACCGGAGGCCCCTATCCCCCATTGGATAACATTGGGCCTCAGCACTCTGCACCCGGCTGCCCTAGTGCCGCTGACGGTGTAACGAGAGTGCATCCTTGACCCTGGGGGAACCCTTGTTCTAACCCCAGAAGCTCAACTCCAAAGACCGATTACTTACCTGGTAACCGTTAACTTCATTTCTCTCCATAGGAACCTATTGACTGTTTTTCTCTGAAAAATGTTCTAAGTGTGGAGTTGATTTGTATGGAAACCTGAAAAATAACAATTGTGCAAAACTGATTTTACTTACTGTTAGACCTGGCATCCTTGGCGTGGGTCTCCCTTCCATTTTTTCGTAATGCCTCCACTGTTGCCGATATGTTTTTGCTGGACTAGATGCTCATGGGCACTTTGCCGCTGCTAATCAGTGCCAAAGTGCAAGTGCTCCCTATCGTTAATTGATATATGTATTAGTGACTCCATGATTGGATGATTGGTTTACTTGTCAGTCCCTAGTACAGTGCACTCAGTGTGCCCCGGGCTTGTAAATCCAATGCCGCTGGTGGGCTTGCAGCACTGGTTGTGCCACCCACAGAAGCGGCTTGTAAAATGTGTCTCAGGCCTGCCATCGCAGAGCCTGTGTGCAGCCTAGGGCTGCCATGTCGACTTGGTGAGTACACCCACTTACCAGTCCCTAAACCTTCCCTTTACTGCATGTTGGTCACCCCTAAAGTAGGCCCTAGGGCAGGGTGCATTGTAAGTATAAGGTAGGACATGCCCTGGTGTGTGTGGCATGTCCTAATAGTGAATTACAGCCATTTTCGTTTTTCACTATTGCAAGGCTACCTGCTCCCCATAGGCCAGAATGGGCAGACTGACTATTACACCTTATAGTCAGAACTGACCCCGGGAACATGGTAGAAAAACGAATTTAGTATGCCTGAACTCAGGATGATAAAATACATCTTTTAGTGAAGTTGGTTTTAACATTCTGTGTTTGAAAATACCACTTTTAGAAAGTGGGTATTTTCTTGCCTAACTATCCAAGCCTGCCTCTGCTAGGTTGTGTATTCCTTGTCTGGAGATTGAGTGACAGGGGCTGGGGGTGGCCACAGGAGACAGGGTGAGTCAGCGCAGGGCTGAATAGAAAGATCTGCATCCAGAGTGGAGGGAGGAGTTGCACCTGGGTCTGAATAGGGCTGTGCCTGCCTTCCACAATGCTGGCTCCACCTCCTGCCGGGCGGCTGAGCACTCTGCCCCACATTCTGAAAGGAAAGAAGGAGTCAGAAAAACAAAGTGCTCCAGGACTGACCAGAACTGGTTTTGGACTAGGCAGAGGACTCTCTGCCTCCAGAGAACAAAGAGAATCAGGGTATAAGAGGGGCACCCAGACCCCAGGAAGATTAGATCACTTTTGGGAACAAGAAGAAACCTTTGCTGAGGAGCGGAACCAAGAAGAAACTGAGGAGAGACTATCCCTAAGCTGAAGTGCTGCTTGGGGGATTGGCCTGCAGTGGTTTGCCTGACTGCCAAAGAAAGGAGAAAGGAACTTTTGCTTTGCTGTGACTTTCATCAACTTGTGAAGGATCTCCAAGGGCTTGGAAGAGAGCTTGCCCCCTGACCGAAGTCCCAGGACCATTGGACTTCACCCCCTTTGTGAACTGCTGCTGGAAACTCTGTTTCAGTGGCTGCAGAGGTAGGGAGCTGTGACCGACTCTCACGACCGACTCGGTGTCCTGTAAGCACCGCATCGAAGCACCGTCTCGCCCTGCAACGCACGGCCCTGGTCTCACCGACTCCGTCAACGAGCCGCTGCCTGCACCGCATCGAGGGACAACGCGTCCTGCAACGCTTCGCTACGCCGAATCGAACTGGTCCGACCGACACGGTCACTGCTGCTGAGTTCGAGTCCTGTGACCGCACCGGAGTTGGGCACCGCTCGCACGCTTTGCGACGCACCGCCCGACTCGCACCGCTGTCCGGACTGATCGACGCCAGCTCCTGAATCCGGCTCCGTCGCCGCACCGCAACCTGCCAGCACCGCATCGAAGCACCGTCTCGCCCTGCAACGCACGGCCCTGGTCTCACCGACTCCGTCTCGACGACGTCAACGAGCCGCTGCCTGCACCGCATCGAGGGACAACGCGTCCTGCAACGCTTCCATTTTTGCATCGCGACCGCGACGAACAGCCATCCGGCTCGCACGCCCGTGCCTGCCGCTTCAAGTAAAAGGTACTGTGACCGAGTCTGTCTACGCTGTGTTGGCCCGTCTCGACGCGGTCAGCTGGATTTGTTAGACTCTGTTTGTTCTCGACATCGCCGTAGCCGGAGGAGGCTACCGACTCGCACAGAACCTTGAATTAAGCCTTTTGATCAGAACTAAGCACTCTTGACAGTATTGTGGATTATTTTTGTCGTTTATGGTCTTGTGATAAATCTATATAAAGTATACCTATTTTTATAAATATATAACCTGTGTGGTGTCCATTTGTAGTGTTGTCACTTGATTACTGTATGTGTTCACAAATGCTTTACACACTGCCTCTGAACTAAGCCTGTCTGCTCGTGCCAAGCTACCAAGAGGGTGAGCAGGGGTTATTTCGGGAGTGTACCTACTTTCCCTGACTAGACGCAAGGGTCCCTATTTGGACAAAGGTACCTACCTCTGCCAACTAGAGACCCCCAAATCTAACATTGGTGGTCAGCGGTGAGGATTCTGGACTTGCATTTGTGACTCATGTACAGTGATTGGTGAACACTACTTAGTGAGTGCAGACCAAAACGCAACCACATACTTTTATAGCATTTTTTCTGGGATTTCCTATTTTTGCAAATGCCAAGTTCAGTCACGATGGAGAAACCAGCATCAGTAGCCTCTGTCGAGTGTGATTGGGAAGAAGAGAGGCTAGAATGCTACACCCTTAAGCAGCTCAAGCAATTCTGCAAGAAGTTCAAAGTGTCCATGACCGGACTCTCCAGGAAGGAGGACCTTCAAAAGGCGCTGAGGGCCTGGGTCGAATCAAGGAGTGCCCCTGTGGAGGCGGCTGAGAATGCAGAAGGGCAGCTGGAGGGGCTATTGGGTCTAGGGGCTAGAAGACTACCTTCCCCAGTAGGTAGCAGTGTTTCTGCCAGAGGACTGTCTCCAGAGGAGTTGGAGGACAGGAAAGAGAGTAGGATGCACGAAATGGAGCTGACCAAGCTCAAGCTGAATGGGCAGTTAGAATTCGAAATGCAAACTAGGAAATTAGCCCTAGAGGAAAAGAAAATGCAGTTTGAACATGAGAAAGTTTTGAGGGAGTTGGAATTGAAGGCCAAGAGCTTAGAGATTACTCCCTCTGGTGGCAGTGTACCGCCTGTGCCTGTTGAAGCTAGGGTGTATATTCCAAAAGATGTGGTTAAGGAATTTTTTAAAAATGATGACATAGGGCAGTGGTTCAAAGCCTATGAGGTAGCCATGTCTTCCCACCGGGTCCCTGAGAAGGATTGGGGAGCGGGGTTGTGGGGACGGTTCCTCAGTGAAGGGCGGGATACCTTGTTGGATTTGCCCTCTGAAGTCTATAATTCGTACAGCCACATGAAGGATGCCTTAATGACTAGGTATGGTTTGACCCCTGAGCTTTATAGGCAAAGGTTCAGGAACTGTAGTAAGATTGAAAGCAGTACCTGGGTTGAATATGTGACCTTCTTTTGCAGAGCCTTGGATGGTTGGGTAAAGGGTAGCAAAGCGACTGATTTTCAGGCGCTCTTTGATTTAATTGCCTGGGAGCACTTGTCCGGTAATTGTTTTCCTGAGCTACGCCAGCACCTGATTGATAGTAAGCTGACTAACCCTAGGCAGCTTGCTGAGGAGGCGGACCGCTGGGTGAGTACCCGGGTCCACAAGGGTCACGTGGGAGACTCCGCCAAGGGTGGGCAGGGTCCCCAGCAGAAGAGTGGGGGGACAAGGGTAAACAGAAGGAGTTCCATAAAGGGCCCCAAAGTAGACCCCAAGGGAACCAAGGGAAAGGTTCCCAGCCTCCCCCTGAGAAGAAGCCAGTGGCCCTGACAGGCCCCCTGTTCACCAGGGACCACTGGTATGTTACAAGTGTGGCGCCCCTGGCCACAAGGCAAACGATCCTCGTTGCCCTTTGCATGGAAAACCAGCACCCACCAGTGCAGTCCCCCGGCAGTTGGCTAGTGTAGCCCTGGGGGAGGAGTTGGGTGCCCAAGGTGGGGGGATCCCACAGTGTTTTCCCTTGTCTCATTAGGAGACTCTGAGATGGTCCCTAGGACCCCGCTGCCTGAGAACACTAAGAAATACAGGCAGTGGGTGACCATCAATGGCCATAGGGTGGAGGCTCTGAGAGACACAGGAGCCAGTGTGACAGCTGTCAAGTGTCACCTGGTGTCTAAAGAGCAGGTTATCCCTGATGCATTCTATCCGGTTGTTGCCGCTGACAACACAGAGAGTCACTGCAAGGTGGCTCAGGTTCCCTTTGAGTGGGGGGTCTCGGGTACTCTTCAAGTAGCTGTGAGGCCAGCCATGCCTGTTGACTGTTTGTTAGGGAACGATTTGGAGAGCTCACCTTGGGCTAAGGTGGAGCGGAGTGCGCATTTAGAAATGTTGGGCTTGCCTGATTGGGCATGTGTGACCACCCGGTCAATGGCAGCTAAAGGTGTTCAAGAGGACCTGGAGCCTGAGAGGGAGGCCCAGGTGCCTGCCGGAGAGAGAGGAGGCAGGGGGCACGGGAAACCGGCCCCCGAAGTTCCCACGGTCCAGGAGGAGGCAGACCCTGAGGGGGATTCCCTGGAGCCTACAGGGGAACAGGTAGCTGAACTGGGGGACCTACCTGAGCTGACCCATTGGCAGCAAGAAGGAGGACCCTCCAGGGAAGAGTTCTGCAAGGAGCAGAACACATGCCCTTCTCTCGTGGGTCTGAGGCAACAGGCCACAGACCAGGCAGCAGGTGATCAGTCTGGATCACATTGGGTTTACTGGGAGAATGGTCTCCTGTATTCAGAGCCTAAGGTTGCTGAGCCTGGGTCAGCCCGTGTGCTGGTGGTACCCCAGCGCTTCAGAGCCTTCCTACTGGGGTTGGCTCATGATGTACCGTTAGCGGGACATCTGGGGCAGGACAAGACCTTTGACAGGCTTGTTACCCATTTCTATTGGCCCCAGATGCGCAGGAGTGCCGCCACTCACTGCAGGACATGCCAGACTTGCCAGGCAAGTGGAAAGAGTGGGAGGAAGCACAAGGCTCCTCTCCAGCCATTCCCTGTGGTCAGCACCCCCTTTGAACGGGTGGGTATTGACATTGTGGGGCCACTGGACCCCAAGACAGCCATGGGCAACAGGTTTATCCTGGTCTTGGTGGACCATGCCACCCGGTACCCTGAAGCCATCCCTCTGAGGACAGTGACGGCCCCCGTGGTGGGACGGGCACTGATGGGAATTTTCTCACGTGTGGGATTCCCTCAAGAGGTGGTGTCTGACAGAGGTACCAACTTCGTGTCCAAGTACATGAAGTCCCTGTGGCAGGAGTGCGGTGTAACTTACAAGTTCACCACTCCTTACCACCCTCAAGGAAATGGTCTGGTTGAGAGATTCAACCGGACCCTCAAGGGCATGATTATGGGTCTGGAAGAACCCATGAGGCGTAAATGGGACGTCCTCTTACCATGCCTGTTGTTTGCATACCGGGAGGTGCCACAGAAGTCTCTAGGGTTCAGTCCCTTTGAGCTCCTCTATGGACACCCGGTGCGAGGACCTCTGAGTTTGGTCAAGGAAGGCTGGGAGCAATCTCCCAGGAAACCTCCCCAGGATGTATACAGTTACATGCTGGCCTTCAGGAACCAGACTAGGCGTTTCAGAGAGCTTGCTGAGGCAAATCTGGAAGCCAGCCAGGAGGAGATGAAGCGGTGGTACGACCAGAATGCCACTCTGGTAGAGCTTCAGCCTGGTCAGAAAGTGTGGGTCATGGCCCCTGTGGAGCCTTGTGCGCTCCAGGACAGGTGGACCGGCCCTTTTACGGTGGTGGAGCGCAAGAGTCCAGTTACCTATTTGGTGGACTTGCAGTCTCCCAGGAACCCCTTGCGGGTCCTGCATGTGAACCGCCTGAAGCCCCACTTGGAGAGGTCCCAAGTGGGCATGCTCTTAGCTACAGATGATGGAATGGAGGAGGAGACCGAGCCTCTTCCTGACCTCCTGTCAGCCCGAGAGCAAGATGGATCAGTGGAGGGAGTAAACCTCTCTACCTCCCTGACACCTGAGCAGCAGGGTGACTGTCGCCAACTGTTGGGACAGTTCCCTGACCTGTTCTCCCTGGTTCCCAGTGTCACTCATTGGTGCGTCCATGAGGTGGACACTGGGGACAGTCTTCCTGTGAAGCACAAGGCTTACAGGGTGACTGACAGGGTCAGAGCCTGCATCAAGGAGGAGGTCTCCAAGATGTTTGCGCTAGGGGTGATTGAGTCCTCTAACAGCCCTTGGGCCAGCCCCGTGGTCTTGGTTCCAAAGGCTGCCGCGCCTGGTGCCACACCAGAACTCCGGTTCTGTGTGGACTACAGGGGACTCAATTCCGTCACCAGGACTGACGCCCACCCCATCCCCAGAGCTGATGAGCTCATAGATCGGTTAGGGGCTGCGCGGTACCTCAGCACGTTTGACTTAACGTCTGGGTACTGGCAGATCGCCTTGACTGATGGGGCAAAGAGAGGTCAGCATTCTCCACACCAGATGGGCACTACCAGTTCCGGGTGATGCCCTTTGGGATGAAGAATGCCCCTGCCACCTTTCAGAGGTTGGTCAACCAGGTGTTGGTTGGACTGGAGGATTTCAGTGCCGCCTACCTGGATGACATCGCAGTGTTCAGTGCCAGTTGGGAAGAACATCTGCGCCACCTCTGGGAAGTGTTGATGGCGCTGCGGAGGGCAGGCCTCACAATCAAGGCGAGTAAGTGCCAGATTGGGCAGGGTTCTGTGGTATACTTGGGACACCAGGTTGGGAGCGGCCAGGTGGCGCCCCTCCAACCGAAAATTGATACCATTCTGGCTTGGGAGCCCCCAAGACCCAGACAGAGGTGAGAGCCTTCCTAGGACTCACCGGGTATTACCGGAGATTCGTCAAGGGGTATGGCAGCATTGTTGCCCCCTTGACAGAGCTGACTTCCAAGAAGCAGCCCAGGAAAGTGATTTGGACTGACGCCTGTCAAAAAGCTTTTGACACCTTGAAGACTGCCATGTGCACGGCGCCTGTGCTCCAGGCACCCAACTTCTCCAATGAGTTCATTGTTCAGACCGACGCTTCAGAGCATGGTGTAGGGGCTGTTCTATCACAGATCAATGAGGAGGGCCTAGACCAACCTGTAGCCTTCATCAGTAGGAGGTTACTTCCCCGGGAACAGAGATGGAGTGCTATTGAGCGGGAGGCATTTGCTGTGGTCTGGGCACTGAAGAAGCTGAGACCATACCTGTTTGGGACTCACTTCCGGGTTCAGACAGACCACAGGCCCCTCAGATGGTTGATGCAGATGAGGGGTGAGAATCCAAAGCTGTTGAGGTGGTCCATTTCCCTACAGGGGATGGACTTTACGGTGGAACACCGCCCTGGTACAGAACACGCCAATGCTGATGGTCTGTCCAGATTTTTCCGCCTTAGCGATGAGAACTCCCTAGGGGTAGGATAGTTCTCCCCACATTTCAGCTGGAGGGGACACGTGTTAGACCTGGCATCCTTGGCGTGGGTCTCCCTTCCATTTTTTCGTAATGCCTCCACTGTTGCCGATATGTTTTTGCTGGACTAGATGCTCATGGGCACTTTGCCGCTGCTAATCAGTGCCAAAGTGCAAGTGCTCCCTATCGTTAATTGATATATGTATTAGTGACTCCATGATTGGATGATTGGTTTACTTGTCAGTCCCTAGTACAGTGCACTCAGTGTGCCCCGGGCTTGTAAATCCAATGCCGCTGGTGGGCTTGCAGCACTGGTTGTGCCACCCACAGAAGCGGCTTGTAAAATGTGTCTCAGGCCTGCCATCGCAGAGCCTGTGTGCAGCCTAGGGCTGCCATGTCGACTTGGTGAGTACACCCACTTACCAGTCCCTAAACCTTCCCTTTACTGCATGTTGGTCACCCCTAAAGTAGGCCCTAGGGCAGGGTGCATTGTAAGTATAAGGTAGGACATGCCCTGGTGTGTGTGGCATGTCCTAATAGTGAATTACAGCCATTTTCGTTTTTCACTATTGCAAGGCTACCTGCTCCCCATAGGCCAGAATGGGCAGACTGACTATTACACCTTATAGTCAGAACTGACCCCGGGAACATGGTAGAAAAACGAATTTAGTATGCCTGAACTCAGGATGATAAAATACATCTTTTAGTGAAGTTGGTTTTAACATTCTGTGTTTGAAAATACCACTTTTAGAAAGTGGGTATTTTCTTGCCTAACTATCCAAGCCTGCCTCTGCTAGGTTGTGTATTCCTTGTCTGGAGATTGAGTGACAGGGGCTGGGGGTGGCCACAGGAGACAGGGTGAGTCAGCGCAGGGCTGAATAGAAAGATCTGCATCCAGAGTGGAGGAAGGAGTTGCACCTGGGTCTGAATAGGGCTGTGCCTGCCTTCCACAATGCTGGCTCCACCTCCTGCCGGGCGGCTGAGCACTCTGCCCCACATTCTGAAAGGAAAGAAGGAGTCAGAAAAACAAAGTGCTCCAGGACTGACCAGAACTGGTTTTGGACTAGGCAGAGGACTCTCTGCCTCCAGAGAACAAAGAGAATCAGGGTATAAGAGGGGCACCCAGACCCCAGGAAGATTAGATCACTTTTGGGAACAAGAAGAAACCTTTGCTGAGGAGCGGAACCAAGAAGAAACTGAGGAGAGACTATCCCTAAGCTGAAGTGCTGCTTGGGGGATTGGCCTGCAGTGGTTTGCCTGACTGCCAAAGAAAGGAGAAAGGAACTTTTGCTTTGCTGTGACTTTCATCAACTTGTGAAGGATCTCCAAGGGCTTGGAAGAGAGCTTGCCCCCTGACCGAAGTCCCAGGACCATTGGACTTCACCCCCTTTGTGAACTGCTGCTGGAAACTCTGTTTCAGTGGCTGCAGAGGTAGGGAGCTGTGACCGACTCTCACGACCGACTCGGTGTCCTGTAAGCACCGCATCGAAGCACCGTCTCGCCCTGCAACGCACGGCCCTGGTCTCACCGACTCCGTCAACGAGCCGCTGCCTGCACCGCATCGAGGGACAACGCGTCCTGCAACGCTTCGCTACGCCGAATCGAACTGGTCCGACCGACACGGTCACTGCTGCTGAGTTCGAGTCCTGTGACCGCACCGGAGTTGGGCACCGCTCGCACGCTTTGCGACGCACCGCCCGACTCGCACCGCTGTCCGGACTGATCGACGCCAGCTCCTGAATCCGGCTCCGTCGCCGCACCGCAACCTGCCAGCACCGCATCGAAGCACCGTCTCGCCCTGCAACGCACGGCCCTGGTCTCACCGACTCCGTCTCGACGACGTCAACGAGCCGCTGCCTGCACCGCATCGAGGGACAACGCGTCCTGCAACGCTTCCATTTTTGCATCGCGACCGCGACGAACAGCCATCCGGCTTGCACGCCCGTGCCTGCCGCTTCAAGTAAAAGGTACTGTGACCGAGTCTGTCTACGCTGTGTTGGCCCGTCTCGACGCGGTCAGCTGGATTTGTTAGACTCTGTTTGTTCTCGACATCGCCGTAGCCGGAGGAGGCTACCGACTCGCACAGAACCTTGAATTAAGCCTTTTTGATCAGAACTAAGCACTCTTGACAGTATTGTGGATTATTTTTGTCGTTTATGGTCTTGTGATAAATCTATATAAAGTATACCTATTTTTATAAATATATAACCTGTGTGGTGTCCATTTGTAGTGTTGTCACTTGATTACTGTATGTGTTCACAAATGCTTTACACACTGCCTCTGAACTAAGCCTGTCTGCTCGTGCCAAGCTACCAAGAGGGTGAGCAGGGGTTATTTCGGGAGTGTACCTACTTTCCCTGACTAGACGCAAGGGTCCCTATTTGGACAAAGGTACCTACCTCTGCCAACTAGAGACCCACAAATCTAACACTTACCTTTTCTCTTGGAAATGTCCCAGTGTGATATCTAGGCATATCACACTGAGTAGAAAAAGTAATCTAAAAAGTAATCTCAAAAGTAACGTAAAAGTAACTTACCTGTAATTCTTATTGCAAAATTGATACAAAGTATATGTACAGCATTTCACAGTATTGCATTACCAGTAATTCAAACTGTAACCATTTCAAAGTACATTTACAACTGCACTTCAAACTGTATATTTACTGCAAAGTATTTATCAACTTACCTGTGCCAGGCTTGCTTTGCTCTAGGAAATAAAATAACTAAAAGAATATTTTTATACAAAACCAATTAGTCTGAAGTTCAGTCTTTGAGTGTGTGAAATCATTTGATGATTGAGTGGGTACAACAAATGCTTAACACTGTCCTCTGATACTGCCTTAATGCTCGACCACACTACCACAAATAGAGAGTGAGGTGCTTTCTAACTGTACCTCTGCCTACCTTTGGGGATCCACTGGACTCTGTGCACACTATACCTCACTTTGGTATAGTATATACAGAGCCAGCTTCCTACAGGCCCACTTCATCTCAGGCAGAGATTTAAATGGTATATTCCCAATAGAACACTTCGGTCTCTGGGAGCCATGACCCTGGTGGTTCCCAAATTTAAGAGAACCAACTGGGGTGGCAGAAGCTTCATTACCTGCACAGCCAACACCTGGAATCAGCTCCCCTTTCACATCTGTTCCTCCCCCAACCTGATCACTTTCAGGAAGGATTTAAAAACATGGCTGTTTAACAGTTAGGCCCAGCGTTGTCTTAGTCCTCTTTCTGTCCATTGTTGCTGAGCTAGCGCCAGGACACTTTCGGGTTCCGTTGCACTCTATAAATTCATTTAACATAAAATAAGATAACATTTCATGTGCAGTGGTGCGCAGGCCGTGTGCCGACGGCCTAGCACCTTGCTGAACAAACACAACCAGACACTGTCATATACTATACGGGAGTGGCCATGAGCGGTCTACAGCCCATTTATTTATACCCTTTCATCGTCCGCACCACGATCAACCAAAGGACTTTTACCTGCCAACTCAGCCACTTCTACTGCAACACAACCTGTGAAGAATCCCACGCCACTCCCGCACAGAAGACCATAAAAAAACCCGGAACCACTCCAATATATCATGCTCAATGCCTGCTCGCTCTGCAAACACACCACAGAAATCTGGGACACCATCGCCACCCTCTCGACGGACGTTGCCTTCATCGCGAAACGTGGCTCAACCGCTCCTCGAACCCCGACATCACCCCCGCCTCTCTAGACGGATACAAGATGATACACAGAGTCCACACCAACAAACTAGTGGAGGTATTGCCATCATCTTCAAGGAAGCAATCAGATGCACCATCACCAATGACGACCCCTCGCCTCTCATGGAACACTTCAACTTCCAACTACAGACTGAACGAAGACCACGATAAGAGGCACCCTCGCCTACAGGCTCCCAAGACCCAGACCTACCTTCTGCGATGCAATCTCCAACCTCATTGCCCCCCCCAGCCATCAACTCCCACCACTACGTCCTACTAAGCGATCTCACATCGACGACCCCAACAACGCCAACTCCATCACCCTCCTGGAGAACCTGCACACTATTGGCCTCACCCAACTGGTCACCGAACCCACGCACAAGGCCGGACACACACTCAACCCCATTTTCACCTCCAGCGACTGAATCAAATTCAGCCACACCACAGAACTCACCTGGACTGACCACACCATCATACACTTTACCATCTCCGACACCCAGCATACCATCACCAAGCATCACATCTGCTCCAACCGTAGCTGGAGCAAGGTTACCGAAACTCAGTGGACACAGGCCCTCACCACCATCCAACCTGAAGCCTCAGCAGACCTCGACCAGGCCTTCCAGAACTTTGCCGCCTGGACCACCAACTGCGCAGATACAGTCACCCCACGGAAACCTACAAAAACCAACCAAGGACCATCCTACATCAACCACCGACTGAACTTCCATCAGCCCGCCAGACACCTGCGCTCCTCCTTACTCGCCATCGCACACACTCCCCCGCATCCGTCGCAACCGTAGCAGTGGCCGCTTGTTCTCCTACCTCACCGCCAAGACCTGGAACGATCTACTCCTCCACCTCTGAACCGCACCCTCCCTGGTGGACTTCAGAAAGAGACTCAAGACCTGGCTTTTCGATAGATAGAGCACCCTCAGATACCGCTAGAGGTGACAGTGCTGCACTTTATAAATGCTACTTGATTGATTGATTGGTCTTTGTCGCTTGCTCGTCTCATTGTCAGTGAAATTGCTCTCCCACCCTCGCAGCTTCACCATTAAGTGAGGCCTGCCCCTGCCCTCTCGAGTGTTGGTGATCGAGGCCCTCCTCCACCCGCAGGTTTCCCTGCGCCTCATCCCTGGTGGCCCAGTGGATCTCTGTATCCTTCCTCTCACTCTGCTCTTGCACTCGTTTTCACTCGTTTTTCTACCCTTTTCTATCTTTCACCTTTCTGCACTTTTCTGCATCTCTGCTCTTTTGTGCCTTATTTCTGCTCATTTTCCCTTCCTCTCGCTCTGCTCTTTCACTCGTTTTCACTCGTTTTTCTACCCTTTTATCTTTTACTTTTCTGCATCTCTGCTCTTTTGTGCCTTATTTCTGCTTATTTTCCCTTTTTCGTTATCCCTTATTTCCTCCCTTTACCTTTCCCCGCCGCTGCTGCCCCCGCGGCCCCTCCCCCCCAGCGCGACCGGCCCAATCCAGCTCCCTCCCCGCTCCCGCCTCCCAGCTGTCCAGCCCTCCCTGACCCCTACTTAATGGCGGCCGCTGCGGGGACAGGCGAGCAAGACCACTGACTCATTGTCAGTGAAATTGCTCTCCCACCCTCGCAGCTCCACCATTAAGTGAGGCCTGCCCCTGCCCCTGCACTCTCGAGTGTTGGTGATCGAGGCCCTCCTCTACCCGCAAGTTTCCCTGCGCCTCATCCCTGGTGGTCCAGTGGACCTCTGTCTCCTTCCTCTCACTCTGCTCTTTCACTCGTTTTCACTCGTTTTTCTACCCTTTTTTATCTTTCACCTTTTTGCACTTTTCTGCATCTCTGCTCTTTTGTGCCTTATTTCTGCTCATTTTCCCTTCCTCTCGCTCTGCTCTTTCACTCGTTTTCACTCGTTTTTCTACCCTCTTTTATCTTTCACCTTTCTGCACTTTTCTGCATCTCTGCTCTTTTGTGCCTTATTTCTGCTTATTTTCCCTTTTTTCTTTATCCCTTATTTCCTCCCTTTACCTTTCCCCGCCGCTGCTGCCCTCGCGGCCCCTCCCCCAGCGCGACCGGCCCAATCCAGCTCCCCTCCCGCTCCCGCCTCCCAGCTGTCCAGCCCTCCCTAACCCCTACTTAATGGCAGCCGCTGCGGGGACAGGCGAGCAAGACCACTGACTCATTGTCAGTGAAATTGCTCTCCCACCCTCGCAGCTCCACCATTAAGTGAGGCCTGCCCCTGCCCCTGCACTCTCGAGTGTTGGTGATCGAGCCCTCCTCCACCCGCAGGTTTCCCTGCGCCTCATCCCTGGTGGTCCAGTGGACCTCTGTCTCCTTCCTCTCACTCTGCTCTTTCACTCGTTTTCACTCGTTTTTCTACCCTTTTCTATCTTTCACCTTTCTGCACTTTTCTGCATCTCTGCTCTTTTGTGCCTTATTTCTGCTCATTTTCCCTTCCTCTCGCTCTGCTCTTTCACTCGTTTTTCTACCCTCTTTTATCTTTTACCTTTCTGCACTTTTCTGCATCTCTGCTCTTTTGTGCCTTATTTCTGCTTATTTTCCCTTTTTTTCTTTATCCCTTATTTCCTCCCTTTACCTTTCCCCGCCGCTGCTGCCCTCGCGGCCCCTCCCCCCCAGCGCGACCGGCCCAATCCAGCTCCCCTCCCCGCTCCCGCCTCCCAGCTGTCCAGCCCTCCCTGACCCCTACTTAATGGCGGCCACTGCGGGGACAGGCGAGCAAGACCACTTACTCATTGTCAGTGAAATTGCTCTCCCACCCTCGCAGCTCCACCATTAAGTGAGGCCTGCCCCTGCCCCTGCACTCTTGAGTGTTGGTGATCGAGGCCCTCCTCCACCTGCAGGTTTCCCTGCGCCTCATCCCTGGTGGTCCAGTGGACCTCTGTCTCCTTCCTCTCACTCTGCTCTTTCACTCGTTTTCACTCGTTTTTCTACCCTTTTCTATCTTTCACCTTTCTGCACTTTTCTGAATCTCTGCTCTTTTGTGCCTTATTTCTGCTCATTTTCCCTTCCTCTCGCTCTGCTCTTTCACTCGTTTTCACTCGTTTTTCTACCCTCTTTTATCTTTTACCTTTCTGCACTTTTCTGCATCTCTGCTCTTTTGTGCCTTATTTCTGCTTATTTTCCCTTTTTTCTTTATCCCTTATTTCCTCCCTTTACCTTTCCCCGCCGCTGCTGCCCTCGCGGCCCCTCCCCCCCCCAGCGCGACCGGCCCAATCCAGCTCCCCTCCCCGCTCCCGCCTCCCAGCTGTCCAGCCCTCCCTGACCCCTACTTAATGGCGGCCGCTGCGGGGACAGGCGAGCTAGACCACTTACTCATTGTCAGTGAAATTGCTCTCCCACCCCCGCAGCTCCACCATTAAGTGAGGACTGCCCCTGCCCCTGCACTCTTGAGTGTTGGTGATCGAGGCCCTCCTCCACCTGCAGGTTTCCCTGCGCCTCATCCCTGGTGGTCCAGTGGACCTCTGTCTCCTTCCTCTCACTCTGCTCTTTCACTCGTTTTCACTCGTTTTTCTACCCTTTTCTATCTTTCACCTTTTCTGCACTTTTCTGCATCTCTGCTCTTTTGTGCCTTATTTCTGCTCATTTTCCCTTCCTCTCGCTCTGCTCTTTCACTCGTTTTCACTCGTTTTTCTACCCTCTTTTATCTTTTACCTTTCTGCACTTTTCTGCATCTCTGCTCTTTTGTGCCTTATTTCTGCTTATTTTCCCTTTTTCTTTATCCCTTATTTCCTCCCTTTACCTTTCCCCGCCGCTGCTGCCCCCCCGGCCCCACCCCCCCAGCGCGACCGGCCCAATCCAGCTCCCCTCCCCGCTCCCGCCTCCCAGCTGTCCAGCCTCCCCGACCCCTACTTAATGGCGGCCACTGCGCGGACGCGCAGCTGGCGCGGGCAGCGGGTGCGCCGCTGGTGCACCGAAGGCGCGTCAAAGGCAAGCCCGTCTGCGCCCGTCCGCGCCCCGTCCGCGACCAGCGCCAGGAACCCTGGACCTACGCCCCGCCAACGCTATGACCCAGCAGCACTCCACGCACTCAACCCAGGCCGCAACAACAACTGCAAGCTAGCATCACCAGCCGACACCCACGGACCCTTCAGCTGTCACCGCTGCCGGCACACCTGCAGCACCGCCAAGAACACGAGGAGAACATATCCACCGGCACTGCAGACGAGGGATTGCCAAGAAATAGAAGCGCTAACTACAAATAAATCAGATAGCTGAAAAGAACAACTCAAATACAAGAACTTAAGAGAGATTTTGCATTCCATCATGCAAATTAAATATGGTACCTAATGTCCTACACGTCCAAAGTCTCGCCCTGATGAAGACCTTCACACAAAACATTCTGTCTGGTCCAATCCACTGAAGGTCGAAACGCGTTGGCTCTCTTAAGAGAGCGGCTCAGAGCAACCGAACATAACAAGTTTGCCCAACAATAGGTGCACTTGAACTGATCAAATGCCGCTCCAGATTCGAGTTTTGTAAATAATTCTCTGACCTCTCTAGGACCTGTTTAGTACTGCTAATTGAGGGCAAAATAGAGATAACAGTCCCAATTACAATTGTAGAATAGTAGGACTCATTCATGTTAGGAATGATATTTATGTAAAAATCACTGCAAATAGGATTATTGTTGTTTATGTATGTAGTAATGTTTTAAGGTTATTTATGTGAGTCATGTAAATATTGTATATGTTTTGTGTCTACACTAGCTGTGTCAAAAGTAGCTGTTGTATTTATTCACAAAAAAACAAAAAGAGAGAGGTATGTTACAAATGTGTAATGTGATGGGAACCTCTTTTTTGATAATGAAATAATGAAGAATGCATCCTTAAATAAATGGAGCCAATAGTTAATAAAAAGAACCATTGAATCATAAGTGAAAACTTATTCATGGTGTCAGAGGTATTCTGTTTGTTACTGACTAAGAACACGAATCCAGCACAACCCGCCCACAAGAACACAACCGAACCGAAGACCCTGCAATGCATCCTCCTCAACGTCCGATCCCTCCACAAACATGCCACAGAAATCTGGGACCTCCTCGACAGCACCACCCCGGACGTAGCGTTCTTCACCGAAACCTGGACCAACACCACCTCGGGACCGGACATCGCCATCGCCATCCCCATCCCCCAAGGATACAAGATCTCCAGGAAGGACCGCCCCACCCGCCCAGGAGGAGGAATCGCCATCGTCCACAAATCCAGCCTCCGCCTGAGTACACTCCCCGACGAGCCCACAGAACTGATGGAACACCTTCACTTCAAGATACTGGCCAGCCCCACCGCCACCCTCCGAGGAACCCTCATCTACCGACCCCCTGGACCCCGCGGACCCTTCACCAACTCCATCACGGACATTATCTCCCCGCAGGCCATCGCATCTACCAACTACACCCTGCTGGGAGACCTCAACTTCCACCTCGACAACCAACTGGACCCCAACACCACATCCCTCCTGGACAACCTCCACAACATTGGACTCCGCCAGATCGTGACCGAGCCCACGCACTCAGCAGGACACACCCTCAACCCCCTCTTCACTACAGGAAACTCCATCACCTTCAGCCACACCACCGAACTCCCATGGACCGACCATCGTTGCGTCCACTTCACCTTCAGAACACCCACCATCCACAGACACCAGCACCTGCTTCCACGAAGAAACTGGACCAAAATCACCGACGACCAGCTCACCTCCTCACTCAACAACTCCACCCCAACCATTGCGGAAAACGACGACCCCAACACCGCAGCCCGAACCCTGCATAGATGGATCTCGGACAGCACCAACACCATAGCCCCCCTCAAGAAAAACAACAATACCCGCACCAAGAAAGCCAGATGATTTACCACCGAACTTCGAGAGTCCAGACGCACATGCCGCCGCCTCGAAAAGGCCTGGAGGAACACCAAATCCACAGAAGCCCACAACAACTTCAGAGCCGCCACCAACGCCCACCATCAACTCATCAGAGAAACGAGGAAAAAAGCGATTGAAGACAGAATCTCCACCCACGCGCACAACAGCAAGGAACTCTTCAGCATCATCAAGGAGTTCGCCCAACCCACCAGCGAGTCTACCGACATCCCTCCCTCACAAGATCTCTGCGACAAACTCAGCACCTTTTTCCACCACAAAATCAAGAGCATCTACGACAACTTCGACGAAGACAACCAACACACTGAACCCTCACCAACCACCCCGACACCCGGAAACCAGCGATTGACGACTGGACAGCCCTCACCACCGAAGACACACTGAAGACAATGAAGTCAATCCACTCAGGGGCCCCCACGGACCCCTGCCCCCACCACATCTTCAACAGAGCCGCAGACACCATCGCACCCATGCTCTGCCACAACATCAACCGCTCCCTGGCGACCGCCTCGTTCCCCGACGACTGGAAACACTACGAGGTCAACCCCCTCCTAAAGAAACCCTCAGCGGACCCCACCGACCTCAAAAACTACAGACCCTGCTCCCGTTCCCAGCGAAAGTCATTGAGAAAGCCATCATCAGCCAACTCGCCACATTCATTGAAGAACACAACATCCTCGACTCCTCCCAATCCGGCTTCAGAAAAAACCACAGTACGGAAATCGCCCTCCTCGCCGCAACAGACGACATCCGCACCCTACTGGACAAAGGAGAAACAGTAGCCCTCATCCTCCTCGACCTATCAGCGGCGTTCTACACAGTCTCCCACCGCACCCTAATACGCAGACTCTACAACGCAGGAATCCACTACAAGGCCCTCGACTGGATCCGCTCCTTCCTCTCCGGCAGGACGCAGCGGGTCAGACTCCCCCCTTTCCTCTCGGACCCCACACCTACCACCTGCGGAGTCCCCCAGGGTTCCTCCCTCAGCCCGACGCTCTTCAACGTCTACATGGCTCCACTTGCCCCCATCGTCAGAACCTACGGAATCAACATCGTGTCATATGCAGACGACCCCCAGCTCATCCTCCCCCTATCCAATGAGCCCAACACCGCCAGACGCAACTTTCGAGAAGGCATGGAAGCCGTCGCCAAATGGATGAAAAACAGCTGCCTACAACTAAACACCAACAAAACAGAAGTACTCATCATGGGCCCAAACCCTGACGCCTGGTGCGACACCTGGTGGCCCCTCGCCCTCGGAAACCCGCCAACCCCCACGGACCACGCACGCAACCTGGGAATCATCCTGGACTCCGAGCTCAAAATGGACCGCCAGATCAACTCTGTCTCGTCTTCCTGCTTCCACTCCCTCCGCCTCCTTCGTAAAACCTTCAAATGGATCCCCCTCGAACACCGAAAGACCGTCACTCACGCCCTGGTCACCAGCAGACTCGACTACGGCAACGCTCTCTACGCCGGAATAAACAAAAACCTCACCCGCAAGCTACAGAACATCCAGAACGCCGCCGCAAGACTGGTCCTCAACCTGCCAAAACACTGCCACATCTCCCAGCACCTGCGCACACTCCACTGGCTCCCCGTCGAGGCGAGAATCACCTTCAAGATGCTCACCCACGCACACAAGGCCCTCCACGGCACCGGACCAGCATACCTGAACAGCCGACTCAAATTCCACGCACCCCAAAGGACCCTACGATCAGCCCAGCTCTCCTACGCCGTGGTCCCCCGCACCAGAAAGACTAGATCGGGAGGCCGCTCCTTCTCCTTCCTCGCGGCCAAAGCATGGAACGCCCTTCCGCTCCACCTCAGACAGACAACATCGCTCCCCATCTTCGCAAGAGACCTCAAAATCTGGCTCTTCGACAGACCCCCTCCTTGATGGAATGGAACCTGCCCCCCCCTAGCGCCTTGAGACCCTTACGGGTGAGTAGTCGCACTTTAACAAACCCCTGATTGATTGATTGACTCTCGCCCTTTCCCATTATTTCTGGTTTTCACTGCCTTTATCGTTTCTTTGCCTTTATCAACTTCTGATCGCAGCGTTATTTTGCACTTTGTTATCGCTGTTTGTTGCAAATTCTGTACCTGGTTATCACTGCCTTTAGCGTTATCGTACTGTATGAATGATGGGTCGGTGTTAGGTTGTGGCATTGTACCTCTTATCTTGGTCATATTAGCAATTTTCTGACTGACGATCAATTACATTTTCCTTAGGGCTTTCACTTTCTTTGAGGTCTTGCAATGGATGGAGTTGCGCTTTGACTCCACATACGCCAACCGTCAATTCTCACTTTGACTGAGGCACATGTGGTGGGCATGAGTAGTTTGCAGGACCTCAGCAAACTCTCTGGGAGAGCACTCGACTCTTTGGGTAGCGGGATTTCCGTGTCCCCTATCTCGTTGCCAGTTGTAGCGTCCTCCCCAAGGTAGCACGTAAATGAATCATGCCAAACACGGAGCTCAGTATTACATGTCTTTATTTCTCAGAGCACCACTGAAACGTATTGTGTCATGAATTTTATTGACCACACCCAATCACTTGCGTCACTAGACTACGGCATCTGTTAAGGACCATGGAGGTCCTGCGCTCTATAATACATAAAACACTACAGACCTCAAACAAAAACCCTCCCAAATCTGCTAAATCTTTAACACTGTCTTAAGTCCTCTATAGCAAGATCTCTATTACAGGCTGCGAGTCTGCTTAAGCAGGACCTCTGCCCAAAATTATTGTGGCATAAACAATAATAATCAATCAATTATTCAGTTTTGTAAAGCACGGCTTCTCACCCCTGAGGGTATCTGGGCGCTAATATATCACTGAATCCTACCTATACTTGCTTGAAGATTCTCTGCGCACAGAAAATGAAAAATAGGAAGTCGGATCGGCCAGCTTCCTTTTTATGTTGCTTACTAAGGAAAAGGAATCTGGCCATCTTGGAGAGATGGGATACTAGTAGGCTTAACTTATTTTTTGTTTTGGCGATTCCGTTAAATTATTACTGTGGCCAGTGCTTTAAATGGGAAATTAGAAGTGCCGGTACCCACTAATTAGACTGGGTGGGTAGTTAGGGGCGTGTCTAGGGGCGTGTCTGGGGGCGTGGCTGCGAGCCAGGAATTTAACAATAGCCACATAAGTAAGCTTTAATGCAAATGCTCCGATTGTCATGTAAAGCGCTTAAATGCCCATGGGCCAAATTCGCGCAAAATCAAACTGCCTCCTTACATAAGAGACATGGCAAGCATCAGCTTCTATGTCATAGGTGCAGAGCCTAATTTTTGGCAGTTTGATATTGCGCGAATTTGGGCCATGGGCATTTAAGCGCTTTACATGACAATCAGAACATTTGCATTAAAGCTTACTTTTTTTAAGACCCCTGGTTAAAGGAGTTGTCCTGAATCACAGGATGATGAGCCGACGTCGGGATTCGACCCTGGTTCTTCAGTTCAACTCTCGGCACCTCTGACCATATCCTCATTCTTGTTGCGATGCCAATGAGAATCAGAGGCGCAACTAGAGTCAAATTTCGGTGGGGGGGGGGGTGTTGGGGCTGATTCTTCCAGCAGTATGCAGAGTGGAGCTGCAGGGGATCTAAGAAGGGGTGAGAAACAACAAAGCCTCCTTAAAAAGCAATTGGTCTTTTAAAGACCTGTGAAGTACTCGGGTGCAGCTGTGTGTGCTTCCGTGAAGCTGTCTCAGCCAGGCTGACACACACACGATGGGGGAGTGGGGTGTCTGAAGCCCTTTGATCCCAATGGGCGTTGCGCGCCTGATGAGAACCTAACACTGCAGGAGCAACCCAGCGCAGAAATACACAGGCTGTTGCCAGCCAGAGCAGCACATAAACACGCACCATCTGAAAGGGTAATTTTCAGTTTTCACGTTGCACGTACCCGTACTTCAGGACCCGAGCCCTGCTGCTTCATGGAGTACCGGTACTCTCCTTGCCCGCAAATAAGTTCCGGTACTCTGGGGGAGAAAACTGAGAAGTGCCGGTACTCAGTACCGGTGAGTACCGGCCCATTTAAAGCACTGACTGTGGCGAGATAGACGAATGAGCATGAAATTAGAAAGCTAGATGAGAGCACACAGGCTGGACCTAAAGACCTGGAGGAATACTGGATAAAGGCAAGGGTAAACGTGGATACCACATATGGTTGGTGAATGATGAATAGCTGGTAAAGGGCTAAACAGGACTGGACTGCAATTGTCATCTGCTGCCATGCTTCTCAAAGGTACAAAAAATATCTCTATCAATTTAGCCTAGTTCTAGAGTGACACTTTCTTACGAGAAGAAAACAAGCAGTGAAGTAAATGAAAAGAGTTAAATATCAAAATCTACACCCCTCTGAACAATGAGAAGCTGTAAATAGATCTTGAAACTGCTGGAAAATCCTTAAAATGGAGAGTCACAAACCTACTGCCCCAATTTTAAAATAATGACGTCATATTCACAATGTTTTCAGTTGAAGGCTGGGTTCTCTCGTACCAGTATAAATACACAAGTCACATTCTCCACTGCACCAGGATTCAATTCTGTTGCTCTGTGATTACACACACACAGGTTCACATACACACATTCCCGATGGGTGGTACTTGGCAAGGTTGTCTGTGGTATTTGGCAGACTTGCTGTACTTCCTGAAAAGCGCATCATAGACAAAATACCAAAAAGAAAGTGAAGCATGTACAATCCACGATGGCTAATCTAGGTGTTATTTTTCATAAATGGCAACGTTCGGGATCAGGCAGCCAAAATATGTCACTATAAATTAGATATAAAGAGAGATATTACATTGAAAGTATGTGACATTTGCGCTTGGGAGCAGCTCACTAATTGAGGTTTTAGGTGAACAACTTCCATCAGAAAAGCAAGCACACTATTCTTCAACTGCTGTGTAAACTAACCTCAGCACACTGTTCATTTTGATTCATTCGGGAACGAGCTCCCAGTGAACATCAGACGCTCCCCGACACTGCACACGTTCAGGAAGGACCTCAAGACCTGGCTCTTCGACTGATCCGGAGACGCCCCCCCGACCCCCACAGCGCTTTGAGACCCTCACGGGTGAGTAGCGCGCTATATAAACCCCTGATTGATTGATCTACACAGCTGATATACACAAGAAAAGCTTTGAAGGGGGAGGAAGAAAATACCCTTGTGGCCTAGTCTGCGGTCCAGAGAGGCAAAACATTGTCTCTTAATCTCCAGCTGAAGGTCTTTGCTTCGAGCCTTGGGAACCAGTTTTGCAAAATAGCCAGGGCCTGATTTATGAGAAGTGTTGCATCGCTGCGACAAAGCAACGATGCAACACTTCTTAGTGTGCCCTCCTTGCGACACCATTGATGCGTCATATTTACTGTATGACGCACCATGTCGCAAGGAATGACAGATACGTCAGTATTACTGACGTATCTGTCGGCGCAAAACTGAAGCATTGCTGGAGTTGTGCCAGAAACGTGAAGCAAGTCCAGCAATGAAGGGGGAGAGCTATGACACTAACACTGCGTCACCCTTATGCCTGCTATGAGGCAGGCGTAAGGATTTGACGCAATGGCGTCCTAGAAGTGGCGCACTGAAATCTTAGAGATTTCAATGCGCCACTTCTACGAGGCTTTGATGCGGGGGAACGCCCACCCTGCATACATTATACCTGGCGCAGGTATAATATAGCGCAGGGGTTTACGAAGTGACGCATCTGCCTAGACGTGTCACTTCGTAAATATGGTTCAACGTGGCGCATTATTTACACCGCTGCAGCGTCACAAAAAGTGACGCAACAGCGGCGTAAATGTGACGCAAGGGCTCCAGACCCTCGGAGTCCGATGTCAGAAAAATGCCCATGACGTCCTGCAGCAGCACCATAATTGCAGCAAAGGGTGACGAAGATCTTATAACACCGTGACCATATGTTAACAACAAGCCCTTGCCTTGGTGTATCCATGGCAACCCACACCTCACTGTGACTCACATGTGAAGCTCTCTCACAACCTGAACACACAGTCGTCACCATTGGCTGGTATCTCGCACTGGCTGTAACACTGCCATAACGAGAGTGCCTAGAGCAATAAGGCAAGCATCGAGGAGCTAAAAGAGTGACATTGCTTTTTAGTGTGGTAATACGGGGAAATTCATTGAAATGCGTTATTATAACACGTGATGCGTAGCACTTGGCAGGGTTGCGTCTATATCAAAGGCTACATGCTATTTTCCTGTCATCTGATCTGAGGTAATTTCATGAGATGTTATGGTCAGGCTAAATTTCTTGCAATGTAATTATTCTATTATATAATCTCAGGCAAATAACATTCTCCTAACATGGAAAATCCTCTTTTTGGTCACATATTATGATGGAAGACGTAGAATTTCTCCTTCACCACAGACCTTTATGGAAGGGTTTTTTTTTCAACCAGAAACCCAATACATAGTTCAGGAAGAGCCGTTTAGTGATAAGACTGGGGGCACAATTCGGTACCCGGAGAGACAGTTTCGAGGAAGGTAGAGCACAGTGTTTTCTTTCACACAACCTTAGGAAGCCATGAAAAAGCTTGACATTACCACATTATGTGAGCTTTCATAGCGCATGCTCATCCCCGCAGGCGCACGTTAGGAAGGTTGGATCACGTGAGCGCTCTGCGGTACTTCTCTGGAAATCATCCCACCGCCACCATCCTCCAGTATCAGTGCTTGGCAGAGCTGGTGACGTCAGAATGACATTTGGAGGAGGCCCGCTTGGAGTACTTTATTTAAAGCCACTGCTAACCTTTCATTAGCTTCTAAGTAAATATGTGACAGGTCAGTAATGCAGAAACATTATTAAGTATCGCAATAAGTAAAATAGAAAAATGTAAGAAAGCATTCAAATTATTCAAAAATTTTTAAACTAAGATGCCATTGAACTAAATTTACAAACAATACAAAAGTAAAATCAGTTGTCCTTCAGATTCTCTTTCTATTTCCTATATAATCTACTACTCAGACATGGCCGTCTGATTCTCACGTCGTTTAATACTAAAGTCCATTGTCTCTTTCACTGCCATAGCAATCTTTCTGGAGGCGGGGGAAGCAGGAGCTGCTGTCAGAGGACGTCACCGGCTGTGAGCTGCACCGGGAAGAGCGGCTGACAGGAGGAGCGGGCTGAGCTCGGGATACCGGGAACCGGGGGGACAGGTAGGACGCCTTTCCGTCCCAGCAGTATGTGATCTGAAGACCTACACGGGAAGAGTCCCGTCATTAATACAGGGGTTTTATTGATGCTTGTCTAGATAAGCAACCTACGGTGGTCATGAAGACATGACAATCGAGTTCTAGGTTGCGGTGGATGTCCGTGTTCCAAGTGATATCGCCGCGTTCTAGGCCAGCACATGCCTTTTGTTTTATGTTTTGTTCACTGTACATATCAACCTACATCTTAATGTCCTTGTTCTAGGATATTATTGGGCTATACCTTCTATTGAATTCTAATGCTCTAGGTTAATATAGTAGCCTGTAATTTAGCAGGTGTCGGAGTTTTAGATTAATAATGGTTTATTACTTTCTGTGAAGTTCATGTTCTAGGTTTTTACACTTTACACTGGGTGTTTGTTCTATTGTTTTTCAGTTATTGTTGTAATTATATTTTTAAATCATAGCGGAGCGCTTCAGAGCTTTTTGTATCGTTAGGGGTGGCACAGGGGCGCAGGAAGGAAGTTTAAGTTCAGTTGTACATATGCGAAAAGTAGCCAGAGTTGTTCTTGATCATCCTTAATGCACAGATATGTCGGAGATGGATTCTTGACAGATAGACAGTAGGTGTCTCCAACGAGTAGCTCTCGAGCTACCTGTCATCAGCTCTCCTGTGTGCATCCCAGTCTTCTAAATTGGAACATTTTGCTTCGTTAAATTAACATATGTATGACAAAACTGTATTCCAAGACGTATTTGATTTTGAGTGATAAATGATGTGTGGAGACTTATTTCTAATGTGATTACTTTTGTGTCAAGGGCACTGTGGCTGGCATGTATTACCTACGTGTAGACATTCTAAATTGACAAAGCCTTTCATACATTACTGATGGTAATCCTGCTAATGTACGGAGGTGATCGCTGCTGGTAAACTTGGACATGGTGGGCACTAATGTAACCTTGTCTGATGTGGTCAATGTTAGAACACTAATAATATTAGTAGCTCGCAATGATTTTTATTTATCATAAATAGTTCTTAATACACAAAAGGTTGGAGACCCCATATCAGTATACCCTTGGAATTAAGCCAGGAAGGCTACCAGAGTCTCAACTGCACCAACTGGACAGCTGGCTTCAGAACTCATGTTGTGAGGAGTCTGAATGGCAACTGAGTGAGACAGAGTGCATGGTGAGAAATGAATTCAAGACTGTTCATGAGAAGCCAGTCAGGAATGGCATGATGAGCTAGTTCATCTCCTAAGTGCCAGCTTAGCGGAAGCAGAGTGTAATCAGTTGACGACAAACCAGTCTTCATTCTATGTTATTTGTAGCTTGTAGGCATGCTTTAGTTCAGTATGCTGCAGTAGTCTTGCTGGGATATGAGAGGGCTACCACTGGCATAAAGGCAATTATTTGTAGAATTTACAAGAATGAGGGAACAAAAGAAGGTGATGGAGATTTTGGAGATTTGCATTTACAGGGGATTTCATGGAAATATCACTGTTGAACAGCACACACATGTCGCATACCGTTTCCTTTGATTAAGGGGAATCCCATTAAATCAGGTCATTAAAGCGGAAGAGTTAGTTGGGTAATTGGCCTGCAGGGACGTTGAGCAATATTCCAGTCATCTGGCTGTCCGGGCAGGCCCAGTTCCACTGCATCCAGTCTTGGACATCTTTCAGGCAGCTACCCACTGGGTAACATTTCCACATTCATCTTCCAGATATAGCTGCTCCCTCTGGGCAGGAGCAATGCTGGCTCCAGCAGCATGCGGGGAGCTGGCGGAGGCCTTTGGGCTCCTCCCTTAGCTCCCAATGAGTGTATGGTGGGTGCCCTGGGTGAGCAACCTCCTTTAATTAATGTTAAAAAAAAAACGACCCTGAGGTATGGGGGCCCCAGGGCCTAAAGAGGCTTGGGGATCGTGGCCACACAGCCCCCAAACCTTTTTTTCTTGTATTTGGCCCCATAGGGGGTCCCCGGGTCCTGACGACCAACCTTATGCTGCGCACGGCAAAGACTGTGCGCAGCGCAAGGTTGTCTGCCTGCTGGGGATTTGGCCGAAGGCCAGGCCCTGCAGCCAACGTTGTGCAGCGCACAGCCAAAGGTTGTGTTTGACGAGGGGGTTGGCTTTAGATAGTGTTAGGAAATATTACTTTACGTTAATAAAAAAAAAAAAACTGAAATTCACTGAAAAAACCAAAGGTTAAAGTAACGTTATAGTTAGTTGAATATGTCAGTGACTATATTAACGTTATGAACTAAAAACAAAAACCGGAAATTCACCAGTTATAGTTAGCAGAGCTAACTATATAACTTGTGCTGTACCGTGCACTGCCTATGACCTCACATATTGCATCACTTATGACATGTTCTATGACATAATTTATGACATTACTGATGACATCTCAAATGATATAATTGATGATATCACTAATGACATCATCCGATTTGATTTGAGATTTTTATAAAGCGCTCGAATGCCCGAGGGCGTCTTGGCGCTACTGCCAGCAAAACCGAATTGCCACTGATGAGAGACGTAATGAATCCTTTAGTTAATAAAAAGCCATGTTTTTAGGGATTTTCTAAAATACCATAAATTTGGGCTGTTCTTTATATCTGCTGGGAGGGTATTACATATTTTGACAGTTCCTAAAATGAAACTCCTACCACCCCAGTGTGCTTTCTTAAATCTGGGGGTCAGTAGGAGTTTACTGGAAGAAGACCGTAAGTTTCTTAAGGGTGAATACCAAATCAGATGGTTCTTCAAATATTGTGAACCGGCACCATGCAATCCCTTATAGGCTAAGCATAGGGATTTAAATTTATTCCTTTTTCCGACTGGAAGCCAGTGCAATTTTCTCAGGCCACGGACAACCGACTGATATTTTGGAATATCCCGCAGCAAATGCGCTGATGCATTTTGCAACCGCTGTGACTTTTGGCAAGTACTGTATTTGGATATTTACATAAAGAGCGTTTCCATAGTCCAATCTAGATAAGACTAATGCTGTCACCAGTGTCTTTTGTAGGTCTAGAGGTATGAAAGGGCGGATCTTTCTAATCATCTTTAAGATAAAAAAGTTTGTGGAAGCAAGAGTGGTAATCTGATCTTTAAAGGTCAATTTATCATCAGAGATGAAACCTAGGTTTTTCACCTTCTTTACCGGTGATGGGAGGTCACCCAGAGTTGTCAGCCACCATCTAGGTGACCAGAAGGAGTGTCTACACCCAAGAGGAAGACCTCTGTTTTTCTGCCATTAAGTTTTAAACAGTTGGAACTCATCCATTGATTTATCTGAGTCAAGCACTCGTTAAAACGATCTGCTTTTTCTTTCAGGATTGCTAGAAACTGAAACCACAAGCTGAGTATCACCAGCATAGGAGACAACTGAGAAGCCGAAATCCCTTATGATTTTAGCCAAAGGGGTACATAGAGATTAAAAAGTGTAGGGCTTAATGATGAGCCCTGTGGTACCCCACAAGGTAATCTGAATTGATCAGATGAATAGGCTCCCATCTCCACAAATTGAACCCTGTTGGATAAAAATGATTTAAGAAGCTTAAGCACTGTGCCTTTTATCCCTAGATCTGATAGCCGGCTAACCAATATTTCATGTTTCACTGTATCGAAGGCCGCCAAAAGGTCCAATAAAATCAGGGCGGCCTTACCTCCTACTTCCAAAGTGGATCTTAGCTCTTCAGAGGCCATGACCAGAGCGGTCTCAGTGCTGTGTCCCTCTCGGAATCCGTATTGAGTTGGATCTAGTAATTCATTAGTAGAGATGAAAGACGTGAGTTCTATATTTAATGCCTTTTCTAATACCTTTGCCGGAAGGGTAGTCTAGAGATCGGTCTATAACTACTAGGTTCGAAGGATCTAGATCAGGTTTTTTCATGAGTGGAAGGACCGAGGTTATTTTCCAAACATCTGGAAATATGCCTGAATTGATGATCTCCTTAAATACGACCACCAGTTGCTCACTAATAATTTCTGAAGCGAGGTGAACTATTCTGGGGGGGCATGGATCTGACTGGGCCCCAGACTTAGCTGCCCTTACTAGCTGTATAATCTGCTCTAAGTTTGGTGGAGAGAAAGACGCAAAAGATTTGGATGTGGAGGATATTGTGATGTATATTTAGGTCACTGTCAATGAAAGATTTGTAGACTTCCTCAACTTTGCTTTTAAAAAACTTAGCAAGGGAGTTACAGAATTCCTCACTACCATCGGTGTTACACTGTCTCTCTTTCCTTCTACAGAGCTGTTTCTGGGCTCTCAACCTGTCTGTAAACCAGGGTACTTAAGGGGTTTTCCGCCTAGTAGACAGGGTTTTTTCGGGAGCTAATGGATCAATGGCTGCTTTGATCCAAGATGAAAACATATGGGCTGCAGTATCGACGTCCGAGGTAGAGTTAGGCATAGAGCTGAATAAAGATGTTTGTAGTTCAAGGGGATCAATATTTTTCCAGTCACTGCATTTAGTTACTATGCGGGGGTTATAAGATCATGGGAGGGGGGGGGGCTGAGAAGTGCTGACTGTGAAAATTATTGCCTTGTGGTCCGACCAGAGAATAAGGGGTACTTCTGTAACCTTTAAGGTTGATTTAGATGTAGTATGAATCGCAACATGGGTTGGCTGCTCAACTCACTGCCTCGAGGCGAAACTAGCCATAATATCCACTAAAAAGGCGGTGTCACGGTCCTCCAATTTTTCAAGATGAAAATTAAAATCCCCTTATACTGATAAATCAGCCGAATCAATACTTGATTCAATAAAGGGCTTATGATGTTAACAAAGGCATGTCTTGGGTCTGGTGGCCTATATATCAAGAGGCCTCTAAAGGTATCATTTTTACTCAGTTTGATCTGAAAAGATAGAACAATCCAATGAATGTGCTAGTTTGTTTTATAGTTTAAATTGTGGCGGTTACTACCATATTACTTTTCTACCTAATTTTGTACAGCCTGTGTCCAAGTACTTGGTGTAAGTGTTTACCAAACGTACGTGCTTCTAATGCATCATTGATGTGTAGACTCACATTATAACTCTTGGTATTGAAGAGTAGCTCTGTGTGCAGATGGCAGTTGACAAGTTCTGTCTAGTATGTTCCACACAAGTTTTTTGGCTCTGCAGAAAAAGTTTCTAACAGGGCAAAGATTCTACGTAGTACATACTAAGTATTGTAATCAGCCTTGAGTTATTAGGCAGAATCATCTCAGCATGACAATTTCTACATAACTGAAGACTGTGTGCACCAGGTATTTACCTAAGTACTTGTTTAGCTTTAGGAGATGGTGTATCTGTAAAGATTTCAGCACAATATGAAGGTTGCAGGTAGTATGACCTTTAACACCTTCAGACCTTGGTTATTTTAAGTGCATAGTGTCTCTTTGGTCAAGTTTTGCAGGAGCATATACTGTTCTCAGCAGATACTTTTTAATAGTCTTTGGTGTATTTCTCATGAGAGTTTCACTGTCTATGAACAGTGTGGTACAGAGTAAACTCTCTCCATAGAGTAACAATTGTTTAAGGAACCCACTTTTCTACCCATATCAACTTAATTTCTCAGTGTAGGTTCTGTGACTGTGAGACGTTTGATACAGATAAAGACTGTCAGTAGTAGGTTATTAATTTTGGAAGAGACATTGAAAATCTTGAAGGGCTTTGCTTACTCTGAACACTTGTATACAGATTGAACATCGTGTGCAGTAAGGGTTTCCCATATATCTGTGGCTCATTGTTTTTTTTTATTTTTATTTTTTTAAATTTTTTTTAGTCCTCATACCCACTCCAATCTCAAAATAAGCACCTTCCACGTTTACGATGACCCTGGTGCCTAGTATGTTGGAGTTTCTTCTTCAAGCAACAGACTAACAACAGATGTTGTTTGTTGGGCCCCCTTTTATGTGACTTACTTCCCTGGCCCGATGCTATGAGAAGGTGTAATCATTGGACCGGTGGTTTACTCTGTACAAAATAGATCCCATACTGTGCCCCCAGAGGTACCACCAGGTCCTCTCCTATCCACCTTCTCAAAGAAGGTCACTGAGCGCCTCCACTCCTGCCACGAGGGGATGGAGCTTTCAATCCATAATTTACAAATTTCCCTTCTTGCTATTAAAATTAGGTAAAACATTAAATGCCTTTGTTTTAGATTAAGACACAAGGTTTTTAGATCTTGCGGCCTTATCCCAAACATAATTAGTTCTGTGCTTACCTCCACTCTAGTGCCAATCACCTCAGAAATGGTCTTACCAACATCCAGCCAAAATGCTTCAAGCTCTGGACAGATAGCAAACATATGTATGTCGTCTGCGTCAGCTCTTCCACAACGCTTACACTTGGAATCACCATTTCTCTTAAATTTGGCCAATTTTTTGGGAGTCCAATATATTCTGTGAAGAGTAAAAAGTGGTTCTTCCTTAAAGCAGCAGATTTAACTATCATGTAAAGTGTAGATATAGATACTTGCCATAACTCTTCCAACTCGACGTCCGGCAAGTATCCTTCCCATGGCGAAGAGGGAGCTTTCACCCTTTCGTGCTTCACCTGTTAGACGAAGAACACAACTTGAGTTGGGACTATTTGAATCATAAGATGAAAGGGAAAATCTCCAGATTTAAAATAGTCCAAATAAAATCATGGATGAAAAATCAAGACGGGATAAGTAAAAATTCTAACCAAATGGAAATAGACCTACAAGATCCGTGGGCAAGAAAGAAGGAAGTGGCATTGTGGTATTCTGTGGCTCATTGTTAATGTAAACTAGGCTACCCGTGAAGTGCATGGTATCGGGTCAATCTTGCACATAACCCAATGCTTGCTACACCCAAGGGAATTGTATCTGTGATGGCATTAATGATGCTTCATAGTATTCTAAGCTATTTTGTAATTACTTTCAGGCCTCTAATGCCATACCAGTTTATATAGAGCAGTGTGTGCAAAAGAAGCTTGGATAATGTCATCAGTGATGTCATTTGAGATGACAACAGTGATGTCATAAATGATGTTATAGAACATGTCATGAGGATGTTATATGTGAGGTCATAAGCATTGCATGGAAGGGGTGCAAGTTCTCGATAGCTCTGCTAACTATAACTGGTGAATTTCTGTGTTTGTTTTAGTTCATAACGTTAATGTTGCCACTGACATATCCACCTAACTATGACGTTACTTCAACCTTTGGTTTTTTTCAGTGAAGATATACATATATCTTCACTGTAAAAATCAAAGGTTGAAGTGAAGTCATCACTGTAAGTATGTGATGGATCAGGCCCACGTGGGAAAACATTGGACAACCGTATAGACTAACATTCAACCCAAATTCGGAAACATAAAATATTTTCAGCAGCCCACGCATTGCAGCAGTGTGTGTGTGTTTGGGCTCCAAATTAAAAAAAAATCTTTGTTGGTTCTCTTGAAAGCAAATTGATTTTGCGACCTATTTCTGTTGCTGAGCATGTTGCTGATTGAGATGATGATGAAGAGGGCAGTGCTGATAGCGGGCGATACAGTAGCCGTTGCACAGATGCAATCAGTAATGAAAAACTGAAAGACTTATGGCCTTAACAGTGCTATAATATTCAAGCCTCGTCTCAGCAAGGTCATTCTCCATGACCTGGGGACAAACATGATGGTTTTTACATAAGTGTCACAGGCATTAGGAAAAAAGCAGCACAATTGTGTGCATGGTAATTTGGCATAATTCCTGGCAGAATTGTACCTCTTTCCTCTTTTAAATTTCTCCAGTTTCCATAAGGGGATTTAAAAATGATATTTAATATGCTTTCTGGTAGAGCCTGATAAATCAAAACAAGAGAATGTTTTTTGTGGGAATTTTGGCAAGTGAATTTTCACTTTTTGGGTTGGCTTAATCCCGTGAAATGAACTAAAAGGTTCTTGGTTATTTTGATGGGTTTTGAATTGTAGAAGGTTAGGCTTGTTGCTGTATTTTCTTATCTTTTAATAAGAAGTGTTGGAAGACGAGTTAATATTTTATGTTACAGTGATAGACATATCCAGCAGTCTTCTCTATACTACTGGGAGGGAGCAGTAATTCTTTATAGCCCAGTACAAATATGTCAGTTTGGACTAGCCAAAAACGTAAGGTTACTCAAACCTGCAGTGCAACTTGTTTGCTTCTGTGTGGTTAGAAAGCGCAGCTTTGCCAATCACTGTCTAGGTAAGTAGTTTTGTTTTTCGAACACTGCTTCTTACTGTCCTACCTGTAAAGGAGGTGGTTATTCTAATGTACGGGCTTGTATAAAGACATTGTTTTGCTTTAAGAGCAGATTATTGGAAAAAACACATCTATTTGTGTATCATTAGTTTGCAGTGGCTGAAACCATGCCAGATTTTCAAAATACTGAGATACATACATTTATATGCAATTGATGTAACTGAGAATCATTTCAAAGTCAGTGGTTATCATAAAAATCTAGCATCTGTTCTTCTCTCCTGGATCTCTTTTTAATACCCTAATCTTACACATCAGCCCATAAAAGATGAGTCCATTTCCAAACCTCACTGTAATGTTTGAGAGAAGTGAGAGAAACACATTTTTACTTTACTGAAGCTTTTAGGTGGTGTGGCACCCTGAAATTTTTGACACCCTAAAAATTACCCCAACAGATCGCCCACAATTCGATGAATCGGAGACAATGTTAAACCTCAATTTCATGAGGCAATGTGTCCCTGAGGTAAGGCACCTCCCAACACATCAAAACTGTCGGAAATATAGTCAATTAAGTAAAGGACCCACTCAATAACTGACTTCTAGGTCAGCAGAATAGTTTAAAGGATTTATTACAAAAATTCAAAAAGGCAGTTCAGAATAATTATCATGAAAGTTTTCTGCAAATAGAGCGTTGCAGAGAAATGCAAAATTATTATATGTCCCAAATGAGCAGCTAAATCAAGAGAGAAATGCAGCATTCAGGAAAGCCCTGGCTCACCTTCAAAATCAAGGGTTTTTTATACATTATTTTCACATATGAAATTACTAAAACTGCAGATGCATTGTGGTACGATAAAAAATGTTAGATACTCAGCAAATCATAGCACAGTCTCATTAAGCATCATGTGGCCTTAATACCTAAGCACTATCCCACTACATGAATAGTGATTCTGCCCACTCTATCCTATTGCCACCACATTCATACAGACAGACAGCCCACAAGCAGGCAAATATAGGATGTAAGAAAGACAAAGAAATAGATAAATGGATGAATGTAGGCTTCATGTTTGCTCAGTCTTTGGCCCCTCTTTAAAGGAAATCAATTGAGATGAACAGATGTATTAGTATGAAAGACAATATATTGCATGGTTTGTCAGCGATAACAGATAGCTAGATAGATATATAGATAATAGTTCCAGTGTTTATTCAATTAATATACCAAATAACGACAAGGTGTCAAACGTGAATAAGTCTCTCCATCAAATTGCCCAGTTACTAGGTAAATATGTCCATTAAGCACATTTTCGAATATATACATTAATATGCAGTGCAATAGTCATACATATGTAATGCTGCATTGCAGCGCCTGCTTCTCTCTCGGATTAACATAAGCCAGTCTTTCGGTTGCCAGATCACTCGATATATGCTGATCGATACTATTCCGTTTTGGGCTTTCCTTTTACAAATTATTTTTAGGTCTGTCCAGGAGTCAGCCTTAGTTTTTCGCTAGGTAATGAGATAAAAAATTCATAACTAAAGCTGCCTCCTGTCCAGACCCAAAAATATAAACATATATACATACATAGAGGAGCTTGGGGTCAGCCCTCTTCATCTGTTGGTCCATTAAACATTCATTCACATTTTGCACCCTCCCACTACAACATACAGCATGGGGCAGTGGGTCAGCCCACTACAGCCATTTACTCTCCTGCACTGTGAGTGAGACCATTTTCCTGATCATATGTGGATTTCTGCCTAAAAAGAAGTGCAGTTTGTTGGCAGGGTTGAGTGGCTAATGCTTTACTTTGCCAATGCTTATACGAAGATCCTTTTATTTATTTACATATTCTGCAAACACAATGCAAACACTGTTTTATGTATACAATAGACGATTCTTATCCCCTGTATCTTTGCACAAAATCACTCAGATCTTCCTCTACTTTTTGGTCACAAATTTGGAATCAGATTAATTCTGTCATACATTCAAATGTACCCTACTTTATTTCTGATGTGTACTTAGGAAGTGTATCTGATGATTGGACAAATGTTACATTGAACGTGAGAATATTAGATGTGGTATTAGCAGTTGCTTTTCAGCAAATAACAATAAATTGGAAAGATTCGACTCATTTAAAACGGGGTGGTACGCAGTATATCATAATCACAGACTAGACACTGCCTTTATGCATCCTATATCATTAGTTTTAAAACGAAAAGACCTGGGGACCCCAGCCACAGATTTTCTTGAGAAATATGCAAAACCATTGTTTGCCCCTTCACTTTTCGCACAAGGAAATTCCTCAACCTCCTTGACTTTCCACTGACAGTATTAATTTCTCATAATACACATCACTTTGTATGCACTGTTATTTCTTCTATGTATTTTATCAGACTGTTTCACATGAACCATGTATATGTCCCTCCCACTTTTCTCTTCCCCCTTTATACAATTGTACATATTTTGATATCTTATTGTATTTTTCATTTAGATTATAGAGCATTGTTTGATTGTATCTTATTCAAAACAATACTCTTCTACTTTTAAACTTGTTTACATAGTCTGTAGTGCTTTTGCAACATAAAAATATTATAATGAGACTTGTGGATTTTTGCATACAGTAAAATTTCATAAATGTCTCTAAACAAAGTAGCTATCAAAATGCACAGCTTCGAGTGAGAGTACAACCTTGCTAGATACATTGGTAGAACCTTGCTAGGGGCATTGGTAGAATCTTACTAGATATATTGTGTGTGTTTAATTTACTTATTTGTTTTCTCAAGCAAATCTCTTTTATTGAGTTTGCATAAAGAGAGAACAAAAGAGTGCGACAGTGGGTCTGCTCATTGCGCACATTGCGTTCCATTACGTACAGAAGTTCCCAGTCTCCCTCCCCCTGCAGCAACCCCAACCCCCAAGCAAAAGACATATTTTTTTGTTGTTTTTTTTGTTTTTAAGAGTTCTTTCATCTGATACGTTTTCATTACTGTGCTTATATTTCACGTTAGACTTGGATGGTCCACTGCAAGAAAGGGCTGCTGCTAATCCATGGTGAAAGTTGAAAGCTGTGCACTGATGCTGCTAACACGCACAGACCAAATGTTGCAGCTAATGCCTGGCATCAATAATTTCCCTTTGCCAGTGTCACTAGTGAAAAAGCACTGAGGATGCAGTAGCATGATTCACAGGCTAAACTTCATTCCTGGAGCACAACATTTAGGGCCATATGTATCAAAAAAGAGTTTTGCGATTCTCAAATTGCGATTTTTAGCGAATCGCAATTAGAGAATCGCAAAATGCAATGTATGTAGGATTTGCTAAAAATTTTGCAAATCCTACATATTGCTTATTTGCGATTCGCAAATTGAGATTCGCAAATAAGCAATACCTTCCCATTCATTCCTATGGGCTAGGAGGCCCATAGGAATGAATGGGAAGACATTCTCAATTTGCGATTTACTAATTAGAGAATTGCAAATTGAGAATGCAATTTCAAGGTTGCAAGGGTGCCAAAAGGACACCCTGTTGCACCACTGAAATATGCATGTGTGCACATTTTAAGCACATACATGCCCTAAGGACATGTATGTGCGACATATGGCACTTTTAAAAAATCAAAAAAGTGCTTTTGTAAAGAAAATCGTAAATTACCACCAACTTGAAGTTGGTGGTAATTTGCAATTCCTTAAGGCCAAATAGCAAATTTCTGGTGCTTCCAGAATTGCATTTGAGGAATCGCAATTTGCAATTCCTTAATTGCATTCGCAAAATAGAGAATCGCAAATTTTGCGATTCTCTATTTTGCGATGACCTTTTGGGATGATACATCCCAAAAGGCTTTTTCCCATTCGCAAACGGGCAGATTCTGAGAATCTGCCCGTTAGCAAACAGGAAAAAGGCTTAATACATATGGCCCTTACTCTTTAGCAGCCATTTTCTAAGCTTGCAGTTCCACATAGCACACCCGAGTCCCTGATTCTTATGTCTCTTAAAGGATGGGGCATTAATGAATGCTGAAAGTGGCTTCATAAAGTACAGCCCATTTTTTTCATTTATTTAATTTATTTGTGGTTTTTTATAGCACAGACCAAGTAATTTAATTTTTTTCATCGTTGCAGAGGATGGATCACTCTTAGATACAGGGAGATGGGTGTTCTATTTATTTCCATAAACAAACAGATCTTTAACAGTGGCGCTTGGCAAACATTACCGTGCACATGAAATGAGTGATGTTTTAGCACTGTGTTCCTAAATATCACACCGGCTCCTCCTGTTAGATCAACAAAAAGGCTGCAGGTAAATTGCTGTTAATCCAAATTTTATCCCAGAATCAAGAAACAGAATGTTGCCTTGAATGTAGACTTTTAAATTGAATTAAACCCATCTTTTACCTTCATTGACTCCAAGAAAAATATCAGAATGGTGTGGAAAGTCATTGACACTTTACACGTTGCCGCCTCAAAAAATCACAATCCCTAGACAGTGTTCCTCTATCAATCATTTTATTAAACAATGTTCTGTTATTTGACCGACAGATTTATCAAGAAACACATCCATTTTTTTATCTCCGTTATTTCTTGGAACAAAGTCAAATTTATTATGACCCAGGGCAGATTGTCTGAAACATGGTACATTTAGGCATCTAACATAACTCACGAAAGTACTGTATGAGATCCCATACCTAGTGGAAACTCAAATTTCTGCCTTACCAAATTTAATCCGGTCTTCTATGACACCTAATGCTACACACATCCACAGAATACTCTCCAAGCCTCGGGTCTATGCACAGAATCTGGCCTCCGATCCTTGCACATTCATAACCGCTCACAGCACAGTGAGGCTAAACAAATGGGAGAAGGGCACCATGCGAAAGCATAAGAGGATAACATAACTATATTCCTGCATGCTTGTCCCATAAGAGATACATGGTGTTTTGACTTGGGAGTGACATCATTCTATCCCAGTCTGCTTGTTCCTGAAGTGATACATGGTACTTTCACATGGAGTATAAATAGGAGAGTGTTAGTTCCTGGTATTTATTATTTATTGGTATATAATTTGATATCTTCTGCCTTTGTGAAGTACAACGGAGAAGAAGCGAATACATGTTCCCGTGAAAGCTTCCTCGTTCAGGAGAGGAATCACAAATAGTTTTAGGACGAGGTTCTATTTTTTTTCCAAGCTGAGCCCATTATAGTGTTTGCGTTAAGTACCTTTTTTTCTGGTCGTCTAATCGCTGACTTCTCTGGTTGAACTTCAAAACTGTAAAACTTCCCAATATGTCTTCCCAATTAAAATCGTGTTTTGCAAGTACGTATTTCCTTTTGAGCTGCTGTGTTACCATAACTGGTTTGCTAGTATCTGCTGTTATGCTACAGTGTGGACGTTGTGCTGTCAAAGGTCCTGCTTGAGGCGCAAGAATGCTGCCTGGGAGATTAGCACTGAGATCAGCTGACAGTCTTGTGCTCACATTGTGACCAAATCTTTCATGATGATCTGGGAAGGGAGAGCAACATTCCTACTGGCTCAGCGTGATCAGAGCTTTTGTTGAGAAGTCGCTTTGTAATGTGGGGATGCCCAGTGTTGATCCACGAGGAATGGAGCCATGCCAGGTTTTAGAGTTACAACATGGGATCAAATGAGCTTGCAGTGACTCTAATATGGATTTGTTTACATAATAGGGTGATAATCCGGAAAACCTTTCATGGCTCCGATCTACCTAAACAAACTTTGAATACTGATTGTGGAGATCTTTTATTTGGGACAGTGATGCTTATTACAGGTCCAGAAATTGTTGTGTTTGTAGGCATCTGGCCTTTTTACCTTTCTCAACTTAATATGTGTCAGTTTTGTAATTTATATATAGGCTTGTTTGTGGCTCTAAAGCTGACAAATGCAGGTCGGAATGGTTTGGGGATTCCAGATGATGATAACTTAGCCCTGAGTGCTCATTGCAGTGGCTAGTTTTTCAGAGCCCTTCATATTGAAAGGAGTTTGGTGATTTATTTTAGCTCTGAAAGGAATGTGTTCCAGTGGAACTTGGCACTAACCACGACATTTTATCTCTTCATTGTGGGACAGCAGCATTTGCACCATACCAGCAGATTGATAGGGGCCGATATTAGAATTCAGTTTGCTTGAGGTAGGACATTAGGTATTTTGTCCCTTTTCGTGATTAGATGTATACACAATGGTGAGGAGGTTGAACTGACTTTTTTGTTTTACTAGCAGCCATTTAGCCATAAGAAGACAGCAGTCATGTGTTTTAATTTCCAATTATCACTTTAAGTGTAGATCAAGGCTGTGTATCTTTCTCTGTAGTACTGTGTTTTTAAATTTCTGTGTTGTATTGTATTGTCTTTTCATAGGGGATAGTCCACATTTGCTCAGAGCTGAAGAATGATTGTGGCCTTGAAGTCTGGTTTTGAAAAGAATGTTATGAGCTGGGACAGGCCTGGAGACTGTAAGGCTCCTTGGTTGGTGGTGTTTATTTGTGGTTCCATTGAGAGAGAAGCATCAAGTAGGACTCTGAGGCTTTAAGGGAACCATCCTCATTGGGTTTACAAGTAGTGGATGAGAATTTTTTCGCAGTAACAAGACATTTTCTTATGCCTCTGTACTGTCTCTTTTTCACACATCTCTTCTCTTTCAGTCTCTGTTTCTCTTCTATGCGTGCCTCTGCTATGTATGTCTACTGCATGTCTCTCGCTCTTCTACACTCTCTTTTTCCTCATGAGCCTCTGTATTTTCAAATCCCCTTCCCTCTGTCATTTTCACATTTGTCTGTCACTCTTAATCTGCTTCTATCTTCATTCCCTGTTTTTGATTACACTGTCTGGCTCAGTTCACTTACTTTCTTTCCTCTCCTTCTGTCGTTTTCTGATTGTTTCTCCACTTCTCATCCTATCTGTGTTCCACTCTGTCTCAATGTAGCATGCACCATCTCACTTTTGACTTCCTTCCCTTCTCTTTCTCTTCTCCTCTCCAAATATTTCAAGGGGAGGAAAATAAATTTTATATTTACATATATAGGTCCAAATGAATACATTATTATCGAAATAGTTAAAGTAATGACCCCTTTTAGAGGACCACAGGGCACGCAGGGGTTAGTGGGCACAACCTTGTTGGTTGAGGCCTTTTACTCCTGATGTCCCGGGACCCGACCTACAGTGGATCCTGCTCAACTAGGCCAAGTACCCCTTTTGCACTTGACTGACAGTGGTCGCTGTGGTCGAGCAGTCAAGGCTCCCTCAGGGGGAGATGTAGATACAGCTCAGTGAACACAACTCATAACTCAGATTGCAAACAGATGAACAATAAATCAGTGTCCAGCCAAATACTGCTTTTATACGAAAAGTGGTATTTTATTTCTAACTCTACACATGCAAGGAAGTGTGACAGTAAGAAGCAACAACACACTCCCCCTTGAGGTCGGGGCTCTAGTAGTTATCAGGCAAATCCCTGTCCCACCATTCTTCGTGTAAGATGTTTAGGTTTATTCCCTATTCACTGATGGCCGCATCACGGAATGCAAATGATTAGGCTGTACTCAAGAGTTCTTCCTATGACTTTAGGAATTTAGTCAAAAGTGTATATGGTGCCACAGCACCATTGCACTGAGTCCCTCAGGCTAAACTGGTCCAGTTCACGCTTTCACAGCAAGGAAGAGTTCAGCAATGCAGCGGGCACCTTCAAGGCGCACCAGCAGGTCCTGCTAAGTTTGGAGAAGTCGGGCTGCTAGCAGCCCACGCGGCAGCCGCCGGCGACACAGGCTCTCTCTCCTGAGCGGCACCGCCGGCAGTCTCTCAGATGTCAGACCAGCTCCCTGCTCACGAAGACGCATCAAGTTGACTTTGCTCAACTACGAGGAGGGGGGATCCTTTCTTCAACACTCGACTGAAGCTAGCAAGAATGCGATATTGTCCACGGCGTCTCCGGCAGTCTGCCGTGGTGAGTCGGGGTTAGTTCCCTCGCAGTGCGGGTCTAACCTGCGAATCGTAGCCTCAGTCTGTCCTTCGGGCAGTGGCTCAAATCCTTTAGCAATGTTGGTTCCGGCAGCCCCTACTGACTTACGGGGTACTCCTTGAAGTGGTAACTTTACCGGTGGTCCCCTCTGGCATACAGGATCACCGTCGGGTAGCGGTACGGGCGTAGCAAGACCAGCACGGTGCTCAACAGATGGCTCCATCTACAGTGGCCTCTCCTGGCATAAAGGGGTCACTGAAAACAATCCTGCACACAGGCGACGACGGCCCGATCGGTGCACAAACGAACCCTCACACCTCACACAGGGAGTCCTTACGTTAGGGCTCCCCACTGGATCTTGCTCCCTCCAGTGCTCTCCTCTTCCTCACAGGGTACACTGGTCTTGGCTAGCAGGCAGGCGTTGGTGATCCAGGGAAGGTGGACTTGGTTGCCATGGATGATGTCCCCTCACCCAGCAGGGAGAACAATATTAAAAACAGCGGTGTTAATTCTATGATTATCATGTGGTCCGTTTCACCAAGAATCATAAGACAACTTGAATAAATCCTTCCAAAAAGATGTAATCTGTGTAGGAAAGTAGGATCTGCTTCTTATGGTTACCCCCACTTTTTGCTAAATGTGATACTGCTTTTGACTAGTCTGACTGGGATCCTGCTAATCAGGACCCTAATCTATCTGCTTTCTCCCTAAACTGTTATGCTATGTACTTGGGTACACTCCAGATTGGATACTGGGGTACCCTTGTCAGTCCCTAGTATATGGTACCCATGTACCCAGGGCATAGGTACGCCAGAGGCCTCCCATGGGCTGAAGCATGTATTATGCCACCCATGAGAGGCCTTGCAAAATGGAAACTACAGCTCATCCATTGCAGCCTGTGTAAGTTGGTGCATGCACCACTTACTTAAGATATAGGGTTACTATATCTAAGGGTCACTACACTTAAAACCTATAAGTCACCCCTATAGCAGGCCTTAACAATCCTGAAGGCAGGGTGCTTGGTTCTAAGTGAGAGGGTGCCACTGCATGAGCAGGACACCCCTGCAGCCTACGGAGTCCATTCTCCCGGGTTGTTAGTGAAGCAGCCATTTACGACATATAGAGTGGCATTATGCGACCGCGTGATGACCAACTCTAAAACGGCTGAAACAAACCCTATCGTGTTTGGTGTCCAACATGTTGGACTCATACTCCCACACCGGTAACTGGTGTGAGAGGTATGATTCCACCCCTCAGAAGCAAGCTTCGTTGGGTCCCTGGTGTTTCCAGTACCAGCCCTCTAGTCCCGGGCAGCACAAAATGGTTTCTGCCGACCAGAGACACATTTCTGCCCTCCTGCTGCTGAGCCAAGCTCGAGCAGGGGAAGGCAGAACAATAGGCATCCTGTCACATAGAGGTGTGACCACCTCCCTGACAGGATTTAGTGTATTAGGGCTGGGTGGGTGCGCTTGCCAGCGACCGAAAGTCTGCATGAGGGGCACATTTGGTGTCCCCATGCATAGTCCAGTTCAAACCAGTCCTGGGAGCCGTTAGCTCCTGCTCTGGTGCGAAACTGGACCAAGGACATAGGAGTAACCTCCCCACTGTCCAGACCCTCTCCTGGGAGGGTCCCCTGAATCTATCCAACCCTCTCCCGTGGGTATAAAAAGGCTTACCTGGCTGTAGGATCCTAGATTCGACGTGGACAAGATTCTGAACCAGAAACCACTGAGCGTCTACCTTCTGGACACTCTGGACTTCGTTTGGGCCCAACTGCGTCTCCCACTCAGTCTGAAGCATCGTCTGTGTCCGTGCTCCATACAGGATCTGTGCAGGACCTGTGGAGCATCAAGGACAACCGAAGATATCTCCCTTGGAGTGAAGGAGTCACTCCCCTGCATTCGCAGGCACCGCAACACTGCTCTCCGGTCTGCTGACCCTGAGCTCCTACGGACTCTGAAGGCTTCAGCAACACATGAGGTGGATTTCTAAGTCCCTCGACGTTTGAGGTCAGAATCCCTCGTTGGGGGTGCAATACCCAAATCCCTGTGCACCGCGTACATTTGCAAGTGCATATGCTTGTTGGCATTCCCAGAACAAGTGCATTGGGCTCCGAGTAGCCCCAACCTCTGGCACCATTTCCTACCAAGAACTCCGGCATCCTCTCACCGAGTGCTCCGTGGGCTGCTGTTTGGTGAAATCGCTCAAAGTCCTCTCGCGACTCCTGTGCCTCCAGCCTGTGAGTTCATTTGAGGGTCAACTTTGCTTTTCTTGGGCTCCCCTGGTTGCTCCAGGCTTGCTCTGACTCCCCTGTGTTTGGTGAGTCTCCTGGACCTTGCTGGTCCGAACCGTACACATCCTTGACCTTCTGCGTGGGTTGCCGTTGCCAAGGCTTGTTGGTGTTCCAGCCAGACACTGACCCCTCAGTACTCGACATCCTTCGTGGGACAGCTCGTATCCGGCTCCTGGTCGTCCTTGACGTCTCCTTGTCCCCGTAGCTGCAGAGTCAAGAACTCCATCAACACACCTGAAGCACCCGACATCGGTGGGCATTCGTCTACTGAGCCCCTGGTCACTCCTGAGTGACCCAGACTCTGTCCCCTCTGCTTTCAGGTACTCTTCGACAAGAATCCACCTTTGGATTCCAACGGACACTTTTCTTCCTTCCAGCAGCGGCTCTTCTTCGAAGTCCTCCATTGGGTTCGATGGCGGTTTCCGACGCCATTTCAGACTTATGCACCCGGCTTCCCTGGGATGGGTAACTTGGGTACCTCGGTATCCACGGGTGGGGTGGCTCTCCAACCTCCTAACTTCCACGGGGTTTCTTCGAAGTCCACTGGAAAGGGTCCTTAAACTCTAAAACTTCAACCACGACTTTCCCATAGAATTGTACGGAGCACACGGCCGTGTTCCCACACTGCACCAGTCCTCCATGGGGTCCATACTTACTCACCTTGGGTGGTTCCTTGGGGATCCAGCGATTCTACATCCTCTAGACACTGTCTTGACTCGAGTCGCGGTTCTTATACCACTATTTTAGTATATGGTTTGGTCCCCGCCGGGGGCCCACTGTGTATTAGTGCTATTTACTATCATTTCTGTGCTTAAGTACTGTGCTTTGTAATTATCTCCGTGTAGGAGCTGCTGTGTCATAGTAGATAGTGTTATATTAATAAATACATATTTTTATAACTACTGTGCGGTTCTCCTTTCATTTAACCAATACTATATGGTTGCATTCTGGTAAAACAAGCTGCTTAACATTCCTTCAAGACTAAGCCTGCTCTCCACAGCTACCACTTGGGTAGCTTTCTAAGGTTATCTTTGACCTCTTAAATCACCATAAGGGTTGTTTGGATTGGTGCAAGGTGCCCACTTTAATTAGTGGACAGCATATACCAGGCCAACTTCTCACAATACGGTTAAAGTGTTTTGCAATAAATCAATAATATGTTTGTTCTGTTATCTAATTTTTTGCATACACTAACTGTTTAAAGGTAAAATTTCAGTTTTGGTAGAATTGAGTTTATAATCTGAAACAGAGAATGAGACCCAACCAGAGGGAATCTACAGGAGAGTAAGACATCTGGGAGAATGTTTCCAGATAGAACAGAACATTACTTACTCTCTAGGCAAATTCAGGGTACTTGCTGGTATGATAGTAGGGCTAAAACGGGTTTTATTGTTTCATCTCCACACCAAGTTTATTTTGTATTGTAAGATTCCCGAATGCCTTTTTCATTATTGAACAGAGCAAATTCATCAGAAGAAAAAAAAACCTGCAGTGAGGTTAATATATAAAAAAATACACACAAAGAAATAAGACTTCAGTATTCAAAACAAGTAAAAAATAGACTGCAAAGAAAAAAGAGATGTTTCACTTAAAAAAGGTGTTAAGGAATTATCTGGATCAGCCAGCTAAAAGAGGAATTCATCTACATAGTCCAATAGTTTAACTTCCAAAGAGGTATATTTAAAACATTTAATATTAGTGTTGGCTCTTAATCTTTATATAAAGGGTTCAAGACATAAAATAAATAATAAAGGCGAAAGTACGGCGCCTTTGTCTATTGACATGGCCTAGAGTAAAGTAATTAAAAAACAATCCTTAGTAAGAAAACAAGCTTTAAGATTAATGTATAAAATTGTGATTAAATAAATCTTTCTCCAGAGCCAAACGATAAGAGTTCTAAATATTTAGTCTCAATTTATGAGATCAAAAGCCTTCTCAGCATCCAGAGTAATAGCAGCTGAAGGAGAAGTATTTTTAAAGGAAGGTGTAATAATATTAGAGAATAATCTAGCATTATCAGAGCTATTATCATAAGCTAATAACACATTCCGAATGGGATGCTAGAATTTTTGCATTCATTTTGTAATCACAGTTGGGGCCCGATTCTGATGCGGGTTGGAAAAGCTTCCCGACCGAGGGCCTGATTCTGATGCGGTTAGGAAGGCCTCCTAACGGCATTTGCTCCTTCCAAATCGGATCGGGAACGTGTCTTCCTGACCGAGGGCCCAATTCTGATGCGGTTAGGAACAAATGTTCCCATTGAAGTCAATGGGAGTTCAACCAAATCGTATCTGGAAGCATCCGGATGCATCCTACTCCGCTGGTCGGACTTTCCCGATCCGAGTGGGTCGGATACCATTTCCCAACCGATTCGGTCGGGAAGCTTTTCCAACCCGCATCAGAATCGGCCCCTAAATCGGGTATATCGGCATAAAAGGTTTCCAAAACCAGTTATATTTGTCTGGTTTAGGTATAACTGCAATAAAAGTATCTAGAAATGTCCTTCGTGCACTGGAATCAGAAAAACAAATTATACAGTAATAACAATTGGGGTGGAGGGGGAACAAACAGTAGCAGGAAATTTATATCAACAGAGAAGCCGTATAGCCCCTGGGCTTGACCCTTTTTGAATTTTTTTTTTTTACAACAAATGTTATAGATTTTCGATGGTACAAGGGCGGGCAGTGCCCGAAGCATACATTTGATACATATCACATCACAACCATCTGATTATATGCACAAATCAAACTGGCCTGTGGAACATCAGGTGCAAGAACAGAAAATTTGACACAGGTTACCACACCGTTCCCCAAACTACACATGATTAGCTGTAAACACATACATGACAGAGCGCATCGTCCCAGGCGACCCACTGGTTGGAGGTGTGCACAGGTCAGAGACATGGCAGGGGAGGCAAGTCTATGCCCCGGTATATTGCCCATCTGGACCAGATTTTCCTGTGTTTCTTCTGGCAACCTCAGGCCTGGAAGACCGCGATCTCTTTTTTTAATTTTTTTTTATTTGTTTATTAAGCAGCTTGAAACAAAAGCATACATGCCCCAAATCTGGGACCCAGAAGTCATTTGCATGCAAATAGTAAAAACAAGCAATTTTTTCATTTTGCAACAGTATATCTAATAACAACCCACCGCCGTACCCCCTCCCCTCCCGGCACTTTGTATAGTATTCTTGAACCCAAATCCGCGCACACCTTTACAATAATAACAGTTCTCATATATAGTCCCAAGTCAGCGACCACATGGAGCCAAACCATAACACATCATATTTACTGTAAATCAAGATTCCCTAGAAGGTACCCTGTAAGTGGAGCCCAAAAATCCTTGGGCCGTGAGGCCTCAGGCAGTTCCTCTGCATATATCCCTAGCTGCTCTTTGCAGTAAATCAAGTCTCAGACCCATTTTTTCAGCGTTGGTATAGTTTTAGCCCCCCAGCATTGTGCCACCGCCCGCTTAGCAAGTAGTGTCGAGACCGCTTCCAGTCTCCGATTGCATGGATTGAGGGTCTTTACCCATCCCAACAGGCAAACAGCAGGGTCACATACCACAGGCTCCAACACCACCTCAGTGAGCATTCCCGTGACCCGTGTCCAAAAGGCGTGTATCCCAGCGCAACTCCATGCCAAATGCAGGAAGTCTGCATCGTCCTGCCCACAACGCATACAGCAGGCACTCTCATGCAGGCCAAAACGTTTCAACTGGAGCGGCGTGTAGTATAACTGGTGCAGGAATTTAAAATGTATAATACGGAGATTACAATTCGCCGTCAAGCGACCCGTGAGCGCACAGCAGAACTGCCAAACATCCAGCGTCAAAGTGGCCCCAAGTAACGCATTCCATTTGGTATATGAGGGAGACTCGAGAGGCTCTCGTTCTCGGAGGGATGCATTATACAATTTCGTTATGAGCCCCCTGCGCTCCTCTCCTGCTAGCACCGCCTGCAGTGCCAGCAGTGGTTTCGGTTCCGCTGGATAATCAGGGAAAATAACTCTAATCGCCTGCCGCACTCGCACATATGTAAAACCCAGCATCATACCCTGGTCGCGGCCGGCCTGTACGTCGGAAAGTGACCGAAACTGACCCTGCTTATATAGGTCACCCAGTTTTGTTATGCCCGCCGCCCTCTATGCTTTCAAAGCGGCCGGCTCTCTCACTGCAGAGATCTCCGGGTGTGCCGCAAGCGGTAACGCAAGGGGATAAAGATAATTTAACCGCGTTCTTGTTGCAAGTGTCTTCCACGCCGTGCATAGAACGAGGTTAATTTCGTTCCTTGGCCCTCCACCCCCTCCAGTCAAGGTAGTGGCACAGGGAGTACAGAATCCGCCTCAATTGCAGTGTGAGGCTGGAATCGCTGCGGAAAGTACCAATAATGCGCATACTGCGCCCGCGCACACAGGTAGTAAAGCCTCTTATCAGGTGCTTCAAAACCACCCCGCTCGAATGGTTGCACCAGCACATCCCAACTACATCTAGGTTTCTTGCCACCGCAGACAAAGGTTATCAAGGCCGATTGAAATGTGTTAAACAATACAATATTAAGTCGAAGTGGGATGTTGACGAACAGGTAGAGAAGTTTGCGCAATATCGTCACCTTCGTGACAGCTATACGATCCGCTAGGGAAAGCGGCAATTTAGCCCATCGCGCCGTCTGATCCGTGATCTTAGAAATGACGCGTCCATAATTTTCGGAAATCACTACATCTGGATTTCTATGCAACCAGACCCCTAAATACTTCACAGGATCAGAAGACCACGCCAGTGGGAAGACCAGTTCCACCTCTTGTGTACCAGCCGTCAGCGGAAACACCGTAGATTTCGCCCAATTTATACCAAGTCCGGAGTACCTCTCGAATTTCACGTATTCACGCAGCAATTCCGGGAGGTACTATGCAGGCTCGCGTACATATAGCAACATATCATCGGCGTATAGCGATACTACCAGCGGTCTTCGTCTAAAACGCAGCGCTGCCTGTGCATGCTTCTGGCGGAGCTTGCAGGCTAGGGGCTCCAACGCGGGCGCGAAGAGCATCGGCGACAGGGGGCAGCCCTGTCGCGTGCCTCTTGCGATAGGAATAGCTTCCGAGACCCAGCCATTTACTCGAATCCGCGCAACTGGGGCATTATACAATAATCGAATCCATTTGAGGAAGAAAGGTGGTAGACCCATTCTAAGTAAGACGGTAAACATATACTCCCACTGCAGAGAGTCGAACGCCTTTGCCGCGTCGAGTAGTACAGCAACCGCCTGAAAGTCCGGCTCGAAGTAATGCAGCGTGGCAAATACAGTTCGAAGATTGTGTGATGTAGATCGGGCAGGGACAAAGCCCGACTGGTCTGGGAGGACCAGTTTGGGAATGAGAGGTCTGCTGGCTATCATTTTTGCCAAAATTTTGGCGTCAATATTAATGATAAAGGCCTGTATGAGTCACACCTATTAGGCACCTTGTCTGGTTTGAGTAGTGTAACAAGTAGCGCCTCTTTCAGAGTGGGGGGAAGCGTTCCGGAGTCATATGCCTCTGCAAAAACGCCCAAAAGCCGTGGTGCAAGTTCTTCCGCGTATGCCTTGTAGAACTCACTAGGGAGGCCATCAAGGCCCGCTGCTTTGCACGTGGGGAGGGACATTATGGCCAGCTTGACATCCTCAACATCAAAGGGCTGCGTAAGATATTCACTCTGCCCCAGTGACAACCATCCCAGCGCGATGTCATCTAGATAGGTGTTGATGTCATCCGCCGACACCTGTGCTCGATCGCTATACAATGTGGAGTAGAAATCCAGCTCCACCCTGCTAATCTCGGGCGTGTTGTAGTGCGTTACAACCTCCGTGTCTAGCATCTCAGTGATGCAGTCCTGACTCCGGGGCGCCGCCAGTTTCTGAGCCAGAGAACGGCTGGGTCTGCCCCCCTCACCATAATAGCGAGCTGTTCTTCGTCGAGACCTGTGCGCCATCTCTTGATCCACAGTTTCATTGTGTTCAGTCACCAGATCTCGTATCGCAGAAAGCTTATCCGGGGCAGGATGACACGCGTAATCCCGCTCCAGAGTGGCAATCTCCGCAGCAAGCTTACTGATCCTTCGTCGCAGGTCCCTCAACACTCCGGCCTGCGCCCCTATACAGACCCCCCTGATGGTGACTTTAAATGCTTCCCAGAGGACGCCAGCGCTCGTCACAGTACCCTCATTTTCCCTAAAAAAGTTGTGGATCGCCTCGCCAACCGTGCACTTAAAAACTGGATCTGTTAGGGAGGACTGCAGCAGGCGCCACGTGAAGGGGGGCCGCTCGCATTCCGGAACCTGCATCTCAAGTAATACGGGGGAGTGGTCAGACAACGTTTTGGCCAAGTGACTTACATTAACCACCCACGTGCATGCTCTCTCCGAGATGAGCCAATAGTCCAAGCGGGACCATGTGCCATGTACCGTGGAAATAAAGGTACTTTCTCGCGCCTCCGGATGCCTCAAACGCCAAATATCGCAGAGGTCACCAGCAACCCCAATAGAGCATCCGTCGCCTGTCTGTGTCGCGCGGCCCCACTCCCCAATCTGTCTACATTCGCATCCAGGCATGTGTTAAAGTCCCCCCCCCACAAAATCTCCGCAGGTGGGAACATAGAAATTTGGCGCCAAACATCCGCAAAGAACGATTGGTCAGCAATTTTCGGGCCATACACATTTACCATAAGGACCCCTACACTCCCAAGCTTGCCATGAACAATTGCCACCCTGCCCTGCACATCGGTCTCAGTGCAAAGGACGGTAAATGGGACCCCTTTTTTTTACCAAGATCATCACCCCCTAGAGTAGGAGGAATAGGAGGAGGCCACCACCACCCCAGCCCAGCGTGCGCCTATACGTTTCTCAGAGTGCTTTGTGGGGTGCGTTTCTTGTAAGAAGGCCACCTGTACTCCCAACCTGTCCAGGTGGGCCAAGACTGAGCTGATTTTCTTGGGTCTATTTAGGCCACGCACGTTCCATGTAAGGAACTTTGTTACCACCAGTGCGTGTCTTGTAAAATGATGAGAAATAGTGTGAGGTCTAGTACGGCTACCATCATTGGCATGCAAGTGAGCGGACATACAGCATAAATATCTCGCCCGGGTCCATACTTAGTGCAACAGGGAGTGCCCCCCCAAACCCACCCCTCCCGCCTCCAGCCCCCCACCCACTTTAGCGTGCCCAACTTGCCAAAGCCATCCCTTTCCTGTGTAAACAATCCCCAACATAAACAACCCAAACATTTGCATAGTGTGGGGAACTCCCACACGGGGGACGTCAGAGTGCTACTATCCTCCTACTATGCAGGAGGTGGCTGATCAGGTCTAGTACCTGTGCTAGGATCAAACAAGTAGACATTTGTTACTATTGCATCACGTTCAACAATCAAATACAAACTAATAAGGATCATCGTACAGAGCAGTGGACCTACATACAGGTAACACTTGATTGGGCCTTCACGGAGGCTATTAGACCAGCAGACATATTATCTCCGTACAAATAGCTTATTGTTCTTCTTCGTCAAGCTCAGGCTGGGCATCACGGCGCCGGCGTTTCAGTTTCTTTGCATGCTCCACCGCTTTAGGCGTGGTAAAGATTTTGAAGTTCCCCTCCGGGCCAACACAAGCAAGCAGGGTACAACATGGCGTATGGGATGCCTTCTGATTGGAGGAATTTCTTCACCCTGCCAAACTCCCGACGAGCAGATTGGACTGCGACAGTAAAGTCCGGGAAAAAGGACAGTGAGTTCTCCTGATGGTCGATGGTGCCCTTTTCCCTGGCCAACCTCAATACGGTGTCACGGTGCCTATAGTTCAGAACTCGAGCAATTATAGTGCGAGGTGGACCGTTGGGCTCGCTCGACTATAAACATGGAGGACAGGTTCTCAGGGCCAAAGAGTTCTTTTATCAGAGTCTCTATGAAGGTCTCCATCCTACCAGTGTTCGTGGACTCCGGAAGGCCTGTGATTCTGATGTTATTCCAGCTGGACCGGGCTTCCAGGTCCTCGTTTTTCGCCTGAATCAGCTCCAGAACCTTTTCCATATTAAGTGTCTTACCAGCGACCTCACTGAGACCCTCCTCCGTTGTGGAGACCCTTTGCTCCACCTCGCCCATTCTTACGTTCTGCTGTGCCAGTTGCGCAGACATGTGATCCAGTCTGTGATTCATAGCCGACACAGTTCCCTCAATGGATTGAAGGCTCTTCTGAATAGCCATCAGCGTGATTTCCAACGTAGATGGGCCATCACCCTGAATCTCCGCCTCCGAGGCCGCTTTTTGCTGGGCCTTGCCAGTTTTTCGTACCTCAAACTTGAGGTGAGGCTGCGTCTTATCCGTTTTCCCCACAGTAGAGGGTGGGCGCAGCAGTTGGGAAATAGCGGTCCACACAGTGAGATACACCTAATTAGGAGCACGCCCCGTTAGTACTCGTCAACAGTCAACTGAGCCAGGCACCAGAATTCCAGCGGGCCAGCAAGTCCTGTAGCTCCAGAGCCTCAGCGCCGCAGGGCCCGCAAACCACCCACTAGATATGCCGAGCCACTTCAGGGGTGCGCATGTGGTGTAACTGCACCGCTGCTGTATAAATAGTGCACCACGTGTGCGCACTCAGATCATTCGCCAATGCGTGGGAGAAGGGCCCAGAAGCGTGCAGCACAATTCAGGCGACGAAGTCCCATGCAAGCCCCAGTGCACACCAGCCCACCAATCCACAACCCATGAATATGTAGGCATGGGGCGAAACTGCCAGATTCAAACTTGTCATAGTGCTGCTATTCCAGCATGCAGCAACATGAATGCAGGCAGAGGTATGCTATGGAACGATTGTAGGGCCGTGGACTGATGCAGCCAGAGCCCAGGCACGTCCAAGTCCGTCCCAGCAGCACACAAAGGGCGCCTAGAGCCCCCAGAAACAGTCCAAGCCAGTGTCCGCTGTGCCACTGCAACGATGAAGCACAGCGCCACCCAGACCGATCAGGCAGCTAGATCCCAAGTAGGCACCAGGACTCAATATCCCACCTAGCCACCGCTGTGATGTCGCAGAACGGGGGCAATATAACCTAGATCAATCCTGGCGTGGAGCGGTTATGGCGGCGTGCAGCAGTGTTACCGCATCCAGAGGGCAGCCATGCGGGACCTTCAGGCCAATGGTTAAATGCAGCGTAAATTCAGGCACTTCACACGCCCGTATCGGCCATTCACAGTGGGCCCGTGTTGCCCCGAAATCAGTCAATGCCTTTCATCTGCAGCGCCGCCCGACATGAATGGCGCCAGAATGCTCCAGTCCCCGCCTCTCCCGCACACCGGCCCTCAGCCACAGCTCGCAGGCCGCGGCCCGCACCCGCCGCCGCAGTTACCGGCCCAGGCCAGACCGCGCCCCACTCACCGCAGCTGGCACCAGTCGCGTCGATATCTCCGTCGGGCCTCTCCACGTCTCTTACCGGGCTCTGTCAACACCTGCTGGGCCTCCGCACCTCGCAGCATTCAGCTCTGGCTCCGCGTCCCGCAAGAGCGCGGAGCCCTCTCGCAATTCCAGCAGCTCCAGGGATCGCACAGCACCGGCAGCGCCCAGGCAGTCTGTCACACACCCCTCCGGCACTCAGACCTGCAGACTGGTCACCTCCGGCCTCCTATGTAGCGAGCGTCAGCAGGCAAGCTCCGACATCAAAGCCTCGCGGCCGCCGCCATTTTGCAGAAACACCGCCGGGTCCAGTCTCGCCTGAAATAAGGACGTAGCGGCGGCCTCCAGAGATCCAAACTGCTGCTAGCATAAGCAGAGGAGCACCATACTGCAGATCGCACAGTTTCCTCACTCAGATGCAGCAATTTCGGGCGGATATTTGTCGGATGAGTGATCAGCCGGGCAGAGCCTCACTAGGGTGCGGCCATCTTGCCGTGCGCCCTCTAGCGCCCCAAGACCGCGATCTCTGCCCCCATGCACCAGTCCAGAGCCTTTTTTCCACACCCCCCAATGATGGCGAGGAGGACCCCTTCCACTCCCGAGCTATGTCGTGTTTAGCGAGTGTGAGACCCAGGAACAATAGATGTTGCTTATAGCGGTTCCCTCCGATCCCCTCTGTGCTGTGGAGCAAGAACAACTTTGGATCCCAGGCCAGATCCCAGGACAGAACCCGCCACAGGCACGATGAAATCCCACTCCAGTACTGTTGCATCGTAGTACAGCTCCAAACCGTATGGAAGAACGTTCCCTCCTCCTCACCACATCTGAGACAGGTAGAGGACTGGATGACCCCCATTCTCCAGAGGCGGGACCGGGTAAAGTACACTCGGTGGAGGAATTTAAATTGGATGAGACGATAACGTGCGGAGACAGCGGCGCCACGGGGGCTAGCCAGAGCCTCTGACCAATCATCGTCTGTCAAGTCCGGCATGCCTATCTCCCATGCTCCCCTAGTTTTGAGCAGTGTGGTTCTGGCGTGAGTGGTCAGCATCTGATAGATCTGACGAATCCAATTAGTAGGCGGCCCTCCAGAGGGTGGAATTCTGGAAGACTGTCCAGTGACCATATCAAGGGGTTCAAGGCATGTCGCAGCTGGAGGTACTTGTAAAACTGTGACCTGTGCAGCTGGAATTCAATTTGTAATTGCTGGAACGATTTGAGATTCGTAACTTGCATAATATCCCCCAGGGTAGAGATTCCCAGGAGGACACATTTGCGAAATCCAGGGAGAGCGGCCACTGGGTGAAGATAAGTGCCATGCCATAACTGGGTCGTCTGTGTCGGGTGCCCTCCCCAGCCCATACCTCTAACCGCACGTCGGGGCTTTACCCTTTTTTAATGAACATCCTCTATTTCCTCTATAGGAAGCTAGGGCCTGATTACAATGCTGGTCGAACTTATGTCGGCGGTCCCGCCGCCCGCATTACAATGCGACCCCCCTTCGGCATGTGCTGCGGAGTGCAGTACACGCTGCAGTACAAAATATACACATCTTATGTAGGGGGACACCATAGGTGCCCCCCAGGGCCCATAGCGGAGGCCAAGAGGGGAACGGGGCCCTGCTAGGGGCTCCCAAGTCACTTTCCACCTGCCTTTTCATGGCGGGTTAACTGCCATGAAAGGGACGGCAGAAAGGGACATCCTAATCCCTACGGCGGTGCCTGAGCAGGCACCGGCCCAGGGACATCCTAACCCCTACAGCGGTGCCTGAGCAGGCACCGCCACATTGTAGGGAATAGGAGTCCGACCACCGCACTGACTGGATCCTTGATCCTGTCGGAAGCGGGGGTCTTTCCCCTGCCAGTCCCGATCTAACCGCCTGCATCATAATGCGGCGGATGGGTCAGATGGCCTGGATGCCGGTGGGACCATCACCAACGGCCTGATGGTGGCGGTTCCACCGCCATCGTAATCAGGCCCCTAGTTCTGAAACATTTATCAAGGAAAAGTAAATATTAGGAATAGTACAACATAAATTCTCAAAGTGTAATTGTGAAGGATTACAATCATTAAATTAATCACATTAATATAAATTCTTATAATAGGTCTCAAAACAATGAGCAAAATCAGCATCAGAAACAGCAACTGATCTATCAACCTCATTAATAACACAATTATTTTTCTTTCTTGTTTGGTTTTTAGATAATGGGACAACATTTTTCCTGCTGAATTTTGACCATTACATCTAAATAGGTCTAACACTTAATGAAATATTGCTATCATTCTGAATAGCAGTTTTGTTACGTTCTAATTTTGCAGCAACAAGATCATTGAGCATTGAAGGGCCAAGGGCAGTAAAATATTTGTTTTCAAGGATCTTAATAAGTTGGAGCAGAGGACGATATTTAACATTAGATTTCTTTCTCTTTTCGGTAATATATGAAATGGTAAATGCTCAAAAAGCTGTTTTGAAGTATTCCAGTTATTAGTGCTAGAAGTAGCTTATGGGATGTTAAATTAAAAAAACTAATCACAACAATTGCCAAACTCTCATGGAATAGTTGATCAGAGAGAAGATGCTTACCAAATCTCTGTCTACCAGCTTCTGAACTAACTTCAGAAACATCAATTTTGACACTAACAGTACCGTGATTAGCAAGAAAAAACGCACCCCATCTGTGCTTATTGCAGGTAGATTTTAAACATTTTGCTAAGCATATTATTATCAATATGAGATATAGAACCATGAGAGGGTGAAAAGAACATTTTAAGAGATCCAGGATACATATTTTCCAAGCATCTGTTTGGGCTGTGGTTGTTATAGCAGATTTAAAGGCATTATGCGATTTATCTGGGACAAATATAGGCATAGACTTTCTATCAATGAAGGGGTCAAATATATTGTTAAAATTGCCACCAAAAATTATACTATTGCTCAATATCATAGATAGTTTGATTTTAATATTAGACCAGAACTGGTTTAATATATCAGGAGCAGAGACATTAAAAAGAGAGAAAGGGTTTTTGTCAATTTTAACATCAATTAGGATCCACATTGTCCCTCCATTTGACACCACTAAGATAAAACTTCTGATATGATGCTCCTGTGTCCTAAAATAGCACCTACACCCTTACATCCTACTTCAGGAGAGTAAAACACATTACTGGACCATTGCTTTTAAGTCTCCAAGACTCCGCTTCATTGCAATCTTGTAAAAATTGTAATATTAGAATTTAACTTACTAAGCTGAGATAGTACCTTATACCTCTTAATGGGATTACCTAGACCATGCACATTCCACAAGACAATGTTTACCCATGGACAGCAAAAATAATCAGCACTGGGACATCAGGTATAAAAGTTTGTAAAAATAATATGGAAACAAGAATTGAGTAGCAGTAACATTATTCCAGAATAGAGGAATACCACGTTAAATTTGAAATGCATGAGTCTACAAAATGTTCAATCAAATATGTAAAAAGAAAAGAGACGAGAGATGGAAAATAGGAGAGAGAGAGAAAGAGCAAGTCACATAGAGACAGAAAAATTTGCAGTTCTAAGGAAAGAATCCTGTCCTGAGAAAAACTATAAGAGTGGACAAATGTAACAAGCGTACAACGAACATGGCGTCAGGACAAAAAAGCCTACAGAGAATAAGACAAAAGGTTAATGCAATATTATCACCTAAATACAAATAAGAGTAAACACATATTGCAATTAAGTATCTTTCATATGTGAGGCTTCAGTAGCAGTTGAACAGTTTTTGTTAATAAATGTTCCAAGCTCCACTTTGAGGTCAGAGGACTTGGTAATACCATTATAGATAATCTTGAAAAAACAAGTATGACCAATTCCAGATCTCATCTTGAAAGGCATTATGGTATGTCTCATAGAGAGAAATTCTTCCTGGCTTTAGTTGCATTAGAGAGGTCCTGGGAGATGAAAATAAATTGACCAGGCCAACTGAGTTTTTTCTTGGCTTTGGCTGCCTTAGCCTCTTGAAGTGGATCCATAAGTTATATTAAAGAGCATAATGATATCTCTGGGTATCTTTAGACGATGATGACTCCATCTGGACTCTTTGGATATTTAGGATAGTAGATGTGGGCAATCCAGTTAAATCGAGAAGAAATTTCTTCAAAAATGCAAACTGTCATCACCTTTAGGCAGGCCATATAATCTTAACTGTTACGTCTAGTGCAGTTTTCGAGGTCTTTCGTGTGATGCTACAAATCTCGAATGTCTATTACTAGCCAGAAAGTTTTGCAGAAACATCCTGAACATCACTAATGCGTTGCCCCTAGTCTTTTAATCTGTTTTCCTTTGATACCTATCTGTCCTCAATGGATTAACATTTTCTCATTGTTAGCTCTCATAAACGGCTATAAAGCTTTTATTTCATCCAAAATTCTGTCAAGCATTGGATTATCAGATGCAGAAAAGAGGAGGATGGATGAACATTTGTTTTGCCCATTTAGATTTGGCTCTAGAAGTAGCAGGATGACCTTTGATGTTTAAGCTGTCATTGGAAGACAGTTTGGCATTTTGACTTTTAGACTTCTAAGATCTATTGATGTTTTTGGATCTTCCTTCCGATACATCTAGTGTTGAGCTAACTGATGCCATCAGGACTTATAACTTCCAAATGGCCTGATATTGCACTTCATTTAATATGAAGCAATATGAAAAGATTAGATCTGCATAAATGAGATACACAGCAGTCTGGTTATAAAGAGTAATATAGCAGAGGTCACAGTGGCATATAGTAGTAATTCATCTTAAATCCAAATGCAACAAAAATTCAGTGGTTATGTATTCGTTAGTCTGGTATGAAAGAAAGGCAGTCTGAGAATATTGGATAGGCATCCAACAAAGACTAATAGGAGACATGCATTGATTTAATAGCAGATTCAATGCTTCTCATCTGAGAAACAAAATGGTTCTAGTTTAAAGGGAATGGAAATTATTTAGATTATAGAGCAGCCTCTGGTTTACAGTAAAAAAGTAAAATCATCAGGAAGCAAGCTTATATTTTAAAATAAAGAGTAAACCAATTTGATGGTTTTCATCTCTGTTTTAGTTTTTTTTCATGTGCAATATCCTAAATTGCTGCCATCCGCCTGACAGTACTCCAAGAAGAACAACAGTCAGACAAATCCCCTCTAGCTATTGCCAGACTGATGTACAATTCACAGGAACCTTCCAGGGAGCATCTGGAGCAAGAATTTGGCCCACTTCTGATCAAAAAAAAAAGGTGCAGACACAAAATCTGCCAACGAGTGAAATTTTATTGGCATTTGGTTCAAGTACAGTTCCATAGGTTGCATAGCATGACATTTACATATTTCTCTGGGTTATGTTATTATTTTCTGCTTTCCTTCTGCGTGTTATCATCTTGAACTGTATAAAACAAGACATTTTAACAAGATGCAACTGGTTCCAACTCCCATACCCCCCTCCCTCTAACGAGTCGCTCTATTTTTATTTTATTTTTTATTCTTTTTTTTTTTATTGACATTTTCAAAAACAAGAACAATCATACATAAGATTGAAATAAACAATAAGAAAGAAACATTAAGCAGTGCATTAGACTTAATCATATTGTCGGTGTTAATCATAATGCCATTACAGAGTGCAATTTAAAAGAAAGAGTCATATCATTTCGGAGACACAGGCGGGCCACTCCGGGCAGCCATATAGATAATATAGTAATCCACAGTTTAGGGGCAGCGAAGCACAACACAGGTTATATACATATCTCCTGAGGTCAACAAACACCACTATTTGATGCCTTAATCATCAACCACAGCAGAGGTTAGCCACTGCACATATGGTTCCCAGATGTCTTTCGGCCTAGACCTGGCCGGCATAAGTTCCCAATAGTTAGACAGCTGTGTCTTACAGTATGTCACACTTGTTGTCCACTCCTGTATCGTAGGGGGTCTGGGTGCTCCCCAATGTATGGCTACCTGTCTTTTCGCCATTAATATCAGGATTTCTGGCAGCTTGCGTAGTTTGGGCGGGATAGTGTCAAGCACTCCAAGCAGTGCTGCCAGTGGCGTGCAGGGAATTATCATCCCAGTAATGTCGTTTATGTGACTTAACACCTTCAGCCAGAAATTTGCTATCGGCCTACACTGCCACGCTAAATGTAAAATGGTCGCCCCGGGAGCTCCGCAGCGCCAACAATGATCATCATCTCGAAGCCCCATTTTGTGTAATTGGACGGGTGTACGGTATAAGCGATGAAGATATTTGAAGTGTAACAACCTGAGACGGTAATTTGACGTTAATCGCTCCAGTTGTTTGCAACCCAAGGACCATTGTGTGTCCGTGATCGGCGCCCCCAGCTCCACCTCCCATGCCCCTCGTGAAGCCGGGACAGCAATTGGAGATGTCTTTTGTGTGATTTTGTAGATGCGGGAAATAAGTTTACGACCTGATTCTACCGACAGCAGGTTTTTTAGCGCCGGCAGCGTTGGCGGTGGGTCCGGGAATGTACTAAATCTGCCCTTACAGGAAGCACGAAGCTGATAATAAAGTAATGTGTCAAGAGCCGAGGGCGGTTCTGGGTCGCATAGTTGCTGTAATGTAAGAAAAGTGTCGGAAGGATATAGATCTCCCCCTAACTTCAGGTTGTGTACTACTGCACGATCTCGCGCCTTACGGTCCATGAGAGGTGGGTATTGTGGGTTTTGGAGTAGAGACATAGACGGTGCGTATAATATATCGAGTCGTGCTCTCTTGCGTATTCCATCCCAAGCCCACCTTGTAGTTTGCACGGTGTCTATTTCGTCCCGTGGACGTTTATATGCCTAGAACAGCGCAGTGGATAGTGGGATTGGCGCACCTTTGTCCACTTCAATGGCAACATGAGGCTGGTAGGGCGTGGGATGAACCCAGAAATGCAGGAATTGTGCCTGTGCACATAGTGCGTATAAAACGAAGTCTGGAGCGGCCATGCCCCCTTGTTCCTGTGGTAGCGTCAGGATTTCCCAAGCGATCCTCGGCTGTTTTCCAGCCCAGACCAGCTCGATCATGAGCGACCGAATGCGGCCGAAAAAATGCATCGGAAGGGGAATAATGGGGATGTTAACAAACGGGTATAACAGTTTCGGCAATATGATCATCTTCGCCACCGCTATACGTCCTGCTAAAAAGAGGGGAAGTGATTTCCACCTCCTCACCCTGTCTTCGATCCAAGCAATGACTTTACCATAGTTCTCTGTCCATATTTCCTGCATGTTAACGCTAAACCAAATGCCCAAATATCTATGCGGACCGGACGCCCAGATAAATGGGTAATCTGTGGCAAAGGCCTGGGTACCAGATGTGAGCGGAAGGAGTACAGACTTACTCCAGTTGATATTTACTCCAGACAGGCAGCCGTATCGAACCACCTCCCGTGTCATTGGCGACAAATTTTCCTTGGGGTCCACCATATATAGCGTAATGTTGTCCGCATTTAGGGACACAGTTAGCGCCCTTGTCGTAAAGCCAATGGCCCTATTGGTGTGATGCTGACGCAGGCGGGCTGCCAATGGGTCGGTAGCGATCGCAAACAGCAGGGGCGAGAGAGGGCAGCCCTGCCTGGTTCCCCTAGTAATCTTTATCGGCTCTGAAATCAGCCCGTTTACCCGTATACGTGCTGTGGGACGTGTATAAAGGAGCTGTATTTGTTGGATAAAGAGTGGGCTTAGGCCCATCCTCGTAAGGAGTGGGAACAGAAAGCCCCATTCAAGGGAGTCAAACGCCTTGGAGGCGTCCAAAAGTGCAGCCAGCGCGGGTACATGAGGGGCCAAATAATGTAATAGTCCGAAAAGCGTTCTGAGATTGAGTGGTAGACCTACCGGGTACAAAGCCCGATTGATCAGGCAGGACAATGATTGGCAACAGGGGTTGTAGTCTGGTGGCAAACAGTTTGGCGAATATCTTCGCGTCTAGGTTAATCAAAGAGAGTGGTCTATATGATTCGCATAGACTTGGATCTTTATCCGGTTTCAAAAGTGTGATTATGATAGCCTCGCGCATGGAGTCGGGAAGCACCCCCTCCTGCAATGCCTCTTGGTAAACAGCTAGGAGTCGTCGGGCGAGTATTTCCGAGTATTCCTTGTAAAATTGTGCAGTCAAGCCGTCCGACCCTGGCGCTTTGTCTGCCTTCATGCCACCGATAACTTTTCGTATGTCCTCAACTGTAAACGGGACGTCTAGATATTCCCGATGGGCTCTACTGAACCATACGAGTGCTATAGAGTCAAAATAGTCTTCCAGGGCCGTGGCAGATGGGACAGTGTGTGATGTGTAGAGTTGCGCATAGAATTCTTGCATGGTGTTGAGGATATCAGATGGTGAATGAACCAAGCCGGCGTCAGGAGTTTTAAGTGTAGTTACATAATTGGATCCTCTGGGAGGACGCAGGAGGTTTGCGAGTGTCTTTCCCGGCCTGTCCCCTTCCCCATATCTACGCGCGACTGCATGTTTGTGTAAGAACTTAACCTCCCTGTCTGCCTCCTCTTGATATTCAGTCAGTGTCTTACGAATAGCCCCCAAAGTCTCAGCAGATGCCACTGTGCAATATTGCATTTCCAGGTCGTGCAGTTCTGTTTCAAGTCTGTGTAGAATACCTCGTATATCCCGGAGTACTCTGGCCGGCCCCGCTATACAATGTCCATGTATCACCACCTTAAAGGCGTCCCACAGCGTGCCCTCAGTCTCGACTGAACCTGTATTGTGTGTGAAATATTCTTCTATGTGCGTATGAATCTCTTCCCGGAATACCGCATCCAGCAGGGCATTGTGCGGCAATCTCCAGGTGAACGGCTGCCTATAGGGGCATGGTATTTGCAGGGTCAGGGCGACAGGGGCATGATTTGAGAGTGTGCATGCACAATGGGATACCGTCACTACCCAAGAGTGGAGGGCCGGAGACAGCAGCCAAAAATCTAGGCGTGACCAGGCACCATGATGTTGTGTAATACATGTACCTTCCTGGCCGTCTGGATGGAAGACCCTCCATGCATCCACAAGTCTGTAGTCAGTTATCAATCCCCGTAAGACCCCCGCCGCCTGTGGGTGATGCGTACGTGATGCTCCCACCCTGTCTCTCTCCAGTGAAAGTACTGTGTTATAATCGCCACCCCAGAGTACCTCGGCGTCGCCCAGGGACTGAACATGATGCCACACAGTCTGGAAAAAAAGCGGGGTCGTCCACATTTGTTCCGTATAAGTTAGTGAGTATGATGCTTCGGTTATATAGTGTGCCTAGTATCAGCAGGAAGCGTCCTTCCGGGTCACTAACCACCTTTGCTGTCTGCCATGGGACCCCCTTTTTTATAAGTGTTGCTACCCCCCGAGAATAGCTAGAATAACAGGATGAGTGTACCTCCCCCCAACGACTGGACTTCAATTTGTCACAAGCAGTGCCTGTGAGGTGCGTTTCCTGTAAGAGGCATATTTCTACTGAGTGGCGTCTGAGGTATGATTGCACCAATCTGGTCTTTCTGTGGTCGTTTAACCCACGTACGTTCCAGGTAAGACATGTTAAATGTGTCATGAGCCGAGGTTTAGCAGATGAGGTCTGAGACAGTCCCCTGTCCTGTGTCTAGGGGCGTGCTGTGTATCTCCCCGTGTAAGTCTCCTGTTTTTTAGCACACTTAAAGTTCCAAGTGATGAGTAGAACAAGATCTTGAGGCATACAATTAGGTCATCATCATGCAGTGCTGTTAACAAAAAATAAACAATAACACACCCCTCCCACCCACCACCCACTCCAACCCCCCAATCAGGTTGAGATACCATGCCCGTCCCACCCAGAAAAAACAATAATACAAACAGATTTGTAAAGTGGGGAATTATCCCAGAGGGGGCGTGAGGTCGCCGGCGAACTGCCCTGTCGCAGCACAACAGGGTGGCCGAGCAATAAGGGAATCGCCTGAGTACAGGAGATTACGGGAGATACCATAGGCCAACAGTGAAACCGCATTGTTCCCTTACAGAAAAGGGTATCAGAACTAGTCGCATTTATGAGACAGCATTGAAAAATTATAAACTAGTCATTGTCACTTAGCTGACTCTGGGGCGAGTCCGCTCTATCTTGTGTCTTCTCCCGTTGCTGTCTGGAGTGTTGCTTGGCAAATTTCATCGCGGCACTTGCCTCCGTAAAGACCAGAGGCCTGCCCTGCACGTGGACCCGGAGTTTGGCCGGGTATAACATTGCGTATTTGGTCCCGGACTTCTGTAGCAATTTCTTTGCGGGGAGGAACTCACGTCGTGCCGCCTGTACCGCCTGGGTAAAGTCCGGAAACAGAGAAATCACGTTGTTTTGATATCGCAACTCACCGCGCTCCCAGGCCAGGCGCAGCACGGTGTCCCTGTCTATGTAGTTCAGTATCCGCGCCAGGATCGGACGCGACGGGGTGCCCGGCTTCGGACGAGGACCAAGAGTACGGTGCGCCCGTTCTACCAGGAACATAGCAGATAGGTCGGCGCCGAATAGGTCCTGTAGGAGGCCCTCCACATATTTCTCCATGTTAGGAATATTTGTAGATTCCGGCACGCCCGTAATGCGCACGTTGTTTCTCCTTGAGCGAGCTTCCAAGTCCTCGTTTTTAGCCTTGATTACCTCCAGAACTTTGTCCATACGAAGAAGGTGGTCTTGTGCTTCAACCTGTCGGTCGTCAGCATCAGAGACTCTTGTTTCCAGTGTGGTCAGCCTGGCTTCATGCTTGTCAACCCTGCGCGACACTTGATCCATACGTCCCGCCAGAGAGTCAATTTTGGAATCAATCTCCTTGAGACAGGTTTTTACGTCTTTGAGTATGGTCCTAATGTTTTCCTCTTGTTCTGTCTCAAACTGTGTCTCCGGCACAACCATTTGTGATGCCATGTCGCCGTCTGTCTGGTGAGTTGAGCGTTTGTCGAATGTTATTTTGGGCTGTTTGTTGTCTGTTTTGCCCATCGTAGATTTGCGTTGCGGCAGGACCATTTAGCGTATGCAGAGCAGCAACAGCGCATCCTTGTAAACCGCTGAACAGCCAGGGGGCCTCAATGTCTCCCACGCCCGAGCTGCCAAGCAGATATGGGCCCAGTCGATATTCCTCCCTTAGGTAATGTTCGGAGGGCACCTCCTTGTCTTCGCAGATCCGTGTCCTGAAGTTCGTCTATCTTAGAGCCCAGCGGGGGCGCGGAGTGCGTGTTACCGGGTAATAGTGAAGCTCAAAGGTTTTGTTACCTCAGTATCCGGGCAAGCTTGTGAACAACCCCTGTTGCCAGCCCCAGCCGCTGTTATGAGGATTTTTTGGGAGTAATGTGGTCCGGGGTCAGCATTACATCAATGCTGCAGCGTGGTCCCAATCTGGGCAGTCGCAGCGCGGTGTCCTCCACTAGTATGATTACTAGTTGCTAAGCATCAAAGGGTGTTTGCACCGAGTTGTATTTGCCCCTGCCGATTTTGGGTTGTTTTTATAGAAAGTGAAACTGTTTCATGACACACCTCAGTTTTCAGGCGTTCCCCACAAGCTGGGCAGACTCAGATGACCAGGATGGGTGCCGGGAGCTAGGCGCCAGTCTTCCCGCACACGATGGCCCAACTCCGGTGGCTCCAGGAGCGCAGAGGCCCGCACCAGCCCCCGCAGCTCGCACAGTCCGCCGGCGCGGCCTCCTGCAAGCGTGATGTGCAGTCGAGCTCGTCCTTCCCTACACTCCGCTGGGCCCTCGCCGATCCGGTAGGTCCTCAAGGGCGCCGAGATCCATTCAGAAAGGAGGGGGGCTCGCACGTTGCTCACTTCGCCGTGCAGACTCACGCAATGCATTGATTCCCTGGTGACTCTGCCGCGGTCGTGCGCGCGGGCCTCTTCTGCGCCCCAAGCCCACCGCCGGATGTGTAACGTAGACCGGGACCGGGGCAGTTTTCGCAGCCCCGCCCGTCCCCGCCCCAGCGTGTTGAACTTGCCGCTGCTCGTTGGGGTCCTGCAGTTAGGTTCGGCGCTTCACTGGCTCCCCTGTCTCAGCCGTCTGGTTCATCACCCTTTTCTCAGCGGCGTAGGCCTAGTCACTGCCGACGGTGATTACAGCGCTTATCTGCCAACTCGCGAGACGGCAATCACCTCAAACTGCGCCGCGTCGCTTGCCGAACAGATGCCCCTTGGTTGGGTGACGAGATGCGGCGATATGTCACGGATTCTTGAAGGATGATGTGCTCGGCCGGCAGAGCCTCTTTACAGAGCGGCCATCTTGCTGCTCGGCCACGCCCCCAACGAGTCGCTCTATTCTTTAGCTCCTATTTCCAAGCGTTGTGTGTTCACTTCTTGCACTTTATATTCTATCTAATTCTGGAGGTTGTGTGTGGCAGGGGAGGGTCGCACAACCGCCGTCTTATCTTATTCCCTCTGTGATCCCCTCTCATTATCCCTTTCCGGGGGTGGTGAATTTGGTAGGGCCTCTGCTGTCTCCTCCAGGTCCACTGTCCTCATGTCATCCAGCAGTCTCCCCCATGCTCTCGCGGTCTCCAGGTCACTTGCACCTCGATTTGCTGCTCTCAACAAAATTCTATTTTCTGCATCTGCCCACTTCTCCAGCTCCCTTTTCCAGCTCCCTGCTCTTGGTCCCCTTGTGGTCTTCCAATTCTTCATGATTTCTCTTTTCGCTAATATATATGCTAGGTCTTTAAACCTCCCAGTGACCTTTGTTTTGGCCGTATGTTGGAACCAACTTAGTATACAGTGTCCTTGTGTATGTGGTACCTCCTTGCCTATAACGTTCTCAACTGCCATCAGTACCTCCTCCCAGAAGTCCCTCAGGCCCGGGCAATCCCACGGCATGTGTAGAATATGCGCCTCTTTCTCCCCGCAAACTGGGCAGGCCGCTTCCTCCACTTGAAAGTATCGCCTGATTCGGATTGGCGTGATGTACGCTCTATGTAAGATGTAGTAATTTATGAGTTTAAACTTGCCGTTTCTTGATACCTTAAGAGTGTGTTCAACAATGGTTTCCCAGTCCTTTTCTGTAATAAGTACCTCTAAGTCCTCTTCCCATTGTGCTCTCAGACGCTCCATGGGTTTCTGGACATCTTGCCTGATTGCGCGATAGATGCACAAGACCGTCTTTATCCTACCTGCCGAGAGGACAACATATCTCCAACAGTCCAGCGCTCTGGGTTCAGTCGTTCCTGTAGGCCAATGTTTCCTGAACGCCGCAGTGATTGCTCTATGCAGTAGGAAGTGTCCCTGTGGGAGGTCGAACTCCTCTCGGAGTTCCTCGAGTTGGAGCATCTGGGATTCCCTAAATAGGTCCCCTATCACTGTCACCCCGCCTCCTTTCAGTCATCCAGTCCTGACCAGTTCCCCCCATGCGGTAAAAATCAGAGCATTTCTATGGGTATGTCTGGGGAATAGGGGATCCTACATCCTGCCTGCTGTAGCCATCTTGCCCAGCATTGTGTTATTATTTTTCCCTCCTCTGTTCCCCTGTGTGGTTTCTGCTTTTTTTTTTTTTTTTTTTTTTTAGTCCTCATTTGCCTCGTTTCCACCCTTCTACTAACGATACCAACCCTGGGTTATTCAAACCTCATTTGCTGGAAAAAAAAGGAAACAAGGTAAAGGCTCTTAAGATAACGCCCTTGGAATGTAAAAAGAGACCTCCTCCTTTAATTCCGATCCACACACCATTTCCCACGTCCCCTGCTCACACAGAGGAGACTGGACCAGCTGAGGCAGATAGAGGCTTAATCATTGGACCCTTATTCTGTATTCCCCGTTCGTTGATCACACCAATACAAAAAGGGAGTCTAAAATTCATATCTCTTTTTCCCCTGATCCGAAATATCCAACTTAGCAATATATCTCATGGATTTCAGCCAATCATCCTCCGTTGGGGGGGCCGGAGATGCCCACAATTTACAGATCTCCCTACGCGCCAAGAGCATAGCATAAAAAACCAGTTTTGCGCTGTCCTTGGTAACAGTACATTGCAAATCCAATCTTCCAAATATAACCAATACAGCGCTTACCTTGATCTGTAGGTTTAAAACATTGGACAGGCTATTACTCACGGCCTCCCAAAATGTCTGAATCTTCCGGCAGTATATAAACATATGCAGGTCGTCTTCATTCAAACTGCCACACTAAGGACACGCCACCTCTCCTCCAGACCCAAATTTGGATAACCTTTGCGGAGTCCAGTAAGCCCTATGCATAGTAAAAAGATGGTTCCTCCTCAGATATGCAGGTTTCACTGTTTTGTAAAGCATAGACATTGATACTTGCCATTGGTCTTCCAGCGCGGTCTCCGGCAAGCATCCTCCCCACAGATCCTCCGGCAATGTGAGGGCCCCATCTTCCATCTCTAGCATCAGCCAATACCACATTGCAATTTCCTTTTTGAACACAACACCGGACAACAATTTTTCCTCAAATTCATTAGGGTCTCCTATATTTCGTCCAACGCCGAATGCCAGCTTTGAATCTGGAGGAGCTTAAACCTTGAAAACCTTAGACCTATCTCCTGCTCACACCAACCTCATGAAATCAACTGACCTTCTGGCAATAACTGCTTCCACCTTAGTATACCCGCCTCTTTTAAAGGTAATGCCAGTGTGTCCTTAGTCCATTCCGGAGAACCTGGTGCTTCCCATATAGGGGCCAACTGGCTGAAATACGGAATTTTTAAGGTCTTCCTGATTTTATACCACAATTTAGCCATACCCTTTAAAATCTTTATCCTAACTTTCTTGAAATATTTTGGATCTGCATATTTATACATGAACCCCCATTCTGCTCCCTTCTCTTTTCTCAACATTGCCTCAAACATTCTACCTATCTCTGATTTTGTGGGAGTATCCAATAACATTCTACCATTCTTTAATAAAAACGCCCAGGAATAGAACAACAGATCAGGCAGTGCTAAACCCCCCCTTCACCAACCTCCTCCTGAGTTTTTTCCAGGCTATCCGCGGCCCTGTGGAGGCCCAAATAAAGGAGCTAATTTCACTATGCAATTTCATAAACCACTCTTTCCTACAAGATAAGGGGATTGAGTCAAACAGGAAGGTTAACTTTGGAAGAACATTCATTTTCACTAGGTTAACTCGGCTAAATAGCATTAACGGAAGATGCATCCAACCCCGCAAACTAACAGTTATTTCCTTCTTGACCCTATCAAAATTTACCTTAGTGAGGTCTGCAATATTCTGAGTGATCCTAACTCCTAGGTATCTCATTTCTTTCTTACACTGTATCCCCCCTGACTCCATGTTCCAAGCCATGACTTCCGTTTTCTCCTTATTAATGTCGTAACCTGACACTTTCCCAAAATCAGTTGTTACTTCCAAGACACACCTCAAAGTTTTTTGTAAATTGGTTGTAAAAATTAAAATGTCATCCGCATAGAGCCCAATTTTCCTGCGCCAGCCGTTAAATTCAAAAGGCAGAATATCAATACTGCCCCTTATTTTTCTGGCTAGCGGCTCAATATAGAGATCAAACAAAAGTGGGGACAGGGGACAACCTTGCCTAGTACCCCGCATGATCTGAACCGGCTCTGTCAATACCCCATTAACCAGAACCCTGGCTTCCGGTGCTGAATAGATTCCTCTCAGGACTCTGCAAAAGTTTGGACCCAGATTAAGATATTTAACCACCGTCTGCAAATAAACCCAGTTTACGCGATCAAACGCTTTAGCAGCGTCCAATGCTATTACCGCCAAGGGAAGCTCATACGCAGTAGCCATATCTATGGAACCAATAAGCGAGTACGTCAGCTCTTTCAAGGCCCTTCCTCTAATAAACCCTTTTTGGTCTTCATGCACTAACTGCGTCATAACCCCATTTAGCCTCCCTGCCATAACCTTTGCAAAGAGCTTGTAGTCACAGTTTAAGAGTGAAATAGGCCTATAAGAGTCAACGCTTTTTGGGCACTTCCCAGGCTTGGGAATTAAAGTTATAATGGCCTCATTCCAGGATTCAGGCAGTACGGTATCCGACAAAAGTATTGCATTAAAAAGATGCCTAAGGATAGGTGTTAGGGTGCTAGCCAGAACTTTATAAACCTCATGCGGAAGGCCATCTGGCCCTGGGGCCTTCCCTTTTTTACCTCCCCCAATAGCCTCCTCTAGCTCATCAACACTGATCTCCTTAATCAACACTTCCATTTTCTCATCTGATAAGGGCTCTACTTGGTCCAACCAAGTCAACACGTCATCCTCCGAAACAACCAGATCTTCCTTATAAACTTTCCCAAAATGTCTATGAAAAGCTAGTCCGATTCCCCGACTATCACTGAGAACCGTACCTGAATCTTCACTTCTGACCTCTTTAATCAGATTCCTAACTTGATCACTCTTTGCCTTCCAAGCTAGCAATTTACTACAGCCTTCGCCATATTCAAAATGCGCCAACTGGCTTGACTCCCATTTCTCCTTAACTCTGTCGTACAAAACTCCAGACAGGCTCGCCTTTAAGTTTATTTCAGCCAGCTTCTTCTCAAAGCCTTCTAAGTTTCCTGGATTACTCAAAACGCTTTCCAAGTTTCGAATCTGCTCTTCTAGTTCCAAAACCCTTCTATGGTATGCTCGCCTTTTCCCTACCGCTAAAGCACCTAATCTACCTCTTAAATAGGCCTTGTATGCATACCATACTATCCCAATCGTAGCTGAACCCAGGTTCCTCTAAAAAAACTCCTTAGTTTCTTCTCTTAAGATCTCAACACTCTCCGTTCCCAATAGAATTGTACGATCTTGCATCCACCTTGAACTAGCCGCCCCCTCCTCTAACCTCATGTGGAGTAGTATGGCTGAGTGATCCGACAGGTGTACACCTACATGTTTAACCTCCAAAACGCAATCCTTCAAAACCCTGTCTACAAGAAGATAATCAATCCGTGACTGATGTTTATATTTTTTGTTATAATATGTAAAACCTATCTGCGACCCGGCCTTACATCGCCATACATCACAGAGTCCCAACTGCGCCATCACTAGTCGCAACCTATCAGACATTTTGGGATTTACTACTGCTCTGCTATTCAGAGATCTATCCAATTTATGGTCCAAAACTGTGTTAAAGTCTCCTGCCATAATAATCCGATCCGTGAAACCCAGAAGCTCATTAACTAATTCATCCAATGGACCTGTATCATCTTGATTCGGACCGTAATAACCCACCAGAGTATAATTCTGCCCAAAATTTTTTAACTTTGCCACGAGCCATCTTCCTGCAATGTTTGAAACACTGCCTTCTACCGAAATATTCATACCCTGTTTTACCAACAATGCTACCCCCTTCGTAACTACTGACTGCCTCGTATAGATTGCATGTGAGATCCATCTCTTTGGTTTAAAAAACTTTCTCCTTTCCCCCTCCGTAAGATGTCTCCTGTAGAATAATAATTTGTGCAGGACAATCATTTAAATACTGCATTATCTTCTCTCGTCTTCCCTTCACCCGGAGACCATTCACATTCCAAGATAAAACTTTTATCTCATTTGTTCTATTCCCAGACATCCCCTACAAAATCCAACTCTAACCACTGAGGTGCAAAACGAGACATTTGAGGAATTTTTTCCCTTATGCTCCCCACCCTGTGCTCCCTACACCCCCCACCCTTGGTGTGGTCTCTGCTTTAACCTTAGTAGGATTCTTGTCAGAACTGGAGCTTCTGGGGCGAATGGGGGCTGCTCTTTCCCTGGGTTTCTACTGTCCGCCAACCATCTCACGAACCATTGGAGCTGTGCCGCAAGATAGTATGCCTCGAAGTCGGGGACTGCTAGCCCTCCTGTCGATATGGAGCGCTGCATTGTGGCCAGGGCTACTCGTCTGCGGCCTGCCCCCCACAGGAATGTAGTTATCTGTGAGTTTAGGTCTCGGAACGTGCTCGGGATCCATAGCGGAAGTGTCCCGAATACATACAGCAGTCACGGCAGCACCACCATTTTCAGTAGGGCCACCCTGCCAGCCACAGACAATGGCAGTGAGCCCCAAAAGTCCATGGAGGAGCGGAGCGCTCTTATCCCCCTACCCACGTTGCCCTCCACCAAGTCTGCAGTGTTGTGATATACAGTCGCACACAAGTACTCTAGGCAGGTGGATTTCCATTGTAAAGATCCTAGTCCCTCTGGAGGGCGTCTATTCGGCATCGCAGGAAATAATTTAGATTTTCGTCAATTCACCCTTAGCCCCGAAAGGAGGCCGAATTCTTCCAGCATACCTTTGGCCCCCTGCAGATCCCTGTCTGTGTCTTGGAGAAAAAGGAGCAGCTCGTCCGCGTATAGTGCTATGCGGTGGTGGGTGTCTTTTATCGTCAGCCCCACGTAGTCCCGTCCTGTCCTAGCATGGCATGCTAGAGGCTCCATGTCTAGGGCGAATAGAAATGGGGATAATGGGCATCCCTGCCTAGTTCCCCTCTCCACCCTCTGGCTCTGAGAGATAATTTTCCCCGTATGTACCCTGGCTCTTGAGTCTGTGTACAGCAGCCTTACCCACCCCACAAAACCCCGGCCTAGTCCCATTTTCTCCAATACTTGGTTGAGGTAATGCCATTCCAGGCTATCAAACGCCTTTTCGATATCGACTGCAAATAGTGCAGCCTCATCTTTGGCGCAGTCCTCCGTCCCTAATATAGCCATGAGGCGTCTAACAGTGATGGCAGTGTTCCTGTTTGGATGAATCAGGCTTGGTCTGCGTGAACCAGCTGGGGCATGTGTGACAATAGTCTGTTCGCTATTATTTTACTCAATGTTTTATAGTCCATGTTCAGCATGGACAACGGCCTGTAGGCTGTTCTGTCATGGGCAGGTTTTCGCGATTTAAGAATAGGAACTATTGGGGCCTCCTTCGTGGTGGTGGGCAATGTCTGCAGGTCTCTCGCTGTCTCGTACATTGAGACCAGCCTGGGAGCTAATTCCTCTACATATGTCATGTAAAATTCGGCAGGAGCCCGTCCGTACCTGGTGTTCTGTTGCGTGCCATGTGCTTAATGGCACCTCTCACTTCCTGCAGGGTGATGTCCTTCCCTAAGTCCTCCGCCTCCCCTGGATCTAATCGGGGTAGTCCCAGACCGTCTAGGTACTCCGCTACCACTTCACCTCTGCAGCTAGAAGCACTACTGTACAGTTTAGTGTAATATCTGGTGAAAATGTCATTTATTCCCACTTGAAAGTATTGTCTGTTTCTGGCCTCATCCTCCATTTCTACTATTGGTGACCCTCTGTTGTTTGGGTTGGCTAGCCATGCCAGTAAAGAGCCTGATTTGTCGCGTTCCACATGTGTGCGGTCTATATATTGCTTGTAGTCAAAGCTCCGTAACCTCTCCGTCTGGCGTGCTACTGTCTCGCGCGCTTCTAGGAGTTCTTCCTGCAAGTCTGAGCGCCCCGGTCTTCTCTGTTCCAGTTCTCTAAGCTCCCTTTCAGCTGTTAGGACTTCTGCTGTTAATGTACGCCTAACTCCTGTAGTCTCAGCTATGCAGTGGCCTCGTATTGTTATCTTGAAGGCATCCCATTCCGGTAACGGAGAGGTTGCCGTCCCCTCATTCTCCTGAAAATATTGTGTAATTTTTTTCCCTGATTCCTTCTTTAAAGACCTGATCCTCCAGCGTCTCAGGGCGTAGTCTCCAAGTCGGAATGACCGGATTGGGGCTTGACCAGTGGAGGCCCAGTAATGCAGGATTATGATCAGATATCGTCCTAGCTAAGTATTCGGTGTTGCCTACCTGTCTGTGTATGTCCGGGGTGCACAGGAATGTATCTAGTCCCGTGTGTACATCGTGTGTCGCTGAGAAAAATGAATAATCTTTGTGATCGGGATGCAGAGTTCTCCAAGAATCCACCAGTCCCCGATGTCTCTGCCAGTCTCCAAACGCCCGCGCATGTCAGACAGTTGGGGAGTCTTGTAGTGGTGGATGTGATCTATCCCTGTTTATGTCGGCTATAGCATTAAAGTCTCCCCCTATGAGCACTGCAGATGTCCGGTATGGGGCTAGCTGCCGTGATAACTGTGCCAGAAACTGTGTTTGGTCCACATTTGGGGCATAGACACTTATGATGCTCACCTCTCTACCCTCCATTCTCGCTCTTAGCCCAACATATCTGCCCTCAGGATCGATCAACTTACTGGTTACCTGAAAGGGTACTCCGGCTCTTACCCAAATCATTACCCCCCTAGCATAGGCCGAGTATGTGGTGTAAAATGCCTGACCCCGCCACCTCTTCTGTAGGGCTTGGCCCTCTTTGGCTGTGAGATGAGTTTCTTGGAGAAGTGCAATTTGCACCCCCCTTCTGTTGAGGTAGGAAAAAACTTTATACCGTTTGACCATAGTATGCATGCCCTGTATATTCCAGATTAAGCACTTGTTCTGTATAATATTCGCCATTTATATGCCCCTTCTCCGCTGTCCCCCCTCCACACTCCCATCACACCCTCTTCACAGATCTGATACCTCCACCCAAATCTGCTAGGTTGAGCTTGTAATGCGACTCGTGATACCCCATCTCAAACATAAACAACTTTAAAACATGTTCCCCAACGCCCCTTCCCCAGGACAAGCAGGTGGTACCCTCCCATCCAAACTAGTAGTCCGTGTCATTGGACTATCGTCCGCCAAGTAAGGGGGTGAGTCCGGTGACGCTTCTGGTTCGTCCGCTCGCCAGCTCGCCGCTCGGCTCATTTATTGTTGTCATTGCGAGTTAGCCTTCCCCCAATGTACTTAAAGTCATCTGTGTGGTCTATTGTCCCTATCCTGCTTTCCAACACTCTGGAACCCCCTACCTGCATCTTCATATGATCTCGTCCGCCGTTCCAGGCGTCACGATGGGGAGCTCGCCGCAGCCAAGATATTTGAGTATTGCTCTGAGCTTGAGTCCGCTCCCGACCCGCCTGCCTCTCTATTGTCTCGGTTGGAGCTTTTCCCGCTGATCAGTGCCACTACTTGCATTGCATGTCGCCGTTCCATCTGTGTCTCTGCTTGAGTGGGTGCCATTGCGCCTCTTTTGAGTCCCCTACTGCGAGATCTCCTGCTCCAGCCTCCCCGTCGTCTTTGGTCTCCCCGGTGCTGCTCCAGCCAGCTCCATGCTTCCTGAGGTGAAGTGAAGAACTCAGTCCCTTCAGGGGTGGACACCCGCAGCTTGGCCGGGTATTGCATTGCGTATTTATAGTCCAGTTGGCGGAGTTTTGCTTTGACACTCTGGAAGGAGCTTCTCTGTTTTTGGACATCCCTGGAAAAGTCCGGAAAAAGCCTCACCACTGCATTGTTGACTCTAATTTCTCCCTGACGTTGGGCCTGCGCCAGTATGTGGTCCCTGTCACGATAGTGTAATTACCTCGCTATCACCGGTCTTGCCGGTGCCCCCGGGGCAGGTGGTCTCGCTGGTACGCGATGCGCGCTCTCCTGGGTGTAGAATGGCGAGAGACCATCTGGTGCCACCACCGTGCGGAGCCATCCCTCCAGATACCCCACCATATCTGCTCCTTCTATTTTCTCAGGTAGGCCAGACACCCTGATATTATTCCTCCGTGAGCGATTTTCTGCGTCTTCCGCCCTGAGTTCTAATAACTTCACCTTCGTCTCCAGCACCTTCAGTTGTGACTTCATTTCTGCGAGCGCCGGGCCTGCTTCAGAGATTTGACGCTCATTTGTTGCAACTCTTTCAGTTAGTCGCCTATGGTCGTCCCGCAGCAAGCCCAAATCCGCCCTAATCGAGTCAATTTTGTTCTCCAGCCTCTCGCTGGAAGCATTAATAGCCTGTAATATGTTCTGTAGGGTCGGGTTCTCATTGGTATCTGTCGAGGAGGTGTGCGTTTCACTCCCTTCTGGGGGATTGTCCGTCTGCGTATCCTCCTTGTCCTTCCGCTTGGTCTGTTTGCCCATCTTCTTCCCTCTATGCCTTTAGGTGTCTTATCTTACTTCCGCGGGTAGACTTCCCGCTTCTCTGCTAGGGGGCACCCCCTGTCCCGTTGGCTGCGTCTTAACTACTCCTCGTGCCCCCAGCTCTTCAGGGTGTGGGTAGTACTTATGTGTGGGTCTCGTGATTCCTGTGTTCAAGCCGCTCTTGTGGTCTTGTTGTTTGAGGGGAGAGGCCGTGCATCGACTGCTGTCTGTCCTAATTCTGAGTCTGCTCACCTTCTTCTCTCCGTGTCCGGCGTGGCCTTGGGGTTATTTGGGTTCCCCAGTTCTCTGTGAGTGACCCCCTCGTAGTGTCCCCGATCACCAGGCCTGGCCCACTCCTGCCTGTGTCTTCTTGTAATGATTTGAACCCGTTTGTCCAGGGGGAAAGAGGGGGGAGTCTGCCTCATCAGCTTGGCCGACCGTCCAGGCAGTCCCTATATTGTCCCCGATTCTAGGGCATCCCGCCTTCCATGTATCTCTCAGAAGTGGAGTCAAACTGGGGGGTTGGGGTCCGTGCCTCCTATGGTGGCTCTGCAGTCTGGTGACTCGTCCGCGTTCGATCTCTCTGTATCTCCTGTGCTCCCGACCCCAGGTCCAGCTTGCGTCTGCCACCGTGCCTGTGCAGAAGCTGGGGGGAGCCTCCTGCTCCAATTTCGCCTCGTTGATCGTGCGGTCTGAATGTGCTCTCGTTCGCGGGGCAGATGGTTCCCAGCGGCTCTCCTACTGGCGATCAGGATGGGGGGAGGGAGGGGTCAGTCTGCCGCTGGCGCGCCCACCGCTGCTGGGAGGCCCACTCCTGTCCCGCCGTCATCCGATCCTCAGCTCCACCACCGGAGCTCTGCTGGGTGCAGGTGCGCCGCTATGCCTGAAACATCCCGCTCTTCCCGGCTTTCTTCTGCAGGCGCTCTGGGTGTGGGAAGAGGGCTCGGTCCGCATGCAGCGCGATCACCGCTGCTGAATAACTTGTTCGGCCTCTGTTCTTCCGCGACCTCCAGCCCCCAACCCCTCATCATCGGCACTTCCCCTTCTCACCGGTCTTTCAGTAGCAGGCAGGGCTAGATCAGGCTGTCCTGCAGAGTTTCCTCGGCGTCAGGGTGCAATGGATGTGCTCGCCACTCCGGAGCGATCCTCGCTCCTGATGGGTGCCGTAATTTTGTCTGGGCTCGCCCCGCCTCTCTGGCTTTTTCTGCGGTTTTCTCGGCGAGTACGTGCCGCCGGGGGGTTCAAGTTGGCTTACTTCAGCTCCTGGGCCACTGGGCTGTTAATGTGGCTCGTTAAGTTCCCTTATGGCAGTCAGGATGGAGCCAAACAGCGGCCGGCGGGAGGGAGCTCGCAAGCTCTGCCGCTTACTCCATCGGCGTTCAGGCCACGCCCACGATAAATGCATACCTTTACAAACATGAGCTCCCTGTTGGATTGATGCCATATGTTGTGTCACAGAGAAAATCTGGATTGTTGAATGGTCAGGTTAGCACCTGAAGAAAGGAGTCTTCTTCAAAAGAAACCTATCTAGGATAGTTGGAAAAGAGCCTATGGGTATTTAGCACCAACTAAGCTCCCTCTGGTCTTTAGTACAAACCAACCTACGTATGTGGAAGAAAGTAGTCTTTTCAGGATATACCACACAGCCAAGAGGTCAGGCAGGCTTGCCAAACTCCACGTCTGTAAATTTGCTGGGCTCTGTCTAAGGCAGTACTGCCCATACTGAACTGCCCATTTAGAGGATATGTTAAAGTTAGGTGTTTGTGGGCTTTATTTCCTCATGGCCCTTGGCTCAAAACCATGATCTGAGAGTCAACCCTGGGCCGTTTAGTCTTCCCATGTGATGGGAAAAGAAATGGATAAGCAACTGGCCCTAGGACTCAGCATATCTGCAAGTTCTAATGAGTTAAATATATTGGTTTATAGCACAGTATTTTATGGCTTTTCATGGGGAAACAGGGTCTGTATTTTGTGCTGTCTTTGCCCTAATTAAAGGTGAAAGCACACCATGTGTTCGCTAGAGTCATTTTTGCCAGACTCTTGCCTAATGAAATCTTCCTGGAGCCTGTTAATAGGTGTCATGGCACTGCACAGCAGTATTCTCCTGCAACCAACACCCTGTCCGGATTCTTGTGGTTCAGTGTTCTTGTGGGAAGGATAAAGTGGGTTGATCAAGGACTGTTTGCTTACCATCTCATTGTGATCAATTTTGTTCGTATAACACAACAGAATGGTATATTTTAAAGGGGCACTGCTCCTCCCTGATTTGGGGTACACTGTCATTGACTAATGTTAAATTCTCTCTCTCTCTTTCTTTTTTTGCTCATACAGGGTGAAGAATAAAGCATCTGACTAGTCTGTGTCTGGCCCTGGACTGTCACCATGGGGGAACTCTTCAGAAGTGAAGAGATGACCCTGGCGCAGCTTTTTCTCCAGTCGGAAGCTGCATACTGCTGTGTCAGCGAATTGGGGGAACTAGGAAAGGTTCAGTTCCGCGATGTAAGTTAATCTCATCTTGTGTGTGATGGTTGTAACTGAACCAGGGACTTCAAGCTAGGCGTGTAGAGTGATATGTCTGAAAAACGACTTTCTGCTTTTGAAGGCATTTTGAAGATTAATTCTTATATTAGGAGACCACATTGTGGCAATCAGTGCATCTTTTTAAAATTCATTGTATGTAAATTTAGCTTACTTGGCTACCTGCCTTTTAGTCCCCAGGGTTAAACCAGGGTTTTACTTAGCTGCTGCGAATTGCTGGCTTATGAAACGCGGAGACTGAAGTTTTAATCATAGTCTAGTTTGAGCAATCGTGGGAAAATCACCGTATATGGTGCAATTCAGAGTGTTTAGAAACAAGCAAACATGCTGTAGATAAGAAATAAAAACTGGATCCAATACCCCTTTTAATTAGGCGGTTGGAGATATAACCGGCATGATTTCTGGCCAGATTTGGCCATTTTTTAAAAGGACTCTTCCTAAATGTAGGTCATTGGTCAGAAATTACAGATTTTGGATGTAGCCTTGAAGTCAGTCATAACTTTATTTCGCCACTAAATATGGCATAAAAAGTATTATAAGACCAATCGATCAACTACAATTTAAATATTAAAAATACCAAAAGATATCCAGAGCATTAAAAACTTTAAAATCGTACAAATGGTAAAATGTATCTCATCATTAAGACATTCATCCTCGTTCTAAATGTAGGCCATTGGCCAGAAATTACAGATTTTGGATGTAGCCTTGAAGTCCCTTTTTGTCTTAAAAAAACAAAACAAAAAAAGGAATGTGACCGAAACTATGTCGCTACCAGCAGCCTTCTCCTTCAGATATTAAATATGCTACTTCTAAAATGCTGCCAGGTGTACCGCTTTTGCTGTTTGCTGTAGACAGCAATTTTAATTTGGTGAGTGTGTTGTGCGGCAGAAGTCGTGTGATTTATGCTAGCGGCATGTTCTACCCACATTGGAATACAGTACTCGTGACAGGATGGCGGAGGTGGCTGGAAGGAATGAAGCTTCGGTGATAATAGTTTTGAGTTAAAATGTTGAAGTGCCACCTTTCTTTCTTTGCAGTTGAACCCAGATGTCAATGTTTTCCAACGTAAGTTCGTTAATGAAGTCAGAAGGTGCGAAGAAATGGACCGCAAGCTAAGTAAGTTTACCTTTCTTGCCGTGTGAAGTGTTCTTGTCTTGCCCGCCGCTGGCTGATTTACACCAGTGTGCTCCAGCGCATTGGACAGGCAGGGTTTTAAGTGAGATGAAAAAACTGAGGGATCTCTCAAAGGGGCGTGGCTGATATAATTAAGGGCGTGGCTTAAAAGAACGTAAGCCGAAAATCAATGCTTAGCGTGCCGCTTGACTGGTATTTTGCTACTTCGGTCACTACATCCAGATATATAATACAACAAGTAACATTACACTTACAACAAGCCAGTACTATTGGCTTTGTCAGTAATTGTTAGTTGCATAGCATAAATAAGCAACAAATATGGCTTCGTAGTTATAGCATATTGAAAATGCTTCAGTTCTGAAATGGTGAGACTGTAAAAGAATTATAACGAGTCTCTTTGAAGTTACATCACAGGCAGTGAAGGGTGGTACTGCCGCAGTTTTAAGAATTTTTTTTTTTATCATGAGGAATGGAGAGCTGGATAGGGACCCGTCTCAGCACCTGCTTTTTAGAACTGCCGGAGCTGAGCCACCGGCAAGACCCGGCCCACTTCAAGCCCTGCACAACGGCCATACTAAAATAGACCGAGCCATGGAGATCTGTTTTGGCTCCGTAATACTGGTCCCATTTTCAGAGTGGACGTGCTGAAATCATGATTTAAACTGCGAAATGCAAGCCAGCAGTAACAGCGCTTCACTACTGCGAGACTGGGTGTTTTCCCAGCACCTCTGCCATCCAGTACTTCCAGTTCCACTGCTTTGTTCCATGTTCTGACAACGCCTGTGTGAAATTTTCATTACAGTAGCAAAAGTCCCTATTTCCCCATTTCCCATGCAGTTTTTCCTATTTTAAAGGGATTATAAATGCGAGGTGCCCGCTCACTTTTGCAAAATTTTCATTAAAGTTTGCAAAACAAATTACATAATTTTGCACCACCTCCGCCACTTGATCCTGACTTGGACAGTTGTCTAGGTATTGTGCTGTATGTTCGAGAGCAAATTAAGTGCACGTACTGTGCATAAAGGTTCCCGTTTGCAGTACATTTGTGGACCTGTATACTAACACTAAGATGCAAGCATTAATTCTATTCAGGTTTTGAGGTCCACACCCATTCCTACCTCATCGGGACATTATTCATGATTCGGAGATCACAACCCTGTATGATTGTTAGAACAATCATGGCTCAGAGCTTAATTTGTAAAAAGTTTAAAAAAAAATAAGTGCCAGGGCTCTAGTCAGGAGGCCGCTGCGGCTTGCAACACACATTGCCTCTGCTATGCTGCCAATGATAGTAACAACACAAATACTAACCATCACACTCCTTCAAGTGTGACAATTCTGACTATTTCAGGCCTCCAAAGCTATAAGATTGGCTTGGATGGCAGGTAATAGTCATTTTTAATGTATATTGAATTATTAATTAACTGTTGTGGTCCTCTCTAAATCAGCCAGACAGCGTCCCCTTGTGGCAGACAAGCGCCAGTGTTGACAATTAAGTGCCGGTGCCGAGCACCGGAAACCACTGGCTCAAATTAAGCACTGAACATATAAGCACTTTAGTTTTGCAGGCAGAGTGTCACCCCGTGCTCTGTCTTGGTGTCACTTACGACTTCAGACATACTGGACAATAGATATCCTAGTCTACTTTGTGATCATCAGACGGTTATTTTATTCTCAGTCTTTGATATTGGAGTATAGGATTTCTTCCTAATGGTATGTGTAACAGTCAGCCTCAGGAACAGAGGACTTCCTGTATGTTTCTGACACCTGAACTACAACATAGAATTAACTAACAAACTTAATGTGAGCCCCTTGGTGATGGATCTCCTTCCTGAAGTGCACTGGGCCACTCACAATGCAAATTACAATTATACGAAATTGCTATATAAAGCTATATGAAGTAACCCGATATTTAACTATTCAAAATAAAATAATTCATTTGATGTTCATAAAGCAAACCATTTGGAATTGATTAAAGATCTGTTGTCTAGTTTTTGTGAAGTCTTAAATGACACAAAGCAGCGTAATGGGTGACGCTCCGTTTGCAAGACAAGAATGATTATGAGGCAGTTCTGGTGGCCCCAGGCGTGGGGTTCGTCGACCTCTTGTAAACAGTGGAGTGCCACATGCGTAGCTCGGTTAACAAATAAATCACACCTCTATCCCTTGTCCCCACCCCAAGCCTCTATTTGGCGTACCTTATGTTGACTGGAAACTCAAAATGCACACAAATATGTAAATTTACCAAATTACTTAGGGTAGCAGAAGTCACGTCACATTCCCTTGACCCACAGTGACATCACACAGGTGACATTGTGTCCTACTCTTAACCCCTGAACAGCCTCCTATGTACTGGTTCTTTTTATTGCTAACTAACCCCCCACTCCCCAACTATCTCAGACCAGGATTGACAAGAGCTGTGCCCGGCTCCCTCAGGGCAATCTATGGGTAGCAGGCACCACCCTCCCTACTCCAATGGACACTCTTCTGTGAGTAACACCAGGATCTCCCGAACCAGTAATTGTGTCCTTCTGCCTAGTGGTAGTTGATGGAATGAGATTTCCTTTCTTCTTGCTATCCACAATAGACCTTCCTCTGCAGTCCCAAGTGCAACAGGAACTTTAGAGCGTCTTTTGACAAGCCTGTGGCCAGCAACTGAAAGAGGACTGATACTGCAGACCTGCAGGTCATTTAATAGTAACAACTGAAAGAGGACTGAAACTGCAAACACGACGGCCATCTTAGAGAGGGCACTCTATTCTCCTGCCTATCACCTCACAAATTAACTCAGACTAGAAAACCCCAATATCGACAGCTATCCTGAGTCTAACATAACATCGATAAAGAAGCTGAACACACACCCACCATCTAAACCACCCTAAACTGCAGTAATATTAACCCCACGGATATCTCACTGCCACCTCCCACCCCAGGACTCTAACAAGAAATTCAACCCCACTGCCTTCTCATCTTGAATACACCCCTGAAGAATCTGAATTTCTCTCCCAATGCGGTCGCATTTTACCACCCCATTCAACAACCAAGATTACCAAGACTACCAAGACTATGAAGGCACAAATATGCACGCCTACATAGACCCCGCCCTCACCTCTACTCTGTCTAGCTACCTGAAACCCCATGTACCCAACTCCTTCTCCATAACATACCCCCCCTAACCTTTCACCAATGCCACCAAAAACCTCAAAGAAAAACTAATCAAACAACACCCCAAACTCTAATCGCTGACATCTACTACACCATTTCCAAGGGCCTAATGTGAACCGATCTCATCTTTTACACTCCCCGCCTGGCAAAATGGTTTACTACCCTAACCAACCTCCTCAACATTTCTAAATCCACCAAATATACCTCACGGATGCAAAATGACGATGCAAACTCTCCCACTTTTAAAGCCAAAGCCACCATAACCATTTAAATGGAGGCATCCTGATCCAAGACAATGACACAAACCTACGTCAATTTGACTCCTTTTTTCTCCCCCGACACTAAAAAATGCATTTCACCCAACGACCAATCTCCCCTCCTGATTCAACCTCCACCTCAGGAAATAACACAGGATCTCAGCCATTCGAGACCCGCTACTTCCCCCCTAACTTTAACCCCACCACCATAACTCCCTCTGCCCCCTCCTCTTCTCCTATGGAACATACCCACACCACTCCACTCGACTACCTCACATCCCCCCACTCCCCGGTGGCAGGCCACCCAGCCAGATGACCTCGAAGAGCAGACCATCACGTAACAAAATCTACAACTCTAATTCTCAACCCTCCAACTCCCCCCAACCCGACCCTCATCACACTCACATACCCCTCTCCATGCCCTGAGGCGCCTGCTGCCGAGCCTCATGACAACTTCACGCCAGCTACCACTAATCAACCTCAATACCCCTTATCCTTAATGCCACTCCCAAGAACATTCTCACCTCATCTTCTTCACTCTCCCCTGCCCCCGCCCCCGCCCCTCCTTAAGACAACCCACACGACTAGTCAGGCACCGACCTCACAGCTGGCGATCTACCGCCCTAGACAATCTAGCGCACAGGCCAAAAAGATCGACTCTCCCCCCCACCCCCCCCTGAATGTTCCTTCAGGAAGCAACATCACTAGCTGAATCCTATGACTCTACTCTCACCCAAGACAACCCCATCTCCAAGATACAGGTGATTACCGGTTTCGTCAGAGACATCATCCCTCCAATAACTAACAGACCTCCTACTCCTCTCATCAAAGCCCCTCTGAATCCCAACACCAGCAGTAACATCTACTGCATGCTCTTAAACTGCAGATCGGAAACCAAACATGCAGCCGACCTAGCAGAATCCATCTTAACCCACAACATCGCATTTATCACAGAAGCATGGCTAAACCACACCTCCTCTCCCATCCTCAACCTACTAGTCCCCCCAGGTTTCTCCATCATCAAGAAGAATAGGGAGAATCGCATCGGGGGTGGCATACCCATTATCCACAAGAACAACATTCTCATGGTAGAAACTATCACCTACACCACTTGTGAACTTATCTGCACAAACCTAACGGCAAAAAACAAACCGAAATTCCACCTCCTCTGCCACCCACCAGGCAGCTCGATCGATTTCGTAGAACACCTATCGGAAATGATAATGCACTGCGCATTATCTAACGACCATAACGTATTCCTAGGTGATGTCAATCTGCATTGGAATGATGAGAAAGACTCATCTATTTAGTGCCTAATCATCCTCCTTCTCAGCAAAGACCTCTTCCAACACTGCAAAGGTCAAACTTATACCAGAGGCGCAACCCTGAACGCCAGTATAGCCCACAAAGAAGCCCTAAGTATTGACAGCATTCTCCAATTGACTAGTTGGACCACCACATCATTCTGTTCCATCTCACCCAAACAGAAAAGGCCCCACTCACACTCATAAAACAGTACAGTGGTCCCGCAACATAAACCAGATTCTCTTAGACGATCTAGAAGACAGAATGACCGCTCTACCCCTCCACCCCCCACCTCTCAACACACAATCTTACATCCCACAACTACAATGTCATCCATCCTTGACCAACTAGCTCCCTGGAAACTTAAAAAAATTAGAGACACTCCCTCCAGAGCCTGGTTCAATAAAGTCCTCAACGCAGAAAGAAGACAACTGAGAGTGGCTGAAAGACTGTGGAGAGCAAAACCCTCCCCAATCCATCTTCATCAACTCTGACTAGAACGCAGAAATTATAAATACCACATCATCAAAGAAAAAGTTACATTCTTCAGAAAATCCCTAGACAAAGCAAAAAACCGTCCCAAAGAACTGTTTAGCATCATTAAACAACAAACCTCTAGTCTGCCAAAATTAACCCCCCATGTCTCCAAAGACCACTGCAACAATTTCGCGAAATTCTTCAATGACAAAGTCATAAAGATCGAACTATCCCTGGACCACCAACCTGTATAATCCACAGGTAACCCCCCTCAGTATGAAAGAAACCAACACATAAGCGCCTTCTCTGAACTCACAAGGGGCGTCCCCCCACCCGGAACCGGATGGAGGGAGCACCAATCCAGGACCTCCATTATCCCCCAGTAGACATTTATCTCTCTCTCAGAAGAAGACATTTCAAAGATGATTGCAAATTCCAAACCCTCCTTTAACCTAGCAGATCCTCTCCCGTCCTCCCTAGCTAAAAATCTCAATTACACAGTAACCCCACTCTGGACAAAGATAACCAACAGCTCCCTGAGCAGTGGATTGATGCCTGACTGCCTCAAACTAGGACAAATCACTCTGTTGCTTAAAAAACCTGGTGCTGACCCAAATGACCCCAACTTCAGACCCATTTCCAAACTTCCCTTCCTGGCAAAAATACTTGGGAAATGTGTTCTTTTCCAACTCAGTCAACACATTGACTCCCACAATCTCCTCGACTCACTACAGTCAGGTTTCAGGAAAGGATGCAGCACGGAAACTGCTCTACTGAACATAACCGATGACATACACAAGGCACTGGACACTGACAGATGCTGCCTACCCATTCTCCTAGACCTATCAGCGGCCTTTGATACGGTCAATCACAGCCTGCTTCTAGAATCCCTCCAAAAAAGTATTAGAGCCAAAGGCCTGGTCCTGAAATGGTTCTCCTCCTACCTCCACAACCACTCCCAAGTAATAAAAATTAACAACTCGTCCTCCGACATGTTCAACATTAGCAGAGGTGTCCCCCAAGCCTCAGTACTATCTCCTAAACTCTTCAATATTTACATGGAGCCCCTCTCATCCATTCTCAACCAATCAAACATCCTCTACCACCTCTACACCACAGATGACACCGAGATCTACCTAGAAATAACCTCACTAGAAGACTTTCAGAAACTAAACCTCACCCTCAAAAAATCCAGAACTGGCTCTCACTCAAGCAAGATAAGACGGAAATCCTACTCCTATCCAACAACGGACAAACCACCCAGCTCCAAGAATGGCTAAATACCATTGACGCTATGAACTGCAAACTGACACTATCGAAATCCGTCAAATCTTTGGGGATCTCGACCGAGCATGAGCCAACACATAAAGCACTCCATGAAGAGCGCACCTTATAATGTGAAACTCCTACACAAAATAAAACTCTTCATCCCCCCCAAATGATCTAAAAACTGCCACCCAAGCGATGGTATTATCTAGACTGGACTACTTGAATGCCACCCTCACTGGCACCGCAAAATCACACCTCGCCCTTTTAAGAGCTACACTAAATGCAGCAGCAAGAATGGTCACTGGAACAAAAAGACACAACGACATCTCACCCTCCCCGAAAAATCTTAAATGGCTTCCAATCGAAGCCCAATGCTGCTTCAAGATGCCCTGCTTAACCCCCAAAGTCCTGCACACTGGGAAACCAACATACCTGGCGTCCAAATTAGTTAAGGCTGGCCAGACAAGAACTCTAAGGAGCACCAACACTCTGCTTCTCATCCCGCCAAAGAAACGCAGACAAAAACCCCTCTCACGCTTCTTTTTGGGCAATGCCCCCAAAATCTGGAATTCCATCCCAGTTCACATCTGAACAAACCCTTCCTTCATAAGTTTCAAAAGACAACTAAAGGATCTTCTCCTCAACCAACACTTTAACTCCCTGAACTCCAACACCTAGCCATGATCCTGCCCCTTGTCCGCTTACAATAGACTATTTGTATTCTACTGTTGACCTGTCATCCTTCGAAATATATATATATATATATATATATCCTCCAAGCAGGGTTTTTTCGGGATCGAGCCCGTTGTCAGCTGGTGCGAGCCGCCGGTAAGCCCAAAACCGGCAATTAATTCTCCACGAGATTCAAAATAAACGCACACTCGGAGATCAGGTAGCAATTGGTAGCTATTTAATGCTCGTTACGCGTTTCGACCGTAGTGTTGATCACACGAACAGAAAAGCATTTCTAGCATGTTTAAATAAAGTAAAAAAACACACCCACATTTGTGAAAGTCGACAAGGGACTACATTTCAGGTAACCATCGGCATCATAGTAAAATGGCAGACATCTTGTAATGAGCAAATTATAGATGTGAGTACTAATATACATACAAATATGTATGCACCAGTTTAACATAACTTCATTACTTATTTCATTCTCAAACCATAGTGATGAGTTAAAATATACAAATATATTGCACGACTTAATGACAACTATTATATAGTAAAAGAAACGCCCAAATTGCCGCTATCTTAACTCTAATGACAACAATATGGCTGGCATATTCGGCGGACAATACGAATTCGGTCTAGTGCCAAATCCCTGTGAATCATGGTCCACTTTACTCTCCCTGATGAGATCACCACCTCCTCAAGGTAACTTTATGCGCCAGTATCACATAACATAACTTCATTTCATATTTCATTCACCAAACAATACGATAAGTTAAAATTTATAATCATATTGCAAGACATAATGTCAACTGTTATATATTAAAAGAACGCCCAAGTTGGCGCTTTCATAGCTCTAGTGGCAACCACATGTCTGGCATTTTTCTGCGTATATATTAATTCGGTCTAGTGCCAAATCCCTGCGAATCATGGTCCACTTTATTTCCCTGATACGATCACCACCTCATTTAGATAACTCTATGCGGTCAAGTGCCCCATTCTTCTGTGGTGGTGTTTGTATACCTTGAGTTTAAGTGTATATATCGTCGTGAGTATGTCCATCATAAATTAATATTCAGTTGGTGTGTTTTTTTACTTTATTTAAACATGCTAGAAATGCTTTTCTGTTCGTGTGATCAAGACTACGGTCGAAACGCGTAACGAGCATTAAATAGCTACCAATTGCTACCTGATCTCCGAGTGTGCGTTTATTTTGAATCTCGTGGAGAATATATATATATATATATATATATATATATATATATATATATATATATATATATATATATATATATATATATATATATATATATAGCTTGATGCCATTCAGAATCTATACCATGCAACATATGCCATCCGACTTGCCCCTGTCCATATATTTGCTCTGTACAGCGCTCTGATACCCTCGGGTCTTGCCAGCGCTATATAAAACTATTTAAATAAATAAAGATTCCATTTGAGGTTGGCACACAGTTTTTGGTGCAACCACCTGATGTTTCCCGACCTACTAATTATAAATTATTATCAAGTCAGCAATGTTGGTAGTAGGGTTAGTAAGGTATTGACAAAGGAAAGCGTGATTTACCAAAGGAAAATTGAGTATCATTAAAAAGAAATGTAAGAAATTTGTCTCGAGTGCAGAGGACCAGGCCCACCAGTCTCTCACTGCCCAGTCCATTAGTGACTCATTTGGGCCACTTGTGGGCCTCGATTGTTCCCCCAGCATATTCTAGAGCTTCATTTTTTCAAATTCCACACTGTATACAGGTTTCATTGCTTAAATCCAAAGACCTGCTAAAAGTAATTTTTCTTTGTTGTACTTTGCGGAAACAAGCTGCTGTATATATCGAGTCTGCCACCTCATCTGTGGGTGGTAGGAGAACCACAGGGGGAAGTGTGGTCTGCGGGTTAGCTCTTGTGACCGAATCAAAAATACTTGTAGTCAAATCCTGGCTTGTTTTGTTTCCTCTCTGGGGAAGATTGATTCATGCTCACCTAGAATTGCTTTGTGTATATCTGAAGTGGTTTACATAGCACAAAATGCCCTACAGTAGTTCATGACAGAGTAAGGACAAGCAGGTTGTTTCTGGTCTACCATTCTGTCACTCTGGAAGTCTTTTTTTCCATCTTTTTGGTGAGGAATCTTAAGACCGTGTGTCTGGTGTAAGTCACAGCTTGGCCTGTGATGCATTACCTCAATGTGAGTAGAAACTGAAGCAGATTTTGCTCTTGCATGGTGATCTAGTGACATGAGGTAACAAAACCAGTGAGGGCACGCAATTAAAGGACCTTAGTGGTCACTGATAAGAGGTCACAGAAGTAATTTCTTTTTACGGGAAATTATAGGTTTTTCTTTTCAGCGTTGATGGTTATGAATAAAATAGTGCAGGAAGCTATAGTAAGGATTGCAGACACTCTCACTATGTTACAAAAGTGAGAGTTTCTAGTGTGTCTTCTAAATGAGATTTGGCTAGTAAATTGAATATCAGAATTGCTAGATAATCTTATTAAAGTTGTATAGCCAAGCCCAATTACAACTTTCCATTTGCCCTTCATCACGCCAGTCTGCTGATTACTCCCACCTGGGATTGGCAAAGGGCGTGGGGTGGAGAAAAGAATTCAAAAGTCCCTTGCACACATTACCTCCCATTGTCTTCTGGAACGGCAAAAGCCCCTCAGTGCCCGACGTCATCCTGGCAAGTGTCAACATAGGAGAGTTAGCTTGGTGGAAGACAGCATTAGAGGAGAGCTGTGCCCTGTCCCACCTTGCCTGCCCCTTATGTTACCCAGTGGAGGACTGGTGGGTCGGAGGAGTGGGTACATGTGGCAAATAGCTGTGGCGTGGTTTTTAAATTTTTTATCGTATTCCGAGGGTGAGTCTTATTAAGGCATGTGAAGGAGGGACTGAGTCAAGCAATTATAATTACTCTAGTTGCAATAAATGCTTACCAAAGTTGCTTATACTGTAAACATCCAGACTTTATTCTTTTTCTTTTTTAAACTTTATTTATAATTTCATCATGACATAAACAAAACCAACAGTAACCCCCCGGTATGGGGAGCATTATGGTGTGTACAATATAGCAATGTATCGAAGAGGACACCGGTAACGTCAGCTGGTGCAGTACTAACAGCAAGTCCTGGAAAATGGGAAGGAAGTATAGGCGGCAGCGAACCCAATGAGAGCAGGGCTCATCCGTTATATACAGTTGCGGGTCTGCAAGGCCTACTCAAGACACAGAAAGACAGCACTTGTAGTCAGAAGTTCAGCTCCGTGGACTCCGATACCCGCAGGTAGTCCCGGAGGGGTTGCCAAATGTCCTTTGGTCTGGAGGTTGGGGGCTGAAGTGTGGCATACAGTTAACTTGTAGTTTGCAGTGGGCACATGTCAGCTCCCCCGGTGTAGAGCAATTTCATGCTTAGCTAGTAGCAGTGCAATAGTGCTGAATTGTTGGACATTTTTTGGTATATCCTGAACATGGCCCAGTAAAGCTAGCAGCAGATCTGGTGCAAGCTCCATGTCAATCATCAGAGCTAGTTGGGTAAAAATATTGCGCCAAAAGGACTCAATATGACTGCACGTCCACCACATATGCACAAAATCAGCCCCAGCAGCATGGCACTTAGGGCAGCTAGCGGATCTCGTGGGGTCTAGTCCTGTCAGGGTGAGGGGCGTGACATAGGCTCTATGTATGAATTTGAAAAGAATACGCATGTGGCGGTGGTTGGGTGAAATCCGGTGTGTTTGGGCGCAGCAAGCAAACCAAATTTTGTCGGTTAGGGGGCACCCCAAATCAGCTTCCCAAGTGTCCCCAAGTTTCCCATCACATAGTGGCAGGAGAGCCACACAAGCGTGGTAGAGCTAGGAGATCTCCAGACTATCTTCAACAATGATTTAAACTTTGTTGTTTCTTATTGTTGGACTTGGCCCTTTTTGCAGGGTCATCCCTAAACTTTTTGCCTTTCCCCTAGCTTTTTCTCTGACATGGTGTTGGTGGTTTTAGGCCTCTGGGCACTTTAGCACTGCTGTCCAGTGTAAAGTGCGTGCGCTCTCTGTGTTATATATGGTAAGATTGGCCTGCCCTCCCATAGGAATGCATTGGGGATTCCCTGATAAGTGTTTCAGTGGTAATCCCTGATATGAGAGGAGCAGCGTGGTCGAGTTTAGTATAGTTGGAATTGTAATAATAAATTCTGCGCAATGGTGTGCGCAGATTTATTATGACTATTTTAGAAATGCCACTTTTAGAAGTTGGCATTTCTGTGTGCTATGTGTCTGCCTGCCTGATGTGAATTGCATGTCTGGCTTTTAAGTGATAGGGGCTGGGAGGGGTGTGTGGCTCCAGGAAGGGCAGGGTTAGTCAGCACTAGGCTGAATGGGACAGCTGCATTGGGAGTAGTGGGAGGAGTAATCCCCTGACTCTGAATAGGTCTGTGCCTAGCCTGTACAATGCTGGCTCCACCCCCTGTGGTGTGTCTGATCACCGAGCCCCCACCTGACAAAGGGGAAGAGGAGCCTTGTAAACAAAGTGCTCCAATTCCCCCCTGAACCAGTTGCATCTGGTTCCCCCAAGTCCTGCACTGCAGACAAAGGAGAAAAGGAGTATAAGTATAGGGGCTGTGACCCCATGTTTTTGTGCTGTTTCTGGACTTGCTGGGGGGCTTGCTGCTGCTGGGGGCCCAGGAGGAACCGCCACGAGGGCTGGCCTCCCTGCTGGAGGGCCCTGTGTGCTGGCCTCCCTGGGCCCAGCCATGCCCCATGGACCCTGGAAGACTCTTGCGCCCCGTGAGCGCTTTTCTTTTACTTCTCCAGGACCTTAAGGACTCCTAGCGCCTTGGGAGCGCTATATTTTAAACTGCCAAGGAAGAGGAGTGCACGGGCTTCGCAGCGCGGAGCTGCAGCCCTCTTACAGGGAGTCCCGACGAGGGGATTCCCCCACGTTTGCTATCTTTGACAGCGGGTGCTCACCCCGCTTTATGCATATTTTTGAGCGGGTGCCCACCCCGCTTATGTGATTATTTTTGTGGCGGGTGCCCACCCCGCACTGTGGCGCTGCCAAGGAAATCACCGCCGCGGCCCGATCGAGAAAGGCCGCCGACCCGGAAGCCAGGCAGAGTTCGCCTGACTTGGGGCGGGCCTGCAGCGTATGGGCGGAAGTGAGGTGCCGGAGTTGCCGGCCCGAGCGGGGCTCCCGTGAGCTGTTGTGAGCCCCGGTGCCACAAGAAGGGGATGAAGGCAGGCGGGAGCCCACCCCGCCTACGTGGGAGCTGCAGAGTGCGGCTGGATTCCAGGCGGGGCTCTCATGAGCAGAGAGAGCCCCGCGGGTTGCTGCACAGGTGAGAGGAGACCGGGAGAAGAGGCCCGAGAGCAGGGCCGATCCCAGCACACTGCCGGTGCCCGTCCTAGCCCCAGCGAAGTCAGGAGGCTTCACCCCAGCAGAGAGGCCTGTGAGTGGGGATGGCTGAGGGGGAGCAAGATCAAGGCACAGTGCCGGTGCCTATTTCCCCGAGCGGACCCGCAGGAGAGCGGGCTGCTCCAACAATGGGTGCAATTTGTTTTATAGAGCCCCAGAGTGGGGCCCCAGCGCGCCAGGGCCTCCTGCTGTATTTTTTTACAGCTGCCCCGCCTGATAGAGGGCAGCTGCAACGATGGGGGCAGTTTTGATTCAGAGAGCCCCAGTGGGGGCCCCGAGGGCACAGTCGTGCCAGGGCCCCTTTACTTTATGCACAGCTGCGCCGCACCTTCGCGGGCAGCTGCAACATTGGGCTATATTTGTTGAAAGAGTCCCAGTGGGCACCCACCCAGAAGGCACAGTGAGTGCCCATGCCCACATTTTGTTTCACAGCTGCACAGCAATTCGTGGCAGCTGCAACGTTTAGGCCTGCGCAATTGCGCACTTGTGGATTCTGCTGCGTTGGCAGCACGCCCTGACATTATGGACATAGGGCATTTGAGCCCTCTGAGAAGGACAGTTGGCCAGGGGGACAGTGTGAGGTTGGTAGGGCGCCAGGCCCTAATATGATTTATGTTTAGGAGGTTATTCTGAGGTTTATGCTTGTGAGGTTATTGCATACTGTGTTTATGCTTGTGAGGTTATTCCATAATGTGTTTATGCTGGTGAGGATATTATTGTCTAATGTGTTTAGGCTTATGAGGTTGGCGCAGAATGTATTTTACGCCTAATGTGATGCTGATTGTATACTAAGATTTATGTTGCAGGATATAATGCTGAGTACAGTATTTCGCCAGTCATTACTGGTTGTGTTCTACATTTATTATTTGTGCTTGTGATGGTTCTGACAGTGGCCCAATTGGCCCTGTCATGTGTATATAATCCCCTGTAAATATTGCCTAGTGCCAGTTGGCACAGTGTATATTGTGTGATTACTATTCTAATGTGTTTATGATAATACAAAGGCTATTTTTATATATAACCTTGTGTGGAGTTCCTTTTGTGGTGTGCCTAGTGTGTTGCTGCTGTGTGTGTGTTGCGCAAACGCTTTACACATTGCCTCTGGGATAAGCCTGACTGCTCGTGCCAAGCTACCAAGGGGGTGAGCAGGGGTTATCTTCAGCGTGTAGCTCCCTTGCCCTGACTAGAGTGGTGGTTTCTGCCTGGCTTAGGCGCAAACCCTAGCCAACCAGAAATCCCATTTCTAACACTTATTATTTTCGCATTTGTTTTTTAACACCTCTAAATTATAGGTGAATGAATTCCCATATGAAGGCACTTCCTCAGTGCCTGAATTTGCTTCTGTTCTCCCTATGTTACAGAATGTAGAGAGCAATAATGTCCGTGTGGCGACCAATCGCTCCTCATACACTGTGCCTACACATTTCGATCTCAGTAAACATAGAGATCTTCAGGGCCAAAAGATCTGTTTTCACAGCAGGGTCACTCTATGGACAAATCAACAGGAACCTATGAAACATTTGTTAACGTGCATAACAGAGTCTTGATGTATACATGTTTTAATGTCATGGTACGCGTGAATCTTAAACGTTATATGTCAGAAGTTTGGTAAAGGCAAAGATTATGTCAGTTTTGGTGCTAGTAAACAAGACATGATTTTTTTGTGTGAAAAAATAATGAAGAGTCAACATGTTGAATAAAGTCCGGATGTTGACATTTTATGCAACATTGGTATAAATTTGTGTTTAACGGGGGTAATTCTAATTTGTTTTTATGTGCACACACCCTTGTTTAATTTGTAATGGTGAAGAGTTCTCATTTAATGAAGCTCAAGGAAGACAGTGTACACAAGGCATCAAATCTGAATGTAACTGAGTGTGCCCCATGGTTTTCTGTTAGTAAAACTATTTTTGTTTTGTACTTTTTGCAGGATTTGTTGAGAAGGAAATAAAAAAAGCAAATATTCCACTATTGGACACGGGAGAGAATCCTGAGGTCCCCTTCCCACGTGATATGATTGATTTGGAGGTAAGGAACTTTTGTTGGTTTCTTGAAAGTGTTTAATGAAACCTCCATACCACCCATGGTACATATGCTTCAGTTGTACAGGCAATTCCTCGAATACCTATGGTCATCATCTGTGCCTTGTTTACCAAGCATAGGCAAGTTGGTTCCAATAACCAGCATTTTTTCAGAACACCACTGCTCTCTTCTACAAAGAATGATGGGTCGGAAGGGTGTACTTTTTCTACCTATGGGGGAACCTAGCCTAGACAAAGGTGTATCCTTGCTTACAACAAGAATTTACTGTAGAACTTTCACAGCTACACAGTCTTTGTATTGTGGGTGAAGGAGAAGTGTAATTCATATGTTAGATATGCACTATTGTAGGAACATAGTTGCTGAATGAGAGCACATTTGAGAAGCAAGGGTTGCAGACCTCAGCCAAACCCTCTAACCACACACCAAAACAACTAAAGGGTTAGCATTGCACTGCGGCCTTCATGTTCCAGAACTGTGCCAATTTAACCACTTTCTCATGGTCACTCTACCTGTCGTTCTCTCACTTATGTTAAGGTGCTCAGTAGGTTAATGGATGAATACGTCTACCGAAGAGAGCTTTGTGTAGCTTGTAAGTAACAGGCGCACATCCTTTGTATTGATAAAGCATCTCCTTATTCTGAGGTAAATAAATTGTGAGGTTTTAATTGAGATATTGGTTAATAAAATGAGTGGTACTGACTTGCATTTATTGTTCCGAGATACAATTCAGTATTTAGTGTTTAAAATACACGCACCCTGTCATTGCAGCACCTAAAATCCTGCACCATGTTTGTAATCAGTTTTGTAACTGTTGAGTTGTGCGCAGCGACCTTGGCGGTTTACTAGTGAGTATACCCATTAATAGGCACCGCGCATGTGCTTCTCACTATTTTATGGACGAATACTTTGTAATAGTGGAAGAAGTTTACTCAACGCCATCTCCATTCTTTCTCCCTTCTTGATACTCAAATTCCAATATGTTTGCTTGGTTCTACAACTTCTGAGTCAGAGAGAGTGATGTTGGGCGTAGTTTCAGGTATTGGAAGTGAAGTGACTGGCAGGTAAGTAAACAGAGGTCTCCCTGCGTGTAATGTTTGCCTGTTGAACTCCAGATCCTCTGCCGCCAGCGTTGCTGCCTCGCAATCCTCCTGCACGAGAAGGTGCAGAGTGACAGTGTGAGTATGGTGAAAGAGCCCGTCACCCAATTGTCACAGATCCTAAATTGTGATTATAGAGTTACCTTCACAGCACTACTATCAACAAAAAAATCTTATTTTGAGCTGGGTACATTTTGCAACATTTTAAATAACCCTTTCTAATCATACATCTATAGGTCTATTTATTTCTTGGGTTGACCAACAGCGGATCAAATTACTAAATTTGTTTTCAGTGCAAGAGAATATTACTTTTAGAAACTATAACTTCACAGACAACAACCATCTATTATTTCAATGCCAAATGTGCCGTTGGTGAATGTGCAGTTTATTAATACACGTTATGAGATGTTATGTTGTGCAGAGCTTTTGATTAGGGTCTTGGAGCACTCAATAGTTAAGAGGTAGTATCTCGTTCTTTTGCCACTGCTTCCACAAGGTATCAAGAACTTGTGTACGCCACCTGGACAAATTGGGTACATGGGTATCACAGGCAACTAGCCACAGCTTACTCTTGAGGTGGTCGTGAGTTAGACAATCAAGCCTAGTATACTAAAGAGTATAACATCCATTACTTATAAAAGAAACATCTTTACTTATAGATAAATATCGTAGGGTGCTTAATATGTGCAAACAGTTATGTAGTATTTATGTGCTAGTAACTAGACGTTATAACATGGGGATCTGAGATCACACTTTCCTATTAGGGCTGATTTGATCTTTTTTTGTCTGGTATTTTGAGTACTTATAACAATGCAGGGGGCAGATGTTGCAGACAAAACTCAGCAATTTATGAAGTTTTGTAAGAAACATGCACCTTCCACCCTAGTTTCTTGGTATAAGGCGGGAACAGGTCAGTGAATTTTGATATGATGCCTGACTGCATTCTCCTTGGGGATTTTTTAGATTTTGACGTCTGGGACAATGCACTGGAATCGATTTGCTCATTTCTAGTTAATCACCTTCTGGTGATTTTTTTTTTTCTCCACCTTACAGATTCACACATTTTCTGTCCTTGCAACTAAAGGCCAGAAATGTTCTTCCTCCACATATAAAACCACATGGTCTTGAGGAAATATGTCCAATATGTGCTTTCAAATGTCCCCTACAGTTCTCCCAGCCTAAACGACGTTATTGATAGCCCGTTGTGAGCATCAAGGCACCCTGCCCCGTGATATTGGTGCACTCTAGAAGCGTATCAATAATATTAACCTTTCTCATATCTTTTGCTATAAGTCGCTCTTTTACTTTGGTGAGGAAAGATGTGGTGGGGTGAGATTAGGGCTCGTGAGCTCTGAAATGGCAGTAGCCCCGCACGGATCCTTCTGGTACTGGGTGGGGGGGGGGGGGAGACACACACACACACACACACACCACACACCACACACACTTTTAAAAGGAGAGATTTTCTGTGGATCTCCCTACCAATACCATGTATGCATGCTGTACTGGTGATTCCCTTTCTATCTGGGGTGCATGTTTTTTTGTATCCCTGGGAAAGGAAAGCTAGATATAGCCCCTCACATTCTCCCCACACTGTTGTGTAGATATGCAATGCAGGGGGTGTGAATGTCAGGGTTTTACTACTATACGTAGGTGTCTACCAGCTACCCGTCCCAGCAGGACCACCAGGTGAAACAGGGACATCATGACTGCAGTGCTTGCTCTGCTGTGCTAATGTTGTCCACCATCCAGTGTTCACCCACTGTGACATTTCCACCTTTGAATAGAGGCCTGAGGGTGGGAGATGCCTGGTGACAGGGACTTGGGCATGCGATTCAAAGGAACAGTTTCAGGCATGTTTAAGGCTGTATATTCGAATCTCAAAAACAAATCCTGAATGTAAAAAAAAAATCCTATCTCTTCTCCTGGAGCCCATTGTTCTTAAACTGCAAGGGGAAATGTCAGCATTTTTCACCTTTCTTGTTCATGCCTCCCAAAAGCTGGAAATTGTATTTTGTCTCTTATTGTCACATGGGATAGGAACCTGAGAAGGCAGTTTAGGCTGTGTTTTTAACAAGGAAGGGATTTTTTTGCTGAAAAACAGTGCAAGCGCTGCCATAGGGTAATTCATCCTCCCCCCCCTAGTGGTGAAAAAAGTTGTGTAACGTTTAATCTCATCAACATTAAGGGTAGTGAATGTGAAACTCTCTAAATTTTCTTATCACAGTTGTCAGATTTTCATAGCTAGGTCATCGAGACGTATTTAACAAAAAACCCTGACTACAGTCATTAGGCCTTTTTAATAAACTGTCCAATTGTATTTTGTTTCCAGGCAAATTTTGAGAAAATTGAAAATGAATTAAAGGAGATCAACACCAACCAGGAAGCCCTAAAGAGGAACTTTCTGGAGCTGATGGAGCTTAAGTTCATCCTGCGCAAAACTCAGCAGTTCTTCGATGAGGTCAGAATATCTTTTGTCTCCAGCGACAGCTTTAGGCCAAGTGGACGTCCTTCTCTTCACATACCATCAACCACTGAATTCTTTTTACATTTCATCGGCTTAAGTGAAAGCTTGATACCACGTTGCCTTGGTCTTCATGCATTGTTTTTTTCTGTCATCTCTTGACAAGAATTGGTGTTTTTATGATTTTGGCCTATTTAGGTTGTTGGAGCAGGATATGCTGCAAGTACATTTAAAAAACATTGTTTATTTAAATGGGTTAGGACATGTTGACAAAGACGTAGTATTCTGTCAATATTCCATTGAGAGACTCCGAAAAGAGCTAACATACACTAGCTATTTAGGATGTTCCACCAATAGCAAATTAATAGGGCTAAGCCTTCTCCAATGTATGTTACATACATTTAAGTTCCTTTGGCTGTGTAATAGTCAGGATCATTTTCTTTAATGTTTAATGCCGTACAACAGTAACCTAACAAATGTATCCAGCACTCTAAAATGACACTAAGGTGGGGCACAGCCCTTTATAAAAAGATTAAAAAATTAAAAAATGGTAACTATAGAGTACTACTCCAAACTGTCCTAATTTATTGTTAAACCCATAAATCAGAAATCCCTACATATGAAATGCTTTGGTTCCTTTTTGTCAATGATCACAGCATAACAAGAAATTTATTTCAAAGAATAGAATTAGCGTGGCAGTGCCTTGTCTGCTCTCATGATTATGTCCTAGTGAAATCTGAGCCCACCATGGGTAGTGTCATTCACATATGGTCTAGCTGGGTCCTAGCTATTCCATTGTCTTCAGGTGTTTTAAGTGCAGTTCATCATCTAAAGATGAAAACGATTCCCTCATCAGAAACCGCTGGTGAGGCTTTCAGGTCATTCCATCAGCCATACTTGGTTAATTGTTTTTCTAATAGATCATTCTTTCCATACAATGGAAGCGCACCCTCGGCCCTGTTTCCTCTCTTACCCTATATTCAACAGCATATGGGACAAAGCTAATTCGACGTGTTTGTATCGGGCCTGTCTCACACCAAATCACCCACTTCCTTCTTGGACTTTGAAGCCAATTCTTGTAAGTCCTTGAGTCTTGGCAGTTTGTTTTTAGATGCCTGTCAGTATTTGAGCATTGAGTAGAATTCTAGTTCTCGTCGGTGTCCTCAGAGGGTGACTTTCAATCAAGGCTGAGCTCTAATAAATGTTAAAGCCAGTTCCATGTATTTTTAGTGATCACTGATTGTGTGATATCTGTGTGCTGTTCCTTCAGTCATGCACAGCCTTTATTATGTACCCTGAGGAACTCCCTGTACCATGCTCATCGCATGTCCACAGCAGTTGGTATGTGGCCGAGTACTCTGATTATAAGCCTGTATGTACTTTTTCGAAGATTTTAATTCGGAGAAACGATTATTCATGGGGACTGATATCATCTCCTGAAGCATTGCAAGTTTAATGCTTCTTTAAGATCACTGTACAATCTTGTAATATCTCAAATGTTTATTTGATGAGAATAATGGTTTTCTTGTCATATGATTCATGTGATGAATTAAATGCCTCGCTGTTGATGAATAACACAATTACTGTGTTTACTGGTCAAAACGTAAGCAACCTCAACCGTGCAGCATTTTGCAGCTTGCGGACAGAACCTCCTGGGCAAATTGCACTAGGTATCATGAGAGGAAAATTCTATGTGAAAGGCCTGCTTTCACTGTAAAGATGTCTCACACCATCTTCCCTTCTTTATCTTCTGTCAGAATGCGGTCAGCCTTTTTCTGTCTTTTGTCTAGCTCCTAAAAACGTGCAGAAACAGAGAAATAAATGCAATGAATTTGGTGCTAGGTGGGCACAACAAGCCTGTCTACGTTTTCGCTTACAGAGCCTGTATGTTTTCCAGCTTGCCTTGATAGTATTTATTTATTTAGGAGTTTTATATAGCGTTAGCCAGACCCGAGGGTATCGGAGCGCTTTACAACAAAGGTGGTGGGAAAATCAATACAGAACGTAACAATGGTATACATATTGATTCGCTGCGAGTCGAGAGTCTCAGAACAGAATGCAGCCTTAATATCCAAAAAGTTACAAAATAAAGGGGTGATATACACAGGGGTGAGACAGGACTAAGTTGGTAGGTGGGTGAGGTAGAGTTCTTAAACTTAGGGTGACAGGATGGTGTGGTGGGCAAGAGTCAGCATTCAAGCTGCAGCTATCCATTCGGCAGGGAGCGATTGAGTAAGAGATCTTTGAGCTGCCTTTTGAATTTTACAAAGGAGGGGTTAGTCCTGATATGTACTGGGATGGAGTTCCAGATTCTTGGAGCATTTCCAGAGAAGGATCGAGAAGAGGCTTTTTGTTTGCGCGTTTTCGGGGGATGAGGAGTAAGGTGTTTGAGCTCCTGAGGGTCCTTGTCTGGCCGGCTTTCTTGAGTTTGGCGGCCAGGTAGGTGGGCTTCCCAGTGTGCAGGGCTTTGTGCGTGAGGCAGGCAGTTCTGAAGTTGGCACGCAATTCAATTGGGAGCCATTTTAAATCACTGAGTGCCGGTGAAATGTGTTCAAATTTCTTCACTCCGGGGACCATTCTGGCTGCTGCATTTAGGGTTGCTCTCAGAGGGGCTAAGTGGGATTTTGCTGTTCCTGTGAGGGTTGCGTTCCCATAGTCCAGTCTGGAAAGCACCAGGGACTGAGTGGCTTGTTTGAGATCGCTGGGAGGGATGAATGATCTTATTTTGTTGAGCAGTTTAAGGTTGAGGAATGCGCCCTTGGCAGAGTTCTTAATATGTTTGGTCATGTTCAATTTTGGATCCAGAGTGATTCCCAGTGATTTGACTGAGTCGGTCAGGGTGAGGTTGCAGTTGAGGGCATCGATTGCTTTTATCCATTCTGTGACTTGGGGGTTGTGCTCCTTATTGGAAATGAGCAGGATTTCTGTCTTGTCCTGGTTCAGTTTCAGGTGGTTGAGTGTTAGCCAGTGCTGTACTTCCCTTAGAGTGTGGTTTAGTCTATGAATGTCTTCCATAGAGGAGGTTTCGAGATAGATCTGGGTGTCGTCCGCGTATAGGTGGAAGGGGATGTTTGTTTTTTGAGGATGGAGGTGAGGGGTTCCATATAGATGTTAAAGAGTTGCGGAGAGAGAACTGATCCTTGCGGTACACCCCTGCTGACGGAGTGTGAGTCGGACAAGAAGTTATTGATTTTTATTCTTTGGGTGCGATTCTGTAGAAATGAGGTGAACCATTTTAGGACCATCTCGTCCGCTCCTACTCTTTCTTGCAATGCCTTAACGAGTAGATTGTGGTCCACCGTGTCGAAGGCTGCCGATAGGTCCAAGAGTACGAGCAGACAGCATTGGTCCCTATCAAGGGACTTGTGGATGTCGTCTATGACATTCAAGATCGCTGTCTCTGTGCTGCAACCTTTTCTGAAGCCCGATTGGTGAGAGTCGAGAAGGTTGTTGCAGTCCATGTGCTCGGTAAGTTGAAGGAGGACGCATCTTTCCAAGGTTTTGGCTAGGAGGGGGAGATTGGAGACAGGTCTGAAGTTGTTAAGATCATTGGTGTCCGATCCCAGTTTTTTTAATAGTGGTGTGACTTGGCCGATTTTGAGACAATCCGGCATGACTCCAGTTCTCAGGGAGCTATTTATAATCGTGGTCCAGACCGGGGCTAGGGTGCCTTTAAGCTTTTTGACCAGTTTGCCAGGAATGGGGTCCAAGATATGAGAGGAGGGGTGGAGCAGGAAATCATTTTTTCGATCTCAGCTACAGAGATGGGGTTAAAGGATTTCCAGTTATTTGGGTGGAGCTTGTGTGTAGTGCCTTCTATCTCCGCGAGCGAGCTGCTGCAGGGGGTAGTCACCCAGAGAGAGCTCAATCTTTGTGATTTTGTCCTTGAAGAAAATGGCAAAGTTGTCACAAAGGTCTTTGGAGGCCTGGAATGATGAAGCAGGGGGCTTGGAGGTTTGTTGTCTGATTAGATTGTAGAGTTCTCTCGGCCTGTTTTTTGCGTTGTCAAGAGCACTGCAGAAGAAGGCCTTTTTTCCATCCTTGATGTGTTTATTGTATTTTCTGCGTACTGATTTGAGTCGATTGAGGAGCATTGTGGACGGGTTTTTCCGCCAGAGTCTTTCATTAGCTCTTAGTTCTCTTCTTTCAGAGTTTATGCTTGTATTGAACCATGATCTAGATGGGGTGTTCCTTACCCTTTTTTGTTTGCACGGGGCTAGTTGGTCTAAGATGGCAGTCATAGTAGTGTTGTAATGGGCGGTGAGTTCGGTTGTGGAGAGAATGTCAGTATCGATGGGGAGGAGTATGCTTACCTCTTTTTCTAGGTCAATAAGGGGGATTTGATTTAGATTTCTCACCCAGTGGGTGTGGTCCTGTGTGTGGAGCCGGCAACGAGTCATTAGGTTTATGTGGTGGTCGGACCAGTCTACAGGCAGGATACAATCGATAGAGACAGTGTCTACTTGGGCAATAATGGCATCCAGTATTGATCCTTTGTTGTGGGTTTGTTCTGTGCAGTGTTGGATTAGGTTATTGTTGTGTAGAAGATCGTTCAAGGTTTGTATCATCGAGTTGTTCACCTCGTTCCAGTGTAAGTTGAGGTCACCTAGAATCATATTGTTAGAGTCCTGAAGTGCACAGTGGGTTATCAAGTCGGAGAGGTGTTCACCGAAAGCGGTGACTTTCCCAGGGGGATGGTAGAGGAGATGGCAAAGTAGTGGTTTGTTGCCGCTCATCTTAATGGAGGCAGTTAGACATTCAAATGAGTTGTAATTGAGGGAGTCAATTTCCGATATGGAGATGTTGCTCTTATGGATGATTGCGACGCCCCTCCTCGTTGTATTTTTCTGTCTTTATTGAGGATTTGGAAACCCGGAGGTACAAGCCTGTCCATGTCTGGGAGGGACAATTCGTTCATCCATGTTTCGGTGATGAACGTGATGTCAATGTCATGGGCCAGGATAGTTTCTGCCAGTTCCGTTGCATGTTTCGTGGCCGATCTGCAGTTGATAAGCATGCATTTGGTGGAGTTCCCCTCGTTGTTGAATCTCTCCGTTGGGGGGGCCCTTGGAATAGAGGAGAGGAAGGCTGGGGGTCTTGACGTTTTGGGTGGGAGGCAGGGGAGGCAGTTTCTACCGAAGCCAGTGATAACCTGGATCTTGGAGTTTAGGGTGGTAGTAGGGTAGGTGCAGTAAGAGGAGGCAAGTTCTGTTGCTTCTCTCTCGGACATTGTGGCTTTTGTTCTTTCGGGTCTCTGCGTTTGCTTCGAGAAGGGGGTTGTGTTCCATCTGGGCCAGGGAGTCCTGCGAGGTCTTGAGTGATTGGTGTTGTTGGTTATGGGAGTGGTGTGTGGGCGTTGGCGAGATCTCTGGCGAGAGGTGAGGTTCAGTAGGATTTCGTTAAGGCCCATTATTATATGTTCTAGCTGGCTTTCTAATAGAGCGAGTCTCTGCGTCGTCTCCCAGGAGGGGGGTGGGGGATTGTCCGGGCTTCGACTGTCCTGGGTGGGGTTGTTGACGGAAGGGAGGGGCTTGGGATTTGGAGACTGTGTTTTGGAGATGGTGTAGCCTCTGTTATCCCTGTGGGTGGCCTTGGACAAGGGGTGTGTGGAGTCTCGTCTAGTTTCCGTCGGCCGTCTCAGGCGCATAAGTGGGGGGAGAGGGCTAGGAGTCGTTGATTGAGGGTTCAGTTCAGTAGCTGTTTGTGAGGAGTGATAATTTGGTGAGGGAGGGTGATTGTCTGGGGGTTGTAATGTCTCCCCTACGATGTGCCTTGGATTAGCATTGGCAGGTAGCTCTGAATTGTGCATTTCCAGGGGGTGGTGGAGGGAGGCAAGGTTAATGGGGAAGGTCTGTGTTGTCTCACGAGGGTTCATTCCTTCGGGCAAAGGGGATAAGTTCTGGAGTGAGTGGCGTGAGTCATTGAGGGCTTTACAAAGCGTGGGGAAGAGGTAGTCGAATGCATCTAGGTTGTCGTTCTTGGCTTGGATCATGACTGTACCGTTAGTGTAGATGGTCGCAGCGGTGTTGCCGTTACGCTTGTGGTGATTTGGGATTGAAAGCGTCAGTTTGCAACTGTGAGGCGTGTTAGTTATTTTGGATATGAGGAGATGAGTTTTGAGAATGCTGATCCAATTCGCTGGGCATTCAGTATGGAAAATGAAATCCATTTTCTGCTGGCCTTTGGAGGTGCAATTGTATATGTCTGCAAATAGTGTGTCTGGGTGTTGTCTGATCAGTCTGTGTTTAAAATTTCTCTTTGCTTTAGGTGAGAGGTTGGGGGGAGGGTGATGGTGAAGGAGTTAGGGCCGTGTGGTTTCAGGTAGTTCGGGGTGGAGGGGCCGAGGGCGGTTGTGGTGGCGGGTGCCATTTGTTTTGATTTGAGGAGGTGAGTAGGTATCTGGGGTAGTGCACGGTATACTTAGCCGACTTCTGAATGCGGAAGAGGAAGCAATAAGTAGGACTATAATTGGGATGTTGTTGGTGTTATAGTAGTGACGTCGTTTTTGAGTCTGGCATCTGGTACCGAGACCTTCGTCTACCGCAGCTGTTGCAGTACTGTTATAGGTCTTTTCGGTTGATCTGAGTCTGTTGACTGGTCTTAGGGATCTGTTCTGACTCAGATTTGAGGTTTTTCAGCCGAATTAGGGGGAGTTTATGCAGCCATTGTAGAGTCAGGCATGAGTGCCCTGTTCTTCGTCTCCCATTTGTAGGGGGGAGGTTGAGTCAAGTCTCAGGGGGGTGTGGTATTTACCCTGATAGACGCTGGGGCCCACGTCGCCTCGATGTTGTGACCGGTGCGTGCGTCCTTTGCTTATTAGGAATTAGTTTACTGGAGGATTGCCACGGCGGCCATCACCAGGTCAGGCATCAAGGGTCAGCAGTTGGCAGAACAGATAGCCGGAGCGGCGGCCATCTTACGATCAGGCAGTGTAGAATGGGCAGTTAAGGGTCATGCAATGCGCAGAGCGGTGCAGCAAGGCGGAGATGCGGCGGGGGGGGCCCTCGTTACCTCGTTGTTGATCGGCGGGTGAGGTGTAGGAGGTGCGATCCACTTTTTACGAAGGACGGAGGCTTCCCGGAAAGGCGGCCATATTTAGGACAGGCAGTGGATGACTGGTGTGTTCAGGGACAGGCGATTCTGCAGCGATGCCTATTGGTAGTGGCGCTCGTCATTAGGTCGTATTATAATTAATAAAATCCTGGATCCCAGATGGAGAGGGGCTCTCATGGATCGTCCCTCAAGGTGCCGGCGCGGTTAGCATTTTGTATGATCGGCGGAGGCTTTCCTGATCAGCGGCCATCATAAGGTCAGGCACAGGCAATTTTGCTGCGGTGCTCGTCCGTATCGCACATAGTCTACTCAGCTAGTTTGCGATCCTGGGTCTCGGATCATTGGAGACTCTCCGAGACTGTCTCTCAAGGTGTCGGTGCAGTTTGCACGTCGGCTTGCACATAAGCGCGTGAACAGGGCCAAGGGTGGCTGTGTTCAGGTCCGGCAATGGTGGAGCACGTAAACAGCTCTGTGCCTGCTCGTTGATGCTTCGGTCCTAGGTCCTGGGTTGTCTGGGCTCTCGCGGGTCCAATGCGGGGTGTCCAGAATCGCGTGAGGTCCGCTGATCCGTTAAGCCACACATATCCAGGAGACTGTTGAAGTACTGGATGCGTCGGGGCACAGGTCGTCGTTACCTGGTGCTGGTGACTCGCGATTCTGGCGTGCCCGTTTTGGGGTGAAATCCGGTGAGTCCTTGTTATAAGGTAGGGAGATGGTAGGGGTGGCAGCCGGGAGAGGTACTATATCAATTGTCCCGGTGCCTCAGGAGCTCGATCTTAGTGCTCCTTCCCCACGGCGGCCATGTTCTCGATCGTATAGTGTTCCTTCTTCAGTGTTCATGTTTACCTCGACTTATCCTGGACATTCCTTTACCTCTTATGTTTTGGCTATCTTTTACTCACTAAGAAGGTTCTTCAAGCTGCCTCGGAGTCAGTTGTGATCGAAAGAACAGTATTCGAGAGCTATTGCAAACAATATGCTTTATCACTACTTTACCACATCTGTACTATGGAAGTACTAGTTACAGAACATTTGTTTGCGCACAAAGTGTAACTAAAACCTTTCTGGGTTGCCTTAGCAACTGCTCTGCGATACTTCTGAATATATGGGCTTACAGGGTTCCAGCTTATAAAAGATGTCATTGAAAGGTGTGGAATTGTGCATTTTTACTGAAAAATCCAGTATTCGAGCTTGCAAATTCCATGCAGAATTCAAATGAAAGACCTTACCTAAGAACAGTGATGCTTTAACCATGAATCGGTCAGGTAATGATCTTAAAGAATCTCAGAATGAAAGGTCCTATCTCTTTCGCATTTTTTATATTATAGAAATGCTTAAATGAACAACTTTTCCATCTTCCACTAAACGTCTTTGAAAACCATCCTTCATTGTTCCGTAATCCTGCACTCCAGCGTGGTGGCTTCCTTGGGATCGCTGCCAACAGCGTTTGTCATTGTGCACCATTGTAGGCAGTTCTTCTTGTAGAGGTGTCCTGTAGCAAGGGTCAGAAAGTCCAAGTTTTAAACTTTGAACACAAAAAGCAGCATGAATGTTCTGAAATTCACTATTGGACTATAATGAGAGAAAGTCAGCGATGCTCTTGTGCACTATTTCTTCTTCATTACATAGTGGCTATTAAGGTTTAGCTCTGGTTGTGAATTAGTTAATGTTTTTAAGTTTTTAAGTGTCTGAATGGAGGTCTCTGGCAGATTAGTGATGCTTATAAACATCCAGACTTTGAATAATTCAACACTTAATCATAAATGGATATGCATTGCTTCTACCACTTTGGGATAAAATGCTCCTCTGTTCAAAATGAGATTGGATGTTGCCTTTTTGCACACCAAGAGAAAATGTTTATTGGTTGGTTGCAAATTTTATTGGCTGTACGGTATAGATCAATAGTTATGTGAGTTGTTATAAAAGCACCAATAGCATTGATATGTGCACCTCTTGCTTTATTCATCGTCAAGTGTTCACCACCAGTTTACACGTTTCTTGGCTCTTATGAGGGACTCCTTTGTCAGACCACAAGAAGCTGATGATCAGTTTGGCAGGCCTCTGCATAGCTTGTCTTTTTATTGAGTGGTACCAGCCTCTGGCATGTTGTACCAGGAAGAGGAAATGACAGCCATCAGAAGCCTCGTTTTTAATGTTGTCTAGATGGCCCATAGGTGGACATTGTCACAACACAGAGACCAGGCATGCGCACCATTTTAACACTTGAGATAGAACATTGTGAATGCATGCCTTCACCTAAGGCCAGACATGATTTTGAGGACACACACTAGATTCCATCTAGAGTCAGTGAATGTAAATTTAATCTTTTAGATTTCCTGAAAACCAGACATTGATCTGGTCCTTCTGGGCCTAGGGTGGACACCAGTGAACTAAGTCTTACTATAATTGCCCCTCCTCTCCATAGCCAACAGTCAGGTGTAGTGTATTTTAAGGGCAGATCATACTTTTATTTTGTCATGTTGGGGCACAGGTGGGCTCGAAGGACTACGCCGTACAGGTGTCTATGCTGCTGTAGGAGTTTACATTTGAAATCATTTGGCTCCTTAAGGAAATGAGCAGACTGCCAACTAGCATAGGATGTTGAGCCAAGGATTGCTTCTAATGTCTGAAATATATTGTTCCCTCGTTATATTATGCCATATATGTTTAATTAAATCTTTTCATGCCAGTGGGAGAAGCTAAAAGCAGGTACTTCTTCTTAACTGAGCCAAGAGTTTACAGAAACCGTAATGCACAGATCACCTAACCATATAAACATTCGCTCTTAGAACAGTGCTCTTGTGACTGATCATGCGTATTTACTTAAACTCAGATTTCAAGAGCTGCTCTAGGCCGTCCAAACTTGAAACAAAGTTTGGATTTGTTTGGCTTCTTTTTGGTCTAGAAACACAGCAGTTGGCACTGCATCATAGTGCAAACGTTCCCAGCAAATATCTAATTTTCTTTATAAGTTCAGTTGTCTAGAGAATGTGCATCCTTCAAAGAGCATCTGAAGCTGCTGAAAATAGGTAGTCCTGAAATTCCATGCTTTATATTTTTTAGTTATTATACTTTTTGGGAATCCAAAATAGATCTGTGCCTAACATTTTTGATATTGAGTGATCTGAGTGACAAAAACATCAAGTCAAAGATTAGATGAGGTACAAATCTGAACATAGAAGTTAATGCTGAGTACCCAATAAAATGTATAAGGATCTTATTCTGAGCATAACAAAGAGGGTGAGGGACTCTGGAGCTACTGAAGAGAAAATTGGCCTTTGTCACATATCTGTTAGTGATAATTATGCAACACAATTCAGGAAAGCGTGCAAATCCCTGCCTAAAATGTTGAGTTTTGTTGGCTTTTTTTTTTTTTTAGCCTTCCACATATGCAAGAAGTGCCTGTCTGATGCCTTAGTTGTTTTAATGACTGATTTGCTCTCTCTTGGTGGATTTGTGCATGTGCCCCTGTGAAAATTGAATTCCCATACGTTTTCCAGGAGTACTCATGGAGACCTTCAACTGTCGCAGGTTTTTGGTGTAAACTGGCAAACCTTTGTGAGTTCCACAAATCCGTAAATATACCTCCATTTGAGGTTGTAAATCTGTGGATTTACTAATATTTGTAAAACTCTGTCCCAAAGTGGTATGTTCAAGTTGTATTTCATTGCTATGCTATGCTTTTTGCCCAGAATATGTGTAACTGGCTTTTCATATGACCGGGAAGCATCTTGCATTTCCCGGGGTGAGGGTGTGTTTTCCATCCCACTCTACGGTTTGAATAATACCAATGTACCTGCGATAACTGGATTTATGTTGCTTCTGTCCAAATTCTACTGTGGCCTACTGTGGCATTATAGGCAGTGGAAGCCATGTTTTCATCATTATCGAGAGAGAATCTGACATGTTTTTAGAGCATTTTTCTTTTCACTCGCTTTGCCCCTGTCCCCTATCCTTGCTGGGTAGATATTCTTCCAATTTAAAGAACTCCTATTGCGGAACTTATCAAAATGATGTTCTTGTTTGTGAGACGGCCAGCATCAAACATCAGCCTGCTGCCCCACAGAGGCTTAACACACCTGCTGGAAACCCATAAGGAGCTGGAACTTTGTATTCAGTGCAGTGCGGGTACCAGGCATTTCACAGGCCAATAAAATACCCCTTCTATCCGAGTATTCAGGCTCTGGCACCTTAAACAGGAAATCTCATGTATAGGAACATGGCATCATGCACTACTGCGATTTGATATTTTTTAAATCAAATAATTGTCTCCTCAACACTGGTAGATATTAACGGTGGGAAACAAGCCATAAGGGTCTAGAGTTCCCCTTTAACTATTCAGAAGAATATATGTTACATTGGTCAGAGATCTTTGCCATGCAGAATGACTTGTAGCATAAATAGAATTCTTCTAGGTTATCTCTCCAAATTGATTTCTACGCTTTCCACGATGCTCTTGCATGTGATCGCTCTATAAAACTCCTTAAATAAAATGTCAGAGTGGCAGAAATATATCCCATGCAGCAACAGGCATCTTTTTAAATTTTCCCTTTTTTCAGGGGTCTGAAGCTGCATTTTAGGAACAAATGCTTCTGTTTGGAGACCATGGATATCACACTGGCAGGGTTCACCTTAGAGTTATTTGAAGGGTGTGAAATCTCACACTTCTAAGCATGAGTACCTTCCTGTGATTATGTTCTTAGATTAAGTGGCTCTTTATTGATCTGTTATGCAATATCCATGTCGTCTGAGAAGTGTTTGATCATTTTATTTTTTAATCTCTGCACACCACATATTTTTCTGGATAATAACGCTGCAAACTGCGCTGAACACCTTATTTTTCCCACATTTCATAATGATGCATTTACATGTGCTGTCACTGAGTCCTAATAATTTCCTAAAATACTAGCAAATTGACTTCCTTATAATTAACCTTTCCTTTACATTTTTGGTGGGGGCATTGGGGAACATGTAAGTATCACACAGGCTAAATGCTTTTTCATTTACCTGTTCTAATGTTGGCAAATAGTTTCCTTTTCCCAGTCTTCTCATTTTGCAGTTACCCATGTCTTAGAATATTCTGTATTAAAATTGGAGTTAAATATCATCATGTACTTATCTGTTGAGAAGACTGGAAAAGTAGCAGTTAATGGCATGCAGATCCACCTCTCCTGCACCTTTTATCCTCTCACTTTTCTCTGATTTGTCCACTTTGCTTGCCTGTTTTTTCCTTTATTGTTGCACGCATTTCTTCCTGTTGATTTCTTTCGACAAATTGTTTGATGTGTGGTAGTTTCTCTGTATTAGCTATTTTTTAATGAACAGATTGGGTTTGTATTGAATCTGCTTGCTTTCCTTCCCACCTCAAAACTAAGGTGCTGAATGTACAGCATATTAAATCAAATCATCAGAAATTGTCATGGGTGAAAATTAGGTGGTGGTTTAATTAGGAAAAGTATGTATACAGTCTTTCATACCTCCATAGTCATGCTGCATAATCTTATAATCCTAATTAGTTTAGACCCCATCATGTTAAGTTGCATCCATATTTCTCCCAGTCACTTCACGATGTTCTCACTAAAGCCGAAAACTGAAACAGCCATTAACAAAAGTAACTTGGTTGAATCAACTACTGAACACCGAACAGGACAGATGCCTGATTTTATGCCACGCTAGGACAGCTGTGCTGATCATGTGTTCCCTTCCACTCTTGCAGCATTTGATACTGGAACATGGTGCCACCGTCTGGCGATGTTGTAGGCAGCCATATTGTCTTGCATTGCATGCATACTGGACCAAACAAAGAATCTATTTTCTTTAACTAACCTGAATCTAAAAGTTATTCAACTAACAACTGTGTTAAAGTCACAATTGCAGTAGTTACACAGGCTGGTTTTTTTTTCTTTTCACTTTGAGGGTGTTCTTGTTTGTTGCAAAAACATAAATGTAACTGAAGAGTAAAATTAATTTCTGACTTCATGTCTCTTTTAGTCGCTGCTTTTAACGTTTTTATGGAAATCTCAGCAGCTATTACATACTACCCACTATATAATTAGTAAGAACATTATTCCCTGAGACTTTCCCTTCTTATAAGAATTTGTGGATCTGGAGCTAAAGGAGCTGGTGATTGTTATCAGCGAGTTTGAACATCAAAGCATTCCAGCCTGTGAGCAACAAAATCACATTATGACCACATGTCTCATCTTTTAATTTTGTTTTCATTTGAAGTCCATATTTCTTGAATTTGGTCTTTGTAATTATGTTCAGAATGCTCCCAGTTTTTCAATTATAATTGATATAAACATGGAGCTCTTTGGTGAGATCCAAATATGTTGCTGTCATACGGTAACCAATTAGTCTGTCATTGGCCATGCTTTGCTTGGGTACCAGTGGTGTGGAATCAGCTGAATTTCCTACTGGAACAGTTGAGGAATTGGAAGAAGAGGCTGTAAGAATAAGAGCTGAGCATACTAATTTTGGTTTTGTGTTAATGAGGTTTAGTTGCACTTAGTGGTTATAGAAGACACTAAAACAAGCCTAACCATACCCATTGCCATCTCGACAGTCAGTAGTGATTTGGCGGAAATCCTTTGTTTTCCACATTGATTGGCAGCCCTATTTATAGTTTAGTGATCTCAAGGAGTCCTGTTTTACAATGCCACTGACTGTTTTTTAGTGAATAAATATATTGGCTCTTACAGTGAACTTAATGAGATGTTTTAAGGAACGATGTGGGATTAACTAATTGAAATAAACGACTGTTGGTTATGCTTGAAACTTGAAATCTGAAAATTGAAGTTTTTTGTGTTTGTTGCATTTTTTGTTTCCAACTTCTTTGATCTGGAATCATTTTCGAGCAGCGGTCCACAGCTCTCTTTCTGGGTTCTGCATATGTTTGTGTCTCCTTGAACGTTCCCCCTTTGTGATTTATCACCTTGACTGCAGTGGTCGGCCAAGGATGCTTCCCGTGTCTACTTTTATAGTTACCACAAAACCACATGAACTATGCTAGACAGTAACCTTTTTGATCAAAGTCCATTTGCAGAATCCCACTAAGTGTTCTGCATGGCAGCTTGCTTGGTTTTCTGGTACAGTTAATTTGAACATGTTTTGTTAAACTTTAAACATTGCCGAACCACTCTGATGCTTTTGCCAAAGTCTGTCTGCAGGATGAGCCTAGAGTTGGCAAAGTAAAAGCTCGTTGAACTTTGTATGTTTTCTAAACTGTACGCTGATCGTTGTGGGAAAACCAATTTGCCCATGATTTATAGAAGTCCCTGACAAGCACCTTTGTGGATTTCCCTTTCAACTAAGTGACCTGTTGCTTCTAAATTCTCTCTTGGCAATATACAATAGGTCCTCAGAATAGCAGCCACTCTGGTTCCAGCTTCACACGTTCTGTAATTTGGATATTTCTTTAGTCCTTTATTAACTGGGGAGGATTCTGGGTTTATTTGGAAACACCAAGGGATTCTTGTGTCAAAGTTTAATATTGTGCAAGCAGAATTATCACCTTCACAATGTTCAGTATTAATGCATAATGTTTCTGCTACGGCGAAGGAATCATTTGCGCAAGCACAGTACAACCCATTCTTTCCATTAGCTGTCTTTTTACCTTGTATTGCTTTTGCTTTCCATTTGTTATGTTGGTTTCGTTTTCTCTGCAATTTCTTTTAGTTTTTAATCATACACCTGAAGATTAAGGCTCAATGCATTCTCGTTACGTTGTTTTCCACACACTAGATTGCATGAACAATTTGTACTTACATTTGTAGCGATAGGATTACAGATGAAAAGCAGCAGTTTTTATTTTTTTCGCCTCTATATGGTTACATAGTAATTACCGATAAGTGCCTAGCCGAACATCATTATTGGAACTGTTTTGCTATCTAGAAAATTTTGTAAGCATAATGCAGGAAGCTGGTTCCCTGAATATTGTCACATTTGCTGGGGTTTCTATCTGGTTCCCTGTACAACTCCCTTTTTTCAGAATGAATTTCTGAGGTCTTGTAAAGACCCCACTGGTGTATATTACTTTACCCAGATTTTAGGACAGTGCCATTTAAGTGACTACTAATTGATTGAGCAACCTCTATATTGGCCGCTATTTGACCTCATTTCTTGGCACCACTAAACAGGAGTCATGCAATTAAGGCTTTTGTTTACTGGAAAGAACAACTGTAGGAAGTTGTGGTTTGGTTGTCACAGCCTCGGGTATCATCACTATACGAGGACGCACATCAAAATCTTGTGCAGATCTGTTGTGGCCAATTTCTTTGAGTGTAAAGTGTTTTTACTAGCACAGGTTGATATTTGCAATACTGTCGTTAGTTTGATTCCCACTTCATATGCAAGCATTTCCAAAACCGACACCTCCATGTTCTTGAGAATGTAAATTACCTGTGTTCTTATGGTAGTTATTTGAATACCATATTTTTCTCATTTCCGGATTCAAAGTTTCCTTCCAGCTGTCACATGAAATATTACTAAACCTTGTCCAAAGTATAATGAAACATCTGGGTACCAGTTAAATTTCATGAATTTAAAGAATATTTAGGAATGATTCATTGAATCTTCTTTGTGCGCATTACCTGGCAATAGCTCCCTGTGCCTTGTTTGTGACTGATTTCTCTGGATTTACCCAGATGTTATTTAGTTTAAAATGGAAACTGTTAAAAAATTACTAACGGGTGAAGCAGTATTTCAACAGGTACATCCTATTCTCAGCGGGGAAGTAGGAGGAGTCATAGTTTGGAAGACCAATTAAGATTGTTCCATGATCTGTTTGGATTTTATGCCTCTTGCAACGTCATTCACTGGTTAACCTCATTAAGACAGACCCCTCAGATTTACATTGCATAGAACTCCACCTTTGTGTTGATTCTTCCCAAAGTAAACTTTTTTCAATATGTGGTAAGATATCCAGTCTGCAAAATAGTGCAGTGTCATAGTGCTGCTACAGAGCTCTGTAGGCACTGTATAGGTTGCATGTTTGAATCTTCGCAGTACTGGCTCAATCTGTTTTACTTCTCAGGTTGGTAATAGAAGTCATACTGAGTTGGGCAGAAAAAGCTCCTATTCTTAGACAACAAACCGTTTATGTAGTACATACTACTCAAATGGCATATATTCGAACCAAGTTCGAGTTGACTGATGGTGTCTACCCCGTGCTCTCATGCATGCATTCTCCCTTTGTTTCCTTCCTGAGTGGTTGCACCACAAGTGTCTGCATAGCTTGCTGGATGTAGATGCTTATGTTGCGTAGAGCTCTAGGACTTTCCCTAAAAATAACTAGTAGTGTGGTGGAAAACTATATTGTAAATTCCATTGACCTTAACTTTTGGTGTATGTGTTATTTCTAAAGAATTGTATTTTCTTTACCCAAAATCATATGTCCTCCCTTATTTGCTCTTGCTAGACTTTCATACTATCATGGTGGAAATTATTTTGAAATGTGAAAGGAACCCTGTTGCACTGCTAAATAAACACAGGAAATTCTTTAAAATGTCCGAATTAAGCACCTGTGGGCGAGCCTAAAAAAATCTCCGTTATTACAAATTTCATGAAGGAATTGTCCAAACTTAAGTAGCATTTAGAGACAGTGATGAATTGATAATGTAGCTCAGTTTGTGGAGTACCTGCTGCATAGATTTGTTCATACTCTATATCACCATTGCGAAATCCTGGCAGTGCCTAGTCATCCCTTTGAGGTTAATAACAATATGTAATTGATGTAGTAATAATACATGTTAAGTACAATGGGATAGATCATATTAAGCACCATGGGATAATTGAAACCCTTTTCCTTTTACTAAATTTCTGGGCCTAAGCATGAAAAATAGTACTTTTCGCAGATTTCCCTGTATCGACCTGTCTTCCCTAATCCTACTACTGTGGATTGTTCACAGAGTCGAAAAACCAGAGGACTGGATAAAAATTAGGGCACAAAATATTGCGTTTTCCTAATTTTTCACATGGCAGTATCACCACTCGAAGATATTCTTCCCCTAGACCCCATTAATAATGTGGTTGGTAAGTGCACTTTCACTCATTACTGCGTCATTTATGTCTTCTTCATGTAGGTATAAATTCAGAATACCACATCAGCTTGGGAAGCACTGTTACTGTTTGTGTATACCCAAAATGATACAACTCTTCCATATTTGTTACTCTTATAATTCACTCATTTAAAACCAGTCTCCCCCTCTCCCCCACATCTGGCGGATCTTCGGCACTGTTATTTGAAGTCTCCCTTTAGCAACATTCCAAAACGAAGAGTTTACAATCCTCAATGACCAGTGCAAAAAATCTCAGACTTTGTTCTACTTCGATCTAGAAACTAATGCACTCACTTCAAACTAGGTGGAACCTAGTCCCTAGATGTAAAGCTAAAAAATACATCTGTCCTTTATTATTTCGGCTATAAAGGTCTGATTGTTTTGTCTTGTAGTGAGCAAGGGTTGACATTTCCATGGTACACAGAGACCTGATTATGCCTCTTACAGAGGAGGACCAAAAGTCCAGACCTTGATGAGGGTTTAAGAATTTTCCAAAGGTTGTGTGGAAGTGACAGGTTTTGGCTAAGGGTTATGTGGAAGTGACAGGTTTTGGCTAAGGGTTATGTGGAGCACTTGCAGTCCTTCACGGTGCCAAGATTTTTCACTGATTCATCCAGTTGGCAGGAGATCACCCGTCAATACCAGTCACCGTCATGGGATGCCCAAGAGACGCCACAGGATACCCAAGCCTGATCCTGTGATGCAATTTTTGAACTTACACCAGCCAATTAGTCTTCATCTGCTTCCCTCCTTCTGCTGGGCTTTGTGGCATATATTTGAAATTCCATGCCATATTGGGTAACAGCCTTAGCAATGGGTTCATATAACCATCTACGTGGAGGTACGTCACCGATTATTATGGGAACCTGGAACTTATCTAAGCCTATTCAGAAAGAAACAATTGGACATCAGCTTGCCGTACTCCGTTACCTAGGATTGATCTTATTCAGGCTAATGCCTCATCCTTGACTACAGTCATTGTAGAAGGAGTTGATGGTCAAATCTGCCTCCGTCCAAAATGATCATCTTTGTTAAGCCTCCAGTACAAATTGCAGCGCACCTGTCCAAATTCAGGGTGATACTGTAAAGCTGATTCTGTTTGTGAAGATAGTTCTGAAACTCCTGGGTGACTTTCGTACCAGTGACCATAGCTGAGGAAGAGAGATTACAAATTGCCATATAAGTAGCGAGGTAAGAGCAATCAAAGATTCTTTTTTTTTTTTTTTACATCTTAACATGTTTTTGTATTAGCATTTTAATGGCATCTTTGGACTGTTCTGAAATGATATTGGTAAAGAATACAACACACTTGGCGTGTTCATGTTAGGGCCTTTGGCTCTGTGATCACCAGGAAGGGTACTTCGGATGGCAATCAGACAAAAATTGGACTAAGATGCTTTGTCGTGCCTTCTCTCTCCTGCATAAAATGGCATGTTGAAGAGATACCCTTTTTAAAAGTAAGGGATGGGCAATATTTTCCCACGCTAAGGTTTTGTTTTCAGAATTGGGAAGGAACATTTATTTTCCTGAGATCATATGTACAGCTTATGCTCTCTGCAAGGATATGCAGTGTTTGTAGAAAATGATTTCCACCAAGCGTTAGCTTTCTCTTGCCTTGCTTATTTTTTCTATTCAAATCCCTGTCTTTGTCCTTCCTCCAGGCACTCCATCCACTAAATTGTTAAGTCCTTGTCTTCCTTCCCTACTGACCTTATATTTATTTATTTATTTTTTGTTGTTCTTTACTGTCCTTTACCTTTTGGTTTTTTTCTCTGTCACCTGGTTCCTCGTTCCCTGCATGCCACTAACGAGTTGATTAGTTATTAATTGATTTGTGAATTCAGGCTGAATTGCATCATCATCAGCAGATGGCGGATCCAGACCTGCTGGAGGAGTCATCCACGCTGTTGGAGCCAAGCGAGATCGGAAGAGGAGCCCCGTTGCGTCTTGGGTAACTATTGCTCAGCTTAATCCGATGGTGTGTATGGACTCTACCAATTGGTCTATTATAGCAGCAGGTCCATGCCAAGATGTGGCTGAGACCAAGTATCCTCAGCCTTTATGTTTAAATGAGCAAATACATTTGGGTTCTATATCCAGGTAGTAAGAGTAGGAAACGTGTATAGCTGTGTATCATAAACTTAGTTAATTTCAGACTGATCCTTTTATAGACGCGTGAATGCCATCCTATAAATTGAAGAAACTTGTTCAACAAAAGTAGTCCCAATCCACTCCTTTATTTGGTCTCCAATAGAAATTTGCTCAATGTATTTAATTTATTCATCAACTCCACTGAAGATCAATAATTACTGCATTTGAATAAATTGAAAGCATGTGGCATAGTGCCCACAAGTGGTAGTGCTGCTTCTAAACTTTTGTGTGCCTTTCTGCAGCTTTGTGGCAGGGGTCATCAGCCGGGAACGGATCCCCACTTTTGAGCGGATGCTGTGGCGAGTGTGTCGTGGAAACGTGTTCCTGCGGCAGGCAGAAATCGAGTACCCCTTGGAGGACCCTGTCACGGTAGGTTGTAAAGCGGTGTCAGAATATAAAGACTTAAGCTGTGCTTTGGAGTCCTGTAGTTATAGAGTACACTGCTGTCTTGATGAGAGAACTTCGTAGTTTCATCAGCGTGTCTCACTTTAATCTTAGAGCAATTTTCAGCACAATGCTCTTACTTCAGGGGCCTTCGGATAGCCACAGAACGGTTACCGCTTCACCATTTCCCAGTGGTATGCTGCATTATGGGGCAGTTTTGCTACTGCAGAGGAATAAAGTTCCTGTGTGCTCTGGTAGATCCTGAAGTAAAAATGTAGTATTTGGAGCTTGTGGGCTGAAGCTCGGACACCTCCACAGAGGGTCATACTTCCTCTCTCTGCTTGTTTGGTGCAACATGGATCTGGTGTTCTAAAAGTCCAGGGCTGCTTTTGGTTTGTAGGCTGGTCTTATTCGGAGTGACTACAGTCTTTGGTACCCAAGGGCCAAGCTTTATCTAAGCCCGGTATCCAAACAGTACCCATGGCAACCATGCATCATATGATTCATCTTCTCGATTTGTGATGGATGCTACTTTTTAAAACTGTAATGTTATTGGAGGGTTTGGTGTTTATCCAAACAACATCGCTCCCACTTGCGGTTCTGTGTTATGCTATCGCAGGCTAGAGTTGGGAGAGGGGACTGTGTCTGTACATGACTGATTCCCACCACACGAAACATGTGGCCTGTGTTTTAGGTGCATCTCAGCATATGACTTGGCCAAAAAGGCTACCCAATTTTCCGACAGGGCAAGTACTTGTATTTGCTGAATTTCATTTAGCATGCACCTATTTCCTGACTCTCTGCCTGCACTGCCTTCCTGTCTCTTTCTTAGCATCTTTTCCTTCTGAATTATCATTTTCTCCACACAATCCTCCTGTATCATCTTCTGCAACTACGCCATGTCTCTGCGTCAACTTCCTATTATTTCTTCTACCTCTCCTTCCTGTCTCTTATTCCCCTCCATCCTGTGCCTTCCTCTGCCCCTCATCCTGTCTCCTTCTCGGCCCATCAATCCTACCTCTTCCTCTGCGCTCCCCTTTCTGTCTCTTACTCTGGCCACCATTCGTGTCTCTTACTCTGCCCACCCCATTCATGTCTCTTCTGCAACATCTCCCTGGCTGGTTCTCTGCCCCACTGTGGTGTACCTTCCTCTGCACAATAAGGCTTTCTCTTCCTCTGTACCATCTCCCTGTCTCTTCCTCTGTACCATCACCCTGTCTCTTCCTCTGCACTATTGAGATGTCTCTTCCGCTGCAGCATCTTACTGACTCTTCCTGTGCACTATCTCTTCTTCTGTAGCATCCCCCGTCTTTCTCCGCAGCTTCTCCCTGTCTCTTGCTCTGCAGCATCTCCCTGTCTCTTCTCTGCACCATCTCTTTCTCTTCCGTGGCATCCTCTTGTGTCTTTTCTTCTACACCTTTCTTCTGTTTATTGTCTTGTACTTCCATCCTTTTCTTCTGCACCTCCTTCTTCTTCTTCTGTGGTTCCAGGCGATTAGTTCTCTTACACATCTAATCTCCTTCCTCTCTCTTTGTTCCGTGCACTTCCTGACGTTCTCTTTACCTATACCGCCTTTCTCCGATCATGCACCACCTGCATTTTTTCATCCCATCCTGCCCATCTCTCCAGCATCTGCAGTGTTTTTAGTCCCCTGCATGTCTGTTTTTCTGCTTATCTGCACCACTTAATGTTCACCTCCTCTTTTTAGGTTCCATGTGTATTCTAATTGTGCCACTGTTGGCAAACCTATTGTGTCCAGTTTCACTTTTAGGGTTTTGGGTCAGATTACTGCAGCCATTGGGTTAATTTGCTCTGAAACTTTCAGTCATTGGCTTGAGACCTACCAATCACATCTTGAATCAGCCCGCTGGAGCATTTCAGTCTCGATTTTTTCTGTTGGCTGTTTGAGTGTTCCCTTCCACATCCATTGATTGTAGTGCGTGTGGAACTATTTTACATTAATCAAGCAGACGGTAAGACTGGGCAGGGAGTGCAGACAGAAGCATCTAAAAATGAATGTTACCGAAAAGAAAGCAATCTTTTTTTTCTGTAGCATCCGGTTTTCAGATGCTATTGGCTGTGCTAGCTCCCTAGTTCACAAACAAGTATTGTCATAACTAACAGCGCGCAGTACAAACGTCAAACATTTTGGATTTGACAATGTTTATTTTATTTTGGCTGTTCAGTTGCTTTCTTTCCAGTTCTCTAGTTCTGGTTATTTGTATTCCAGCGAGGGTTGCATCATGTGAACCTCCAAACTTTGGCTTTTCTTTGACAGACTAACCTTGATTCTAAAAATTAGTCTTCAAGCTTTATTACTTTAAAACTTAAATTGGGGCTCTCTATTTTCATAACAGATGTTAATTTCTCAACTAAGGGACTTCTCTGCTCTTAGCATGTGAGCAAGCATAGTGTCTGAACCTTTAAGTATAGTTTCTGACTTAGCGTGCAGAATATGGTGCTGTACAAACTGTCCTTGCCTGCCTGCCCCACAAATAGATACAGATTAGTCCTTGTCACAGCATTTCAAGGAGGGGCATATCTTCAAAGGGCCCGGGGTTTGTCGATGGGTAGGAGTGTATAGGTTGGAACACCCACCCAGTCTTTTATTTTAAAGTTGGAGCAAGATGATTGCCACCGGCCTGGTCCTTTCCTCAACTGTCACTGATGGTAATGAGATGTTGTTAGGGGTGACTTGAACAACGAGTACTACTACACCTAGGCCCAGGGTGGCCAGGCAGAGATCCACACTTGGTTTAGTAGACGGGTGACCACCTTGCGACCCCGGCCTCAAGAGTGGTCGCAGGGATAGGAGCTGCGTAGTGGATCTCGAAATGCTGCCCAGCGCAGCAGGAATTTATAGTCTGGTCTTATTTCAATCTGTGTACTCTCCACTAGCCGTGGATTTCTCAAGCCTGTGCCTATACGTACAGATCAGACCGCGCAGCAGTGATCTTTTGTGGCGCCTTGGCACAGGACATAATCGGCATGTTCCAAAGCACTGCATCACTTGTCAGTCTGGCTCTCTGGTTGCATCTCCTGTCCCACCTGTACCTGTAACTGTACCTGTGTAATGATGCAACGAGGCAGTGCAGGACTGTCCATTGATGATCCTGATCCCACCTAGAGAAAAGCACAGTTTTAGTAAGAAGTCGCCACACTATGAAAATATAATTTTTATAGTAGCACTTCATACAGCGGTGTTATTCTGAAGCACCGTAAATAATGAATGTTACTAGTTCCCGTCCTGACGTGGGTGGTTACTACACTAACTAGTCATAATCCTGAGTAATCTCTGGAGGGCCATCATCATTAGTTGAAATCTCATAAAATTGCTTAGACGGTTAATGTGTCTGTTTCCAGTGCATTGGCTATAACGTTAGGTCATAGATTTATATTCTAAGTGAGACAGCCCAGTGGATTTCTGTTGTCGCTGCAAGATATTTGTTAAACCTGTGGATCACAAGTTACAGTCCTGGTAAAAATAGGTGAGTGAGCTATACACGCGCTACAAACATCTGCAGGGAACAAGCAAGGCAGCAGTTTGAATCTTTACAAATTTTTGCTCACTTGGTTAGTTACAAACATAAGCGAAAATAAGTCAGCTTTGCTACATAAATGGTTATTACTAGTTTATAAACACAAGGGCATGTATCTGTTAGTGCCACCAGTTACCTTGCCTGGCTTGCCTCCGCCATTTGCATGGGCCCTGTCATTAAATTCTGTCCATTGTGTCTGCATAAAGAGGAGGAAGGGGAGTCTCATCCTGCTGCTGGGGACTTCTTTTTTTGCGGTTTTATATAGCGCTAACTTGACCCGAAGGTATTTGAGCTCTTTACATGAGCACCAGTTAAGTTACACAGGACACATACATTTTTTTATTTTTTTTTGGCACGGGGCAATTAAGTGATTTCTCCAGCTCCAAAATCAGCAGCTCTGGCCGTTAGGCCACATTCTCTCCCCAAAGATAGGCCTGCCCCAGCCCTAGGATGCTTGTTTCCTTATGGTCCAGGGGGACCAAGCCTGGCAGGTCGGGCTGGACTGCTCCCATGGGGAGCAGGGTCAAGACTGATTTGCATATAGCTGAGAACAAACTGGGGTGGCGAAGTGAGCAGAAGAACGATGGATTCAACCCAGATCTGTGACTGGGGTGAGTGTTTGGAAAGTTTCAACACTGCGCCCATCATCTTGTTGTGCTGCCCCATGTTTAGCCATGGTTGCATAGAGATTAGAGTAGTAGGGTGGGTTTGGTGTTTCAGTTCTTATCTGACATCCTGTTGGAGCAGACTTGAAAGGGTGTTTCTCCCACCATGTGCAGCAGATCGAATTAAGCACATGTCCTTTATTCGGACCTCTGTTTCCACTTGCCCCGCCCTTTTCTGTAAACCTCAAAGCCCTTACCACTTCCTGAGCAGAGAACAACGAGCCCATGGTGGGGTTTCTTAGCTTCGTGCCTCGGCCCTATCTCATCTCCTTACAAGTCATGCTCTTGTCGTTAGTAAATTAAGGCTTCCAGTCAATGCTGAAATGTGAAACATTTGTTCCAGTAACCCACACATTGTGTGAGGCGAGGGTGGTGGCAGGAAGGGGCGGAGTCGTGAGGGAGTGACATCATAAGGAGCTGAATCATTGACGGCCAGCCTATGGGCCGCGAGGGCATCCCCATTAATTGTACTAACTCTGCCCCTAAATAGGGAAAACGTGTTCATAAATTTGTTTTGCCTTACTTAATTTGTTACAAGCAGATTTCATTTTAGGATAGCTAACGGCGGCATGGAACCTACTGCAGAAATCAAACTTTATCCAGCAAGTATCAGCTTATAACGCTGCTACAATAGCTCCGGTGTTTAATGCACAATATGAAGAGATTCGTGGGTTCTTCATGGTCACAGGTGTGAATCACAAAATAGCTTAGAGGGTTAATGTGCCTGCTGCAGAGCTTTGTGTGCTCCTTCAGATTTATGCATGGTATGGTAGCTTAGTGGATTATTCAGAGATCTTGTGTAACCACCAGATGGCAAGTTACAGTGGTAAATCAGCTTAGGGAGTTTGGTGCTTTCTGCAAACAATCGCATATGACCTGCAAGGTAACTTAAGGTTTCATAATTCTGAGGTTGGTAAAATGTGTTCTCTTGCAAAGTGGTGCTTCGGTCAGCCAGTTGAACACGTGCTGCACACATTTGGTGATCTGTAAATCACCATTTTGAAGCTTTTCCATCCAGTTGAAACTGGTGCTAATATTAGCCCATAAATGGGATAAGAGTGACACCTCTTATTTACTGTGCTTATAAACTTGACAAGTGTGCTATATATTAAAAAAACAATCTTTCAGATCTCTTTGTCTTCTGGCAATGTATGATTTTCCCCCTTTGTACCCCTTGATGGCTTCTCCGCTTGGATGAAGTGTGCTTTCACTTTGAGCTCTTACACCTGCTGCCAGCCCAGGAATACATTGGACAAAGAGAATTGTGATTGTTCAAGTTTTTGGGCTTTTGAAATCAGGTCATGGTTCAGAGGGAAACAATGGCCCCATCTGGGAATGCCCAAACTCTACCACCTTGTACATGATGTTTTGTTTTGCCGTCAGGTCATGCATGGCAGGAAAACAATGGGCCCTTCTAGGAAGGCTCAAACTTGACCACCTACCTTTTGCCTGACTTGAGTCTATTGGTCGTCATCCACAAACCGAATCCGCTGCTCACAACCTCGGTGTTCTGATTGACTTCTTCACTTCTCAGATTAATGGGGTCACCAAGTCTGCTTTCCATCACCTTCGCCGTCTATGAGTGGTCCTCCCCCCCTCTTGCACTTGCCTCAAAAGATCACTATCGTTTTTTGTAGTTGTAATCATCTGCCTGGATTCCTGCAACAGCCTGTACATCAGCCTGCCCAAGAAAGTCATTGCCAAACTCCAAAGGGTAAGCAGGTGCGCACCCTGTCTTCTGTTTATCTTGAACTGTCGCAATGACCTCATTCTTTCCCTAAAAGCCTCCACTGGTTGCCAGTAAGGATAAGATCAAACTTAAAAGCACTATGGTTAGTCCATAGAGCCTTACATCAACCCACCTCTTTGACCAGCATGTTTGTTCAATGCCAACCCACCAGAGGTTTTAGATCCATGAACAGTCTGCTCTCAATCCGCCTGTCTATTGGCATGTCACTTCACACTCTCAGCTCATCCCTTTAGATCTCTCGCCTACCTCACTTAAGGCGGGAAAACAACTTCCGAAATTTAGAAACATTTTAAAAACGCGTCTTTTCAGTATGGTTTATCACGTGCCTCAATCATCTCATTTGAATCTCTAAAGACGCATGTTGCAACCTGTCCCTCATGTCCTGCCACTACCAGTTCCTAGGCCGATCATTTCACTAGCATGACCCAGCTAACACTTGCAGGTACTTGACCATCTCAAAAGCCTATCTCTTCATTCAGGGCTTCACTTCATCTCTACAGACATACGTCATCAACGCTGTTTACGGTCATACAGTCCCTAGATCTCTCTGTCCAAGAGTCATCTGGTTAAACGCCTAAAACAATTTCACATTTGGCTTCACCCTTCTGTCTCGAGGCTTTAGCACCCTGACCCTAGCTAACATAGGCGGTTTTGTACCTAAATACATATCCAAATTATTCTATGCAGTTGTTATGTCCTTGAGCGCTCTAGTGCTGGTTTGCTGCGCTCTATAAATCCTTAATAAATACATAAAAATCTACCCGTGCAGGCTGCTCCTCTCCTCCACACAGTATACACACACAGAAATGATGGGTGCCGCTGAATGTGTCATTACTGTCCATTGGACATAGGTGGGAGGATTTCCTGAGTCCGGCCTGGATCCAGTTTAAGAACAGCTGTCAAAACTGGAGGAAATAAAAAGATGGAAGGAGTGCGTGAAAGAATCTCAACCACTGGCAGTGTCTTGGGGCGACAGAACAGTCTACCGTTTTTCACCCACTATACCACCCTAGAGTCTGAAACCAGCATTATGCAAATCACTCTTGGTTCCGCTCCAATAGGAACAGTCCGGCCCTTCGTTCCACGCAATGCCAGTGGCTGATAGTAAATCAAGCGTTTCTTTGTTGTTTGTTGCAACAGTAATAAGGCGGGTGCCCACACTTTTCCAACTGTGCTTCCTGTCACCTTGTACTTCCGGGATGTGTACCCCATAATGCTTGTTGGGAAATCTCACTCGCACCCCCCTAACAATATTGACTAAGTTACGCCCCCTACGTCAGGCCTTCTCTTGCCAGGAAGTGTACCGTCTAGAGGTGGCACCCAGAGCGACTAATGCCGGTGTGTGAACATAAGATATGTCTCCCGAGCATGGGTAAGACAATATCGTGCTCACAAATACAGTGAGGCCTTTTTAATATCGACAAAGGGGAGCTTTTTTTATTTTTATTTTTTTTACAGCTGGTGGCTTTGCGGTGGCACCAAGTTGGAACGTAAACACGAATTAAAATCTGTGTTGTCATTTCAATGTTTGCCGCCCTCATACTGTGCTGTGCTTAGTTCAAGATTGCCACCCAGTGAGAATTTTATAAGCAAACTGGAATCCTCTTAATTCTCTCTTGTCATTGTTAAATTTCAGAAAGGAAGCCTTTCAATTTTCCCTCCTCAGGTAGAAACTTAAAACCAGCTGGGGCTGTTTCACAGTAAAAATGTAATGTTATTTTTCGTCGATGAGTCACTTGACGGCTCAGCTCACCTCCCTTAGCTGCAGTTCTTCCCTTGAACTTATCTACTTGCAGCAGGAATGCAGGGTGTGCCCCATTCACACCGAAGGAGGCTCCGGGCGCCCCCGCAGATAATTCTGCGTGTCCCTTCCGAGGGCGTGGCTACACTTGCAGAGCACGTGTTGAGTTGTATGCCTTCGTGCGTGAGCTGTCAAAAATGAATTTCTGGCATCGAGTAGAAGACGCCTCTAAAGCACGTGCTTCTGAACAAAAATCATTTAACATGCATTTAACGAAGAGTGTGCGGGGGCCGGTTCCACATAGAACAGTGGTTCCCAACCTGTGGTGAAAATGTTAAAATGTACTGTAGATGTGAAGGAATTTGAACATGGAGGCTAAAAGTTAAATTAGTATCCACAGATTGATTCGTGGGGGCAGTGCAAGTGCATCAAACCGAGTATAGTATGGGTGATGAGTGGGCGCAATTGAATTTAGAAAAGCTCCAACCGTCCTATGAAAATTAAAATGTAGATTTAAAAAAAGTTTGTTTGCGGATTAAACAAAATGTGTCATCGTCTTTGCTTGATGAATGCTTTTTTTCTGCAGTTTTTTGTGTATTGTTTAGCAGTTCAAATCCTCAACAATGCTTAGGCCGGGGTCAGTAATGACTCAGTGGGGGGGGGGGGGTCCCCATGTTCCAATAATGATTCAGTGGGGGTCCCTTGGTTCCAGTAATGATTAAGTGGGGGGTCCCCAGAAGTCAAAAGGTAAAGAACCACTGACATAGAAGATTCTGTAATCCCCCAAGTGCTGTGTTTGCACTCCTTGTGTGGTCCTCCCTGACTGTCCTTGTTTGTTTGTTTCTCCTCCCCCCAACCCATCTGCCCCCCAATGGCTTTACAGGCGTGGCTGGGACTACTGTTCCTCCTTTAGCCCCTCATCATGCTCTTATCTGCTGCAGAGAGGTTCAGAAATGCATTATTAATTAAATAATCTACAAAGGGCTTCTAGACCCTTTCTTCTCCTGCAGCTCCTGCCTTCTTGACTCCCGAGACCATGCCAAGGTTACCAAAGGACAAGCCAAGGGGTAGCAGCTGCCTGCCTGGCCACCCCTGCTCCCCATTCATAAAAATGCCATGAAAGACCCGTCGTGCGAGCGCTTTACAAAATCAATAAATAAAAATGTTAAAATAAAGTGATCATTCACCATGAAAAGCCAATTGCTGAGTGGGGTAAGCACGGTATCGACATGCTCCAGCTGCTGTCTCCTGCTCTGTTCCTTATGTGATTGCTGTATGACCCCCCAGGATTTCTTCTTTAGCTCTTGTCTAAAAACGGAGCTTGTGCTGTAGCTTGCGAGATCTTTTGTTTTCTAACAGTGAGCTTAGAGGCTACCCATTGCTTATCATCGGTTGGAATCATAGTCACTGTTGTTTGCTTGCTTTTTATTGGTCCTATGCCGTAGACGTCATTCCTCTTTGTTCATTTGTCTTTCCCTTGGAGCATGGACGCATTACTTGTGTCCATCCATTGATCATTTTTTAGATGCTACTTTTTTCTTTGTCTTTTACAACTCTGAGAGTGCATGTTTTTCAGGTGTCTCCTTTGTGTGCTTATCTCCCCCTGCACTCCGTGTTGCTTACTTTCCCGACTGCTGCTCCCTGCCCACATCCCATTTGTGTTTGCCTGTGTTGCTTTCGCTATCTACCTGCCCCTGTGTTGCCCTGCCAGTTGTGTTGCTCTGCCGTTCCCGCCCACCCTATTGTGTTGCTCTGACGTTCCCCAGCCACAGTGGCGTAACATAACTTGAGTGGGCCACCCTGCAAAGCACGTGAAGGGGGCCCCCTATGCCCGGACCCAGTCAGGAGCTCTCAGGCCAGGGACACGCCGCCCGTGCACAATGCAGAGGGGGGCCCCTGGAGCTTGGGGGCCATTGTACGCCACTGCCCAGCCACTCTCTCTTGTGTTGCTCTGCCGTTCCTCACCCACTCTCCCTTGTGTTGCTCTGCCGTTCCTCACCCACTCTCTTGTGTTGCTCTGCTGTTCCTCACCCACCCTACCTTGTGTTGCTTTGCCGTTCTCTGCCCACCTCCCCCAAGTTGCTTTGCTGATCCAACTCTGATCGGTAACTATAAATAAAAAAACTTGCCCACGTGAATTTGTAGCTGGGCGCACCTACAAAATGACACTGGCAGGCACGTCAAAGTCTTCTACATTTTTTTCAGCTTTAGCCATGCTGCACTGCATCACGGATGCTATGTAGCGTGGCTAAAAACCATTGGCAAAGCCAAATAGAGCAAATAGGCCAGACCTATTGGCTTTACCAATGCTTGTTTTTTCTTGCAGCCTGATAGTGCTCTCTCTGTTTTCAGAGCCTGATTTCCTCCTGCTTGGTATTGGGTGCCTGATATTTTACAGAGCAGAAGCCCATCGCTTTAGTTGACTGTTGTTCCATTATTACCCCAGAATTGCACAGCTAGAAACAGCTCATTCCTTAGTACACAATTTGCTTGAAATGGCTCATCTCATAGTAGTTGGAGGCATAGCCTGTGGCTGACCGTGTCCGAACCCGAGCCCTGCATGTCCTTTGGTCCTCCAGCCTGTCTCACAAACTTCGGATTTCCTTATAGGTTAGTCTTGCAGCGAATGAATCAGAGATGCCATTTTTATTTTCTCAGTTTCTGTCCATGACCATTCCATGAGTACATGTACATTTTATGGCTATGAACCTGGAAGCCAAAAGAGGATCCTACCCAGGAAACATTGACACTTTATACATTGAACTATTTAATATATTCTGCTACTATCAAACTAATGACACGCCACAATGTATGGTGTACTGTTACATAAAGCAGAGAGGTAGGTAACCCACCAAAATACTGGCTGATATTGGTGGGCAAATGCTTTTCTCACAGTTCTTTAATTAGTGATAAAAAAGGGCTTGTGGGCAGTTAGACATTACTCGAGTCTTTCAACTCCTCCCCATTGAGCACAGGCTTTCCTGCTGAGGAGGTGACTTTGTCGTGCCACTCAAGTGTGGTGAGCCTACCTTTACATACTAAATTAAGCATGTAGATCTGCAGGTATGTGGAGAACAACTTGACGTTCTATTTCCTGCTCCCCTGGCTGGCCAGTATGGAGCTGGGACTGAAGCTGATTTCTGCAGTGGACACATTTATATGTCAGATTTTACCATTCATTCACATTTCATCTTCTTACTTGTATTGTTACTAGGGAGATTACGTCCACAAGTCTGTCTTCATTATCTTCTTCCAAGGAGACCAGCTGAAGAACCGTGTGAAGAAAATCTGCGAGGGGTAAGAACCATCTCCATGAAGATAGATTTACAGATGCATGATTCAGTGTTATAGTTAAGTCTGCTCAATTGAGCATTGTAAGGTTGCAAGGAACCATTCTGTCATGCTGCCATTGTACAAGCATGGTGCATTTACTGCCTTTTAAGGTTTTTGTTTAAGCCAGCAATGTGTACTTGTCCAACTTTATGTATGCTAAATTTTAATTTATTTTGTATGAACTCCCTTAACCCATAAATGCCACACTTCTAGTAGCAATTCACAGCCGTGATTTCTAGAGTGCAGCACAAAATGATCATTGCCTTGTATACGTGCACCTCTGCACACAAACCTTAGAATCAAGACTGAGGCAGAGGAGATCTAGGATTATTGCTTTGCTGGTTAACAAAATGATCAGGGTGCAGTGTGTTGGGGAAAGTTTTGTTTCTACTCTTTTTACATTAGTTTTATGTTACCATTTCTTTACTTGCCACAGCAGATATGGTTTTGTGTCTACCTCATACAGAAACCCAGAGCTAAAGTCCTAAGGCAAACTCAATTTCCCATTAGTAGCAATCAGATTGAATGTAGATTAGTTGGGATTTCCCCAAAGCACCAGAAATCCTGTTAGTAAAGCCAAATGACCCATGTCCTCTTGCTTGCCCTTTGCTTTCGACAGGGATAGCACATAGGTAGCCCACTGTTTTGATTTGACTGGTAATCCTAATGTTGAAACTGGATTGCGTGTACCAGAAATCAGAAAGAGTGATCCAAAACTGAAGAAATTGAAGCATTCTTCTTTGGGAAGTAGAGTCTCATGATTAGTGTGTCTGTTAAACCAGGAATAAGAATGGATCTTTTGCTGTACCTCCTGTCCTTCATGGGATGATTGTCATAACCCCCGCCCAAGAATGTCAAGACAGATGATGTACCATAGGTTTTTCCTTCATCCTTTAGTTTTCCCTGCTGTCTTCTTTTGTGTCATTGGTTTCATTGCACCAATACTGTGGGGCTGAGGGACGAGTCTTGAGGGATGGCGCAGATGATGTTCTTCGTTTCCGAGGTGAATCTTGGTAGGCGGATTCTCTGGGTTCTTCCGGTGAGGAAGGAGGCGATCCATTTGAGGGCTTCTTCTTGGATTCGATGTGATGAAGCCTCTTAAGAAGGATGTGGTGGGATACGGTGTTGATCGCTGCTGAGTGGTCGAGGAGGATCAGGGCTGCCGTTTCTTCCCGGTCAGTGAGGGTTCTGATGTCATCGGGGGCAGCGATCAGAGCGGTTTGGGTGCTCTGGTTGGTGCGGAATCCAGATTGGGAGGTGTCCTGAAGTTTGTTTTTTCCAGGTGTTTTTTCTGTGAGTTGGCGGTTGATGGCTTTTTCGAGGACTTTAGCGGGAAAGGGGAGCAGAGAGATGGAACAGTAGTTCTTTAGTTTGCTAGGGTTGGCATATGGTTTCTAGAGAAGGGGTTTGACTTCTGCATGTTTCCATTCTTCGGGGAAGGTGGCAGTGTTGATGGGTGCGTTGAAAATGGTGGTGAACTCGCTGCTGATCTTCTTGGTTGTGAGGTTGACAATGTGGTGAGGACAGGGTCCGTGGGTGCTCCTGAGTGAACGGAGTTTATGATAGCTGTGGTGTTTTGTGTGGTGAGCTGGTCCCAGGAGGGGAGTAGGTGGTCAGGGTTCGCATCTGTGGGAGCAAGGAGGCTGTAGAGGTCGGAGCGGTGGGTTGGGGTTTTGAAGGTTTTGAAAATGGTGGAGATCTTGTTGTGGAAGAAGTCCACTACGGTGTCACAAAGTTCTTGGGAAGGAGTGATGATGTTTTCAGTGGCTGAGGGGTTGTAGAACTCTCAGACGATGTTGAAGAGTTCTTTGCTGTGGTTAGAACTGGCTTCGATGCGGTCTACCAAGGTGCTCCATTTAGTCTCTTTCTGGAGTTGGTGGTATTGGTTGAGGGATGTCTACGTAATCCTTGCTGGTGCGCCATTTCCTTTCTAGTTGCTTGCAGTTGCGTTTCGTGGTTCTTAGTTCTTTGGTGTACCAACGGGCCTGTTTGGTAGATCTCTTGAGTTTGGTGGACTTGATGGGGGCGACTCTGTTGGCGCAGTCAGTGATCCAGGCAGAGAAGTTCTTGACAGCCTGTTCTAGGTTGGTTGCAGTGTCAGGGTGGGAGGTGTTGAGGGCGTCAGTCGACTGGCTCTCTGACACTTTGTTCCATTTGTGGTGGGAGTTGCTGGGCGGCTTGGTGGCGGTGTTGAGGGGGTCCTGTGATGATGAAGTGGACAATGACGTGGTCTGCCCAGGTGAGCTCGGTGACATGACAGTACTTAACTGTTATGCTGGCCGTGAAGATGGGGCAAGCATATGTCCTGCATTGTGGGTGGGGTTGTTGATTAGTTGGGTGAAGCAGATGTTGTTCATGCTTTCGAGGAGGTTTGGCAGTGTTGGTGTCATTGAGGTCGTCGAGGTGGAATTTTAGGTCTCCGTGGAAAATGTTGTTTTCGGAGTCAATGGCGAGTGGGGCAATGAAGTCGGGAATGGTGTTGCAGAAACTGGGACGTGGTCCTGGCGGTCTGTAAGTGAGGATGCCTCTGATGGTGGTTTTGTTGTCGGTTTGGAGTTGGAAATTGAGGTGATCCACGATCGGGGTGGTGTCGTCTGCTGTGGTGGTGCACTGGATGTTTTCTTTGTGGATGATAGGGATTCCGCCTCCGTGTTTGTTGATGGTGTCCCGGTGGGCTATCTTTTAGCCGTCGGGTGTTTCTAAGGCGATGTAAGGAGCGTATGGTGGGTTGAGCCAGGTCTCAGTAAGGAAGACGACGTCGGGGATGAGGGAGGTGATGGTGTCCCAATTCCCGATGGTTTGCTTGCAGAGTGATCGTGCGTTGAGCAGGAGGCACTGGAGTTGTTCCGAAGCAGTCGTGGTCAACGTGGTCGTGGTCTGCGTGTGTTCAGGTGCTCCGGTGTCACAGGAGAAGAGACCATACCGGTAGGTAAAAGTTCCTGCCATTTATCATGTAGAAGTGCGACTGCAGTTATTGTTGCGGAGTCTGGAGTCCAGGGCTCGGAGCGTGGCAGCGGTGTATCTCTGTGTAGCAGGAGAACCAGGGTTCCTGACGCTGGACGTGGGCTAGGCTTGGCCTTCGGCACGTTGGCTGCGCCCCTGCTGCATGACCGTGCTGCGTCCTCCACTAAGTATGTCCTGGGAGGAGGGAGGGGTGCTGGGTAGCGGTGGGCGGGGTTAGCGGGAGGTGGGAAGTGGTAGGGAAACTGCTGAAAAAACCAGATAGGAAAAGTGAGAGCAAAACCAGTGCAAATACAGGAGGAGATGCAATAGGAAGAAATACAACGCAAAATGAATGCACAATTCAATAACACTAAACAGTTAAGTAGAACTGAAACAATTACAATTACTGAAACAATTACAGTAAAAATTAAACTAGATGAAATAAGTGAAGACTAAACAGTGGTGGTGGAGACTAGCAAAGTGTTTACAAAAGCAGGACTAAAACAGGCTAGCAGGCAAAACAAGCAAGACAGTCAAAGATGGCAGAAAGGCATGAATGGCAGAGGCGGGGGGACCTGCTGTTTGGGCAGCAAGGGGAGCAGGAGCGAGAACCTGCTCAGCATAACATGCACAGAATACTCAAAATAGTTATATATATTTTATTAATATTAGTAATACAAAAAGTAGTATTAATTCTAATGATAGTACTACTGCTCAATGATGATAGCAAGATGCATGCACCTGCTAATGCAGTTACTAATGTTAACGGTGCTAGGTCTAACTGTACATCTGGTATTTCTTACATTATTTTAACACTACTTCCAAGTGATGTCATAAACGAATGTGACCCATTCCCAGCTCTGTTGTACAAGTCTGTGAGGCTTGCTGATGTAACTGGTTCAAATGTCCCTTGCAGATTCCGTGCCTCTCTCTACCCCTGTCCTGAGACTCCGCAGGAGAGGAAGGAAATGGCTGCTGGTGTTAATATCCGAATTGAGGATCTTCAGATGGTAGGAGTTCCTTACTAGCTAAGTTATTTCTTTGAATACCTCTCTGTTCGATGCATAATTCAAGTGAGCGCAGAAGCCATCTGATCTGGGGTCACCGTAAACCAGTTCATATGAAAAGCTTGTTTAATCCTTACTGTTTGCAGGAAAATATCCTTTCAAACGTTAACATTTTGAGGGAAGACCAGGAACGCTTCAGGAGGGTTTTTTGAAGAGAAGATGACTAGGCGAGAATAGTTTTGAGTGTGGGCTTCCCCGTTTAAAAAGTTTCATAGTTGCCAATTGAGGCAAAATAATAGACCCTAAACCAAGCCGGGATTGTTTTAGTAAGAGATCAGAGCCTTTGAGGAAAAAGTTACTATGTGTCATCTAAGTTATGAACAGTTTTCTTGACAAATGATTCTGAGTTGAAATGCTTAAAAAGAGCCCACAGTCTGCCTCTCTTTAGGAGCCCTTCCTAATTCTAAGCCCTAATTCACAGAAATGCTCCCACCGACTCTTCTCAGCATTTCTATGAACATTTACATGAAGTCGTGATCTCAGCAATATGGGAGGAGGTAGCTCCATTGCACAATGTCTTTGAACAACAGCAAAACATCTGCATGTTATTTTCATGTCTGCTTCTTTGACAACACAGTACATGGTAGTATCTTTGGAGTCCACACCAGCTCACTCTTTTGTTTTTCCTACACTTTTTAAGATTTTCTCATTTACCCGTCTCCTTCTCCCACCTAAAGGTGCTCAACCAAACTGAGGATCACAGACAGAGAGTCCTGCAGGCCGCGGCAAAGAACATCCGTGTTTGGTTCATCAAAGTGAGGAAGATGAAGGCCATATACCACACACTGAATCTCTGCAATATTGATGTCACGCAGAAGTGTCTAATCGCTGAGGTGTGGTGCCCTGTCACAGACCTCGACTCCATACAGTTTGCACTTCGGAGAGGCACGGTACGTCTGCTCCTACGCTGGCATATTTCTTTATCATATCAAGGTCAGAGGCTTTCCAATAATTGGGACTGTAATACCAAAATGCCGTAATTGCCAATATGATGTTTAGGTCCAAGAGGAAACAAGGTTAACCTGCACAAGAAGTGAACAGAATTCAGAAATAAATATCCATAAAAACAACCCCACACACAGTAAAATCAAAAGCAGCAGGACCGCTTTGAATCACTGCCATATCACATGTTCTGTAAACTACCACCTTGATTGTTTGAGATGATGAAAGTTCCACAAAGTACAATGACATGTCTGTGGAACCACACTGGAAGTATAAGGGCACCTATGCTCTCTCACTTAAGGTGGATGATCTGGCTAGGAAAAACTTGGGAAAAGCATCCACAATAACTTATAGCATAAAACTTAAATACCCCATAGCTGCCTTTAGACCTTCCTTAAGTGATTTCACCTCCTGGAATCAAGTCATAGGAAAATGGTATGAGTATTGCACAGTGCTTTGAAGTAGCAACTTGCAGATAGTGCAACTGATAACTATTGAAGGGTAAAATGTCAACTTTATCCACAGTCAGGAGAATATGCGCCTTGCAAAGGTGGATTAAATTTCATTTGAAATATAGGGTCACCTGGTCCCTACATATCTGTTTGGTGCATAACTGTGCCACACACCAGATGATTTCCTGTAGTTGGATATATGATCCTAGGAGGAGGGAACTTGTGCTGGCAAGGAATTTTTTCGCTGCCTACGTATACTCAGGGAAATTCTGATAGCCTAGCGGTGGTGGTTTTCCCTTTACAACTCAGAACTGCCCTTAGCCCTGAGTGGCGGTGGGTAAATAGGGGTGGAACATCTGATACCATGGATGTGCTATGCGGAGTTGACCAAATGAATGGCAGCATTTACCCGCTGGTGTCTGTGGATCTGAGTCTCAGCGCGGACGTTTTCCTGCCAACTCGCAGCGCTGATAAAGTGGCCACTTTTATCTTTTTAAACTTTACATGCTTCGCACTTTATGAATTTTGCCAAGTTTAAAAAAAAACATTTACTCAAATTAGCAAGAAAAATGCTTGTGTGTTTTCGCACACACCTGCAGTATCTTATACCTTAATGCATGTGCCAGGAATCTCTGAATCTGAGAGGCGAGCACTGCTCAGTGACAATTTGCAAACCCATGGCTTCTGTCTTTTTGTTTCTTAATAATATGTAGGTCACAACGAAACTATTATTCTTGATTTTTAAGTCACTTCCTACAAGTTGTTTAATAGTTATATTTGTACTTTTTAGAGAGTATGCTTCATCAATAATTTGAGAATGTTATTTTAAACATCCTTTTTGCTTCTTTTCATTTACTAGGACCATAGTGGATCCACTGTGCCGTCCATTCTGAACAGGATGCAAAGCAACCAGACTCCGCCCACCTACAACAAAACCAACAAATTCACAAGTGGCTTTCAGAATCTGGTCGACGCCTATGGTATTGGCACATACAGAGAAATCAATCCAGGTCTGTATAACTGATTTTCCCGCCAATGACTGTGAAGTAAAATGTCTGGTGTTACAGATCAAAATCATATGCCAGTTGCGTTTATTTAATAAAAAAAATGTTTTCTCCAGGGAGGGTTTTTCTAATTATAAATACCACAATTTCCCTCCTTAAGTGGCTATGGAAATCTTATCAAAGAAAAGATGCCCTTCAATAGAACTTCAAGGCTGTTGTTCTCAAGTTCCTCTTCTATAAAAAAATATGGAGCTGTCAGACTAGATCTGTAAATAATTCATTTCTTCTGCTTCGGTATCCGAGCTGTCTCTCATGGGAGTATCATCTAAAATAATACTCTAGCTTTACTTCCTGCGATATTTATTCCTTTATTGTGCACCACAGATGCAAGGGATCCAGAGTATTCACTGAGGATTTTTATGTGTTTTTCTCACCTTTTCTCTTTGATTCATCGGTTATCCAAAGCCTAAGACGACGATTCTGAAGCCTGCGAGTCCACTGTTAGCATGATTCCCAAGGCTATTAGAGAACAGTAGGCGAGGTTCCCCCTGGCCCAACATTGTCTGCTATGTATGGGCCCTGGTCCCTCATCCCTTGAGGGTCTATAAAACCAATCATGGTGGAGCTGAGCTGCTGTTCATAATCATTTTGGAGCAGGAAAGAAGTGTTGAGGTTCCATTCATTCCACGCCATCTCCCAAGTACCACTCTAGGCTAGTACTGGACTTGGGACATGCAGAACAAAGGGAAAGTTTACTCCTCTTTCTGAGGGCTGTGGAGAATTGCCGCCTCTAAACCATCCATGAAAACCTTTGACAGTGGCTCAGTGGATGATATGTCTTAAGCTCCTCGTTGCATTGTCCTAACTCTAAAGATTTCGGCCTCGTAGCCGCGCATGGCCTTACCTGCAGCAGCTCCGACTTCATATTGGATCCAAGGTTCTGACTTTGAAACCCAGTGCATTGTGATGATAGTTTCAATTCCATTGAAGACTTTGTATTCTGAAAGAATGGGTTCCACTCTGCCTGATGGGAATTCCGGTGCAAATATAGGGCTTTAGAGCCAAATATCTGTATAGAATCAGTTCTGGTTTTGAAATTGAGCCATAAGGGCCTTCGGTTCTCCAGCCTGATGACAACCCCATAATCTCATCACGAGCCAAAAGCAAAAAATCTTCATGTTTATAAAGACAGGCGCAGGTTTGTTTCTAGACCTATGGAATGAGAGTATACAAAGGATATCCCTCCTGGTTTTCATCCCACATCCTGGTATCACATCATGTCCATACGAGATGGAGCACAGGGTTCTTTTAGAATGGTACTATGCCAAGATTAGAAATGGGTATGTCTTGGACGAGGATCTTGTGTCTCTGCAGTTTCCTCTCCAATAGGCGTATGACAGCTCCGTTGCCTATTCACCTTCCTGAACTTTGAAAACTCTCATCTTATTTGGTTTCTTGTAGCTCACTAACAGTGCTTGTCCTCCCACCAAAAATCAGCGGTCCAGGTTTGAAGAAGCGTTCTCCGAAGACTGAGTGGGAGGAGCCACAGACGACATGTGTCTGCATTGCAGTGATGGTTAACCTCCATCTGTTTGCATCTTTGATATCATATATGTTTGTATATTTTTTCAAAGATGTGTTTATTAAAGAAAACCCAATACAAAGGACCACAGTTTACCATCCAGGTTTCTAACAAGAAGGCACATGCCCCAGAAAAGGGTATCAGTTCAATAACTGGAATATTGTCGTCTCACCTCTACTGTCTGTATTGTTGTCAAATCTGAGAGTCTCCCGCACAAGTATTAGATGCCTCCAAAAGGGAGGGGTAAAGAGGAAAGTGGTTCTGAATAAGATTTCCAAACCTTAGCCAAGAGCTACTCCTGCATTTATCACCATTGATCTAACCGCTTCCCCTGTCCTGGCAATGTCCTTGTCATGTGGAAGGAATGCACTCAAAAAAGGAATAGTCACAGGTGGTTCACCCTCAAAGGATTGGTCCCCGGCGTAAGCCATCCCCCTCTTTGTCAGCTCTTCCGAGAGGCGTGGGTTATAATCTTGTGAGTAAAAATCTGTACTTTCTGCTTGTCAAAAATTCTATGTTTAGCCAGACACCAAACCATTTTATCTAGGCCCAATTGGGCCAGCTCCTTATTGATATCCTAGAACTCGTATCTCTTCATTTGTGTTTTCCTGACTAGGATTTGAAAGCTAATGAGTAGAGCACCCCCATGATGATCTGTTTATGGATTGCAGCCGGATGATGTCTCTCGGTCTTCTGTGAGATCGACTTTATCGCGACAGTTACTAGAGTTCTGCGTCCACCTCACGGGGACTGGAAATACTCTTCAGACCTTAATTCTGACTGCTTCTCACTCCGACAAATGCTCTGTCTTTAGAAAGTCCACTTCGCTCATTCAAATTCTCGTCATCTAGCATCATAGCAAATATGCAGTATGTGCCGCATGCGGAAAAAGATTATGTTCATTATCACCTGATTGGTGATGCGCACAGATGTAGCTTGTTGAAGTACTCGAAGTCCAGAAAGCATATATTTCACAATGATACACAATGATTGTATGATGATATCACTGATGTTATAAATGATGTCTTTTGAGATGTCATGTCATCAGTGGTGTAATGTAACATGTCCTGTATGAATCAGTGATGTTATAAATGATGTCTTATGAGATATGTCATCGATGGTGCAATTTAATTTGTCATGTGTGATGTCATGTAACATCGTTTTAACTGTTGGTTTTTTCCAGTGTCTATATATATTTTCTCCTATGTATATATATTAGTATTTGCATATATATATATATATATTAGATAGATAGATATATATGTATATATCTAGATATAGATAGATATATATAGATAGATATACGTATAATGATGTAATTTAAAGTTGAAAACATTTAATTGATTTATTTTGCATTTCTTTTACTTCACATTATTTTCTGTAAGGTGTTATATTAATGCCGTGCCTCCATTATATTCTATTGAACTGTTCTACAATACCTTTGAGTCGCCAAATGTGGTCCTAGACCTTGTCCAAAGCTGAGATGCAGCACATTTACTACTCTATTGTGACCTTTAGGGCTTAAGTAACTTACACAGTGTAGTTATGATTATGATTAGCAATAATCATAATTTTTTGTGCAAGCACATCCCAGCCTGAACCCTTCTTTTCCCCTCCCTAAAACTCTCCTTAAATTTCTCTAAACCCGTCCCATTTGGTAGTGAGTATTCTCTATTTTCCAGCCACGCCCCTCGTTCCTCTCACATTTACTACAAAAACATATACCGATGTGTGCGGAGGTCTCCACACTGAAAAGGTAGGAGAGGCAGAAGTGGAGTTCCCCACATATAGCTTGTGAATAGTATTTTGTAGTACATGCTCTACGCAGGATGTCAGTAGGCACCAATGTGTCCATGCGCAAGCGCTAATGGCTTGTATCATAAGATCCTTCTACTGTCATGAGAGGAGAATGGCCTCTGCTCTGCCTGGCTAATCCTCTCTGTGGCAGATTTAATGCCCTGCCATGTTCCCCACAGTGTCCCCTAGATGTCATATACTGTATCAGTAGGACAGACGACGAGTGTTATTACCTGTAGGAAGTCGTGGATGAATATGAACACAGCCTTTCACCTACACCATGTGCTTCTTTTTGTCTTGTTTACAGCCCCATACACAGTCATCACATTTCCTTTTTTGTTCGCTGTGATGTTTGGTGACTTCGGCCATGGCATCCTGATGACCCTCTTCGCGGTTTGGATGGTGGTTCGAGAGAGTCGTATTTTATCGCAGAAAAGTGATAATGAGGTAACGATAAATACTGAATTGTAGTAAGTGTCCCCCAAAGTAGTGGTTTTGCTTTGTCCCAGTTGTGATAGCTAAGAATGTTGATGCACGGGCGATGAAGGGTTACATTCATAAAGGTTATCCCTCAGTAAGCATAGTTTATTTATGAAGAGATGAAATTAAGACACACACAACTCACAGGTGATTCACAAACGCCTGTTACAAACATTTCCAAAATATCTAAGTTACTCATGTATAACATTCTAATAAGAGGGATGTGTGTATGTGTCAAGAGATGGGATGTAACTAATGAAAGCAATGCTAGTGCAGCATTCAAGGACATGAATATGAATAGTTAAGCAGTGCCCATAAAGTAGTGCGACATTCATATTAGTTTTGAAATGTACTTGCATAGTTTTCAGGAATGACTTATTATGGGCCTCCAGCAGATGTCATTGGATTGCCCTACTTTGCATGGTGATCCCTGATACAGAAAGAAAACAGGGGCTCTGATGCACAGGAAAACACCCCCACATCAGGATATTTGTTTCTGTAAAACAGCAAGCACTGGCAAAGTCAGTGGTTGATAGGACCATAGTCTTGCACTGGTTGCTGGTGCCTCCACACTTATCTGAAAGGGCTTCATTATGAAAAATGGGTTAATCCTGATGAGGCCAATAACGGAAGTTAATCAGATAATTATTTTTCCTGACACACTTCCACTTTAAAGTAGGTGAAATGTGCAGAGTTCAAATTGGTGGAAAAGTGGTGAAAAGCAAGCCGCATTTGCTGCGTAAACAGATCACCATGTGTCTTTAGGAGTATCACTCCCCCTTTCCCAGAATTACTGATGTCTTCTGTATTGGTAACACAGAGGGAGGGGGCAGAGTGAGGTATTTCCTCTCTGCCATATATCTTAACAAAATTGGTAGTGCTGAGATATTTCAATTTTGTTTCTTGAAAGGTTAAGCCCTTCATAAAGTCTCATAATTGAATTGACTTTTGACCAGTAAGCCAGTAAAGTAGCTCAGTAGGTGTGGGCCTTGCTGCAGAGATCTGACATTGACCATGTTGGTTGCAGATTGTACCCCTGGAGGTCTCTCAGCTTTTATCCATATTTTAGTTGATTAAATGAGCTCTATTACTTTGTGGTAATTATAACCTTGACTACATGTCATGTTTTTAAGGTGCAAGCATCTGACACTAAGCTTTACCTGAAGACGTATGTACATATGTGCTAACATCTTCTTCCTCCTACCTATTCCCTTGGGGTTAGTTGTTCACGATGATCTTCAGTGGCCGGTACATCATTCTTCTGATGGGTGTGTTCTCCATGTACACTGGCCTCATCTACAATGACTGCTTTTCGAAAGCGCTGAACATGTTCGGGTCTTCCTGGAGCGTCCGTCCTATGTTCACCTTATCTGACTGGTCGTAAGTACAGAGAATATTTTTTTTAATGTGAAGAGTTTGTGGTTCCTGGCTATTTCTTTAATGGTTTGTGGCCATCAAACCTTGACAGCCCCACACATAACGCCCCATGCTCGCATACCTGCTAAGACTCTTTGCCACCCAATTTACAAAGAGTACGTAGCATGGTACCCATAGTGGGCATGATGTTTATAAATCTCAAGCTGCCCACCTGTCTGATGGATACTCGGCTTCTATGACTATTTGATTATGTGATTGGGTGGTGTAGAGACAGCGTTCCTTTGCATGAGTTGTGAAGTGTATCTCGGTGTAATTTATGGGCTTTGAGCTTTAATCATATCATTCTAGTTTTATGTGTATCTACAACCTCCTTAGTCCTCCACAGTCACGCGCTTTTATGTATCACCTCAAAAAGACCATGAATTATGCACCTGTAGATGACACCCAGATGTTCTACAGTCAGTGGGATCCTTTGCTGGCCCAGTCTCCTCCTCTTTATGCACATCTTTGTGAAAATGTATATTAGTCAGTTTACATTTCCATATATGACTTACAGGGTCTGCTTTTTTCATTTGTTTTGAACTGGTCCCTAGTCCATTTTTTCATGGTTTTTTTTTAATCTCATCTGCAGCTGTTCCCCCTTCCCCAGTTTGTTTTCTGAGCATGTCTAGTGCTTTTGACACGAGCAGCCAAAACATTTTCTGTTTGTTTATTTCTTCTGTAGACCTGCACCTTTTTTAGATCATGGAACTTCTTTTTGAAGCATGTTCGGGGGAAAATATTATTTTTCTTTATTTTTAGTGCACTGCTTCAATTTTCTTTTCCTTCATTTTGAGATTACAACTACGGGCAATTAAGAGATTTTTTTTGAGGCTTTCAAAATAAATGCTTAACATATCAAGAAAGAGAAGTCCAAAATTCCTTTTCTTCCAAAATCACATACCTTTACTTTACAAATAGTAGACACTGATCATACTTGAATCCCAAAACAAGAACATCCACTTTAAAAAAGTTCTTCTTGTTTACAAGTTTGTACAGCTACTTTGACCGGGATCAAATTTGTAACCTCAGCCAGGCACACTACTACCAGATTATGGTTGTATTTTAATATAATTGAGGAATGTTTTTTGTTCCCGTAGGGAGGAAGCTCTACGAGACCACCCCGTGCTCCAGTTGGATCCAAATGTTACAGGCGTGTTCAATGGGCCATACCCTTTTGGTATTGATCCGGTAAGAATGGATTTTTTTCTTTTCTTGTCTCTTCCAAAGAGTAAAGTCTTTTAAAAAGTGAATACAAATATATGTTATACACATAACTATACAAGTGTGAAGAATGACAGACTAGGCGTATTTCGTCTTCATAAAAGCTTAATTAGTGGTGCCTTTTCCCTTGTGAATCAGTGTCCATGAGCCAGTAAGGCTCAGTTGCCCTATCCCTGGTTGTAAACTTGTCTGTGTCATTGTTTAATTCTGCAGAACAAAAATTAAACCAGTGATTTTACTAAACTTATGTTTGTTTGCCTTTTTCCCAATTCACGATGGGTATAAGTCTCCTGCTTTCAGTGGGAACTGTACAAAATATGTTTTCACTATTTATTTGCTAATAGTATCCTGATTATCATTGACACTGCTTATTTGCACATGCGCAGGGCTCTTTGCCAACGTGTTTTGAGTTCCATGAATGTCCCTACCCATAGTGGTGTCTAAGTTTCAGGAAAACAGGCACCAGCAAGATCCTTAGCTAATTTAATTTCAGAGAAGGAAGGGCGATTACTTTCTTCAAAATTTCCCAGAATATCTAGCAAAATATCAGTGCCCACCCATGCCATGATTCTCTAACAGCTTCTTTACCCTGGACTTAAACACATTAAACAAGGCCTTAAGTGCAGCATTTGCTGTAGCTGCTTTCCTCTTATCATCGCTCCTTCATGAAAATGTCCACTACATATGGGGACAGTTCAGATCCTACAATCTCCAATTTAAATATCAAAATTTTTTCATAAATATACCCACCAAGAGATGGTGAGATAGAAAAATAAATAGTTAATTCTAAAAGTAAATTAAAATAACATAAAAAATGTGGAAACGGTTACAGTTCCACAGTTTTTTATAATCTTTATCTTTTTTAATTGGCAACATACTTTATCTGTACAGGCGAAGTTCTAAAGTATCCTGGACAGGGTACCTACCTGATGTGTGAATTCTGCAGGGGGGAGGGGGGGATATAGTAAATGTGCCTGCGTTGGCCTCTTTCAGAGTCATGCTTAAGGGTATGGCTTGCTTCAGATAGAAAGCTCCTTGTTTCCAAAGAGATGGACAAGCCAACAAGGTTCAACATGCATTAGTAGGTAGGGGTGCCACAGAATCAAATTCTTGTAAGAAGGACCTTTACAGTGCTTCAAGGGCAGTTGGTCAGCCTAGTGACACCTGGGGCCCTATTGCAGATAAGGCACACTCTTCCTGTTTGCGCCACGGCGCACCTTTAAGCAGGTGTTCCTGGTGCAAACGGGGAAGGTGCGCCTTATTATGAAGAATACGCTGCCCTCAGGGCAGCTGCGTACTCGCGTTGCCCTGGGGGCAGCGCATTCAAGAGAAAATACATGGATGCTGTTTAAAAGCTGCTCCGTGTTTCACTGTGAGGGCAGCAACCCACCTGCACTTTCAAAAGGGATTAGAGATCCCTTTGCAGACGGGATGTCTGGGTGGACCATAGGACCCTTTTTTCATCCCTTGAGAGGACTGCCCTTTAGAGGGTGCACTGGCAGTGCACCACCTTTTGTAGGACACTTTTAGTGCGCCTCCTAAGGGCATCTTTTCCTCTGCGCCCACGTTGGTAATACCGCGCGGGCACAAAGGCAAAGTGCTTCCCTCATTTGAATGGGGCGAAGTCCCCATGCACATTAGGGATCTTGTTAACGCTGGTTCTATATGTGTGCCAGCGCTATCTGTATTACAGAAGGGGCCGCACAAGCTTCTGTGTCCCCTTATGTAATACCAAATTGCCCTGGGGGCATGCAAAGCGGGCGCAAGCTCCTGTTGCGTCCCCGGGGCACTCCTGTAATACCAGGTTTGAGGTTGACAAATTGCCATCCTCACTGTGGCTTTCTTCACTGGGTAATTTGTTTTGGGCCCTTTTCCAGAGCTGTAAGTGTAAAATAATGTATGCTGTGAATTGCAAGCAGCATCCATGTGGTGTTGCGCCAATATGTGTCTGAGGGCATTCAGGCACTCCGCTGGGCACTTTACACAGATTGGTGTCTTTTGAAAGATACATCAGAGCAGTGTTGCACGTATTTCCTCCGGTTATTCAGTAAGACTTACTTGGTGGCAAAACATCTTCTCTCTGCTGTTGTTCTGTTAACTTTACGTTGCTTTAAAATATCTTTCTTCTTGGGCCTACCTTTGCTTCAGGCTGATATATCAAATTCAGATAAATCTGCAGTCTCTCTTTAACATATTCAAGCGCTTTACCAAAGCCTGCTTGCAGAGCCAACGTAAGCATTTTCAACTGGACCCAGTCTTGCTTAATCGGCCAGTGTAGATCTGTCAGCATTTGTGAGCTCTGATGCCCATGAGATATCTCTGTCATAGCCCTAGATGCATGTTCATGATGTTCAGCTGAGCTGGCCCAACATGTAAGTCATTGCAATGACAAAGTTTTGCTCTAGAGCTCGTGGTTCTATATTTTTTCCCCAGCAGCAGTTTGATGCTCTTCATTAGTTTTAGATGTTGGATGATATCACGGTTTTCACTTGACTTCAAAGATTATTTGAAGAGTTTTAGCTTTATTTTTAAACAATATCACGGTCCGTCTGTCCAACTTTAAAAATGGAGTCCTCATCTTTCTCCTGTAGTCTGGGCCGATCACAGTGAATTCTGTTTTGTGCTCCTTGAGGCTGAGAGAGTGTAAATTCACCCAATTGAGAAGTAAACCGAATCCCTCTGCTATATATATATATATATATATATATATATATATGCAGTGTAGTTATGAAACGTTTATTCCTGGTACTGGTTCTGCAGAGGTTCCACATACATTTTAAACAAGGAAGTAATTGCGGTGTGCGTGTGTGTCTATCTGAAAGAGACTTTTAGTTATGGATTCCTTACCTTAGAATTACCCAGAGGCGTCAGACTTGATCCGGAGAATTTTTGTTCAGCAGTACCCCTGCGCGTCGGTAGGTGGCGTCGGTCGACTCCGCGTTCGTCATTGGCGTCGTGATCGCCGGAATGACGTCGCGGTATCTATCTGCGTGCTGACGTCAGTTCTTTCTTTTTCCGTGCCAGCTAGCGCAGATCTGGAGAGAGCGGTACCCTTGGTCGTTTTTGACTAGAGTTTTTTCGACTTTTTGTCGACTTCTTTTTTTTTTCGAGTCGTTAGATTCCTGGTGCAAGGGATGTCACATCGACGGACCGGCTTCAAACCTTGTGACTCCTGTCACAAGTTGATGTACGGTCACGGACCCACATCTCGTGTGCCTCTGGTGTTTGGAGTGCGACCACGACCCGAAGTCGTGTTCCGACTGCCGGGCCATGAACCCAAAGTCGTTGCGGGAACGGTCCCGAAAGCTTCTCGAGGCCCGGCAGTCAGCTCCATGCCGCTCGAGGTCCCGGTCGAGAGGGAGGTCGCGAAGTCACCACCATCACTCCTCTTCGAAGTCTTCGTCTTCGGGTAAGTCAAAGCACAAGAAGAAGGCGAAGAAGCACCGTCGCTCTTCGCCTTGTCCCTGTCCGTCGGGCGACGCGGGTTGCGGAAGGTAGTCGTCCGGCTCCACCCGCAGAGCCTGTTGGGTCGACTCCGAGCTTCCCTCCCTTCCCGGGAGCCGGGGCGACCCCAGCCCAACTTTGTAGCTTTTACGTAGCCCTCCACTCCATCTTTGGGCAGCCTTACTCCGCCGGCGCGCCTTCGGGCCCCGCGGACTCGGTTGGGGGTTCTAGACCTTCGATGCCGGTGGCTTCAGCTCCGGTGCCGCAGGGCCCCCAGGAATCCAGGCCTGGATCCGGATCGGCACCGGTCGACCTTACGACACCTCCTCCGGCGCCGAATCCATTGGCCCCCTCCGACGCCGGTTGTGTCCCCAGCCGGCATCGACCCTGGCCTCCACCTCGACATGAACATGGACAAGGAGCCGGACCGGCGTCGACCGGTACTTTTGTACCTCTGTTCTATCCTGGCGTTCCTTATCGCCCTGAGTGGCAGCCAGAGGAGGAGTGAGGAGGACAGGGAGTGGTCTATTGACCCTCTAGCAGACCAGCTGGAAGAGCCTCGGACTGGAGAGAGGAACTGGGTGAGGCCAGTGGTCTGGATACAGCCCCAGACCTTGGCATGCTTTCCCCCCTACTGTGGCTACGGAGGAGGGAGCCTCCTACGCTGTGGTGTTGCGTAGTGCGGCTGAGGCCTTGGGCCTTGAGCTACCTACGGTGGCAGTCAGGACTAACCTCCTGACTGAGGTGCTTCAACCAGCAGCAGCCTCTTCGGAGTCCCTGCTGCCGTTCAATGAGGCCCTCACAGACATCCTTCTGGGCACCTGGTCCAAGCCCAGCACAGGGGCTCCTGTGGATAGGATGATTGCCCGATGCCACCGCCCGGCCCCGGGCGACCCCACTTTCCCCTCCCAACACCCTACCCCTGAGAGCTTGGTAGTCCAAGCCTCGACGTCCAACGGCACGTTCCCTACTGCTCCCCCAGATAGAGAATCCAAGAAGCTGGATCATTTTGGGAAGAAGATGTTTTCTTCCGCCCGCTTAGGACTGCGGTCAGTGAACACTGCATGTCTCTTGGGCCGTTACACCCACTCTGTGTGGGACACGGTCGCGCAGGTGCTGCCACAGTTCCCAGAGGAGGCCCGGGCTGTGCTCTCCTGTGCAGTTGCTGAGGGTAGAGATGCAGCGAAGTTCACCATACGATGTGGGCTGGACACCACCGACTCGCTTGGGAGGACGATTTCAACGTCGGTAGCCCTGCAACACTACTCCTGGCTGAGGTCCACTGGCTTTTCGGGTGATGTCCAATCGACTCTTTTGGACATGCCCTTTGATGGCCGTCGCTTGTTTGGTGACAAAGCGGACAATGCGCTCGAGCGCTTTAAGGATTCTAGGGCTACAGCCAGATCCTTGGGCCTCGCTACCACAGTCCACTTTTCGCCCCTTTCGTGGCTAAGGAAGGGGTGCCCCACCACGTTCTGCCCAGAGCCACAGGCCTGCGCAAGCTGTTCAGCCTCTGCGCGGCTGGGGACGTGGTACCCAGCGTCGTGGGTCTGGGAGCCAGCGGGCGGGACAGTCCACCAGCGCCCCCTCTGCAGCAGCCTCCAAACCTTCCTAGTCTGACTTTTCAGGCCCACCAGTTGCCAGAGGGTGGCAGGATTCGCCATCACCTCCCCCACTGGCACAACATCACGTCGCACAGGTGGGTTTTGCAGATAGTCCGAAGGGGCTACTCCCTCCCCTTCGAGACTACCCCTCCCTCCATGCCATCAACACTCCATCGCATGTCGGAGGATCACTTGGCCCTTCTCCGTCAGGAAGTTGCGGCTCTCTTGGCTAAGGGAGCCATCGAGCGAGTCCCTGTGCCAGAAGTAGGTCGTGGTTGTTATTCCCACTACTTCCTGGTACCCAAGAAGGACAAAGGCCTGCGTCCTATCTTGGATCTCAGGCACGTCAATCGCTTCCTCCGGAAGGAGAAGTTAAAAATGTTGACATTGGCTCAGGTCCTGTCTGCCCTCGACCCTGGAGACTGGATGGTAGCGTTGGACTTGCAGGACGCCTATTTTCACATCCCCGTCCTGCCTGCCCACCGGCGTTACCTACGGTTCATGGTAGGCCACGAGCATTTTCAGTTCACCATGCTCCCCTTTGGCCTTACCAGCGCCCCTCGGGTGTTCACGAAAGTGATGGCGGTGGCCGCAGCTCATCTGCGCAGATCAGGGGGTTCCAGTCTTCCCCTATCCCGACGACAGGCTGTTGAAGGCGAGTTCCCCCCAGGCTGTCGTCTCCCACCTCCAGACTACGGCAGACCTCCTGTATTCGCTGGGGTTCACTATCGACGTGCCGAAGTCACACCTGATTCCCTCTCAGAAGCTCCTTTTCATTGGGGCGGTTCTGGACACAGCGCAGTTTCGGGCTTATCCTCCCGAACAGGGAGTCCGGGATATTCGGGCTATGATTCCGATCTTTCAGACTCTATCGCCGGGTTTCAGTCAGAATGACCCTGAGGCTGCTGGGCTTCATGGCCTCCTGCATCCTGCTGGTGGACCATGCCAGGTGGCATATGCGGGCTCTGCAGTGGTACCTGAAGTTCCAGTGGGCACAGCATCAGGGGAATCTTTCAGATTGCGCCCGAATCTCGGAGGGCACTGCACACCAATTGCAGTGGTGGCTAACGAACCAGGATTGGGTCAACGGCAGATCCCTCTCCCTTCCCCAACCAGAGTTCACAGTGGTGACAGATGCATCACTTCTTGGGTGGGGCGGCCACATGGGGGAGGTGGAGATCAGAGGACCCTGGTCTCCGGCGGAGTCCGGGCTCCACATCAACCTTTTGGAGCTCCGGGCGATTCGTCTTGCACTGAAGGCATTCCTTCCTTCTGTCAAATGAAGAGTAGTGCATGTGTTCACGGACAACACCACCGCCATGTGGTATTGCAAGAAACAGGGCGGGTGGGGTCATGGACCCTCTGTCAGGAGGCCCTCTGTCAGGAGGCCCTCCATCTCTGGAAGTGGCTGGAACATCAGGGCATGTCCCTGGTGGTTAAACACCTGGCGGGTTCCCTGAACCCCAGGGCGGACGAACTCATCTGCCAGTGCATGATGGATTACGAATGACGTCTTCACTCTCAGGTGGTGCAAGGTCTCTTTCAGCAGTGGGGAGAGCCTTGGTTAGATCTATTCGCCACCGAAGAGAACGCGCAATGTCAGCAGTTCTGCGCTTAGGAATTTCCAAGGCAGCACTCGCTAGGCGGCGCATTTCATCGCGAGTGGAGTTGCGGTCCTCTATACGCCTTTCCACCTATACCACTTCTGCCCAGAGTGCTGAAGAAGATCAATCGCGACTGGGCCCAAGTAATTCTTGTGGCTTCGGACTGGGCACGAAGAGTCTGGTATCCCGAGCTCTTGAACATGGCCATTGATCCTCCGATCAGACTGCCTCTTCGGGAGGATCTTCTGTCGCAGCAGCAGGGGACGTTCCTCCACCCGAACCTGTCCAGCCTCCACCTCCTTGCGTGGAGATTGAGCGGCGACTGTTGACAGCTTTCAACCTTCCTCCCGAAGTCTGTAACGTTATCTTGGCAGCCAGGCTTCCCTCCACCAAAACGGTATACCCCTGTAGATGGAACTAATTTGTGGCATGGTGCACAGCAAAGGCTGTGGATCCTCTTTCTGCCCCTCTTTCAGAGGTTCTCCTCTTCATTCTTTCTTTGACCCAGCAGGGCTCTGCTCTGGGCACTCTTAAAGGCTATCTTTCGGCCATTTTGGCCTTTCTTCGCCTTCCTGATCAGCCTTCTCTTTTCAAGTCCCCTATTGTAAATCGCTTCCTTAAGGGCATTACTCACCTGTTTCCTCCTATTCCTTTCGTAATGCCCCAGTGGGACTTGAACCTTGTTCTGACTTACCTTATGTGTGCTCCCTTCGAGCCGCTACATAATTGTCCTCTCAGACTATTGACCCTCAAAACTGCCTTTTTGGTTGCCATCACCTCTGCTCGCAGGGTGAGTGAGCTTCAGGCTCTTTCTTCTAAACCTCCTTTCCTGGCTGTTCATCTGGACAAGGTTGTCCTTCGCAATAGACCTTCTTTTCTTCCCAAAGTGGTTACCTCTTTCCACATAGAACAGACCATCACTTTGCCCACCTTCTTCCCGTCCCCGCATCCTTCTAAAGAGGAACAGAGGCTCCACCGTCTGGATCCAAAACGTGCGCTTTCATTTAATCTGGATCGCAAAAAATAATTCTGGGTGGATGATCAGCTCTTTGTTGGCTATGTGGGTGGCAAGAAAGGTCGGGCCGTGCAAAAATGAACCATCTCTCGATGGGTCGTTCTTTGCATTAAAATTTGTTATTCCTTGGCGAAAAAGGAACCTCCAGTAGGGTTGCGCGCCCATTCCACCAGGGCAACGGCAGCCACTACTGCTTTGGGACGTGGAGTCCCCCTTCATGACATCTGCCAGGCAGCCACGTGGGCTTCGTTGCACACGTTCACTAAACATTACTGCCTGGACAGCCAAGTCCGGAGAGACGGCTTCTTTGGCCGCTCTGTTCTTCAGGACTTCCTGGTGTGAACTTGGTTCGCAGACCCACCTCCGGGGTTGGTAATTGCTGGGGTATCTATTCTAAGGTAAGGAATCCATAACTAATAGTTTCTTTCAGATGAACAAGTTACTTACCATCGGTAACGATATATCTGTAAGAGACATATGTTAGTTATGGATTCCTTACCGCCCCACCCACCTTGCCCGTTCTGCGAACTGACTTCTAGAGTAAGGGACTCCCTTTCAGGGCCTTAGTTTTATGCACCAGTGGTCAGTGTCTTGCATGGCTCTGCGCTTCTGGCGTGGAATGTCGTGTAAAGAACTGACGTCAGCGCGCAGGGACGGCGTCTACGTAGATACCGCGACATTATTCCGGCGATCATGACGCCAACGACGAACGTGGAGTCGACCGACGCCACCTACCAAAGCGCAGGGGTACTGCTGAAGAAAAATTCTCCGGATCCAGTCTGACGCCTGGGGGTGTAATTCTAAGGTAAGGAATCCATAACTAATATATATCTCTTACAGATATATCGTTACCGAAGGTAAGTAACTTGTTCGTCTGTCTGTGTCTGTAACTTTTCTAGTAATGTGGCACACAGTCTCTGTCCTCAGCAAAGGATTAGAGACTCCTTTACTGTGCAAAGGTTGAGACTTTGATTATGTTGTGGTCTGTTAACACTATGCAGAGTCCTTTGGAGCCACTGCAAATTGGTGATTCCCCGTTCCATTACTATTCAAATAAATCCACATTTTGCCAATTTCAACTTCAACAAATAATTCAGTGATGAAACAGATGATGACGCTTTCTCCGGGTATGCACCAAAACCTAGGAACTCCTTACTTGTAGACCGTAGAATTTCGCCAATGCTAATAATATTTTACAATGCCATAAACCCATTTTTTCTGTGAACACCTGTTAAAATAATTCTCCGTTACCTATTTTGCTATCTACTCTATTATTACTTTGTAAACTTTTCCTAACTGGATAATGCCTTGTTATACTGGCTTATGTTCACCTTCAGTAAATACTTTTATTAGTGTTTCACACAGTAGACTAATCAATAGTAGATGTTGTGCAATTTTTTTCCCTGTCTCCAAATCCAGATATTCAGTTGTCCTGTTTTTTTTTTTACAGATTTGGAATATTGCGACCAACAAGCTTACATTTCTTAATTCCTTCAAAATGAAGATGTCTGTCATTCTTGGCATCATCCATATGCTTTTTGGTGTCTCCCTGAGCCTTTTGAACAACATGTGAGTATAAGTTAATGTGTTGTAAAGTTGAGTAATTCTGTAGAGTTTCATTTAGGGGACAGATTAAGGAATAGTACCATTAATTCCTCATAACCGCTCCTGATATTCTGTTTCTTCTTGTTAGCGGATATATCTATGAGGTGGAAACATGGCCACAGATATTCAGTTCACTGCCTCATATCGACCAGCCCATCCCATGCTCCATTCATTTGATACTTTGCAAGCTTTCTTAAGTAAGCTGCCAAAGAGCTTGGGTGGAGGAGATGGGATTTTAAGGAATGGGACTAAAAAAAGGATAGTTGCACAGACTGACTGACGGATACAGACCGAGAGAGGACGAAAACAAACAAACACATGCACACACACACACACGCACTCTCTCTCGCTCTTCTCCTTTCTCCTCTCTCTTCTCCGCTCTCTCTCTCTTCTCCGCTCTCTCTCTTCTCCGCTCTCTCTCTTCTCCGCTCTCTCTCTTTCGCTCTCTTCTCCTCTCTCTCCTCCTCTCTTCTCTCTCCTCCTCTCTTTCTCTTCTCCTCGCTCTTCTTCTCTCTCTCTCTCTCTCTCCTTCTCTCTCTCATTGCTTTCGACCCTGCATCTTCAGAACACCAAAGGGGAACGCAAACAAATAGAGTTACAATAGTCAAGGTGACTGAGGATAATGGTCTGGATAACCATCTGTCGAGCGCAAAAGGGAAGTAATGGGACAATTTTCCTTAGTGTCCTCAACCACAAGAAGGACTGTTTCTTTAAAGACAATTGTCTTCTAAGAAAAAAAACAAATTCACAACTGACCTTACAGGGCTAGGAGGATCCATTCATGATTGGGGCCCGAAAGTCAATGGCAAAGGGCCAGCCTGAGATATGTAGGAGATCCAAAGAACTCCGGTCTTCCTGGAATTGAATTTCAGGGAAATTATTTGGAGCCAAGCAGCAACCGTGGTCATGCACTGCAAGGTAATGATTAGCTGTATGCTGTCTGCATAATTCACGCATGCAACACAATAAGACCTGACCAGGACGAATGTAAATATTGAACTGGGTTGGACTGAGTGTAGACCCTTGTGGCACCCCTTGACCCAAGGACAAATAAAGCAATACGTAAGGAGGAAGATAGACCGCTTGTTGTCTGCCCTCAAGATAGACTTTGCGGAAGCAAAGTTCTCCTCCACCAATCCCGACCTCCACTAGTCTGTGAGAAGGATGAAGTGAGACACTTTATCGAATGCTACTGACACATCAAGGAGCACCAATGCTACTGGTTCCTCCTTGTCAGCCACCATTCCCAAGTCATCCCGAAGCGCAGCGAGGAGCAACAGCAATTTATTCTTTCCCATTTTGAAGTCATTGAAAGGACAAGTTGTTACTGTCCTTTTGAAATCTGTTGAGGATCCATATATTGATCCACACTCGGCACGGCTGCCCGAAATGACGATTCTGTCGCCCCTTACATAAATAATAGGAAGGATCCTATAAACAGGAGCAGTTACAATTTCCCTGCGGACTCCTCTTGGAGCCACAAGTTGCATCGCCTGCATATGACCCCATCCCGGGGGGGGGGGGGCTCATCTATCCAGCACATTGCTTGTGATCCCTGATCCAGTATTCAAACTGGCTTGTAAAATTATTTTCCTTTGACTCCAGGCTGCACACTTTTTTAGTCCTGAGGAAGACCCATTTTGATTTTTTTAATAAACATGACGAAAAAGGGTTGAAATGTTGACGATCTATATTTTGTGCCCCACATCTACTCTGAACATGGCAGAAAGCACCTACAATTAGCAAAGCTAGACTTTGTTGCACAGATTTTCGAAAAACAAACGGGCACTGTATTGATGTAATTGATTTATGTCAATAAATGTGTTGTCTTTGTTGTTTTGTTTAAATCACTTGATCACATTGCAGGAGCACTTCACCTTTTTGTCACCATCCGAAGCAGCCTTGCTTGACTTTTTTCTGTAACTTTGATTTATGAATGACAATATACGAAGAAAACTTAGGCTCATGTGTGTTGGTACTCATTTATTGATATGTCAAAATGAAAAGACAAAGTATAAACTGTTGAAGAAATATTTGTTTCCCACCAGAACCCAGTGTAACTATATACCGGGGTATACGCAGGTTCTGAGGGACACAGGGTCACCCCATTGCAATTAATGGCCATTCCCAAGTCGTCCGACAGCAATGCACTTTCTATCTCGTGAGCCGGTCGGAAGCCAGACTGAGCGAATTATAAGATGTGATGTTGTTCCTGATAGTAGTTAGCATGTTTCTCCAGAATCTTGACTGCAAAAGGGAGAAGAGATATGGGCTGGTGATTGGAGAGGTCAGTTTGGTGTGCATTGGACTTTTTCAGTAGAGAGACAATCAAGGGATTTTTCCACTCTAAAGGGATCCAAGCATGGGTACGGTAACTATTACGCACCTCCAAGAGGTTGTGAAAGAACTGATTTAACTAGGTTTTCAGAATTTAGGAGGGATGGGATCTAGTGTGGAGCCGGCCGTAATTGGCCTTGCAAAAGTTGCCAGCTGTTGGTCTGCTAAGCATTCAAACTGGTCAAGCTGAGATACCGTGAGAGGTTCAGTAAGTAATTCCGACCATCTTGATTCATCCCGAAAGAGAAGAATTTAGTCAAACAGATCTTAATGTTCGAATGTTTGAACAGAGGTGCCCATAGTGTTACAGATGGTCTTAATTGTATCTTCAAAGAAGTTAGAAAGTCTCTCAACCAGGTCTTGGGATGATGTAATGGCTGAGATGGCGAAATTAGAAGAGGCTAAAGACTTAACTAGGGAACAAATGTCCCTGGAGGACTTATCCGTGGCTACAATGTTGTTTGAGAAGTATTTAGCATTAGCTGAGGCTACCATGCCCTTATACTTTCTCAACACCAGCTTTAATTCAATCTTACCTTTGTCAGTAGTCCTGATGCCACACACATTCTAGTTTCTTACCCTTTTTAGAGGCAGGCACCATCAAAGGTCTGCTCTACCCATGGGAGTAGCTGCATTTTCCCTTTGATCAAAATGCTGGGACCTTGGGGTCTGAGACACCTTGTTAATAAACTCTGAGGTGGAAAATGTATTCCAGTGACGTTTCAGCCGAGATGAGTGAGAGCTTACTTGTCTCTATAAGGTGCAAGCTTGAAAAAATAATGTGATCAGACAATGATCTGTCTAGACCATGGGAAGAAAATCCCCACACTTTATAAAATCACGTGGACCAAATACAAAATTCAATATGTGCCATTTCTGATGTGTAGGGTCGGTAATCTTCTGGCAAAGTTCAATTTCAGCCATTCCATCAATTAGATTCCCAATCGTACTGCTGGAGATTGCAGTGTCAATCCATAGATTAAAATCTCCTAGAACCAGCAGATTCATATGATATAAAGACAATGGTAGCATAAAATCAACAAAGGAGTTAAAAATGGTTGCGCTGCCCTGGTGGGCGGCAACACACCAATCTGCTCATAAGGGTGCCGCCCAGACCAGTAGTTCAGCTTGAGGAACCTCTGCCAATGTGAGTTCTTTAATGATGAATTTATTAGTACAAATTATTGCTACACTTCCCAACATGCTTGAGAGGATGGACCGGTGAATTGTAGAATATCCAATAGGACATAAGGCTGCGATATCTGGGGAAGAGGAGTCTCTAAACCATGTTTCAGTGACAATCAGAACCTCTAGCTCAACGGAATAATTTACCACTGACCTAGCATTGATTAGAGCAACCTCAAGTGTCCATCCCTTTCTGGGCAGAAGTACAAGCTCTTCGGCCACGTTTTTCTTCCATCCAAAGGTTTTTTCCTCCCCCATGATGGTAGGCAGTGGATTGAAAGCATGCCCCTCCCACCTGTTTGGTATGTCTTTATGATATAAAGGGATTTCCAAAGCAGTACCTGGCTTAGGAGTCATTGTAAGAGAGGCCACAAATCTAGGAAATTCATTATGGCCAAGCCATTTTAACCCACAGTCAAACAGAACCTCTCCGGAGTAACTAACCTGAGGTGGGCTATCCCACTGAGGGGCAGATCAGGGCTGCATGGGTGGCGCTGAGCGCGGACGGGCTCAGACGGGCTCGCCTCTTCACGCAGCAGTGCTGTTTATAAAGGCCTCTCCTATCTTCACATTGCTGGGAGCAAACATCTAGAGCTGTGGTTCTTAACCTGTGTTCAAAGGACCCCTGTGATTCCGCGAAGCCTGCTCAGGGGGTCTGCGACTGCTTAGAAAAATTAAATAATTTTAATAGATTAATAAATGTATTTGAATAAAGAAACAAAATGTACAATTGAAAATTTTAAAGCATTCTGTAAATGTGAAGGAATTTGAAATTGGAAGCTAAAAATTAAGGTAGTATCCTCATATTGAGTTATGGGAGCAGTGCAAGTGCATCAAACAGAATTGACGATGAGTGGCCTCATTTGAATGTAGAAAAGCTCCAACATTCCCTTTCAAGTTTAGATTTTTTTAAACTTATTTGTGAATTAAGTAAAATATTTCACAATTTAGATATTTGTTTGATGGATGCTTGTTTCTGTATAGTTTTGCAGTTCAAATGATCAAAAATGCTTAGGCCATGGTCACTGGCTTTTACAGTGGTTACTCAGTGGGGGGGTCCCCAGATTCCAATAAGGATTCAGTGGGGATCTCAATAAGGATTCAGTGGGGATCCCCGGGCTCCAATATTAAGTGGGGGTCCACGTAAGTCAAAAGGTTAAGAAGCACTGATCTAGAGCACCAATCCAAGATGTCTCTTGCTGTCCCACCCTGCGAAAAGATAGTCCCGGTAAAAACACCATGCTTTAATCTAGGTAGCAGAGGTTTTGTTTTCAATTTTCTTAGTCCAAGTGGAGCCAATCCAGCCTAAGATGGTCGCTACTACAATAGTCCACTTTTGGTGGGAGTGGCACTTATGTTGCCTTACAAAAAAAAACCTATTCATTTCGTCGGTTTTCTGTCTGCTATCCTGACATCTTAGTTTCTGGGTCCCTTTTGCTCTGTTCCTACACAGTATAAAGACCTTGTGCCTTGAAACTGAACTTATGTAAACCCCTATTTTAAAATGAACATTGTTGCAATGCATATTGAAGTGGCCCTTGCATTGTAGAAAGTTGAGCCAGAATGCCATAGAAACATTATCTCAGTAACATGCCTCTTCTTTTGATTTTTATGTTTTTAAGTTGAGTCAACAAAATGGCATGTTAGTCATCATATGTTTAACCATGGTGGTCCTTTTTAGTCAAGATGGCATAACCCTCAGCCTAATACTCACATTGATGAAGACCGTGCTTGTTTACTTAGAATGCCATTGATTAAAATGCAGTCGACTGCATATCTAAATTGATTAGTTCTTCTGCGAAATGTTGCGTTTGACTGAAAACTTTGTATTATTAGCCTGTTGATTCCTTTTCAAAACAGCTTAAGATAATCTGGTTTTGTCTTTTTCCAGTTATTTCAAGAAGACACTAAATATTTACCTGGTGTTCATCCCGGAAATGATTTTCATGTCCTCCTTGTTTGGCTACCTGGTGATCCTGATTATCTACAAGTGGTGTGCCTATGATGCTAACACGTCCAAGGACGCCCCAAGTCTCCTCATCCATCTCATCAACATGTTCATTTTCAATTATAAGGACACTTCTATAAAGTATCTCTACAGTGGGCAGGTGTGTCACGTTGTCAATATGACTATATCAGCATTACCTGCAAAAATCTAACATTATTAACAGGTTTATTTTCAGTTGTAATTGCTCAAGTATTAAAGTACTTTGTAGCAGGTTTTATTAGCCTGTTCCTTTTCAATATACGTCACCCAGTATCAAAAGACTTTTTGTCTCAAAGTCATGTCATGTTATGTTATTCCTGTTTTAGTTTATGCCTATAGCTCCATCAACATGTTAGTTTTTATTTATTGTCTGTGAAAAAATAGATTATAAAATGGATTGGTGTGTGATGTCGACAATGTGGCACTGAAGCTAGTAGGGTTTATACGTAATTAATTTGACTGAAGTAAGAACATAGACTGCATACTATCAGTGGCACATCACAAATATATTGGGTTCTGTTGTAGCAAATATGGTTTCCTAAAATTCTTCAATGTTTATTTATAATCACTAAAGTAACAAAGTATTAGATAATTGGGATATAACATCCTATGCCAGTTGGTGTTTAGAATTCAGCTCCATTCATTTGGAGCAGGCAACTTGCCTTGCTTTTCCAGAGCATTGCCCAACAAAGGAGTGATTGATCGGTCACCCACCTTAAACATACTTTTTACTGATGATGCTGATATGGGGATGACATGATCAACACTAAGCAAACGCTATTAAAATATCTATGTGACAATCATTCTTATTTTTTAAAATAAAAATAAAAAATAGTTTCAGGTTTTTAAAAGCACCGGATGTTGAATGTTATGCACAGCGTGTAACCCTTTTATAACTAGTAGGGGAGCCAAGATTTGTTTAATGTATCGGATTGGAAAAACTACCTAAATCATTCAAATGTTTGCCCAATTTAAGTTTCTAAGGGGCACATGCATCAAGCAAAATACCGGTCGCAAACGGGCCGATTCGCAGAATCGGCCCGTTTGCGACCGGTATTGAGCCATTTGGGATGCATCAAGCCCAAAGCAATTTGCAAAATAGGGAATCGCAATTTATGCGATTACCTATTATGCGAATGCATTTAGGGAATCGCAATTTGCGATTCCCTAAATGCAATGCAGGAAGCATGAAAAAATTGCGACCCTGCTTTAAGGATTTGCAAATTACCACCAACTTCAAGTATGTGGTAATTTGCAAATCCTTAGAAAAATGCACTTTTTTTGCATTTTTCTAAGTGCCATGTGGTGCACACACATGCCCTTAGGGCATGTATGTGCGCCACATGTGCACACTTACCTGTTTTGGGGTGCATCAGGGTTGCCTTTTGGCTCCCTATCACCCTTGAAATTGCATTCGCAATTTGCGAGTACCTATTTGGTACTCGCAAATTGCGAATGCCTTCCCATTCATTCCTATGAGCCTGAATGGGAAGGCATTCCTTAATAGCGATTCGCTATTTAGGAATATGTAGGAATCGCAATTTGTTTTGCGAAACCTACATGCATAGGTAATTGCGACTCCTTAATAGCGATTCCTTAATAATCGCTATTAAGGAATCGCAATTCCTACCTTTGATGCATGTGCCCCTTAGTATGCTATTTCATAGTTGAAAAGCGCCATTGGGGTGGTGACTCTGTGCACAAGAGGCATAAGCTATAGCAACGTTACACAGAACAATTGAATATAATTTAAGGAATGAACGTGTTAAATAATGAATCCTTTTTAAATAGAGAATGTTGCACATTACTGTTTTATTATTTAAATTTAAAAAAGAGCGAAGCACAGGGCCTGATGTACAGTGGAGCAGGTTACGAAGTAGCCTGTGTTTTTGCATATAGACTGGTTGCAGCCTGTGCTCCATTTTGCGATGCGACTGATGTATTAATCAGTAGTATTTCAAAATGTGTATTTAGTGAATCTTTCCCCATTGGTATTAACGATGTAGGAGGCCTTTTGCAACACCTTTCCAATGGCTGTGAGTGCAGCAGTACCTACTGAGGCCGCCCACAACAATTCCTTAAGTGGGAGCTTTTCCATCGGGACAGTTTGCCATTAGCAAATTAGTTATTACCCTACAGTTTCAACAAGTAAAATTCAAACTATGAATTTTGCCATGAATTCCTGCAGTGCTTCTGCTTATTTTGTGTTTTAGAGATGTTCGATACTGAATTGTGGGTAAGATTTGCAGTACCTTACATTCTATGAGCAAAAAAGGTAGCCTCTAATACATAAACTGGTCTAAATTTCTGAATTCTGTAGAGGCAGTCATGTTGACCACAGTAAACTGAATTCCGAATGCAGACTTGAGAGCAGATGGCCATTCAGTTCTTTATTATCACTTGTTCCAGTGCTTGAGTTACAATTCCATCTTCTGCCAGTGTTCTAGCTGAGGTGGCATGGTGTGCAAAACAATGATGGATTGGGGTGCGACTCCAAATAATTGCCAGTGGCTGAGATTAATTCAAGCATTCCATTCATCACTTCTTTGCATACTTCAGTGTTCTCTGTGTGGCAGTGTTCGGAATGAAAGGGAGACAAATAATGTTAACGTGCAAAAATAGTTATTTTTCCTTGTAGTTATTTTAGTTTTAGGAATAGTCACTCCCTGACTCTTTTACAGCTTTAGATCTACTTCAAGAAAAAGTAGTAAGTCACAGTTTTCGGTCACACAACAAAGCTGCATGAACTTTGTGGCTATGACTACCAAAGTTGCATAGGTAGTAAATGTATAACTGTACCTTTATTGACTCTGCAATAAAAGCATCCTCCCTTTTTGGGGGAATTGCATTTCTTTCTTCTGCCTTCCTTGCCCAACAGATCGGCCTTCAATGCTTCCTGGTCGTCTGCGCCTTGATTTGTGTTCCATGGATGCTCATAGTCAAACCGGTGATCCTCCGCCAACAGTATTTACGGAGAAAGCATTTGGTAAGTGATGCATGGACTTTTATGGTTCTGCTTGCTTAAATTGAGCATCTGAAGGTCAGCTTGCTCAGATCAAATGAAGCGATCAGAGCTTTGAAGGACGAGGTATGAAACTGCTGATGTATCGCCCAAATCTGATAGTGGTTTTCTGTGCTGATAGGTTTATTAGATGAATCAACCCCCTGCTCTAAATTTGCACAGTAAATGATGTGCATACTAAATATCGAAGTCAGAATATCAAGGGTACTAAATATTGAAAAGAAAATATCGACAGGTAAGCAAGTCGAGATTTTCTATACTTAACTCCACCCATATATACCTACGCGGTACATAAATATTCAAGGTACGTAGATGTGGGGTTGGGAATAGTGAATCTATACTTCACTGTATACACTTACCTTTTGATATTTTGTCCCTTTATATTCTGTCCTCGATATTGTATGTAAATTGCTCTTGTCAATATTCAGTAGTGCAATCCAATATACAGTATAAATGCAACGCATATTCTTAATGTATTTTTTCACAAGAGTACGTGATATTTCACCCTCCTTTTAGAGAAATAAAGTGATTTCCTGTGCAAAAACACATGTCTCTAGGAATAGGGTGCGCTTTAGATCGGAAGGGCTTTGGAAGTTATCGGATCAACAGGAGAAAGTCATCTAACTCCCACAAATATTTCTATAAAAATAAGTTCAAAATGTGGTTGGGTGTCATAGACCTTTAAAATACTAGGTCTTTATAAGCCCAATTTGCAGGGACAAGGGTGCATTGACTGCTATTAGTTTGTAAGTGGTAACAATTTAATTTTCACAATCGGCCAGTTACTGTTGTGTTTAGAGAGTATTGGGTCTTACATGCCCTTATTTAGATATAGACTCTAAGCATATCGACTATGGCCAAAGTTGTCCTGAAAAATGAAAATAAATGTCATAATGTCTTATCCACTGTTCAGTCCTTTCTGATTTTCTTATCAGTTTCTGTTTTTTGTAGAACTCTGTCTATTAGTTGTGTATGTGTATAAATGCTTATATGTCTTAATCCCATTCTTTTATGTTAAATGTTTTTGTAAACCTCAATGCTTTCCTGAGAGACTTCTTGGTGCTGATAAAGAAAGAAGCTTATGAGCAGTGTAATGGGCAGGTACATCAAATGAGAGAAACACCATGGATATGTCAGCTTTTCTGACGGGGCAATGACCTCTCAGTGTTTATTTGTAATATTACAAAAGGCAGGTATAGGAGAGTCAAAGATTGCATTTGGGATTGTAGTAATGGGATTTTTAAGACATATATGGTGTTGTTTGTGGTTGAAGGCCTTGACATTTGAGCATTTTGCTAATTTTAGCTGCTTTAAAGCTGGTCTATGTTCTGATCTCTGGAACCCTATCGGAATACAGGTGTTGGAGTACTGAATCCTTTAGTGACGTCCTATCTTGTTGGCTAGGAAGCTGAGGTATAAGCTGTTACGTAGTCCAGTATTTATGCTACCAGGGTGATGATGAATGTGACCCTAAAAGTGAAGAAAAGGTAGGAGTATATCAGTATTTTGCCTGTTTGTGCCCAAATTGCAGTGGCTTTCGCACCTAGCCTTCTCATAAATATCTTCACAGTAGGTAGTTACAGAGTAGTTGAGTAATGCCCAAGAATTGTGCAGTCTGAATCAAAGAGTAAACCTAAAATGTATATGTGTAGGGTAATGGTGTAGGATATGTAGGATAAACATTTATGTATGCCATGCTAGTGGAAATAAATGTGGTCTAATAAAACATGTTAGTTTAAGCAAGCGCACAGTTGAACATACAGTCGCACATTTATGACTGTAGTGAAAAGGTCAGAGTCCGTGTTATTATCAAAGTACATGATAACTTGAGCCGTCACTGCTTCTGCCTCACAGAATTTTTGTCACAGACATTTTACAGAGTAAAGTAAAAAAGGGTGTGCAATTCATCTCCGCCAGAAAGCCAGACAAAATGTAATAGCCTTCTTTTACAGTTCTGTATGGCTAAGTGTTTTGTAATAAAGGGATCTTTGACATATACAGACGCAAACCAATCATCCTGCATGCCACACAGAGCCAAGGTTTAGTCAGAGGACAAAATTAGCAGAATTTTTTGACGAGATGCTAGGAACATCGTTGATGAATGGAATTCTACGTTTTTCATTGAATAGGGTGCTGTGACATACAATTTATCAGGTTCAAAAATTAAGAAAGAAGAAAAGCAGGTGGTGATGTCCACCTCTTTACTCTACAAAATATCTATATTTGTCCAGAATACTCAGGAGACTTTGCATCTTAACTGCGTCATCCATAAAGGAGTCAAATTCAGAAGTCTTGATATGTTGTGAGCACACACAATTGCTCATTGGAGATGCTCAGAATTCTTTTCAAATATGCAGATGAACAAAGAACAGTGTGTATGGTAGAACAAGCAGAATGGAAATAAAATCCATAGGAAGATGATAAGAAATAAAAATGATTCTTTGTTAAGAGTTTATATCTTCACTAAATGATGTGCTGTGGCTAGTCATAGAAATGCCCTGGACAAGATAATGGTACAGGAAACTGCAACCATTGTACAGAGCTCTGAAGCAAGCTGGGCGTTGCATGATGAACCAACAATACTGTTAACATTTTTAGAAGAGATGTGGATGTTCCACCAAGACACATGACCCGACAAAGGGGCCAAGGCAGAGCTATGTAGACTCTGGTTTGCTAAGAGAAGGGGGAGGAAGCACAGACAACAGGAATATCAAGGCTGTGGGGAGGCAAATCGGATTAGGAAGGGTAAGGAGTCGGAAGAAGTAGAAGAAAACAAAATCTTTTTCTTTTTGTTATTTTATTTTATTGGGGTATTTTCTAGATGTGAACCTGGCCCTGAAGGTGTCAAGTGCTAGAGTGAAAAGGTCTGGCAAATCTTCTCCAAGGAAAGGACTACTGTTCCAAGTAGATACCATGCCTCCCTGCGTAGACTAGAATATGTGAAAGGTGGCAGGCGTTTCATTAAGAGGATCACAGTTGGGAAGAAAGCTCACAAACGCAAAAAAACCTTCCCTCGCAATCTTGTTTCTCTTGATTGAAGATGAAAATTGGATTTAAGAATAACAACAACAAGGCACCAAACTCTTCCTGATATCATCAAGGAGATGAGCGCCAACCAACAAATCCAGTTGAAGAATTCCAAAATATTGTAGAAAAGAAGAGAAATAATCTGGGACTCAAATGGAAGCAAAGATGCGAATAACTTGATGAACAATAGGTTGACTGATGCTTTGCATTGCAGTCATCACCTGGAAATGGTCCTTTAAATTTGATAATAACAAAATCTGTCATCACAGAATGACTCCTCTTGGATTACCAATCTCTGTTGGCATTCCATGGGCTAATTCCCATTATCATTGCACAGCTATATAGAGCTTGTCCTCTAACCCTTTGTGGAGTCCATGGCGTTCATCAGCTAGACGAAGAAGCCAGAGTTTGATATCCTTCTTCCAGTGCAGCATTCTGCTGCTTCCCTCCTCTCACTGCACTCATACTAGTTTGTGGAACACCCCTCCAGGCGATCACGAGCTTGGCGACTCCAGGGTGGCTGATGCACTGTGGGTGCACAGTAACATCTGGATATGGTGCCCGTCAGTGCTAGCTGCCCTTCCTGCTTTTTGGCTCACTAAGGCCTCTGAGGAGTTCCCATTTGCATTCTTAGAACAGTTAAAACAGGAGCTCCGCCCCTGCCACAACCCCTCCAGAGCGCTGGGCTTATCAGGGTGTTGTTGGAAGAAACAGCGAACAAGCAAGGGAGCATATATTGAAGATTAATCTTCCCAAGAATGCTCACTAGAAGAATAAACCTTCCTGTGGATCAGAAATTGAAGACAATCCAAAAACATTAGAGAATAACAAATTTTTTGAACTTCATATTCAGTTTGCGCTTGAAACATAACTTCTGGAGGTTCAGCCGAAGCCTGATGGTAAGGATCAAGAACATATGTCTTCAATTGAGATGAATGAAAAGCAGAATGCACTTTTCAAGAGAACTGGTCTGATGAATAATCAAAAAGTCCCAAAAATTGTGCTTGAAACTTAACTGGCAAGGTATGAACTGATGAAACAAGAAGATTGCCAGGCCTTTGACCTTCTGTTCTTGATAAAGCAGAATTTGATCTTGATTCATAAGCATACTCATTCATCTTGATCTTTGAATGATGTAAACTTTCAGAAACTAGTTGTCTATGCTTCTGTAATCAGCAGTCACTGGAACCAAATAGTCAATTGAAGGAGATAATTTAAATATTCTCTGATGAAATCCCTGCATACATAAAAAAGGAGAAACTTTGATGGCATTATGAATAGTAGTGGTATTGGAGAATTTCATAATTGATAAATAGAAAAACAAATTATTTTTATTTTCATCAAGGAAGCATTATAAATATTGCTCCAGGCTTGGATTTATTTGCTCAGGTCACCCATTAGACTGGGGATTTTAACTAGAAGATAAGTTTTCAGTTCCCAATGCCGTACATAAGGCTCTCCAAAAATTTAAGGGATATTAAGTTGCTCTTTCGGAAATGATAGTATGATGCAACTCATTAAATCAAAACGCATCAGTCAAGAAACTATTACAACATTACTTCAAGTATTGTTAATGTGGTCAAAGAAAACAAATGAACCACCTTCGAAAAGGTGTCCACAGTAACTATTACCAAAGGATATATTTTTGCAGATAGAAAATCTGTTATAAAATCTATAGAAATCATATGCCAGAGCTCAAGAGGTGCTGGTAAACACTGGAAATATGCAAATGATTTTAGCGCTCTGATACCCTCGGGTCGAGTTCGCGCTGTATAAAACTCAAAAGAAAAAGACGAAATAGGATAGTAAGAACATATTTTTGAAACTCAAGATGTACAGTTGACCACCAAAATGATTGCAATACTAAATCCAAAGTTGTCTTTCTTCTGTATGACCTAAAATGGCTGCGTCCTGACACAGCTTTCTAAAGTCCAAATGTAATTTTTACTAGAAGCAAAAAATAGTCTTGATTGAAATATAGCTCATTTCATTGATGTAGAGGTGTCTTTAAAAGAAAAACTTCCAGTTGCTTGGATCCACCTTCTCTTCGGCTATCTTAAACTTTTCTAGAAAAGACTGAACTGTTCCAACCATTGATTGAAAATTAATTACAGGTGCATCCTAAGTATGTGATGATAGAGGATGATGATGGGATAAAATATCCACTACCACGTTCTTAAAACCAGAAATATAGGTGATGATAAGGTCATTCTGGGAAAAAAATGTCCATCTGGCTTTATGATTGAGATTTCAAAAATAACTTCAATCCTGAATGTCAGTTTGGATTTAAAATGGTTCTCTAGTTCCCATCAACAGATGCCTCCAGTCAGTACTCCCCATCTTCATGGCTAAATGTTCTCTATGAATTACTGAATAGTTCTGTTCAGAAGAGTCTGTCTCCACAATAAACCTTTTTGCAGTATGAGTCCATGCGGTCTTAAGCAAGTACTCCACTTCATCTTTTTCAAACTCACACTTACCATGTTTAGAGGACAGATTGTGTCTCTGGAGAACTGGAAATACTAAGTCACACATTCCTAATGTTCTACACCAGGATGCCACCCAAGAAGATCAACACAAAATAATTTGAGAATATTGGATGGCAGGAGCATTGCACAGTCCAAATGGCATTACATGATATTCAAAATGCTCAACTGAAGTGCTGCCATTTTGTACCCATTTCCTTCCTCTGTTCTTAGCAGATGATACGCTCCTCTTAAATCAAGTTTAGTAAAAGCTTGTGCTCCTTGGACTGACTCCAAAATAGCTTTAGTAAGAGGCAAATGGATAGCAATCCTTGATCGTAGTCTGATTTAAGCCTCTGTATACGCTACCTGGTGGAAGATCTTGGTCTTTCTTGGGAAACAAAAATAAGGCTGCTCAAGCAGGATATGAAGATGGTACAATTAACTCTTTATGCGAATGTGTCTGTGAATAAGGCTTTAGAATGTCCTTCTCTCTCTGTCAAGAAATAAATGAACTAGTTACTTCCATTCGTCAACGTCTTATCTGGTAGAGACGCTATTAGCCACAGATTCTTTACCATAGACTATTTCCCAGCTGTCAGACTGAATCCAGAAAATCTTGAGCAGTACCTCTGCATGCCAGTAGGTGGCGCAGAATGGCTCGTCTGTGACGTCCGTGCCGGATGGGATGTGCGTGGCGCCTATATAAGCGCCACACCAGTGCGCTGACATCAGTTTCTTTTCATTACTATTTCCACAACAGAAGCTCGGAGACACGTCCGAAGGCTTCAGAGCTAAGGACCTACAGGGACCGTTTTTAGGTAGGAAACCCAGTTCACAGAAGTGAGGGGCTTGGGAGGATTGGTGAAGAATCTTCGCCTAGAGAGAGGTTCTACCAGATAAGGTGTTACCGAAGTTAAGTAACTTGTCCATCTGATAGAGACTTCTAGCCGCATATTTCTTACCTTAGAATAGATACCAAAGCAATACCTCCACGGAAGTGAGTCTGCGAACTAGTTCAGACCAAAAAGTCCTGATGACCCGAACGGGCAAAGTGGACATCATGACAGACTTGACTGTCAAGGCAGTAGTGTTTGGTGAACATGTGCAAAGATGCCCGCGTTGCATCCTGACAGATGTCCAGGATGGTGCAGTGGTTGCAGCTTTGGCTCTGTTGGAATGAGCCCGCGAGCCCTGAGGGGGTTGCTTTTTGGTCAATGCATATCAGATCTTAATGCAGAGTACAATCCATCTGGAGATGGTCTGTTTCCGCACTGCTTTCTCGTTCTTCGCCCCAGCGAACCCAACAAAGAGCTCATCTTCCACCTGGTGTTCTCTGGTGCAATCGATAGTGAACAACTCCACACTTTTTGGGTCATGCAGTGGAGTCTCTTCTCCTTAGAGGGGTGAGGAGTACCATAAAATGTCAGCTGTGTGATTCTTTGGCCGACATGGAAAGGTGTCACCACCTTAGGCAGAATGGAGGCACAGGTGTAGAGACCCAGTTTGTCTAGTAAGAAGCTGGTGTACGGAGGGTTAACAGAAAGCGCTTGCAGTTCGCTGACCTTCCTGGCCGATGTGATGGGCACCAAGACTGTTTTGATCATCAGGAGTCTTAGGGGGCAAGAATGCATGGGTTTAAAGGTGAACACATTAAGAAAGTTAAAAACAACTTTCAGTTCCCATTGGGCCATAACAGAAGGTTTGGGTGGAAAGAGGCCCTTCAGAAAACGTGTCACAACAGGTGACTTGAACAGAAAGGGTTGATCCGGCAACCACAGAAAAGCTAAGATGGTCGAAGGATACCCTTTAACTGTGCCCAGAGGAAAGCCTTGCTGTGCTAAATCCAACATAAACAGTAACACTTCACACAAGAACCAGACAGAGGGTCAATGTGGTTGTCAGTGCACCAAGTCACGAACTTGTCCCAACTGTAGCCGTATACAGTATTTGTGGAGGGATGCTTGGCTGACAAGAAGACCTCACAGATCTCAGAAGGGAGATCTAAGACTCTCAACTGTCTACATTCAATCTCCATGCATGAAGCCGGAGCGTGCACAGGTTAGGGTGCAGAACCTCCCTGTTGATGCAACAGTAGATCCTCCCACAGGGACAGCCTGATTGGAGGATCAGTGCTAATGCTCAGGAGTTCGGGATACCATACCTTTCCGTGCCCAATCCGGAGCCACAAAGATGACTTGCGCCCAGTCCGTCCTGATCTTCTTCAGAACCCGGGGCAGGAGTGGTATCAGCATGAAGGCGAACAGGAGTCCTGAGCCGCACTCAAGATGAAACACGTTTCTGAGCGAGAGCTGCCTTCGAAACTCTAACACACAGAAGTGCTAATATTGCGCGTTCTCAGTGGAGGCGAATAGATCTAACCCAAGTTAACCCAGTCGCGGAAGAGAGTGTGCACCACCTCCAGACGTAGACCCCATTCATAATTTGTGAGGCATTGATGGCTGAGCTTGTGTGTCCTGGCGTTCAGAGACCCCACCAGGTATTGCATGACCAGGAAAATGTCCTAACGTTCCAGCCATGTCTAGAGGTGTAGAGGAGCCTCCAGGCACAGAGTCCAGGACCCCACCCCATCTACATGGCGGTGGTGTTGTCCGTGAACACCTGAGTCAGCCTTCTGTTCATGGAAAGGAGGGAGGCCTTCAATGTCAGGTCCCACTGCAGAGCCTGCATATGCCAGCAGGCATGTACCATCACCAGCAGGAGGCCAGGAGACCCAGCCGGATAGAGACTGAAACAGCGACATTATAGCCTGAATATCCTAAACTTGCCAATCCAGGGGATAGGTGTGGAACTGCACTGTGTCCAGAATGGTTCCGATGAAAGGGATCGTCTCAGAGGGTGTCAGGTGTGACCTCGGCACGTTGATAGAGAACCCTAGCGAATGCAGGATGTCTGCTGGAGTCTGGAGGTGGGTGACGACCGCCTGGGGCGAACCCGCCTTCAGCAGCCAGTCGTGGAGGTAGGGTAAGACTGGAACCCATGACCTCTGGAGATGGGCTGCATCTATCGCTATCACTTTTGTGAACACCTGAAGGAAGCTGGTGAGGCAAAAGGGGAGCACAGCAAACTGAAAGCGCTCATGGCCCACTGTGAACCGCAGGTAGTGTCTGTGGGACGGCAGGACGGGTATATGGAAATACGTGTCCTGCAAGTCCAACGTTACCATCCAGTCTCGTGGATCCAGGGCAGACAGGACCTGAGTCAATGTGAGCATTTTGAATTTCTCCTTTTTCATGAAGTAGTTCAGAGGGCGCAGGTCTAGTGTAGGGCAGAGGCCTTTATCCTTTAGCACTAGAAAGTAGCAGGAATAGCAATCACAAGCTACTTCTAATGTTGGCACCCTCTCAATGGCTCCTTTGGCCAAAAGATCCTGCATGTCCTGATGCAGCAGGGAGAGGTGGTCCTCCGTCAGGCGATCTGAAGATGGTGGAATGGTTGGTGGGGTTTCCGTGAACAGAAGGACATAACCACTCTGAACAATTTGGAGCACCCACTTGTCTGAAGTTATGGACTGCCAGCAGGGCTGTGTCCACAGCCATGGAAGGACTGGCAAGTCTACTGCCTGTGGTGGCTGGGAGGAAATGGATGCATCTGGTAGTCCCTACCGTAACCACAGAAGGAGCAGAAGGCGGAGTAGGGCTAGCTTGGAGGCATGAGGCCATGGAGAGTCCCAGAAACTGGGAGGTAGCCCTACTGTCCTTGAAGCGCTGAATCTGCCTTGTCACCAACGAGGCGAGTGTCGTTTAAGGGCATGTCTATAAGGGAAGCCAGTTGACCTCATCCAGGTTTGGTGACGAAGTGCCACCGACGAAGCACTACCCATTGAGCCTATCATGTCCAGTCCTCAGTGTATCATGAACTTTGCTGCATTCCTGCAATTGACAGTTACCTTGGACTGGATGTCTCGGACCACCTCCGAGACCATGGGCAGCACTTGCGCAAGCAAGTCTCATCCTGTCTGGGTATACAGGCCCAAGAGGCACATGGTGTTAAGAGACCTCAGGGCAAGGCTGGCAGAAGAGAACATCCTCTTTCCAAAGGTGTCCAGCCTCCTGGATTCCCTATCCATTGGTGTGGTAAGGAACAGGCCTGTGTGTATCTTGGACATGGAGGCCTGGACGACCAGGCTCTTCGGGGTGAGATACTCGATGAGGAAAGCTGGAGCTCAAGGATCGGGCAGTGGCGGTGGGCGATCGTTCTGTACACAGGAGCACCTGTGCAGGTCTTGGTCCAGGTCCCAATCAGGACATAAGTGAGGGCTTCATTAAAGGGGAGAAGAGGACCCATGGGGTACCCCCGGGTTGAAGCACCTCTGTCAAGACATTGGTCTTGACTGCCAATGAGGGCAACGTAAGGTCCAGGACCTCAGCCGCCCTCCGCACCACCATAGCAAATGAAGCCCCTTTCTCTGTAACAAGTGTCTGGTGTGGTGTCCGGACCACTTGGCTCAGCCAGTTCCTCATACCAGTTATCCTCGCCCAAGTGCTCCTCAAGGGGGGGTCAGGATAATTGTGAGGATCCTCAGATCCGTCCCATTCATATTTTTCACAGTGCCTGTCAAAGAAGGAAGATACTGTCTCTGTCCCGGAGGGTCTGATCCAGTCTGCACCGGTCCGGCCAGTCTTGGTCTGGACGACACTTGTCCAGCTCCGTATCCGAGTTGGGGATGAAGATGGGGTTGGCAGCGATGTGAACAATGCCTATGGGACAGACTCCAGTGAAGGTTGTGGATCCAGAGGGTACAACTGGCACAGAGGGTGAAACCACCGGTGGGAGTACAGTTGGGGCACCTTCCGAACCCATGGGGCCCGAAGGCACTTCAGGGGGTTGGCTTGCCTAAATATGAGATGCATGGCCTTATAAAAGGGCCGCTCCGGCTCACGGAAATTCTGAGATGCGTGAAGCTTACCCAGACACAGGCTCCACAGGTCAAGTGTGAGGACGGGATCTAGACTTGTGGCACTGTTCCCGCACCTCGTCCGATGACCTGGATCTGCGTGGTACACTCAAAGAATGCTTCGACTTCTTGGCCTTCTTTTTCTTGTGGGACTTAACCCAATTTAAGATTTTGACCATGATGATGACTGATGGGAGAGACTCCGGGGCCGGGGACCTTCCACGCAACTGGGACCTAAAGCGGTGGGGTGTTGTCCAGTGTCAAGTGACCAGGAGCTTCAAGGCACACTCCCGGACCGCCTTGGGGATCATCACTGGGCAGTCTTGGCAGGCCTTTGAGTCGTGGCGCGGTTTCAAGCACCATAAACAAACCAGGTGTGGGTCTGTCACAGTCAGCCTGTAACATAAACTCCACAGGGTTTAAAACCCACAGATTGTTTAGGAGACATCCCTAAACACACTGGGAGCTAAAGCTAAAAAAGAATTGGACAAAAAGTCTAAAAAAGCAGTCAAAAAATGACTGAGGTAGTTCTTTTGAATCTGCTCTGGTGTTGCAGAAAGAAAAGAGCTGATGTCAGTGCACTGGGGTGGCGTCTATATAGGCACCGCGCAAGTCGCCTCCGGCGCAGACACAACCAAAGCAGAGCCAATTGGTGCCACGCAATGAAGCTCAGAAGGACTGCTCAAGATTTCACAGACCCACTCTGATGCCTGGGGAACAATCTAAGGTAAGGACACTGCAGCTAGAAGTCTCTATCAGATAGGACTGACAGGAACTACAGCACAAGGCTCAGTTGGTATGGTGCCTTCATACACTCTCTGAGGAGGAAGTGAACTGACCCTAGGCTTACTGAAGAAAAAGCTTGATACACAATGGTGCTGAAAGCTTAGCCCCTATTAAGCGGGATGTTGAGTCTTTTGTCTAATTGCTTGGTGACCAATACTTTGTTTGAGGCGACCAGTAAACATATGAGTATCCCTCTTCAGCTAAGAAATTCCAAAGATTACAGCATAACTACTGGAAACAATAGTACCAAAAGGCAAAATCTCTGTATGATACCCAAAAGAAACTCGCCTAGGAGGAGAGGTTTCTCGTATAGGTCTTGAAATTAATGGGGAGACATCAACAGTTTGAATAAACTCAGGAGTCTTCTTAACTCTTTTAGGAATTCTATTCTTAGTAGTCTAGTCCTGATCAATGAACATGCTACATGTGCCACTGTTCAATAATGCTGATGTATTAACAACCTTTACTTCTTTTGTCTTTGTAGCAGTTAGTAAAAGCAATTGATGATTATCAGTATGATTAATAGAATATCCAATGTAAGGGAGCCAAAACTCTGTTTTCTTCTCAGATGATGATTAGGTTCTTACAAGATTCCTCTGAGGCAATTTAGCATAGGCCTGAATCATATGCCTAGCTACGCCACAACAGAGACACAACCTAGCCTTACACTGGTGCTTCTTTTCATTTTCAGACCCGGGACCATTCACAGTTCCTTTTTGCACAGTTTCCCAAAAAACGTCTGAACGATCAAAGCAGGAAACTTTACAGAAATTGCAATGGCTTCCTCTGGACTTCCTTCACTTCTTTTGTCATTCTTGTAATCTGTGTTTACTTAACAGTGGTAGATTAATAAGTGCAGGAAAGGAAGAAGGACTTTACAAGTGAATTAATCTGTCCTTGGCTACTTCTGTCAAACTCGTTGAAACAGAGTAATCTGGGCTCTTTCTACTGCTTGTTTCAGCTGCAAATTGACAAAAACATGTCACCGAAGTCAGTATATCCATAGAACGTTGTTAATCACAGTGACCCCCTCAGCTGACTCTAAATAAGAAGTTTAAATGTTTTTGTTTTTTTAAACACTTTATAACTTTTCTTTACGGTCACAGGTACAATCACTGCAAAAGTATTCACTTTGTTGTGTTACAAAGCATACAAAAAGCAAGGCGGAACTGATATCTGAACGCATCATTAAAACACAGGCTGTCCAAGAGGCAGATTAATCATCAGAATGTCTAAATTTGCTTGCTGTTCCTCCGCCTATGATGACTTGTATGAGGAAAACGTAATTTCACATATTCGAGGTTTCTGCAGCATGTCAGACATAGTCCATACCCCCGCTTCATATGAACCATAAACGTCTGCCTTACCTTATCAGACTTACAGACCCGATCATGCAGTATAGCTGACAGTTTCTCCGTAGCATAAGTGTTCCCCATCTTACCTCACCATAAATGCATTAGAGTAACAAATTGTTAATTCCGGTCTTGGGTCAAGGAGAGCATAGCTGCCAGCAGGAATTGGGATATCAATTTACCAAGTGGGGTTTTTGGTGGATAATTACTATCCTCCCCAGGGAATCCCAGCAGCAATATAAGAGGCCGCATGGGTAGTAAGATCCCCGTTATATTTTTGATAAGCGCTAGAACGTGAGACCAATATCCTTGAACAGCCGTGGCCCGTGCAGGTAAGAGCGGTGGGGCCGGGTTGGGTGGGATTACCCCCCGCCCCACCACCCTACCGCTCCTACCTGCACGGGCCGCGGCTGTCCTTGAACATGGCTGCATGACCACTACATATGAAAAAATGTCTCCCTTTCACCGCGATTCTTCTAGCAAAACTCAGAGCTCCCAACCATATTGAGCAGTATGGTGGGGAATAGGTGACAGTAATTTTGTAGTTTATATTCATTTTCTTAATACTCCACACAGTTGGATGAGTGAGCAAATCTATGCCAGATCCTACCCCAGGTATCGTCCAGTATCTCTACCCCCAAGTCTTCCTCCCATTGAGAAGAATACCTATTCCTGAATTTAGAGTGCAAAGACGAGATGTGTCGCTGAAGCCATGTTATCCCTTTCCAGGTTTGTTTGTTATAGAACTTTTTTTGAAGTAGGGTTTCCTTCCTGCCAGGCATGGCCGTCATCCCTTGGGATCCCGCTCAATGTTTGAGTTATGTAAGTCTTAATTCAATCTCCTGCTCCAACCCCAACCCCAACTCCTCTCAGATTATTTTCTAAGAGTCTAGGGTCCCATCAGAGAAAAGATCTCCCAAAATTGGAGTGTCATCATTGTTCCATTGTTTAAAGCTTGAGACGATGGAAAATCCAGATTATGACCAATCGGGGAACTATGGGAAGGGGAACAACGTAGATCCTGACGTCCTTGTGAGCTGTTGCCAATACTCCAAGCGTATCATTGAGACCTGCAAAATTGTACCTAACTTTCAAACGTTTTCTTAAAAGCTATCAAGAAGATATCGTAAAACTGTAGACTATTATTTGACTTGATTACCAAAGGTGTTTTCCAAGCTAGTGCTTCACGAATAAGGGAACTAACCAGGTAATAACACCCTAAGATGCTGCCATCTACAGTTTATTTCTGCCTTCAGAATAACTTTTTCATGACTGACAAAAAATACTAAGGTCAAATAAGGATTTTGGCCATGGGGATATGGTTGACTTCCACCTATGAATAGCTCTTTATATGACGGTGAGAGCAAACAATGGCATAGACAACAGACTTGGCAAGGTGGTATCCTGGGCAAAATATATTGACGGTCTACTTGGAATAGAACAAAGAAGAGGCACAGATATTCATAGAGAAGTTAAATGAAAATGAAGTCAAAGAAAACAAAATAAAGAGTACGGTTTCAAAAAAGTAAAACTACAAATATTGCACTGCATTTAGCCAGCACAGTCAGCATCAACTAGAATATCCTTTCCAGGTTAATAGAGCCTCATAGAATGACTCCAAAGAACAAAACTATCAGCAGCTTTCCCTAAAAATAGAAGAGATTCCAGGCATGAAGATACCCTACATGGGTTATTGAGGATGCAAAAAGTAAAGTGGTCCTAATACAGAGGGAAAGGTTGGTAACCATGTGGGGACAGAGAAATTGAACGAAAATGAATCACGCAGAAATGGACAAGGAGACACAGAAATTGGCAAGAAAGACAGACATGGGACTTATAAGATGCACCCTAGCAAATAATTAACAAGAAAAAAATCATGAGGAAGCACTGGGCCCAACTCAATTTAGATTATGACTTAAAGAAAATGATGGGGCAAGGCGGGCATTGGAAAAAGGCATTTCGACAGAGAGTCTTGTTGCCAGAAAGCCTCCATAGGATTCTGCAAATGAGGTACATGTAAGGCATGCCCACATGCTGTTGGCAAGGGAAGTATTCAAACAGACTAAGGTTAGATAAAAAGAATACAAACATATAATACTTGGAGTGTGAGTACTCTGCAATACATGGCACTACCAAAAAATGAAAGATACCTGCACTCCAACACACATTGGCAACAGTTAATGAGGACAGAACATGCCCTTTGAGGATATGTATGGCAATGAATTATGTAATGCATTTAAATTAATGTTCTTAGAACTGATTACAAAATATGCAAAAACATGAGATCATGAACTCAAACTCCAGTAAACCGAGACCGACTTCATTGTGGGGCTGAACCCTGGTGCCAAACGGGCATAACTAGGACTAAGGACTTTGTTCCTTTTGGCTGAAGTGGCTGTGTGCGAACTGATCATCCTTTAAATAAAGTTTTCTGCCAAAATAGAACATGCCCTGTTTGACAATATTCACAAATATAAACAAACAATTTGTCATCACAAAGAACAGTCTGCAATGAAGCCGCCTGCAAGCCTTAAGGAACTAAAACAAAAATGAAATACTTTAAAAAAAGTAATGAAGGAAACGGTATTTCTACTCAACATCTTCCATCACTTTCTTGTAAAGAAGATACTGATAACTTGCCATGATCAGTTTTGTATGTGCACAATCCTATCATGATAAAATAATGAATTCTGAAACAATCCATAAAATCAACAGGTTGAAATGTGGAGGTACAGGAAACAAATTGTATAAGTCATAGACAGAGAACATAACCTGTAATCCTTGATGAAGGTCGAGGCTCCAGAATGGGAGAAAGCAATATGTTGGCACTTGTGGCTTGGTCATTATGAAAGGATGAAGTAACCCAGTGGTCATAAATGGGAAAAATGTTAATGATCTATAGCTAAAAAGTGTTTAAATAAAACACGACAAATGTCTTCAGGCACCCACATAAGCAGATATATTCTGTGGCAGAAACGAGAGATTGAACAGGAATTATATGTAGATATCAAATGTCAACAGTAAATTTAAGTTCTATAATATCTATGACTCTTGGGGTAGGAGGTCTAGATGCTGCACATAGAATCCGTTCAGAATGCCAGGCAACTATGTTAATTACTTCCTGTGAGATATATGCTGATACCAGGCTCTACATGTAGGATTTTGCCAGAGGCCAGGCACCTCTTTTTGAGCTCAATGGCCAAGGAATGTGCCATACAAACTACTGGCGTAGGGGCTTTGAGTAAAAAGGTTGCCTTTATCCGCAGTCTGCACCCAGAGCCTATTGACCATGACCAAAGTAGGTTCAGACCTCTGCATTCCTTCACATTGAATCTGTGCATGACTAGGCTAAAGGCCACACGCTCCGCCCTGAACCGCCACTGCAGAGTCCCTGGCCTCAGCTTCCTTTCCCCTTCAGCAAAGAAGCTTGCCAAATTCTGATTACTGTGTCCAGGCATTCTGAGAACTGGTCAGAGGCCTGGTCCTCTAGGCAGCGAGTTGTAGTGCCCTTTTGCGACTTCATGATGTAGAAGAATGCAATAATTTCTATGGGACTTATTCCTCCCCTCCCTGATAACTTTGCCCACCTTCAGACAGATCTTCATAAAACACGGTACTATGAAACTAAGTTGAACTCTCCAATTGACTGCCAAATGTTGTGCAGAGTCATCAAATAGTTCAAAGTTATTAACAGGTCACAATTGGCATTTTCAATTGAAAATGCAACTTGTCAGTAAATAGAGTTGCTGTCACTCAGTCTTTAAGCTTTATAGACTGCTAATTGAACAAAGTGGATTGATATTGTTTAAATTATTGACATTATTTCTCATGCTAGGTGAAAAAATCACTAATTGGGCAGATAATCAGAGTCAGATGTTGTAGACTTCTCTTTAGTTGAAATCCATATTTCACAGGAAATAGTGAGATTCCAGGAAATCATTGAAAATAATTTACATTGTTCCTGTACATTATGGTTTTCAAACCATTGCTGTTTGTGCATTACCAGTTGCCAAATATGTAAAATCTATATATAGACCTTTATATTGAAGTCAGCCTTCAGCCTTAATATTCTGATCATCTCAGCTACTGGGAACACATTTACCTAATACAATGTATGTAAAAAAAAAACTTGCATTGAGCTTTTTCTCTTTACCTGCACAGGGCACCCACAACTTTGGTGGGATTAGAGTAGGCAACGGCCCAACCGAAGAGGATGCCGAAATTATTCAGCACGACCAGCTCTCGATTCATTCTGACGACGTGGAGGACGTGAGTTTCCAATGACTTTTACTAAGCAAAGCAGGAGCCTTTGGTGTCATCCAGTTGGCTCTGCATCGAAATTTACAAAAAGAGACCAAACAGATCTTTTTATATCCGCTAATCTCAGTTGAGAATAGAAATAGGCCTATATACAGCACATTACTGTGGTGTGGCATATTAGATTAATTTCACCCGTGCTATATTGTCCATTTGCCTGTGTTTACTGTAATAAGTTGTTCAGACGTTTCACAATTAATGTGTAAACAAATTAAGAACATGGTCATAGCACTAAAATATCCAAACTACTCCCTGGTACATGGAGCTGTTTGTGGCTGCCATTGTTCTTTGGTTTACAGTCAAAATATGTTGAGTTGAGGTAACCTTTGGAAAATATCTGGAATGTCCCTATTTTATCGCTAGAGGAAATGTTTTTAAATCTATGTCTTATATCTTACTTTTGTTTGTGTTCCTAACCAGCACAAAAATAACTTTTAAGACTTAAAATAGTTTGCCTTTCTAAATATGTATATTTTCTGTTTAACTTAATCTTGTAAGGGACATTGATTTACATCTCACACTATTCTCAAGCTAACCCAATAAATTCCTAGTGGAAAATTGAGACTCGCTGCTGTGCAGAACTATGAAATTGCTAGCATATCCCATTTTTTGATGTATTACCACAGAGGTAAAGCAGGATGTTGTTAGCAAGGTGGGCTTATGCATCATGCTTACTGCCCAGCAAAGGAAAGGATCATTGTTCCCCTCGTGTTTTTTAAAAATTGAAAACATTTACCTTTGCAGCTTGATTGTGATATACCTTTGATAATGGACAGTCTGTAGATATTGCAGAAGTCCTTCTCTTAGGTCTCTCTTCAAGCATTCTCTAGGTCACTCACTGTTTCACACTTCACCAAATGTTTATGTTGGTAGAGGGCTTGTGAGTTAGGTGGAAAGAGCTGAATATGGTCACTAAGACTGATCAAATGTTTAGGTTTTATGTGCAAAAGCCAAATAGGCGAATCTTAATTACATAGCTGTAGCTGGCTTACAAGCAAAGGGAATTCAGTGCAGGCAGACTTAAGATTTCTTTAGCAAGTTGGTATAGTTTCTTACATATGTAATTCAATCATTTCTAAACTGTGAAGCAGTATAAATGCATGTTCCCAGGTGAAGGACTACATTGTTAATATCAGTTGTAATCACGTTACAAAGTGTACCACTTTTAGACAGCAGTAGTTTGGTAGCCCATTTGTAGTGCTGTTTATAAGTTTAAGAAATACATTTCCAAATGTGTTAGGAAATTAATTGAATATAGGTTCTGAAAATGCAGTTATTTATTGAATTGTATGTTTGTTAGCTGGGTTGGCATTTGGCATAATCATATGTCTCAGTTCAGTTCTAGTGCAATAATTTCCTAGCGTTCTTTAGAGTAGTACATTAGGAGTACTGCACTCCTGTGTGAGATATAAAAAAGTGTTTTTATGATGAACTTATAAGAAAATCAGAAGAGATTTATAGGGTACAATAATAAATAGTTTTCATGATGTTTTTGGAGATGCATACATTTCTATATATAGACAGTTACTCTAAAAATTAATTCTAGTTCATGAGCCTCTTTGATTTTTATTTATATATTTGCTATTTTCTTCCATCTTTGTTTAGATCTTTTTCTTTCACTATGTATTTTTATCCAGAACATTCTCCAAAGTAACGCCTTTCCAAAGTATCAGTCTTTTCATCCAAAGTAAATATTTATACAAAAAATGATTCAAAGTAAAGCGCATCCTTCAACATCACCCTATGTATTATGTCACTCCACAGTTGAAAAAGAATTCCATTGAAATGACTATAAACATTATGGTCCAGCTGTAGCCTCTAAGGTTATAGAAGTTTGATTTATACGTATGATAATATGACATTTTATGTATATTTTAAAATGTAATTGGAGCTATGACATAAAGACATAACACATAAGTGCTTGTGAATTTTTGGGTATTTTCCTATTAGGTTATATAAATATATAATCATATTATTTTCATCTTTGAAATAGTAATTACAGCATTCTTGTTTCCTTGCATTGCATAACGTTACTTTACATTACTACATATAACATTACTGTGGCTAAACCTATAATTTGGTTGAAAATCTTAATGTTTTGGAGACTTTTTTTTACTCTGAATAGTGTTCTGGATTTGAACATTGTTGAAAGAAAATAGCAAATTGTCTTGACTTTAAGTGAAAAAATACACACTATTTATTAAGACATGTATAAAGGGCATTAAAACCTTCTATCTGTGGATGATTATAGTGGCAAAACATTATATGTATGTCCTCAGAGATACATAAGTAGACCGTACAACTGTGGTCTTTCTAGACTACAAAAAAAATTAAGTACCTTTATTAGAATACATCGCATCATGTCTACTAAGTCTATTTGTAAATTTTTTACTCTCCACTCAGATTTGCACAACTACTTGCAAAAAGGATCTTCCCTTGTCCAAAATGTGTCACTGGTTCCTTTGTATCTCCCCTTTGTGTGTAACTTTGTTGGGTATTCTTTGTAGACAGTTTCTTTATATTCCACTAAGTGAGAATACCTGTTCCCTTGAAACCTCCTACTTAAGGAGCTTTTTACTCAGGACTGCTATATTATAAGTCAAATATAGGGACAGCCTCTGCAGAAAGTACAGATATTGCTAAACATTGCACATTGAATGCTTTTATTGCCCCATTTTACTGTAGGAGGACAATGTAAGCTTACAAAAAAACAAAAATTACTTATGTTTTTGGGGATGCTGCCTTAAGACCTACTTTGTGTATTCTGCCCATTGAGGAAACGTCTCTTTTCCGGTTAGTCCTGCTTAGTCTAGGCAGCCATGGGGAACCAGAAATGCTAAATATTTCCTTATACAAATGGGTTTATGTATACCTCATAGACTGAGTTAAACTTTATTTTGAGCATTTCTGAAATATTTTTATGCTAGTGTTACAGAAAGGAATTGTCGGTTGTTTCAAACTACACCTGGTTTCTGAAAGAGACACGTTAGTGACAGATTCCTTACCTTAGAATATCCCCAGGCGTCAGGCTGGATCCGGAAAAGTTTTGCGTAGCAGTACCCTTGCGCGTCGGTAGGCGGCGTCGTGCGGCTCCGCGTCCGTCGTCGGCGTCGTGATCGCCGGGATGACGTCGCGGGCAGTACTTAGGCGCCGCCCCTGCGCGCTGACGTCAGTTCTTCTTTTTCCGCGCCAGCAAGCGCAGATCCGGGAAGAGCAGTGCCCTGGTCAATTTTTGACCATACTTTTTGGTGATTTTTTCACTGTTTTTTCCAACTTAAAGGTGTCGTAGGGATGCCCGGCTTCAAGCGATGCGGCGCCTGTGCGCGGATGATGTCCGTCACCGACCCGCATTGGGAGTGTCTCTTCTGCCTCGGCCGAGGCCACGACACCGAGTCTTGTCCCGAATGCCAGGCCCTCAACCCGAAAGCTTTGCGAGAGCGGTCTCGAAAGCTCCTCGAGGCCCGGCATTCGGCTCCACGGAGGCCCCGGTCGCGTGAGAGGTCCAGGGGTCGCTCGCGGAGTGCACACCGGTCGTCGGCGTCGAAGTCTTCTTCGTCCGGTAAGTCTAAGCACAAGCAGTCCAAGAAGCATCGTCGCTCTCGGACTTCGCCTCGCCGGTCTCGCGACTCGGCTGAGGCCCCTCCCGGCACCGTCCCCGCCCCGCGGCCCCGGACTTGCCTGTGGAGTCGCCCCCGCCATACCCGCCCTTCCCGGGTTCGGGGCGGATCCGGCCAAGGTACAGGAGTTCCTGTCGGCCATGGCCCGCCTCTTCGGGCCTTCAGGCCCCTCCGGTGCGCCTTCGGGCCCCGCGGGCCCTGATGGGGTTGCTCCGGCGTCGCCGGCGGCTCCGGCGTCGCCCGTGCCTCCAGCCTCGATCCCGGCTTCGGCCCCGGCCTCGATCCCGGCTCCACAACCCCCATCGACGCCGGTCGACCTCACGACACCTCCGCCGGCGCCGATGTCTCCGGTGCTGTTCTCGACGCCGCCCTGGGCTCCGGGCGGCGTCGTCCCCCAGTTCCTTCCGGCTCCGGACATGGACCCGGAGCGACGTCGCTCGACGCCGGCTCCGGCGCCGATGGGACCTTGGGTCCCAAATGTCCCTCCTCCTCCTTATTTTGAACCAGAGGAGGACCAGGAGGACTGGGAGGGGTCTGATGACCCTCTGACGCGCAACTGTCAGTATGATGAGGACTGGACAGAGAGTCTAGGGAGGCCAGTGGTCTGGATACTTCCCCTGACACTGGCATGCTGTCTCCTCCCGTGGCTACGGAGGAGGGGGCCAATTTTAGTACGGTGTTGCGTAGGGCTGCTGGGGCCTTACGTCTCCAGCTCCCTACTTTGACGGTCAAGCCTAACATCTTGACAGAGGTGCTTCAGCCGGCAGCCTCCTCTGCGGAGACTGTGCTGCCGTTTAACGACGCCCTCACTGACGTTCTTTTGGGCGCCTGGTCCAAGCCCAACACAGGGGCTCCTGTGGATCGGAACGTGTCACGACGCCATCGCCCTGCTCCGGGCGACCCCTGTTTCTTTCTGTCCACCCCACTCCTGAGAGCTTGGTTGTCCAAGCCTCCGCTTCCCAAACCGCCTTCCCTACCGCTCCTCCGGATAGGGAATCCAAACGCCTGGATCAGTTTGGGAAGAAAGGTTTTCTTCCTCCAGTGCTGGCTTGCGGTCCGTTAACACCGCTTGTCTTTTGGGCCGATATACCCACTCCCTGTGGGATTCGGTGGCGGATGTTTTGCCCCAGTGCCCTGAGGAGGTCCAGGCACTGCTTTCCCGCGCCATTGCGGAAGGAAGGGATGCGGCCAAATACACTATCCGTTGTGGCCTTGACACCGCCGACTCGCTGGGCAGGTCGATTGCAACGACGGTGGCGCTCCGACGCCACGCCTGGCTGAGAACCACTGGTTTTTCAGGGGATGTCCAGAATACTCTCATGGACATGCCCTTTGATGGAGTCGGTCTTTTTGGGTCCAAAGCAGACCATGCGTTGGAGCGCTTTAAGGACTCACGGGCTACTGCCAAGTCCCTGGGCCTTTCTGCTACACGCCCTCCGCTGCCTTCTGCTTTTCGCCCCTATCGTGGCCACGGTAGGGGCGCCCTTCACGTCAGCAGCCCAGCCACCGGCCCGCGCAGCAGGCGTCTTCGCGTGGCCGAGGGCGTGGATTCCGCCGTGGCGGATCGGGCAACCAGCGTGCGGGTCAGGCCACCACCTCCAACCCGTCCGCGGCCTCCAAGCCCTCCTAGTCCCTCCTTTCAGGTGCACGGCACGCCAGTAGGGGCAGGGTCCGCCATCACCTTCCCCACTGGCGCACCATCACCTCGGACAGGTGGGTCTTGGACATTGTCCGAAGGGGCTACTCCCTCCCCTTCGAGACCACCCCCCAGCCATGCCACCTCAATTCCACCGCATGTCAGGGGATCACTTGGTGCTTCTACAGAAGGAAGTCACGGCCCTCTTGACCAAGAGGGCCATCGAGCATGTTCCGACCCCAGAAGTAGGGCGTGGTTGCTACTCCCACTACTTTCTGGTGCCCAAAAAGGACAAGGAGGACATGCGTCCTATCTTGGACCTCCGGAACGTCAATCGCTTCCTCCGGAAGGAGAAGTTCAAGATGCTCACCCTAGCTCAGGTCTTGACTGCCCTCGACCCTGGAGACTGGTTGGTAGCGTTGGACTTGCAGGACGCGTATTTCCACATCCCCGTCCTGCCGGCCCACCGGCGTTACCTTCGGTTCACGGTAGGCCCCGAGCATTTTCAGTTCACCGTGCTCCCCTTTGGCCTTACCAGTGCCCCTCGGGTGTTCACGAAAGTGATGGCGGTGGTCGCAGCTCATCTGCGCCGGGCAGGGGTTTCAGTCTTCCCCTACCTCGACGACTGGCTGCTGAAGGCGGGCTCGTCCCAGGCAGTCGTCTCCCACCTCCAGACTACGGCCGAACTCCTGCACTCGCTGGGGTTCTCCATCAATGTGCCGAAGTCGCATCTAATTCCTTCTCCACAGCTCCTTTTCATCGGAGCAGTTCTGGACACGACGCAGTTTCGGGCCTATCCTCCCGAGCGGCGAGTCCGGGATATTCAGGCTATGATTCCGATCTTTCGGCCTTTATCCTGGGTTTCGGTACGGATGACCCTGAGGCTGCTGGGCCTCATGGCCTCCTGCATCCTGCTGGTCAATCATGCCAGATGGCATATGCGGGCTCTGCAGTGGGACCTGAAATTCCAGTGGGCGCAGCACCAGGGCAACCTGTCCGATCACGTCCAGATCTCGGAGGGGACTGCAAAACAGTTGCAGTGGTGGCTCTCGAACCGGCAATGGGTCATGGGCAGATCCCTCTCCCTTCCCCAGCCAGAGCATACAGTTGTGACGGACGCGTCCCTTCTGGGATGGGGCGGTCACATGGGAGAGGCGGAGATCAGAGGCCTCTGGTCTCCGGCGGAGTCCCGGCTCCATATCAACCTTCTGGAGCTCCGGGCGATCCGGCTTGCACTCAAGGCATTCCTTCCCTCTGTCAAAGGGAAGGTGGTGCAGGTGTTCACAGACAACACCACCGCCATGTGGTACTGCAACAAACAGGGCGGGGTGGGGTCTTGGACCCTTTGTCAGGAGGCTCTGCGCCTCTGGACATGGCTGGAACATCAGGGCATGTTCCTGATGGTTCAACACCTGGCAGGTTCTCTGAACGCCAGGGCGGACGAACTCAGCCGCAGGTGCATGATGGATCACGAATGGCGTCTTCACTCGGAAGTGGCGCAAGGACTCTTTCTACAGTGGGGAGAGCCTTGGTTAGATCTATTCGCCACCGAAGAGAACGCGCAATGTCATCAGTTCTGCGCGTTGGAATTTCCAAGGCGGCACTCGCTCGGCGACGCTTTTCGTCGCGAGTGGAGTTGCGGTCTGTTGTACGCCTTTCCGCCTATACCACTTCTACCCAGAGTGTTGAAGATTCGGCACGACCGGGCCCAAGTCATTCTTGTGGCTCCGGACTGGGCTCGAAGAGTTTGGTATCCCGAGCTACTCAATATGAGCATAGATCCCCCGATCCGTCTGCCTCTTCGGGAGGATCTTCTGTCGCAGCAGCAGGGGACGGTCCTCCACCCGAACCTGTCCAGTCTACACCTGCTTGCGTGGAGATTGAGCGGCGGCAGTTGATTCCTTTCGACTTGCCTCCCGAAGTTTGTGATGTGATTCTGGCAGCCAGGCGTCCCTCCACTAAGGTGGTATACGCCGGCAGGTGGAACAAATTTGTGGCATGGTGCACAGCAAAGGCTGTGGATCCCCTTTCTGCCCCTCTTTCTGAGGTCCTTCTGTTCCTTCTCTCTCTGGCCCAACAGGGTTCTGCCCTGGGTACCATCAAGGGTTATCTTTGTGCTATCTCGGCCTTCCTCAGGCTCCCTGATCAGCCCTCCCTTTTCAAGTCCCCTGTTGTTAACAGGTTCTTAAAAGGCATTACTCACCTCTTCCCTCCTGTTCCGTTTGTAATGCCTCAGTGGGACTTGAACTTGGTTCTTACCTTTTTAATGTGCGCTCCCTTTGAGCCTCTGCATAACTGTCCTCTTCGTCTTCTGACTCTGAAGACAGCCTTTCTGGTGGCCATCACCTCCGCTCGGCGGGTGAGTGAGCTCCAGGCTCTATCTTGCAAACCTCCCTTTCTGTCTGTTCATCCAGACAAGGTTGTTCTTCGGACGCGTCCGTCCTTCTTGCCAAAGGTGGTTACTGCTTTCCACATTGGGCAGACCATCACTTTGCCCACCTTCTTTCCGCCTCCGCATCCTTCCAGAGAGGAAGAGAGGCTCCACCGTCTGGACCCAAAACGTGCGCTCTCCTTCTATATCGACCGCACAAAACACTTCCGGGTGGATGACCAGCTCTTTGTTGGCTACGTGGGCGCCAAAAAGGTCGGGCGGTGCACAAGAGGACCATCTCCCGCTGGGTTACCTTGTGCATCAAGACCTGCTATTCTTTGGCCAAGAAGGAGCCTCCTGTTGGGCTGCGTGCCCATTCCACCAGGGCAACGGCTGCTACCACGGCCTTGGGCCGCGGTGTTCCGCTGCCGGTTATCTGTCAGGCAGCTACGTGGGCCTCGCTGCACACGTTTACAAAGCATTACTGCCTTGACAGTCAGGTCCGGAGGGACGGCTTCTTTGGCCTTTCTGTCCTCCAGGACTTCCTTGTCTGATCTTTGTTCGCAGACCCACCACCGGGGTTGGTATTGCTGGGGTATCTATTCTAAGGTAAGGAATCTGTCACTAACGTGTCTCTTTCAGATGCACAAGTTACTAACTTGTGTAACGATATATCTGTAAGAGACAGTAGTTAGTGACAGATTCCTACCGCCCACCCATCCTCCCCGTTCTGCGAACTGATTTCTAGGGTTAAGGACATCCCTTTCAGGGCCCTAGTATTTTTCAGACACCTGTGTCAGCTTCTTGCATGGCTCTGCGTTCCTGGCGCGGAAAGTCGTGTACAGAACTGACGTCAGCGCGCAGGGGCGGCGCCTAAGTACTGCCCGCGACGTCATCCCGGCGATCACAACGCCGATGACGGACGCGGAGCCGCACGACGCCGCCTACCGACGCGCAAGGGTACTGCTACGCAAAACTTTCCGGATCCAGCCTGACGCCTGGGGATATTCTAAGGTAAGGAATCTGTCACTAACTACTGTCTCTTACAGATATATCGTTACACAAGTTAGTAACTTGTGCATTAAGGAGAGCAAAAATAAACAATAGCCAGTGATCCAAATGATGTACTGTGATCAGCTTCAGCATGACCAAGCATAAACTTGCAATTCTTGAGTACTAAAATAGGTTTGCATTGACTACAAATCATGAAGTTCAATGTATGTTTGTATGTATGTGAGTTATATGACCCAAACTTGGATAAAAAGCAAAGGAACGCTGTGGGACTGTTTCTACATTGTTCTTGGGGCGGTAACTTCTACTGTCCCTTAAAAGTAGACAATCGCTTATTGATTATCCCTTTCTCCAAGCCCTTGAGCTATTTCCTAATTTGGTGCTGAAAGCAGTGGAGGACAAAAATATGTCTGGGTGGGCATTCTTCTAGTTTTACCACTTTACCATGTGTCTGATTGTATTCCAGTTTTTCTGCAATTAATAAAAATGGCTGCCATGTGATTCACTGGCAGTGCATGCACAGAGCATTTTGATAAATGCACCCAGGTTACCTTGGGAATCCTTAAACACAATTCTATGTTTGTGACTAATGACCATGTGTTTTTGACACTGAATTTAAATATTGATTTATGTTTTCAAGCCTGCCGAGGATGAAGTGGTAAGACTAAAGCCAGCTTTGCATGCATTCATCTCTTGAGCTTCTTTTGCCATCACTCATTACATTCGTTCGTTTGTCCCTTCGCAGACATACGTTCCTTGTGGACCATTTTGATTTGCTTTGCTAGAGCTCTCTCCACTTGCAGGTCACATCACGCAAGATCTGAATGTCAACATATAGATACTTCACTGCCTGCCATTGGGGGCTTTATGGTTGCAAAGCACCCTTACTTTATTCCATGGAAACAATCATTGGTCGATGGCTGTTAAACTGGGCCTTCCAGTGCTCACCTGCGCCCCCAGAGATGGCCTGATCTGTTGTGATATTGGGAGATGGTGCATTTCAAACATGATGGGACTGCGGTGATATTAGTAACATATGCTAGTGACTTACGAGCACCTCCTCATCCCTAACAGCAGGGGTATTGACCATTCTCTCAATTTCTTTGCATGTCCGTTCACTCCTATTGGCCCTACTAGCATAACTATATTTGTCCTCTCACTGTAATGATTTAAGATAATTACTGCAGAAGTCCATAATATTGTGTGTATGCATAGAAGATGGGTCTGTGACAGCATGGTGTAGGAAGAATGATTATTAGCATATCTCTATATGATCACTTAAGTTCTGCTTTGTCCTAGTGGCATAGGGTGATACGCCAACTCATTTAGAAGTGGGATATGAGAACCCTGATCTATCTTATGATACAATCACAAGTTTACAGAGAGCAACAATTGCAACTGTATTTCAACTCTGCAAGACACCCCTGAGTAGTACTAATATAAAACCTTTGCGATGGCCTGTCACCTCATAAGGCTGCACATGGAATCAATGCTTATGTATTTGCCTGCAGCGGTGGACTTTGCCTCCCCACCTTTAAACCACTGCCCTTCCACCTCATGCCAGTGTAGGACCATCGGGAGTGGAAGCCCTGAATCACTAGCTCTTCTGTCACAAGGTTCTGTTTTTTTAGGGGTTACTGTGCAGGTTTCACCTGTCAGGAGGACTGCACAAGAGGAGATCACAAAGTGTGCCTGCAGACGTTCAAATGTATGTAGTTTTGTATGATAAGCATTAATGGGTCGCTTTTGGAATAACCCCTTGTTGACAAGTGCATCGTGTTTGTCTCATGAGCCTAATGCCACTTCCAAGATGAGCGCCTTGGAAAGGCTACAGTATAATTGCATAAACAGTTACTGCCATTCTTCTTAACCAAAATCAAAGCTGATTTGGATCTGAAGCTATCTGTCCAAGATGTTCACAAAAGTGTTCAAATACAACTGCAGCTGCCTGTGCTCACTGCAGCTTTATCGCGGAACAGCTGTGTGAATTCAGAAGGAATTGGATATGAGAGCCAAGGAATCGCATCTTGAGATCTTGTTCAGGCATGATGTCCATATTTGGTCTGTGACCTGTACATTTTGGAAAGATCTCACAAAAGCTGAATTTAGAGAAGACCTAAGCATGACCTCTTTATTGATGCTAGTAATATATTTAGATAATTCAGAAAATTCAAAATCAAACGTGTGTCATAGTGCTTTCTTTTTCAGTGAAAATGTGTATTGGGATTTAATTATTTTAACTGTTTAAATCTATTTTTGTTCTTTATTTCATTGTATGTTTTTTTACTTACCCTACGCAATCACTAGTAACCTCTGGGATGTTTCCTTAGTAAGTGCAGATTCTTGAGTCACAGTCAAGAAATCAAGGAAAGCACCCGCATTGCATTTGGAAGAAGCAGCTTCATGCTAGTCACCTCCTTTAGTCGGTGACCGTAGAGGGAAGTGCAAGAAGCACAAAATGCTAAAACAAAATAAATGGACAGAAAGCATTCAATCTCTCTGCCAATGGAAAATCTAACCAAACTAAAAAAACAAAAAGCTACCCATTTTTGCCTCCTCTTTTAAATATTGATGGCTTTTTGAGCTGCTTGGTCTGGACCTAGCATGCTGCTGCCAGCAAGTGTGGTGGAGGCTTTTGATTCCGGAGTGCATGATGCCTGGATGCTAGACAGTGCCTAGTGGAGCAAATGACTGGGCCACCAAGTGGGCTGAAACGACCTCCAGAGCCAAAGAGCTCCATGATGATGATGCCGAAATCCAGTGGTACTGAGGTGGAGTTGGGATGCTGAGTGTGAGGCAGCCTCTGGTGGATTCACTGTCTGGCACAGTGGTAGGAGAGGTGATGGTAAAGAAGTGTTGGACCTGACAAAGGACAGAGGCACATGGCCACGATGCTGCCTGCCTTGCACGGGAAGGAACACTTGGTGGCTGGCGGCACATGGTCTTGTCATTGGGCTCATCCTTCTCAAGAGATTTGCCTGGTGGTGCATAGGCTGGGATGTAGTCTGTCCATTTTATCAAGCGAGTCAGCACTGCATTGGGCCCATAAGGACTTGTGTGCCCATTAGACCGCCTAGGCAATGTGAAAGTGAATCACAAGATGGAAGTGCTGGGGCCTTGCTGTTTTGGGGATGGCTGGGGTAGATGGCAGCCCCGGGTTGGTTCTGCAAAATGTATGGGGATGGGCTGGGGTGGCGGTGGAGTTTCCCCAGCGAGCACTTAGAGGAAAATGTGATCAGACCGCAGTTCAGACGTATAGAATGGGCTTCTGCCATCCTCCCTTTGAGGAACTTGTCCTTGCCTCTGAAATGGGTAGCTTGCGTCCTGGGTGATGACAGACATGAACATCCCTGCTCCTGTGTTGCCTAGCTGATGTGGGACCATATACAGAGTGTTGTTGGCTGACCGGCAGGTGCCATGATTGAAAGCGATCATGAGCCAGGCTCTCTAATGCGGGGTCTGTCCTCTTTCCATTATCCTGCAGACTGGCAGTCAGACAGACAGTCAGGTGCATCATCGTGATGGTGGATGGGTGCGGACTGCTTGCTGGGCACTGGGGCTGTGTCGCAGACAGAGAGGATGATTTGTCAGCTTGAGACAGAGTGGAGAGAGTTGTTCAGGGCCTGGTTCCCTTGCTGCTTCCCTAGCCAGACAAAACACTGTAGGGTGTGAATTATCAGAGGTCAACGTGACTACATGCTGTGCAGATTCCACATTAAAAACAACTTGTGATGTAATTCTACCATCTAGCGGCCCTTCAGGACCTATCTCTGGCAAACCAGAACTCTGATGAATCGATGTAGCGAGAAGAAAATATGTGGTACTTTTGCAACTATCCTGAAGGCAACAAGTTCCACTATTCTACTGGACAAATATGATAAATCATTAGGGGTGCAGTGGACTACTTTGCAGATCGTCTACCCAGCAAAGACATGGATAATTTTCTGGAGGTAGTGAATGAAGGCAAACTTGCATCCTACTAGATTATAGGTGAATCGGTTGATGTTTCCGATCGGTCATCTGATGGTCGCTGTCGAAGTGTGTGTTTGAGGAGGCCCTCTTGGCTTCAAGTCAAAGGCCTGAAACCCAACAGACTGCAAAAAAAAGTCTGACTCTTCTCTGTTCCAGCACACCTCTATTTGGATTGCACGTCAATGACAAGACATTGATGTGGAAGCTGAGACCTTAATGCAGCAGGTTTCAAAACCTTTCAAAAGGATAGGAAATTCTCATGACCATGTTAAACATTCAGATTGCAGATACCACCACCGAATTATGAGCCCTACTTCCAGCCTACCCAGTATAGCTCTCTATCAGCCCAGTCCCACTTTCGCCAAAGAATACCATTAAGAGGACAGCAGTCATCGTTTGCAGCCGGACAAATCCACAGTACTGCACTCAAAGAGTTCCTTTGCCCTCACAATTACCTGCTGCAGTGAGGGGGTGAATGTCATTACCGCAAAGAGTGTAATACATTTGCAAGCAACAGTAGGTTGCTCTCTATTCTGAACCAAGGGTTAGAAGCATAAACCTTCGCATTCAACAGCTCCTTCAGTACTGTCCAGCCATTCCCACCTAGACCTTCCCAAAAAAGAAGTAAGAACATAAAAGAAAAAAGCAATAGAGTGAGTCCCAAAAATGCAGTTGAACAAATGCCTATAATTAAGTATTTAAGTAGTGCAGAGTAGACCTATTTTGGATTTAAGAACTGTAAACAAATTGTTGGGAAAGAAAAGGTTTAGAATGTTGGTGAAGCATCGGCTCTTCCCTCAGATTCATCAAGGAAACCAGTGGTGCTCAACAGATCTTCAAGATGTATACTTTCATATGCCATTTGGCCAGAAATTCAGAACACTTCTAAGGTTTGCATTCAGTAGAGCACTTCCGGTGAAAATTCCTGCTGTTCAGCCTGAAATGTGCTTAGGTGTGTTCTTAAGAAGACATGCCTGTTTTTGCACCTGTGTCTGAAATCCGCGATCCCTGGTGCTGGTGTGGAGGTCTGAGGCCGCAATATGCTTGGTGGTGCCTCTGTGGCACCACCAAGTAAATTACTAGTTGGCTATCAGCCATCCTTTTCATGGCGGTGAGGCCTAAAGGCCCATAGGTGCGAATGGTTTTGCATTACCTATTTTGGAATTGCCTAGTTGGGAATCGCAAATTAAGTAATGCAAAACCAAGGGTGCCCGGGGGCCCAAGGCCCCCCTGAAGCACCCTAAACATTTTTTTACATGTAAAGTGCACACATTCGGCCACACGGCACTTTGAAAAATGCTTATTTTGTGCATTTTCAAAAATTGCACATGGTTACCATTGACTTAGAGTTGATGGTAATAGCATTTCCTAAATTTAGAAAATGCTTGGTACATGTGGTTAGAGAATCGCAAATTGCGATTTCCTGTTTGTTGTCGCAATTTTAGGTAATCGCAAAAAATTGCGATTACATAAAATGCACTGCCAAAGCCTTTCATACGTCTTGAAAGGCTATTTTGCATTAAAATTTAGCGATTCACACCGTTTGTGAATGCAAAATAGGTTGATACATGTGGCCCTTTATTTTTTCTAAGTGATTTGCACAATCCTCTGCCCTTGTTAAGATGTGTATGAAGATTTGCAGAAACCAGTAGTCTGAATGTAGCTGGCTGTATTTTACCTTACTAATATCTTAACGTTACTTGCCTTGGACACGTCCATTGTATGTGTACGGTAGCTTTGAAGCACCTTTACTGTAGCGCCTGATCTGTATTCTGCATTCCAGTCACTCTGAGGCAGTATCCTCTAGTCAACCTCCCGAAACACTGGCTCCCTGTTAAGTTTACTTTAGTGAAATATTCATGCACAAACCCAAGGTATTCCTGAAAAATTGACCCAACTCTAAATGAAAAGACTGGATTACGAACAAGCAGGATCAAAACACACCAAAGGAAAGAAAGCAGAACGATTACCACAGAGAAACTTGCCTTTGGTAATCTGGGCACTATATATTGCTCGCCTGTCGAGCATCCATAGAGAAATTGTACAGCAGAACTCAGCCAGAATCTGGAACTGTTGTACTGTAGATTTTCAACGAGGGCACACGTCAAACAAGGTACAGTTCATTTCAGAAATGTCTGTCTCTGCTTACTAAAAGTCCAATGTGAAGTAATATTGTCTTTAGGAATGTCCCATTGTGGTGCTGAAAAAGGAGTGTAGTGTTAGAATTTGCACAGACTGTGTTTGGATTTTGAGGTTAAATTCATTCGTAAGAGGCAGCAGGAAGCCACCTACTGTGTACATTGTTGTTGTGCATTAAAGTTGATGTTTTTCCGCTTTTCTGTGTGCTCGATATTCATAGGTATAGAGTCCTACCACATTTTAGAGATGTCGCTTGAAATGTAATGTACTTTTCATGGAGGTTTCATTGTAAAGAATGGAGTAACCAAGCCCAGGGTGTTATGTGTGCATCTAAGAAGGCCTCTCCAAGTGCTGCTTCCAACCTTAGACCTCCACACTACTAGTAGAAGCAAGAATGTTTCCTTTATGTTGCATAATGCCAATAAGCTGAGACTAATCCCCCAGGATAGAAGTATTATTGTGGTTCGTGGTGGCGCTCTCTGACAGCTTACACCTGCTGGTGAGGGCTAAGTGTAGACTTGTGTGTGCCTGCCAGGGCGTCATCCCTTCGCCTACCGCCCTGCAGTGCTTCCATGGAGAAGAAGCCTTTCAGGAGGATGTGTGTTTTCTTTATGGTGGTATGAATCCTCCTAGTGCATGTGAGGAGAGAGGGTAGATACGGCCCACGCCAGCAGGGCCGGCATTTAGCATGGGCGAGCTGGGCCTACCCCATATCTGCCAACCTTCAGAACGGCAGAGGAGCAACCAGCAGCAGTCTGGTAAAGTGTAGTCAACACTGTTCTGATGTCTGTTTTTGTCCTTTCTTTTGTCCCCCTTCAACTTCCTCCTAACCCTCCCATTTTCCCTTCATACTGATAATTACAGATGACACATAGGGGCGTGGGGCACCAAATTGTGTTTCACCCATGGCTCTATCATAGGAAAGGCCAGTTCTGCACGCAAGGCATGCTAGGTTACAAACGTTTTTGATACTCTGTTGTAAAACCAACATCCTATATTATTTCTAGTAGCTGGTTGTGGCTCGTCCTAGGGTTCGTTATTTCCATGTCACTCGACAAGATGATGAACTGGAACCTTTTCACTCGGTGTTTAAAGGGTATATTCTGGTATAGGAAAGTGAATGCTGGGTGAATATAGGAGATTAGTTTGAAAAATGTACTTCAAAATATATTTTGTTTCAAACCTTTATTGGAAAACATTTTGTTAGAAATTGATAACGGCATGCCTATCTTACATTTTGATCGAAAGCTTTAATTTTAAAAAAATCAGCAAAATAATTTAAAACTGTTTAAAGAAAATACACCACCTAGACCTGGCCAAAATATATTTTGTTTCAAACCTTTAGTGGAAAACATTTTGTTAGAAATTGAGAACTATATGTCTATTTTACATTGTAATTAAAAGCATTAATTAAAAGAAATTCTGCAAAATAATTGAAAACTGTTTAAAAAAAACACACCACCTCGACCTGACCATAACTTAGCCATTTAGCATTATCTTGTCTGTCACATCTTCATCTGGGCAGCATTAGTATTTTAACTCAAGCATTGGGCATCTTGGTTGCAAGCCCTATGTGATGGTAACAGTAAGTTGTGGCAGTTGTCAAAGTTCAAATTGTAAATGTTTGACCAACCCGAATGCTTTTCTAACCAGTTATTTGATGATAATCTCTTAATAACGGACCAGGGACGTGCTCTTCTTGTTTAGCCAAGTGGAGCTCTGAGTTCCAGCTGAAATATACTCGATAGCTTGGGATCCTCTTCCATCTGCTGACCGTCCCATGCCAATGTGAAAGTGTGATCTTATTTGTAGATGAAGCTTGCAGGACTTGTGTCGTGTATCGCAGTGTTTAGGCCTATCACCTCTTTTGCAGAGAAGCTGTACTCTCAACCAAGATGGGTCTGTTTAGAGAATGGGATCAGAGAGAAAAACATGACCTTTGGAAAAGAAAATATTAATTGGAGAACCAGAGTGCTTTTAATAAGAGCTGATTGCAGTCATTGTTAAAGGGGAGGTTTCAAGTTCATTAGAGTCCTCCTGAAATCAGGATCCCTGGAGGCATTGTTGACAATGTGGGATGCTATTTCAGCATACTTTGCCTAGACTGTATCAACTGCCTTTAAAACTGCACTTAGACAAGTATACTGCATGCCTTAAAGTATCACCTTAAGTTTTTTGGGCTAGAAACAACCATTGCGCGAGGTCCTCTTTCACATCCAAGCATAAAAAAAGTAAGTGCTCCATTTTGGTACCAAGAGCAATCTCTGTGAAAGTTTTGAAGGCCGGGTATATATGGTTGGGGGGCGGGGGGGGGGCTTCTGCCTATTAGTGCTGCATCTGTAATAGGCTGAGTTACATCATTCTAACATTGGTTTTTGGCTCATCTGTACCCTACCCCCTCTTCCATTTCGGCATCACTACCTCCTGCAGTTCATTGCATTGTACTTATATGTGGAGAGTGGTAGTGAAAAACCCCTTCCTCCTGCCAGAAAAGATAGTTGTCTTTATTAACAGTGACAGAAGAGATATCTCTTATTACAGTTTTGCCCCGCTCCCACTCTTTGGTATAATCTATTCAGTCAAGTGTGCTGCTGTATTGAAGCGTCCGACTTGACAATCTCTTTTGCTTTGCAACAACAAACCTCCAAAGCACTGTTTTTTTATGCAAAGCAAAAGACTGTACTGTGCAGGTAATGTTCTTTCGGTGCGTCATTGACCTGACTGGCTTGCAAGTGAGTGGAATAAAATACAGTGATATTTGCCTGCCCTAAATAGGATGAGGAAGGTCCTACTGTAACCAAGGATCCCAGTAGTGGTTGGGGTGTGAGGTCAAGGGTTTCCACTGGCAGAGCCGACATAAATCCAGCAGGTTCCTCCATCTCTGGATGAGATAGGTTAACTAGATTGGTGGGTGGTGAATCTGCTGTTTTTGGCAGATTCCCTGTGTCTGCCAAACTCCAAATGACTCCATTAATCTACTGAGCAGTTCAAATACATGGCAGTCGAGTTGGGACTATGCGGGAGCCGTTGGTCCACAATTTTCTAACTTTCATTGAGACCACCAAGTTTTCCATTATTTATTACATATACTATTTCTGTTGCACCTTGACCTGACATCAATATCTCCCTACCAAAATCTTGACTTGCACCTTATCCTGCTGTCAGTCACGTGCCCCCAAATGTGTTTGAACTGAAGTTAGAGTAGTGATTTAATGCAGTCCAGAAAGTGGGAAGCAAGTTTGGTGGTATGTAGGAATTAACAACAGGTGCAACTTTTTATAGGGAGTTATTTATATAGGGCCAGAATTTTGTAGGCTATATTTTGGTGTCTGTTTTTGCGAAGTTATCTTATGTTGTTTGTCTCGTCAAATCCTCTTGAACTTTCAGCCTTCTTACGATTGCCTCATACACAAAGATGAAACACAAGCCTTCAGATATATCTGATCATTCTACGACACAAAGCTAAAGTCCCAGTGCCGTGATGTACCCATTGTTGTATGTGGCATGCTCATTTTAAGTTGAGAAGCTCACAGTTGTCTATCCTTTCCCTCTTTTGGCATGTTAGCTGTACTATTATTTCTTGATTCCCATCCTACATTTTTGTTTCTTGACTCGATTGTTGCCATACATTGCGGTGCCTTACAAGTCAAGTTCTTGTCTCTTGGTCTTCCTGCTGCGTTTTTGTTCCATTGCCCTCTATGTCTTGCTCCTTCAGAGACGAGAGAGCGTAGTTGTAAGCCCCATTGTAGAAATGGAAAAAGTTGACAATGAAGTTGAAATGGTAACAATCCCACCAGTAAGTACGCACCTTTAACATACTTTGCCTGCCATAACTCTTTGTTTCATTCATAATGTGTTGCTTGCTTATCAAATTTGAACCTGCAAAACCCACATAGTTGGCATTGTGTTTTCTCCTTTTTGTAAATATCCAAATTTCTATGTATGCACATGTCCAGGTTTTAGCTTGGCACTGGTGGTTATTTTGTAAGACACAATGAGATGTATGAAACGTATTCCAAATCGGGCAATTACAACTCTATAACTCGAGTATCGTCGTTCGCCAACTCACAGCGTAACCAGTAGAATGATTTGAGTGGCTATGTTGTGAGCTATAGAACCACCAAACTGGAGATCTTGTCTAGTAAGCCTCTGTTAAAAATATTTTGTCTGTAGGTAAACTATTCTAATAGTTTCCTCTTCAAAGCAAACTACGCAACACACTGTGGCAATTGCAGAGACATTAGCTTGTAGCATTGTGGTGCTGCGAAACCTCCATTGACTAAAGTGCAATTGTTCAGCTGCTTCTTGCTGGTCATTAAACTTCGCTTACTCAGCAGACGGAAATTGCAAAGAAAGTCGAGTTTTAGTAAGGGATCACTGTCCTAATGAGTTGAAAATGGGTCCTGAGAATGGTCTATAATAGTATACAAAATGATACCCTTATTGCGGTATCAAACTGAAAGCTAGGTTGTTTAGAGAGGAGGGATCTTGGCTCACCCTGTTTCTTCCACTTCACATATTCAAAACATACATTACAATAACTGATGCAAGCAAGGTAGCATGAACATCCATTAAAAGCTCATGTGATTCCAAAACGTGGTGGAAAACAGAAGTGCAGAGACAAACAGGATCTGGGAAAATGAACCAGCCCTCATTGTTGATGAAACGGTGTCACCTTTCTGATAAGGGCAAAATATACAATGGGTATTTTCAGTCCTGACCTAGCAGCTGTCCATTTTAGTGGAACTCGGTTTCTTTCTTTCAGGGGAGATTTGAAGTGAGTCAGTGCTATTGACAAATGATGAGTGACAGAACCATGGAAATGACTAGTGACCCCATAGGGCGGTTGGTGGCTTGGCAATGTAGTTATATCACTATTCAGTAATTAGGCTTTACCTAGAAGAGCTTCTCATCTCCAAATCTGAGAGTCAAATTGGATTTCTTCTGATGAATTCAGAGTAGAAGTAATTATCATTTGTATTTGACATTTTTAAGCTCACAATTTTACATTGAAGTACTTTTTGTAGTCCGGGGATGCCATTCAAAATAATTCTGTGGTTGCCTTCACCGACTGAGTTTTGATTTGGTATTTGGAGCTCTGTTGACCAGTAATTGAATGGTATTGTATCTCAGGCGAACAAAGGTGTCAGCTTGGATCCATTGCGAAATTTGATGGCTGAGGCTGGAGGGCTATATCGAGGGTCGACATAGCTATTTTACATCCCTTTTTACTTCTGTACTATGTGGTTACAGAAAGTAGCTAACACTTCCACCAACATGATTCCTTTACCTGGGACAACACTGTCCAGATTCACCATGTGCATTATAAGAGCTATGATTGTCTAGAAGACACTGCTGACAACCATCTGATTTGGCCAATAAGCATTTCCGGAGACTGAACTATGTTTATTCCATAAAAATATGGAACCCTTCTTTTTCCAACCAGTAGTCGCCATGTCATCTTGTGATGGAATCAGATCTACCTATGAAAGCTGTTAATCCAGAGCTATGCGCTGCTGGCACCAATGCACATGTGTAGGTGTGGCTATGTGACCATCCTCCGTTCCTTGCACAAGTATGCATAATGGACAGTTCCCCTTTTCTGTCAAACATTGTGAACTGAATACCCTCTTAGCTTGCACTTGCATATTGTATGTCATATGTCCTCTACCCCACATTTGCCTGGGGGAGGTTTGCTATTTATATCAGTTACGATAGTACCCATTCAAATGAGTGAAGTCTGTATATCCCATGGGGAGTGGAAAACCTATTTCTATGTCTAATACTTTGAAATTAAAATATGCAGGTCCTAAGGGAGGCAACTCAAACATTAAAAATTACTCCAAGCAATCCCCAGAGCAGGGCACATTCATCAAAGAGTTGGGCATTTGCCAATAATGGAGGAAACACCTCACAGGAGCTACACTTTGTGTTCACAGATGATGAATATATTGTGTCTCGGGCTTGTCATTATTGATGTCAACTCCCGAGTTAATTTTTTCTATACTCCAGAGTTAATGGCAGTTCAAGCGGTGCGGGGTTAAACATCTGCAATTTACAGAATCTGCAGGGTTCTTATCTGTAGGGGAAGATCTCCCGCCCTGAACTAGCTTAATGTAGGAAATATCAGGGAATATCTATCGTCCTATAATCATTGTGTATTCACTACAAATGGAGTTAAAAAAATATCTGACAGATGTAGATCCTTACAGATTCTCCCTCAGTATTTATTAAAATTATCATGACATACTTTGACCATTTAGAGGTTGACATGTTTAATTGCGTAGTATTTTAGGCAGTTTCTTCAGGACTGAAGGAAAATTGTGTGGAAAACGGTGGTTTGTAATTGTTTTTTTGTGACTTAGTAAAAAACCATTACAAGATGACCACCAACCTTGCACTGCAATCATGGTTTTTCTTACCAACCGGAAGGGAGGAGTGGGCCTCACCTTCGCTGTCGGGATCCGTTGAGGCTCTGAGCATGGTTGCACCAGTATGGAATCTTGCAAGTGGGCAGCCATCTGACCGGCTCACTGAACATCAGGGCTGACTTTTTCAGTTAGCATTATCCTACCGACCACGAGTGGCATCTTCACCTCGAGGTGAACATCCTTGCCCTGAAGAGAACATCTTTGCCCTCTGGAGCATTCATCAAAAGAATCATTTCAACGCTCAGGAGAATACTCACTGCCCTTGGGTCTTGCCCTTCAGTATCCTTTGCCGAGAGCCTTAAGTGTGTGTTTAAGTTGAGGTGGAATTTTCCGGTTCTTTATGCATTAACTCCCATACCATTTATTCCTTGGGTTCTGAGGAAGATTTGCCAGAACCATGCCTAAACTTCTTATCGCCCCGGACTGGCAGAGAAGGGCATGGCACGCAGGCATTCTGAAACACTCAATGTGTCCCCCGCTCTATCTACCTTTCAGGTCGGACCTTCTCTCCCAGTTGAAGGGGTAGATTTTGCATCCTAATCTCCAGAGCCTCCGCCTTAATGCCTGGAGATTGAGCGAGAACACCAAAGTTCCTTGCAGATGCCCTGAGAGGTGTTCGATCATATTCTTTTGGCTTGCCACCCCTCCACAATGTCAGATTATTCTGAAAGGTGGAACACATTTGACATACAGATCAGAATGGAAACACCTTGAAGGCGATCCTGCCAGAGGTTCTTAGTTTTGCTCTATTTGTGCCCCAGCAGGCTTCTGCAGTGGACACAGTCAAGAGATACATTGCCGCCTTGTCAACATTTATCTGCCTTCTAGACCTGCCATCTCTTTTCAAATCCACTATCATGGTCGGGTTCTTGAAGGAGCTGACACTTTTCCACCAACTCCCTTTGTGATGCCCCCAATGGGACTTCAATCTTGTTTTGACATTTTTGATGGGTACTTCCCTTGAACCCCTTCTCAATTGCCACTTGCATTTCTCAGCAAAGTCCTCAGACCTAAAGCGGATTTCCTTTCCAAGGTTATGACCCCTTTCCACCTAGGGTAGACCATCACCCTTCCTTCCCTTTATCCTACACCCCATTCCATCTAAGAAAAGGAGAGATTGCACTGGCTGGGCCCATGGAGGGACGCATGAATTTGATCTGGTTTGATGATCAGCTCTATGTGGGGTATGCAGGCAACAAAAAGCGCTAGGCAGTTCAAAAGAGGGCCTTGTCACACTGGGTCATTTTGTATATTGATATGTGCTATGCCCTTGTCAAGAAGGAGCACCTGAGGGACACTGCTCTCATTCGACCAGAGCAAAGTCTCCAACCTCAGCGCATACAAGCGGTGTTCCTGTGGCTGAGATCTGCCGTGCTGCAACATGGGCATCTCCTCACAATTTTTGCAAAGCATTACTGATTGGACTCTGAGGTGAGGAGGGATTGCCATTTCATACACCTGGTGCTCCAGGTGTGTGTTCCTCATCTGACCATTATTTCATACTGCCTCAGATTTGATTAGTGCTTCCTCGGATGAAATGGTTGGGGAACAGATTTCGGTTCACTGGGGTGGATGCTGTATGTCTCCAGGGACCTCCCCCTCGTGCCACTTCAGTTGCTGAGACTGCTCCATCGCCCCCTACCAGCATAGGAGAACTATGAAACGTTTCTGAATCCAGTCTGGCGCACGAGTATGTAAGAATTATGCAGGTAGATGGAGCATTCAACAGAAAGATTGTTACTGAAGGTAAGTAACTTTTTCTTTAATAAGCATTAGCATAAGAAAAACCAGTACAAGGTGTCCACTGTATTTGTGTCCTGACGCCCGGTGGTCAACTGTGGGGAAAAAACATTGGCAAATCCAATAGGTCGCGGCTCGATATCAATGATGAGATCTATTGTCTTTGCCAGTGCTTGTTATGTAGATGTGTTTTTAATTGTGGGTGTTTGAAAACTTGATTTGATACAAAGCAGTGAGTAAGCTAGACACTCTTTCCAATGACACACCACCCAGCTTTGAAGGCACTCTCTTTGAAAAGGCATCTGTCCTAATGAAGAGACTGTCGCTATCTATGAGTTGAAGGCCTCTTGGGACCAACATTTTGCCTACTCCTGTGACCCTGGGTCACTCTTAGTTCAAGTCTAATTGCTTGTCAGGATGAAGAGATTCTAGCTAGGCATTATACTATACTGTCCTTCTAACCCTCTAGACATAGTGGCACTGTAAGAGGATGCACATGCCCATCTCCAAGAATTTGCCTGTAGGATCATATTTCACTCCATTTTTGTGGCTCTGAGGAGTTGGAGTAGGGGTTGGGAGTGCACCAGCATATTGAGCTAACCTTTTTTCAGGCACCTTTTTAGCACACACACACAGCTGACAAAGCTTGTTCTGCGCCAGACTACTTCTTTTCTTTCCCAATAGCCGAGCTTCACTCTGCAAACGAGGGCCCTCCACTTAAGAGGAAGTGAAATAGGCTACACTCTTCTGGAGTTCTGGTTTCACCTCACAACTCACTGGTACACAAGTGCTACAGGAAGAAATGCAAGAGGCATAAAGGCCCGACCGCCGTTATGCCATGCTGGCTACTCCTCTGGGGTGGCAAGGAAGCTCTTGTGTCTTCCCCACCCCATGCCTTCTCTTGCCCGCAAAGATGATCACAGACAGTGGCTTGCCCTCCATATCTGTGATATGACTTCACCAGACCAGTTCAGTACAGGGATCTCCTTTAACGTACCTTAATCTAGAAGGATTGGATCCCTGGGCTAAGCTTTGTATAGATGTCTTTGGAATACACTCCTTTCTGAAATTGTCATCATCCATGAAGTACATTGCAAACAAAGAGACCCCATCATACTAACAGTGAACTGTGAGCCCATATTTTAAAGCACCTTTTAGGGGGAGACATTGTTGAAGTGGGGAGGAGGAGGAGGTGGAGGCATCCTCCTGACTCCCACTAAGACCTGCCCTTGTATCCCTCGAATGGTGTACCATGATATCTTGCTTTTCATCAAGTCCTATTTTCTCTTGCTGTTGGCCCCCTCAGTATCTACATCCTTCATGTTTCCTCCTGCCTCTTGCTCTCTCTAGCTCATCCTGCTAACTGGATGGCTATCCGAAACACACTATCTCGCTTTCTAATGATGTACTACCATTTTGGACTTGGCCACACGTTTCACAATGCTCTTTCCATCTGTCTTCTCCCCTTCTCTTTTTCGTCAATGCTGTACCCCCTTTCTGGGCTTTGAGGTTTGCTTAGGAAGGCGTAAAGTACTACATTGACAATATCCAGACTTCAGGATTCCAGTTGAACTTAAAGTGGTTTTGCCTATTTGTTCTAATCCCGCCTTGTGTAGCACCAGTATCTGTATCTGCAGGGATTGCTTCAGTAACTGTACTTCCTATTCCGGTCACACACTTCCTACCTCTCTGCCAGTGCTCATAGCATTGATCCATGATCTGATTCCATTCTTACTGGAAAAGCTTTTCAACCCGAGTCCCTCCGGCCGCTCTCAAGCAGCTGAGGTTGGCAGTGCAGACCACACGACTGGTAATTTACAATCCTGAAAAAATTGCTTTAGACACTCTCCATAGGGACACTAGCACTTTTGTGCCAGAGAAAGCAGTTGTATGCTAGGTTACTGTTGTATATTAACACAAACTGTGACACCTTGTGTTCTTGGTCGATAGAAGTCTCAGGTCCCTCATCGCATACCAGTTAGGAGTGTTATGCCTTTCTTTCCAAGCCCCGGCAGTCGTGTGGTTTCCAGGATCCTTAAAAAATAAGATCTAGGGCACCAAGGAGTATGAGGTGATACTCTTATCCCCAGCCTGGCCCTAACAAGGATGGCTCTGGAACATGATACACCACCTAGAGGGAAACAGTTGTATTAGACAAGGCATTCTTCATATTATCTTCAACTGCTTGGTTTGAGGTTCTCCTTCCTTAAAAGCTTGCTCTTGCCCCCTTAGGCCTTTCCTCTGGTGACCATGATTCCCTGCTAGCTGAAAGGATATACTCCACTAGGCTTTGATACCCATTAGTAGAATGTTTCATGTCTTGCCTACTGGGAAATGGTCAGTTGGGGCATCAGCCTTGTCCTTGCACGGCTGATGCACAAGCCCTTCAAACCAAAGGCGCCGTCTGGTATGAGCCTGCCTTCATGAGAAACCGGGTTCCTTATTGCTATTACTTTGTCTAACCTGGTAAGCGAGCTTGAAGTCTTATTTGCGTCTCAGCCATGCAGCTTTTTCTACTGGGGCAAGATGGTGTTCAAGACTTATCCCCTCCTTCATCCAAAAGTGTAATATAAATGTCCTCTGTCTAGATTAGGTATGCAACATCAATGTCGGACATGCTCCTCGTTTCTGTCTGTCTTTTCCGACAAGCCTTTAGATACATACGTTGGCCTAAGCATAGGAAATGGAGTTTTGAAAACCATCATTAGAAGATGGATTTTTTCCTGTCTGTTCTATTGCTATTCCTAACAGGGGGGCATCGATCGTTTTGAATATCTCTGCACATTCCACCACAAGCTAGATTGCATCTGAAATATTCAAGGCGGCTCTGTGATGAGCTCACATGCAGTTCAGCCAAGGGATATTAAGTATTAAGAAATGTGGTTGCTTAAATTGTTGGCTGTCTAATACTGCTGCTGCCCTTTTCTCTTCTTGCTGTGCAATCTACCCATAGGCTGGACATATGAGAGTGACAGAGTAATAATCCATTCCTCCTACTCTTAGGATTTTCCCTGTTCTAAAATCCACCTTCTATTTTTTTTAATAGATTTTTATTGACATGCTCAGGGTATAACATCATACAGTAATTAGGTCACATTCATGCAGATCCTACAGACATTAGGCCCAATGTGGGACGAGTAGGGGTACATTAGACTTGCACAAGGCGACTCAAGGCCTGGGAGCCTCCAACGTGCAGCAGGATCTGGTGTGTCGTGTGAGGATCTAGGAGTGCAAGCTGAGAATTGTCATTTTTGCTTTAGTGCCATCTAGAATGCGGAATCTATTCTGTAAACAGCTAGAACAGCAAAGGAAGGAACTAAACACACTGTAGGTGCAAAGCTATATATATTTAAAATAGGCGTTCCTGGGAACCTACTCTAACATTCTAGGATTTTAAGCCATTCCGAGTCGTGGAATGCTTGCCCCAGGGAGACTTCTCATTTGGTCTGCAGACTTGTTAGTGCTGGAAGGGGGGGAGGGTGTCCTGCACAAACGCCCCATATAGCCAGTTCACTAGTCACCGGCCACTACCCACAGAGTGTATTTTGTGTAGTAACGGCTGCTGGGCTGGTTCCAGGTCCCGGACATTCCAGTGTTGTTGTAGAGTCGCTTTGCGCGCCCCTTAAGACAGGAAAGCCCCACTGTGTAAGCTGTAGTGGTCCTGGAGTTCTTGGAATGACATTAGTGTCCCATCTGCACAAAGGTGGCCGAGCGTGGTAATGCCGGCTTCCTCCCATATTTCTAATGTGTGTCTGACTAAGATGCAGCCCCTGCTCCCGAGGGGAGTCTTCATAGTGGTGTAAGCGGGGAACAGGGACAAATAGTTTTGGCCTGGGGAAATACCCGCCATAGGCACTCACAGGCCATTTGCAGTAAAATCTGGTGACCAAGGTGTAACAAGCTGAGGATGTGGCCCTTGCTGATGATCATTCGGGGGAATCCTGTCTCTTCCATGTGGTGGCCCACCAACCATAGCTAAACACCTACCTTTTTTTTGTTCACATCCATAACACGGGTTAGCATTTTATTAAAGAAGGGACTGACGCGAGTTCCTATCGGTACTAGAGCAGGAGCAGTTGCAATTACATACAAATGCACAGATGGAACCAAATGCACAAACTTCTGTCTTAACAGTTTTGAGAAGTTGTTTCCAGTCCCGCTATAAAGTAGCACAATTCTTACATGCTGGACATAGGAGACAGCTTATGGGCTGCAAAGGTAATTTTATGTCTTCAACTAGAATTGTAAGTAAAGGAGGCTATATTTGCATTTGTGAAAATTAAAGCAAAGTAAAAATGTATTGGAAGATTCCTTTATTAATGAAAATATTTTTAATGCTTTGCTTTCAGCCATTCTCTCTTGAAAGTGTTTAAACCAAACACTTTTCCTTCTCTGTAACAGGGTGCAAAATATTAAAGTTGATTAAGATTACTGATGCTGGAACCTTAGAAAATATATCTGCAATGTTCATTAACAATGCAACGTGAGGAGAGTGCTGAAGCTCAGTTTAATTCTTTCACCTGTGCATGTGCATTTTTATTCCCTGATATTTGCTGCTTGCATTAAATTTCAAGATGTTAAAGGAATAAAAGGCACACAATGACCAATTGAGGCACATAGATGACCATCAAGCCGCTACAGTAGGTAGCCCCTTTTAAACCGACCTGGCACTGTTGCCTTGAGTGGCAACGGCCAGTGGAGTGACAAAGTCCCGTTTGTACTGTTCCAACTGGCACTATGTTATATTAACTCATTCACTTAAAAATAGCGATTCTCAGGTTCTGGCAGCGGGGCGAAACCCTGAAATTTTCTCTATAACACCCAATAAGAAAGGGAATGGGAAGAGGCTCGTATGGCCCCCCGCCTGGAAAGCAGCTATGGTGAAAGCCCTGTTAAAAAAAAACAATCTAGAAACTGCAGATTTAGCTAACTACCGTCCTATATCTCTCTTGCCAGGCATAGGAAAGATGACAGAAATATGTAAACCAACACTTTTCAGGCTTTCTTGAAACGCATAATTTGTTGCACTCTTCGCAAACAGGTTTCCGTCCGCGTCAGAGCACTGAGACGGCCCTGTTAGCGGTGGTGGAGGAAAGCAGAAAAATCCTAGATTCAGGAGGATCCTCGGCCATCATACTCCTCGACCTGAGCGCAGCATTTGATACGGTGAACCATAGGATTTTGGTTCACCGTCTCAGGAATCTAGGAGTAATTGGCTTGACACTGAAGTGGCTGGAGTCTTTCCTGGAGGAAAGATCCTTTCAGGTATTCGAGGAGAATACGACATCTAATCCCACCCCTCTACAGAACGGGGTGCCTCAGGGCTCCACGCTCAGTCCGACCCTTTTTAATGTATATATGGCTCCATTGGCATCAATTATTGCCCCATCCGGAATTCGTATGGTAACCTATGCCGACGATACCCAATTGGTGGTTGCACTTAATCAAATGGACCAAGAAACTAATATCCTCCGCTCCTGTCTAGAAGACATCTCAAACTGGATGGACACATCCCAGCTCAAGCTCAATGGGGGGAAGACCGAGCTTATGATCTTAGGCAACCCCCTCTGCTTCAAATCCAGCTCCATGTGGCCAGCATGCATGGGGCCTCCCCCTACCCCCAAGCCAGAAATCAAGAGCCTGGGTATCTGGTTGGACCAGGACCTGAGCTTTAGAGCTCAAGCGAGGAAGACGGTAGCCATCTGTTATGGCCAACTTAGAATGGCCCGTAAAGTGCTACCTCTGCTCCCCTTCCAAGCAAAAAAAGTATTGGTGCAATCACTAATACTTTCCAGGCTAGATTACGGTAACGCGCTGTACCTGGGCGCCCCCACTACTGTAGTTTCTAAACTACAGTCTGTGCAGAATAGTGCTGCCAGACTCTTAACCGGAACCAAGAACCGACAATCGGCTAAACCAGCACTTGTATCCCTTCATTGGCTCCCCATCCAGGAACGCATTAGATTTAAGACACTTTGCCTAGCACATAAATCTATGCAGGGGATCGGCCCTTCCATCAACTCAGCCATGATCCGCCCCTATAAAGCTAAGCGCAATCTTCGATCTGATAATCTCCACCTGGCCGAAGTGCCTAAGATTAGGAAGGCCAGGAGGGGTGGACGGTTGTTCTCCTATAATGCCTCTAAACTGTGGAACTCGCTTCCACTCCAGCTCCGCCTAGTCCAAAACTACGGGTCCTTTCATAAAAAACTCAAGACCTTCTTGTTCCCTCAGCCCGCATAGTTCTTCTGTCTCCGGCATTATTCAGTCCCAGCGCTGGGATGCTCCCGGGTAGCCATGCGCTCTACAAATGTGTCTTTCATTTCATTCATGGCCAGGAGGCCCAACCTCAAGGTAGAGTTTCATTCCACCTCTCTTGATGTTGGGCATTTCTCCTTGTGTCACCGTGCACACAGAGAAGCGAGAAAGTGAGAGAAGCACCAAAAAATAAATTCAGGACACAAGTTGGAATCCAATGGAATACCTTTGTTAGTGCAAACGTAGAGCCTGGGTAGTAGCAAGGGTGACTGGGTAACAATAGCATATGGTGCTTGTTGTTGCAGTGTTGCTGTTTTATCGCACTGTAAATAACAGGTGTTAATATTCTTTGACCCATCTGGTAAGATCAGGGGTGGGCAGTGTGGGAGGAATCTGGAAACCTTTCATGTTTCATATGTCTCCCTATCTACTGTTTTCCCTGCAGTTTGATTTTGGCGATGCTCTCATTAATCAAGCTATCCATACCATTGAATACTGCCTGGGGTGCATCTCCAACACAGCAAGCTACCTACGACTCTGGGCCCTCAGCTTGGCACATGCACGTAAGTATTTGCATTGAATTGAAAATATTTCTGTGTTTGATTGGAAGGGAGTAGCGTTTCGGGTGAAAGCTCATAGCAGTGGTATGATATGATACCTCGACCGGGCAGTTGAAATCTTGAGTCTTGTGTAATGAAATCTTGATCACCATAATCTAATATGATGTGAAAGTGAAAACCCCCACCACAAGCAGGCTTGTCTACTCTGTACAGAAAATACGACTTTTCCTTTTGTACCAATGCACACGCCCCTTCTGTAGGGCTAGACTCTTGAATATACAAGGTTGTCAGGCGTGAGGATCTTCATTACAATTATAGCTGATAAAAAGATTTGCCTGAGGAAAAGCTGTGACTTCGGTGTGCTAGGGTCTTGTTTGAGGAAAATATAGAAATTCAGATGATAAGAAAGGTTTGTCTGATAACCCTAAATATTTCCGCCTTAAAGACTTCCTCTTCATGACCCATGGAATGGAATCATTTTAGAGACTTGGCTCATGTGACGTTCAGTGCTCCACTGTTGCGTTTCCTGAGCGGTGTAAATAACAGGTGTTAGTGTTACATATGTAATGCACTCAATGTCTTGACTTCCAAAAGATGAAAATTTCAAGTGGCTTGCTCGTGACTCAAACCCTTGACATACAGGCCAAACACAGATGTCAACAGCAATCACTTAACTTATTAAGCCATCTGGCAACAGACGGAAAATTCTCTGCAGCCCATTTAACATTGACGGGGCTTTATCAATTTGCACATTACAAGGGTCTCCCATCTTAAATGTGTGTCTGTTGTGCTACCCTGATACCGATATGAGTCAAAATATTCTGGTGGTCTGTTGGATAAATAGCTCTAAATTCATAGCACTTGGTCTCCCAGAGATGCTGCCGGAACCTAGCACTCAATAGGCATTTTGCAGTTCGCCTCTCCCCACTGGATCTTCTTGCTCAACGATCAAGCCAGGCATGCAGTGGCAACACCTAGTGTCCGATCAGACATTGAGAGAGTTTAGGAAATAGCGAGCCTCAGTAAAGTGTTAAGCCTGGAGGAGAGTTAGGCACCTCTGGCTGCTGTTTAGCTGTTCCTGAGACATGTAGAGGGATGGAAAATAAAGGCTGGCTAGGTCTAGAGAAACATTTTCAGGTGGGAAAGACCTTGTATGAAGGGAAGGTTAAAACCACACTACACCCTCAATTGGAATTAAGGGCTGGTCAACCTTGTCTTTCACTGACTCATATTTTCCCCTCTCCATGCAGGTCATCAACCTGTTCTTCTGACCCATTTACCCCCCCCTAGTTAATCTCTCATTACTGTCTTCTGGGCACAGGCGTATTCTTTCTGCCAGTGAAAATCTTTCTATATGTGCGCCTGTCCTCAGATCCTGCCTGCTGCTTAGTCGCAAGCCCTACCCGGAATTCGTCCAGTCTTGTTCCCACTCTTCCACTGCAATGGTTTAGGACTAATCTCTCAGCTGTGCTTAGCTCACCTCCTCTTCGTGTCACCTCCCCTTCCTGTGTCAAATATGCCAGGACTTCTCAAAAGGACTCAGAATGTTTAAATAGATGTATATAACATTGTGGAGCATAACATTGTCAACACGTAAGCGGGCAGGCTAAATCCTACGCAGCTGAAGTTGTATGCTCTAGTTGAGAGATACATTTTTCTTTGCCCAATGTCTGATAGCTGTCTAGTTTAAAAACCCAAACTTTTTCCTAGGATTTAGTAATTGTAAATAAGTTGAAGGAAAGAAGCAAGGGAATGACATGAAGATATTAAAGTAACCTTTGGACATAAATGTTTGTAAAAAATGCAATAATTGTCTTGAGGTAGATATTTTAAGCCACGTGGGGGCATCATAAGGATGATGGGTAGATCCTTGCAAAGGGTGCAGGAAAAAACCTGTCAGCACAGATGGGCATGGCTATGGTTCTAATCAGGTCCAAGATGCTGTAATGCAATAAAAGTAGCCATGCTGGTGGATGTGTGAAGATAAAATTAAAGCCAGGGAAGAGTCTAGCGCCCTGCAATATTGGTAAAATGGACACACGGGAATAACATATCAGCTTTTATTGTGTGTCGATATCTGTTTCTTTGCTAGTTGGAAGTCTGTCAATGACAAGTGAACTACTTCAAGTCTTCAATTTTAATCCATGGATCCTAGCATTAATATCTACTTTGTTATGCTTTAGTAGAAGCCAAAGCAAGTCATTCACTTTTTTGTGTTGTGTTCATTGTTGGACAAGATTGTACTGTGAAGGGTAATTGAGATCTACCCATGGGGTATTGTCTGTACATAAAAGATACTGTAAAACATAACCTCAAATGATGAAATAAACAAGCAATATTCCTGAAGAAGAACATGTTGTTTTATACTGTATTGAAACATGTTCATATACCTGTGTGCAAATTGGCCGAAAATTAACAGGAGCTGAGTCTACAAGACCAATTAATTAGGAACTGTTTTGTTACTTTATCAGATCAATTTTAAAAAATGGGCATTTACCACACCTAGGGCTGCTTTTTCGGTATATCTGTACAGTGCTATAACTCGTATGCAGTGAATTTGCAGTTTAGTGGTTGTTCGGTGTATTCACCACTGACTTCACGGCATACTCACTTCCTGCACTGCAACGAAAGCTACCCTGGATGCAAGTCAGTGAGAGGGGGAGTGGGAGATGGACAGGGAATTAAAACAGAATAGGGCAGTGGACCCAATCCAGAAATCATTCAGCAGCCTTCCAGGCCCTACCTACCTACCATAATGCTGATGTATGACAGGCTGAGTGCACTTGTAGACAGAACCACGGGCAAACTTTAAAGTAGAACAAGGCATCTCAGAAGCCCTTCAGTGGAAGGGTGCCAAGAGGAGTATCCCTAGTGTCCAAAAGCAACATAAAAAGGGTGGAATAGCAGCAAGGTGCAGTCGTATGACGTGGATCAGTGCAGAAGATCCACCGGATAGGAATTTGCAGTAATGAACTACATTGTATTCACCTAGCTCCAGATTCAACACCTGCATTATATACAAGTGAAATACATTTAACTGATTTCCCTAGCAAATATCATAAAATATTATTCAAAGTGCTTGTTGGTTGAGGAACGCCATTTATCCTCTCTTTCGATGGTCTATCATTGACCTACAGGTGAGCTGCATTATATCGCTGATTTTTCCTCGTCTTAGTGAGTATTGTCCTGTCCAGAGTGCATCCGATTTGCTTTGAGATCCTCCAAATGCTTAACTTCCATTCTGTTTTTCCTTTCCACTCCTCTTCTCAGAGCTCTCCGAAGTGCTATGGACTATGGTGATGCACATTGGGCTCAACGTGAAAAGCCTCGGTGGCGGGATCTTACTGGTTTTCGTTTTTGCTGCCTTTTCCACACTGACCATTGCCATCCTGCTGATTATGGAGGGTCTGTCTGCGTTCCTTCATGCCCTCCGTCTGCACTGGTGAGTGTTGTGGTAAAATGTCTTCAGACTGACTCCCATCTGCTTAGCTTTCTGTACCTGCTCACGGGGCAGGGAAATAGGACATCCGTGGGGTGTGGTTATCAAGTCTTAATCCAGAAACTAGAATCTAGGGATTAAAGCTCAACAACTGCAAAACAATACTAAAAGTGTTTTATGCCCCAGTTTGACAAGAGCATCAACATTTATTTTATTCAGATTTGAAACATATTTATATAGCCACTGGGTGGAGGAGAAGTAGGTTAACTGTAACCCTGAGAGGGCAGGGTCGATCACTGTGGGGTATGAGCCTCTAATGAGAATGGGAACGATGAATAACTTGTTTGTCAATCAAAGAGGTGTGCCTGCTTCCTGTGGCCAGGCTTTGAAACTTTGAGTATTAATTAGCTGTATCCTAAAAATGGGCTTCTCAATATCTGCTCATACTGTCTTTTACTGATCAGGAGCCAAGGACTTCCTTTTTCATCTGAGGACATTAAGCCATTGATTTCATATAGATTTGCTTGAAAGCAGCCTGTTGTTGACTCAGAGATTTTAGATAATATATAACGAGCCTTCCTGAATGCTCAGTATGAGATTATCCCTCCAAGGATATTATTATCTTGCCTCTCCTCTCTTGTCACTGACCTTCTGTGGTCTCTGGAGACAAATAGATACAACCTATGAATGTATAAAACTCTGCTCCTATCATTGTTTTTAACCTGGCTTATTTGCCAGGGTGCCATATCCTTAGCCCCTAAGGGAAATGCATCTTTTTCTGAGAAAAGTCGAACTCGCATGCGTCTCATTCCCTCTGCAGCGAGTTATGCTCTTTTAGACAGGGAGTGTCATGAGTCAGACAAACCTGCCAGAGAATCATTTATCTACCAATGATGATAAATGGATCCCTTCCCTTGTACTCCAAAACCAGTGCGTACACTCAATTGGCATTTAATTACTATATGATTATGTATTCAGCAGTACTTGTTTACAAATCATATGTATCAGAATAATGAATATAAGCAACACAGCAGATAATGTGCAAATCAAGGTAAGTGTTGGATATGCGCTATCCTGTTTCATCACACGTCCCTAGTTTGCTAGTTTATTCCCTACGTGAATTGTCTGTTGTCCGCCATCCAACTCACGCCGCTGTGTTAGTTTACGAAGCTTTAGCTATGCCAAGTTATGTATAGATTCCCAGCATACCATATGCTGTCATAGGTGCAGCAGTCTGCATTCGGCTCTTCAGCATCTTCCCTCAGCAACCAGTCCAAGTTTCTAATCCTGCCCTTGCCTTGTTTCCTTGTATACCTTTTTTAGGTCTCGGCCTGCACCAGCGCTTGCGCTGGTCTGGCCGAGAGTTTTAGTAAGCGGGTTTTGGAAGTGCAAACCCACTGGCTTTCGGCTGGCGACCAGCTTGCGTTCACGATGGCGTGCACGCGCGCCATCCATTCCTCGCATCGCTGGCGAGGCGCCATCTGCCTTTCCTCCCCCTCCCTCACCCCTCCTCCCCCTGCCTCACCAGAGAGCGCGTTTCTTCTAAAAGTTACCGATTTGCATTTCACACATGCTGCTGATGGAAAGATTTCAATCTTTACAACGGGGAGGCTTATTCCCAGATAATTAACTCGTCTTGGTTTCCTTGAGTCCTTGGTTTCTGTGATTTTTAACACTACGGCAGACTTTTAGGCTCTGTTACTGCCTACAAAACCAATGTTAATAATGTAGGATTTATTAATTCAGCTACATGAGCCAGCGTTACAACTACGGTTTTTATTATGAAACTCCACACCGTATTGAAATTTCCAATGTTTAAGGGTAATTTTAACATTTTGCACAAACGTGCCTTCAGCCGCATTCTTACTGCTTATTTTGTATCCAGATTGCTGAAGGAGCTGTTATGTGACTTATAAATCCCGGAATGGCGCTTATTGTGCAAATAAAGTACAATCATTGACATTGCAACCCCGTCTTTGCAGCATGTGCTCAATCTACTGAGCTACCTTACTAATGCTTGTTTAACACTTAGTTGGCTGTACAGTTTGGCAGTATTCCTGTACCGTCTGTCTCTTACCCCACCACCTCCTATCTGCAATGCCCCCTTCTCTGGCATCTGGAGATCAAAGGGCAGCAGCTCAGCCTCCGACCTAAGGGGGGGCGCATCGCAGTGTCTGGAGATGTGCGAGGCACACCTAGCCCCCACCCCCTCTCTGCAGACATTCGCCGAAGAGGCACTGGATGGAGCTCGAGGCGCAGCATTATTTCTGATGACACCTGAGGCGCTCCTGAAAGCTCACTGAAGCCTGGGTTCTACATGGGAACAGGGTCCCCAGTAGTAAGGATTTCTCTTCACCATCTCACAGCGTCACCACAGGAGGGGTGGGGTTGCAGGTGATGTGGCATAAACTAAAAGAGCCCACGTACCAGACGCAGACAACGAGAAGAGACTCTGTGTGTGAAGAGGAAATAAATTAAGAGATATTAACATTAAATATATACTACTTTGCACTCAACAGAGCACACAACTCAATATACAAACCTACATATACATACGTCCTAGCAATGTTTTGAAACGTGTCCACTGTAGAACATTGCTGAGTTTATTGTGTTAGCACTGCTTGGCTTCTGAAAGCACCCCACTCCAACAAATACATCCCTACAGATATTGCAGGATTAATATTTAAGTGTCTCCCTAGAAGACAGTTTAAAGTTGAAGACATTACAGTTACAGCGTCCGAATTTAAAGCTGTTGAACCGGGTTTGAGTCTTTGCGGGAGGCTCAACATCCTGTGATTCAGGGCACATCACTTAATATCTCCATACCTAAAAATAAACGTGTTAATCTGTAATACAACTGGTGCTGATGTAAAGTGGTCCGATTCGTTAGGGTCGAGTTAGCAGTATGTAATACATAATAGCATTTCATAATACTTTATAGCATCTGTAGCCTTTTCAAAGCAATTTCTTTGCTTTTTGTCTTTGGTGTTGTATCACGCGTCCTTAGTTTATTTACAAAAAATATAATTAAAATCAACTTTGAAACTAAAGCATTTGTTGCATTTTTTCTTATTTGCTTCACATATTTTAATTTGTTGTGTTGTCACTAGACCTTCATTTTGCAACTTTATTTACATGTGGACATCACCTTCACATTTAAAGAATTATAAGCAAAGAAGAGCGGATGGGGTGTAACAGTTACAGCGTCTGACTTAAAAGCTGGGGAACCGGATTTGAGTGTCTGCAGGAGGCTCAACATCCTGTGATTCAGGGCAAATCACTTAATATCTCTGTGCCTAAAAATAAATGTGTCCATCTGTAATGCAACTAGTGCTGATGTGAAGCAGTGGCATAGGAAGGGGGGTGCGGTGCGATGCATTGGGTGCGAGAAGAAGGGAATAGGGGCTAGAAGTATTACACCAGACCCAAGATACATTGTGAAGAGGCGCAATGTCACAGGGGCTCATGTAAAAGCACTCGCAGCATCTCTACCTCACAGTGGCATACCTGCACGAGCCACTCACTCAAAACAAGCATTGGCATAGCCAATAGGTCTCGCCTTTGGGACCTTATAAGTGTTTAGCCATGCAACACTTGATGTTGTTGCACCAAGGATATTGTGCTGGATAACTAAACACTTATAAGGTCCCAAAGGCGAGACCTATCGGCTATGCCAATGCTGGTTTGCTAATCGTTTCTTACAGAGCGAGGAGGGGTCACTCGCCCTCAGCTCCTGTTTTGATTTTTTTTTTAAATTACAAACAACATTCCTTTGCAGAAGCATATGGAAGCTAATGCTACTTTTTTAGGTCTCGGCCTGCACCAGCGCTTGCGCTGGTCTGGCCGAGAGTTTTAGTAAGCGGGTTTTGGAAGTGCAAACACTGGCTTTCGGCTGGCGACCAGCTTGCGTTCACGATGTGCGTGCACGCGCGCAGCTGCCATCTGGGTTTCCTATCTCTTCCTCATTTCCTCGTCATGGCTCATTAACTCTCTGGACTCTGATGTTTCAATCGCAGCAGCAGCTCACATTACCAACTGACGGCCCTGGACTACAGTCACATGAAAAACAGCGATTAGCATTGAAATGCAAGCTTTTTTGTCTAGTTAGAAATATTGCTTCGGTGGGTTGATTTCACCTTATATCGCTATTTGTTTTATATTGGGAGTCACAGCCTAATTACCAGTATTTTTGTCTCACTGTTTTTTTTTTTATATTTATTCGCGCAAAGCACAAAGCTATATTTAAGGTTACTTTTTCCGCGTCACTTCTTCACTCTATTTAAACTCCACACCCCCACTCTTATTGTCTCTCTCCTTCTCTCTCTCTCCCCTCTCTAATTCTCTCTCTACTTAATTAACTCTCCCCTCTCTATCTTTTTTAGCCTTTCATTCTCTCTCACCCCTTTATCTGTTTCTCTTTCAAACTCCTTCATTCACTCTCTCTCCCCTTCTTTCTCTCTCTATCCCGCTCCACTCTTTATTCTATGTACCCCCTTTCTCTCTCTTTCTCTCTCACCACCCTCTCTAATTGGGCATTATATCTTCACTCTATCTCTCACTCGGCAACACCACAGCATCACCACAGCATCACTCAGCATCACCACAGCATCACTCAGCATCACCACAGCATCACTCAGCGCAACCACAGCATCACTCAGCGCAACCACAGCATCAATCAGAGCCAGCACAGCATCAATCAATCAATCAATCACGGCATTTATAGAGCGCGCTACTCACCCGGGAGGGTCTCAAGGCGCTGGGGGAGGGGGTAAGTTACTGCTCGAACAGCCAGGTCTTGAGCTGCTTCCTGAAGGAGAGATGGTCCTGGGTTCGCCGAAGGTGAGTGGGGAGGGAGTTCCAGGTCTTGGCTGCCAGGTAGGAGAAGGATCTTCCTCCGGCGGTGGTTCTGCGGATGCGTGGTACGGTGGCGAGGGCGTGGCTGGTTGATCGTAGCTGGCGTGTAGAAGGTCATGCGGTCGTTGAGGTACTTTGGGCCCAGGTCGTGGAGGGCCTTGTGTGCGTGGGTGAGGAGTCTGAACGTGATTCTCTTGCTGACGGGGAGCCAGTGCAGGTCTTTCAGGTGCACGGTGATGTGGCTGTGTCGGGGGATGTCCAGGATGAGTCGTGCGGAGGCGTTCTGGATGCGCTGGAGTCTCTTTTGAAGTTTGGCTGTGGTTCCGGCGTAGAGGGTGTTCCCATAGTCCAGTCGGCTGGTGACGAGTGCCTGGGTGACGGTCTTCCTGGTTTCAGTGGGGATCCATCTGAAGATCTTGCGGAGCATGCGCAGGGTGTTGAAGCATGAAGATGAGACGGCGTTGACTTGTCTGGTCATCGACAGGGAGGAGTCCAGGATGAAGCCCAGGTTGCGTGCGTGGTCCGTTGGCTTGGGCGCGGTGCCCAGGGCCGGGGGCCACCAGGAGTCGTCCCAGGCGGAGGGTGATGAGCCCAGGATGAGGACTTCCGTCTTGTCTGAGTTCAGTTTAAGGCGGCTGTTCCTCATCCAGTCGGCGACGTCTCTCATCCCGTCGTGTAGGTTGGCTCTGGCGGTGGTGGGGTCGTTGGTGAGGGAGAGGATCAGCTGGGTGTCGTCGGCGTAGGAGATGATGTTGAGGTTGTGTCGGCGTGCGATGGCTGCGAGGGGGCTCATGTAGACGTTGAAGAGGGTTGGGCTGAGTGAGGATCCTTGTGGAACGCCGCAGATGACTTCGGTGGCTTCGGATCTGAACGGGGGAGGCGGACTCTCTGGGTTCTTCCGGCGAGGAACGAGATGATCCATTCCAGTGCTTTCTCTCGGATTCCGATGTTGCTGAGGCGCTTCACTAGGGTGCGGTGGCAGACGGTGTCGAACGCCGCAGAGAGGTCCAAGAGGATGAGGGCAGCTGTTTCCCCGTTGTCGGTTAGGGTTCTGATGTCGTCGGTGGCTGCGATAAGGGCGGTCTCGGTGCTGTGGTTGGCCCGAAACCCGGACTGCGAGGGGTCGAGGGATCCATTCGTCTCGAGGAAGGCGGCAAGCTGTCTGTTGACGGTCTTCTCGATGACTTTGGCCGGAAACGGAAGGAGCGAGATGGGACGGTAGTTCTTGAGGTCGGTGGGGTCCGCCGTTGGTTTCTTCAGGAGGGCGGTAAGCTCGGCGTGCTTCCAGCTCTCCGGGAAGGTGGCGGTGTGGAAGGAGGAGTTGATGATGTCCCGGAGATGGGGTGCGATGGTGGCGTCGGCTTTGTTGAAGACGTGGTGTGGGCAGGGGTCGGTTGGTGATCCGGAGTGGATGGAATTCATCGTGCGGGTGGTGTCTTCGGTGCTGATCGGGGTCCAGTTGCAGAGGGTGGTGGTGGCGGGCGTTGGTTCGGCGGTAGGGTGCGTTGTTTGTGCGTCGAAGCTGTTGTGTATGTCGATGATCTTGCGGTGGAAGAACGCGGAGAGTGAGTTGCAGAGGTCTTGCGAGGGGGTGATGTCGTTGTTTCCGGCGCTGGGGTTGGAGAACTCTTTGACGATGCTGAAAAGTTCCTTGCTGTCATGGGCGTTGTTGTCCAGTCGTTCTTTGAGTGCCGACTTCTTGGTGGCACGGATCAGCTGGTGGTGTTTGCGGGTGGCGTGCTTGAGGGCGGTCCTGTTGTCTGTGGTCTGGTCGAGTCGCCAGGTTTTCTCGAGAGTGCGGCAGTTCTTCTTGGATTCCTTGAGTTCGTTGGTGAACCAAGGGGTTTTCTTGCTTCCGGGTCTGCTGGGAGGGTTTTTAGTGGTGCGAGGTCGTCGGCGCAGGCGGTCAGCCACTTGGCGAGGTTGCTGGCTGCTTCGTTTGGGTCCGTTGTGTTGGTGGGTGTGTTCTGGCTGAGGGAGGCGGTGAGCTGCTCGGCGGTGATCTTGCTCCAGCTCCGGCGGGAGCCTGTTGCGGGTGGTGGTGGGTCGCAGTCTTTCTGAAGCTGAAGTGGACGCAGCTGTGGTCGGTCCAGTGGAGTCCGGTGGCGTGGCTGAAGGAGATGTGCTTGCTGGACGAGAAGACGGGGTCAAGCGTGTGGCCGGCGTAGTGGGTGGGCGTGTTCACCAGTTGCTTGAGTCCGAGGTTGGCGAGGTTGTCCAGCAGGGCGGTGGTGTTTCTGTCGTTGTTGTTCTCCAGGTGGAAGTTGAGGTCCCCTAGGAGGATGTAGTCGGCTGAGGGCATGGCGTGCGGGCTGATGAAGTCTGCGATGTCTTCGCTGAATAGTGTGCGTGGTCCCGGGGGTCTGTAGATGAGGGTGCCTCGGAGGGTGGTCTTGGGGTCAGTGTGTATCTGGAAGTGTAGGTGTTCGGCGGCGGAGAAGGTCTCGTCGGAGTTAGTCGAGATGCGGATGGTGTTCTTGTGTACGATGGCGATGCCTCCTCCCGTCTGGTTGACGCGGTCCTTCCGGGTGATCTTGTATCCATCCGGGATGGCTATGGCGATGTCGGGCGCTGAGGAGGCGTTCATCCAGGTCTCGGTGAGGAAGGCGATGTCCGGTGCTGTTGCGTCGAGCAGGTCCCAGAGTTCCACGGCGTGCCTGTGGACGGAGCGGGTGTTCAGCAGGATGCATTTCAGGTGGTTGCTGCTGTTGCTCGACTTGGCGGAGGTGGTGCACGTCCGGGGGCAGGTGAATCGGCAGGCTTGGCAGGCGAAGGGTCCGTGGGTGCGTCTCGGTGAGGCTCGGTAGCAGGCAGGGTTCCGGCCGGCATTGAGTGCGGTGAGTGTGGCGGCGTCGTAGGTCCGTCGAGTAGTGTTGCGTTGGTGGGTTCCAGGGGTTCTGGCGCTGGGCGCGGTCCAGTCGCGGACGGGCGCAGACGGGCTTGCCTTAGGCGCGCCTTCGGCGCGCCAGCGGCGCGCGGCCGTGCAGCGGCCGCCATTTATGGGGAGGTGGGAGGGAGGAGCAGCTGGGAGGCGGGAGGCAGGGGCAGCGAATGGGCAGTCAGGGGCGGGGCCGCAGGGAACGCAGCGGCGGGAGTGGCGAGAGGCAGCGGGGGCACAGAAAGGAAAAACAGGGGGAGAGCAGGCAAAATCACGGGCACAACAACAGTGGGGCAGCGAGGGGCACAGAAAGGAAAAACAGGGGGAGAGTAGACAAAATCACGGGCACAACAACAGTGGGGCAGCGAGGGGCACAGAAAGGAAAAACAGGGGGAGAGCAGGCAAAATCACGGGCACAACAACAGTGGGGCAGCGAGGGGCACAGAAAGGAAAAACAGGGGGAGAGCAGGCAAAATCACGGGCACAACAGTGGGGCAGCGAGGGGCACAGAAAGGAAAAACAGGGGGAGAGCAGACAAAATCACGGGCACAACAACAGTGGGGCAGCGAGGGGCACAGAAAGGAAAAACAGGGGGAGAGCAGACAAAATCACGGGCACAACAACAGTGGGGCAGCGAGGGGCACAGAAAGGAAAAACAGGGGAGAGCAGACAAAATCACGGGCACAACAACAGTGGGGCAGCGAGGGGCACAGAAAGGAAAAACAGGGGAGAGCAGGCAAAATCACGGGCACAACAACAGTGGGGCAGCGAGGGGCACAGAAAGGAAAAACAGGGGAGAGCAGGCAAAATCACGGGCACAACAACAGTGGGGCAGCGAGGGGCACAGAAAGGAAAAACAGGGGAGAGTAGACAAAATCACGGGCACAACAACAGTGGGGCAGCGAGGGGCACAGAAAGGAAAAACAGGGGAGAGCAGGCAAAATCACGGGCACAACAACAGTGGGGCAGCGAGGGGCACAGAAAGGAAAAACAGGGGGAGAGCAGGCAAAATCACGGGCACAACAACAGTGGGGCAGCGAGGGGCACAGAAAGGAAAAACAGGGGGAGAGCAGGCAAAATCACGGGCACAACAACAGTGGGGCAGCGAGGGGCACAGAAAGGAAAAACAGGGGAGAGCAGGCAAAATCACGGGCACAACAACAGTGGGGCAGCGAGGGGCACAGAAAGGAAAAACAGGGGAGAGCAGACAAAACGGGCACCGGGGCCACAAGCGGAGGGCGATCTTACCTACAGGAGCAGCGGGCAGACAACACAGGCGGAGCTGTGTGGTGGGGGAGCGACCTACCTGGCAAGGTCAAGGGTCGCTCTCCTCACCGTGCAGCGGCCGCCATTTATGGGGAGGTGGGAGGAGGAGCAGCTGGGAGGCGGGAGGCAGGGGCAGCGAATGGGCAGTCAGGGGGCGGGGCCGCAGGGAACGCAGCGGCGGGAGTGGCGAGAGGCAGCGGGGGCACAGAAAGGAAAAACAGGGGGAGAGCAGGCAAAATCACGGGCACAACAACAGTGGAGCAGCGAGGGGCACAGAAAGGAAAAACAGGGGAGAGCAGGCAAAATCACGGGCACAACAACAGTGGGGCAGCGAGGGGCACAGAAAGGAAAAACGGGGAGAGTAGACAAAATCACGGGCACAACAACAGTGGGGCAGCGAGGGGCACAGAAAGGAAAAACAGGGGAGAGCAGGCAAAATCACGGGCACAACAACAGTGGGGCAGCGAGGGGCACAGAAAGGAAAAACAGGGGGAGAGCAGGCAAAATCACGGGCACAACAACAGTGGGGCAGCGAGGGGCACAGAAAGGAAAAACAGGGGAGAGCAGACAAAATCACGGGCACAACAACAGTGGGGCAGCGAGGGGCACAGAAAGGAAAAACAGGGGGAGAGCAGACAAAATCACGGGCACAACAACAGTGGGGCAGCGAGGGGCACAGAAAGGAAAAACAGGGGGAGAGCAGGCAAAATCACGGGCACAACAACAGTGGGGCAGCGAGGGGCACAGAAAGGAAAAACGGGGAGAGCAGGCAAAATCACGGGCACAACAACAGTGGGGCAGCGAGGGGCACAGAAAGGAAAAACAGGGGGAGAGCAGGCAAAATCACGGGCACAACAACAGTGGGGCAGCGAGGGGCACAGAAAGGAAAAACAGGGGGAGAGCAGACAAAATCACGGGCACAACAACAGTGGGGCAGCGAGGGGCACAGAAAGGAAAAACAGGGGGAGAGCAGGCAAAATCACGGGCACAACAACAGTGGGGCAGCGAGGGGCACAGAAAGGAAAAACAGGGGAGAGCAGGCAAAATCACGGGCACAACAACAGTGGGGCAGCGAGGGGCACAGAAAGGAAAAACAGGGGAGAGCAGGCATCAATCAGAGCCAGCACAGCATCACTCAGCACCAACACATCTCCTCTCAACGCCATCACAGCATCACTCAACGCCATCACAGCATCACTCAGTGCAACTACAGCATCACTCAGTGCAACCACATCATTACTCAGTGCAACCACATCATTACTCAGTGCAACCACAGCATCACTCAGTGCAACCACAGCATTACTCAGCACAACCACAGCATCACTTAGCGCCACAACAGCATCACTCAGCGCCACCACAGCATTACTCAGCAGCACCACAGCATCACTCAGCAGCACCACAGCATCACTCAGCGCAACCACAGCATCACTCAGCGCAACCACAGCATCAATCAGAGCCAGCACAGCATCAATCAGAGCCAGCACAGCATCACTCAGCACCAACACATCTCCTCTCAACGCCATCACAGCATCACTCAACGCCATCACAGCATCACTCAGTGCAACTACAGCATCACTCAGTGCAACTACAGCATCACTCAGTGCAACTACATCATTACTCAGTGCAACCACATCATTACTCAGTGCAACCACAGCATCACTCAGTGCAACCACAGCATCACTCAGTGCAACCACAGCATTACTCAGCACAACCACAGCATCACTTAGCGCCACAACAGCATCACTCAGCGCCACCACAGCATCACTCAGCGCCACCACAGCATCACTCAGCACCACAACATCACTCCGCGCCACCACAGCATCACTCAGCACCACCATAGCTTCACTCAGCGACACCACATCTTCACTCAGCGACACCACATCATCACTCAGGGCCAACACTGCATCACTCAGCACCACCACAGGATGACTCAGCACCACCACAGGATGACTCGGCACCGCAACAGCATCATTCAGGGCCACCACAGCATCACTCAGCGCCACCACAGCATCACTCAGCACCACCACAGCATCTCTCAGCATCACCACAGCATCACTCAGCACCACCACAGCATCACTCAGAACTACCACAGCATCACTCGGCGCAACCACAATATCACTCGGCGCAACCACAGCATCGCTCAGCGCCACCACAGCATCGCTCAGCGCCGCCACAGCATCGCTCAGCGCCGCCACAGCATCGCTCAGCGCCGCCACAGCATCGCTCAGCGCCGCCACAGCATCGCTCAGCGCCGCCACAGCATCGCTCAGCGCCGCCACAGCATCGCTCAGCGCCGCCACAGCATCGCTCAGGGCCGCCACAGCATCGCTCAGGGCCGCCACAGCATCGCTCAGGGCCACCACAGCATCGCTCAGGGCCACCACAGCATCGCTCAGGGCCACCACAGCATCGCTCGGGGCCACCACAGCATCACTCGGGGCCACCACAGCATCACTCGGGGCCAAGACAATATCACTCAGCACCACCACAGCATCACTCAGCACCACAGCAGTATCACTCAGCAAGACCTGAGTATCATTCAGCATCACCTCAGCATCGTCTCCGCAACAGTCACCACCACCACCACTACCACCTCAGCATCACTCAGCACCACCTCAGCCTGCTCTCGGAATCTGGCATCTGTTGATTCTCCCCTAGCGTCTGGCCGCTGCTAGTGTTATAATACAGGTACTAGTTCCCAACCTTCACCCTCCGATTGTTTATGCCCCCTCAAAAAAAAAGCTTTAACAAACAACCATTGCAATAGGCAGAAACAAGTTGCCAGCATTGCAAGAACAAAAGAAAACTGAGAAATTTTTTATTGTAAATACTTTTTTTAATATGGTCGTTCAGTTTTACATAATGCCTTCTTGGTCATATATAAAGTAACAAAAATGCTTCTGACACTTTTTTATTATAACTTTTCAGCATGCTGCACAGCAGCCACACTTCTCTACAGCACAGCTTGAAGACATTGGCAAAGTCAATAGCTCTGGCTAAACACTTATAAGGCCCCAAAGGCGAGACCTATTGGCTATGCCAATGCTTGTTCCTTCTTTCTTCCAAGACTTATTTCTACAATGCCATCTTCCCTTGCAGATGTGGTTACAATAGGTGCCTCAGAGATGTGAAAGTTTCCCTTCTCTGCCCTTTTGATTTGAACGGTGTCAAAATACATGGAGTTTCTAGAAAGCATGGTGGTAACGCACACATTTTTAGCTTTACTGTTCAAACAGTCACTATTCTAGATTCTATGCCTGTCCTGCATTCATTTGGTCATGTTTACATGCCATCCAGTTTCCTGCATGTAGCAGGCATTATTGCCACACAAAAGCCTGTTACACTCTCCCAAGGAATCTGATTAAGATCATGTGCCTAAACCTTTAACAGGAGTCTAGAGGAAGACAGGCGCTCTTATAGGCACTTCAGGGTGTGTGCTAAACTCTCCTGCCTTTACTTGGGAATTGATAAGCTATCAATTCATTCGGTTCTGGGCGTGAAATATACTTTTGTTGTTCGGTGCTTTCTTAAGGGATTTAGATCACCTTAAATCAGGGCTGTAACGTGGGCACCTATGGCCCAGGGGCCCCCAACCCTCCGGGGCCGTCAGTCCACCATGGGGGCCCCTATGCAGCCGAAGGCCAATGAATATCTCTTAAGATGTAGGAGAGTGAGGTCCCCCTGATCACATTCTGCAAGGGGGGGCTCCTTCATATTGTATTACACCTCTGCCTTAAATGATTGGTAACATTCTAATTCAGTACATGCAATACCAGCAGTCTGAACTCTTGGGGAGGGGGACTAGTGCCATTTCAAGGTTTTTTTTAACCACAAAAACATGTCCTGGTGAAATGACAGTGAGAAGCAGAAAGCTCCTTCTCTGCCTCTTTGATTGTCAGTAAGTATAAGAGGCCCCTCTTAATGGTGAACCTTCGCAGTCAGTTCAAAATAATCATTGGCAACGCCAGTAGGTCTGGGTTTAATGTGCTAAACGTGCAGCTGAAACACAATAAAGCCAGACAAGAAAAAGAAAACAAAAACGAACTGTATTGAAGGCTACCTTTAAGGAGTGGGGAATAATGTTATAACATGTCATAACACACACTCATAAACTTTCGATATAAACTTTAAATACCATAATACCACTTCATTGTACATTACAAAAATGAATATTAATAGACCTTTACAGTCCTTAATTCACAATAATTGATAAATTCTGTGTGCTATCTGTACATCATCTTTACATCATCATTACATCATCATTACATCATCAGAACTTCATTAGACTCCAAGATTCTCAGTCCATACTCTTATCAGATGCTATTATTTCCTGATTCCAAAAGGCACGGCGCTCCTAAAGATAGCTGGATATGTCCATCTTGTTAGTCCTAAGACAATAGGTCAGTGCCTTTCAGCACTCACTAGTCTGCCAAAGCCCAGACAGATGGTCAATTGTTGATTCCTTGTGACGCCTTCAGCTCACATCAATGTTAAGAAATACCTCATACCGAATCTCCAGCAATGTCCCATCACTCAAAGAACAAGAAGGGAGGTTGTTGTGGTTGTTGAGTGATGGGATGGCATTGAGTCTTATTCGGGAGCGGTGTGGTTTTGCATCATCATTTAATATTGTACTTGTCCTGGATAACTTGTGAATCTTGAGCATTGACATACTTGAAACATTTTTTCTATTAGACACTTTTGCAATTCGCAAAGATAAGACCACTTACAGGCCCTGAAGAAGCGGTGAGGTAACCGCGAAACGTGCTGGCTGTTGCAGGCGTAATGCTTGAGGAACAGACTGCTGCAGATTTATTGTTTTAGGACTAAAAAGATGGACATATCCAGCTTATCTTTAGGAGCACCGTCCCTTTTGGAATCAGGATATAATAGCATCTGATAAGAGTATGGACTGAAAATCTTGTAGTCTAATGAAGTAAAGATGATGTACAGATAGCACACAGAATTTATCAATATTGTGAATTAAGGACTGTAAAGGTCTATTAATATTCATTTTTGTAATGTACAATGAAGTGGTATTATGGTATTTAAAGTTTGGGATCAGGATATAATAGCATCTAATGAGTATGGACTGAGAATCTTGGAGTCTGATGAAGTTCTGATGATGTAATGATGATGTAAAGATAGTACACATAATTTGTGAATAATATGAATTAAGGATTATAAAGGTCTATTAATGTTCATTTTTGGAATGTACAACGAACTGGTAATAAGAAATATAAAGGTGATATCAAAAGGCACGTTATAACATTATTCACCACACCTTATTGTATTTTCTAAAACTTTTGAGCCAGAGGGGGGTAACTGGCTCTGTGGGTAGAATGTGCAGGGCCGTGAGTTTTGTTATCCCTATGTACAGTTCTTGGTGGCTACCATGGCTTTGATCAAAGTCCTGTTATTTAGCTATTTCTATTAAATATGGCTATAGTTTTAAATTAGTTTCTCATGCAATTCAGTGCAAGCAGTGGATGGGAGGCAGAAGAATTCATACAAACAGCCAGTAGCATTAGGTGAGAGATGAATACTGCACTGGGCTTAGCCAGGGCATGATACACAAAGTCTCAAGCCATTGGCTGAAAGAGGCTGGTTGAAAAAAGCAATGGTTGAAAGGGGCGGCCCCAAAGCCCACACCAAGTGTATATATAGTTTTAAGGAGGGCAAAATATTTTAGCTTAATTGTGATATATTATTAGAATTTTATGTGTGGAAATTTTGTACGTGATTTTATTGTGTTTTCATGGTCAATATTGACCGAATAAAGATGAAGACATGGTTTTCAAATAATGCAAAGTGGCTCAGTTTACTTGCATAAAAAAAGCAGAGGAGAGTTAAGGTTCCCTGAGGCTGGACTGCAGGCTGTGTTTACTAGCAAAATGTACATGGATCAAAACCTGAAGGTGCAGATTTTCTACAACACTTGTAATTGCAATTTGTATGGAACCACGTTTCCACCCACACTGGAATTGGGACAGCTCTTTTTATGAGGGCCTAGGTGTTCTTCTACTGCTCAATGCACATAGAAAGGCTCCACAAAGGTAAACTTGTATGGGATAAATATTCTGCAACATTTATGTAGAAAAGCTTTCCAAACGGTAGACTCGCAGATTACAAATCTGTATACAATTTCCTCTTTGCTTAATTAGTGGGAAAATTATGTTGTGATGCTATCGAAAAATCTTTGGTTGGAGGAAAGGCAAAACAGTACATTTCATGAAGGGTGAAAATAGTGACGTTAGCTTAACGTTACCAATGGAAAATAAATGTTGCACAAGGTTGGAACTCAAACAAGAAGTGACCTATGATACCTTTTTTTAATATAATATAGTTCATACGTTTTTGAAGCAGCCACGCGGTTATAATGTGTGGCTCAATGGTTAGAGCGGCAGACCCTGATGCAGAGATCTGGCCCGGGACCAGGGTTCAATTCCCGCCTCGGCGGGTCTTGGGCTCAATTTCCTCGGACCTGATAATTCTCGCCTCGGTGCCTATTCTAATCATGGGTCCCACTCTGCAACTCTGGGCAATAGCTTGCTTAATCTCCACAACGGCCCCAACAGCGCTGGGATGCCTGGCTTCACCCTGGGGGTGCCCAGGAGTGGACATTTCACAGGGAAAGGCCAGGAAGGGTTCCACAGCGGTATGCGTACAGCGCCTGGACACCCCTTTGGGGGTATGGGTGCGCTTTACAAGTACAAATTTCATTTCATTTCATAATAGCATAAGATGAAAGGTAGAGCTGGAGACTTGGTGCCCAATTCACAAAGCTGCTTGCCTTTACACGTTCAGCGTGTTAAGCCTTACAAAACGTGGTTTTACACTCATAAAAAGAGTAATTCTTCCCTCAGAGGTAGAAACTTAGCTTTCCAAGTTAGAAATACCATGAAAGCTTGCACATACAAAGTACTTCTGTGAAGGAAATGACCAACCTTTCTCGCCTCCATTAGAGATGTATTTATGCCTGTCAGAAAGAAGCAAATCTGTTTCCAGGGTGCATTGAGAAGGGGAGACGACCCAAAATAGTGGGAATGCCAAGGAAATGTTTCTCCGTTAGTTTGAAACGGTATTCCCCATGCAGAAAAAGTTACTGACTGCATGCACCCATGCTTACATGCACATTATGTACACCTATGCATCTAGGACGTCTTTGCATACGTGTAAAGAGAAATTCGCAAAATTCTTTCAGGATTACGCCTCAAAACTTTTGTACTGGAGTCAATTTTACGAACGCGGAAAACAGTTGGAGTAGTTTTCATTCTGCCCTAGTGTCGGTTGGTTGGTTGGTTGGGTGGGTGGGTAGGTGGGTGGATGAGTGGATGGGTTAGGAAGATGGACTGCTGAGTGAATGCACTGTTGACAGGGTTGGGCAAGTGGATGGGCTAACTCCTTATGCCAAGCCGCAGTCTTTATTTGGCATCAATGTGTTTTTTTTATTATTTATGTTATTTGGTATTTGGATAGCATACATTTGCCCATTGTATGGCTTCAATGACCTAAGCGCTGTCAATGTTTTCATGCGTGCTTCAGTCTGACTTGCATGAATGCAGTTTCTAGGTTTGCATTGGGAATTAATTGTTTGTGGAAGGGTGGCAAGTAAAAAAGAACTATAGGGGCGTGTCTGTTTGTTTTTGCTTTCAATGAACAAGATGAGGGATAATTGGGAAGAGGACAGGTACTCGGGTGTTTTCTCTTTCCAGGAAGTTCGGTTACCTTATCATACCCATAGCCCTCAGGCCTGGGCCTACCAGTAAAATGATGTTTATCTTATTACAATTAATAATTCGTACTGTATTTTATGTAGGCTTTGATGCCACACCTCTGCTATTTCGAAGTGATGTAACTGGCAGTTGTTACTTAATGAACAGACCTCAGAAGAATGAAAGGCTGACTTAACCCAGTCAGGATTGAAACTCGTGTCGTGCAGTTTTGATATTCAGATGTTGAAGAGGTGATGGTATTGACACCTTAGGTTTTTTTTCCCCATTTTTTTTTTATTCGTTTCGTGAAATACCCACAGAAAATTCCGTTTATACTGACTTTTTTTTTTGCTGTACGAAAGTACACGAAAATGCCTGCGCGCTCTCACAGGAGATCTGAACAGCGTCTTTCAGCACACGAGGGACATTTTTGCCGGATTGGACAGATGTCTAGGAGGCAGGCCGTAGCCCCAGAAGCAGTTCCCATTGCCTAATGTCGGAAATATGTTAAGAAAGCAGAAGGGGTCGTCTTTCACAATGGCTGGAAGGCGGGCTCCCCTGCGCACCGCGAATATGTTCCATCTTGAAAACAAAGGAGGCCTTCCTGTGAGGAGTGATGACCGTCGCACCTCTGCGGCTGACAGGGTGGCGCCCTCCGCGCGCCCGGTGACGGGGAGCAATGCGGCGCCACCCTCTGGTAGGCCCCGGCCTGCTTTTCTCTTTATAAGGTAGATCTACCTATACCATGCACGTTTATATATTTTTTCATGCAAAAAACAACATTTCACATTTTGGCACACAATCTCATGACATGTCGTTAAGCAATTACCATTGCTTAATTTAATTAAAATTAAAATAATAAATATATAAAGATAAGTGTAGGCGCCCAAAGTTTTTCTTAGGAGCTGAGGTTGACAAATAACAAGGCTGCCAATCTTGATGCACCACATGCCTCTTTCTTTCACCACACTATACTTTCTGTCTCTTTATCCAACTCTTGCACGTTCTTTTTCAACTCTGCTTTTCAGCTTTTGCCCCAATTCCCCATCGTCTTTTTACTTTTTCCCTCTTCTCCCACTTCTGCCTTTCTGTGTCTTGCTCTAAGGTCAAAGTCTGATGTTAAAAAAGTTCTGGACCCCTAAAATGAGTGAGAGTGCCCACCCCTGCATCCCCGAGAAGAAAAAAGGACCAGCAATAAATACCCTGTAGCCACTGGAATTATGCAGCAAGGGAGGACCAAATTATCCGTCGAGAAAAGGCAAATTATGCGGCACATTTTGAAGCAGTATTATATCACTATATTACCATTTTTATTCAGGTTAAGAATGTATGGTCAAATATTTCACCTCAATAATATCAGTTTAACACCTAAATACAACAGTCGACAACTAAAAGCTGGCCTGCCTCAGCACAGCAACATGTGTGGTCCCTTTTTAAGTAACTTTTGATCCTTTGACTCGGACACAAAAAAGTTTTTCCTTAAAAATCTGCAAATTATGCAGAAGATGATGTATTATATGGCAAGGGTAGAAAATGCATAGCTATGCGGAAAATGTAGCGTTTGCAGAATTGCATAATTCTAGTAGACCTGCTGATACCACCTGAAGTTGTGTGTTATTTTGCTTGGTCAAAGTGCCTTCCAGTAATTAACTTGGCCTGTGTGAAATGTTTTGAGACTCGCTTAATTTGTGTAGTTCATGCAATTTTGCGTTGCTTAAATTGGGCAAAATTACATTAGTGTGCAATTTTGCAGTTTTTTTTTGCTCCAAGGACTGGTTCGATCTGAGAACATTTAGTTGAATACTGACTGCTTCAAGAAGAAAACGTGTCGGAGACATATTTAACTCGTGTTCTATATCGACCTAACATACCCATATTTTATGCATAATTTCACATACTTTCCCTGCAATATAGCTTTTTTAATTAGATGCTTTGCACACCTTTATTATTATTGGAATTCTCTAATGTGTCTTAAGAATTGTAAAAGAGTGTCTCACTTCTCCTTCAGAAATGAAAGACAGTCAGCCAGCATTTTTACTGACTTCAACAGTTTTTTGGTATTTACAATCCTAATGATGCATTAGCGCTTTTCTTCATTCAAATTCTGGACCTTTCAAGCGCTATTTGATTAATTGAAATCCACAACTGAGGCTATTCATCAATTCAATGCATTTAGATAAGATGGAGCTCATTATTCTCCACAGGGAGGACAAAGAGTGATTACGTTTTCAAGCCAATAAGGTTTATTAGAACATTGGAATGTTGGGAGCTCCATTGAAAACAATGGAGTAGCTCCGGGCTTATAATGGCTGGTATAAGCCCGGAGCTCCAACATTCCAATGCTTCTTTGTGGCTGTGAACAAAGGCTTCAGGGAGCCTGAGGGGATTTCAATCCCCTCGCGCTCCCTGAAGCCTTTGTTTAATTTGTTAGAACATTCTGCCCTCTAGTAGCAAAATGTTCTAATAGCCTTATAGCCCTTCGTAGCAGGGCTATACTGGCTATTAAAGTCCCGCTGCCTTGCTAAAGTCCCTCGCCTTCGGCTCGGGCCTTTAACGCTGCAGCGGGCCTTTAATAGCCGATATAGCCCACTACGGTGGGCTATAAGGCTATATTAAAAGTTAAAAAGGTTTACAGATTCAAAAGCATCAAATTTGGGTCAATGACTAATCAATACAGAATGCATTACTGTATATGAAGTTCATATCAATCAAGGTAATATAATTAAAAGAACACATTAGTATAAAGTTGTGTCTAAGGAAAATGTTAAGTAAATCAGTTCTGCCAATAAGAATAAATAAATCCGCTATTTGTAAAGCGCAAACTAATCCCCCCTAAGGGTCTCAAGGCACTGGGGGCCGTCGGGGAGATTAAGGGAGCTGTTGCCCAGAGTCACATGGTGCTGAGCTGAGCTGCTGCCGGAGCCGGGGATCGAACCATGAACCCCGCACGCCGGAGTCAGCCGCTCTGCCTGCTGCGCCACCTTACTCTGTTCCAAGCGGTCTTGAAAGGGACAGATGCAAGATCTGCTAAGTCGGGGAAAAGTGTCTGACTCATCTACACTGCACTAGCGAAAGTCACACAATTCAGACTTTTACAACGCCTACACATGTTTCTCATAAAACGCTCCAATTAGATTACAGCGCACAGATGTAATCTAAGCTCATTAGTTTCTCGGGATCCTACAACATGAGGCTTCCATAAGCATCCTTCAAACTTAGTTATCTCAACAAACAAGATACATTGGGCTAGCTTGTACTCTGCAGGTGTACTGTAGCAACTAATTTGGACATTCTACTGTTATCACGTAATCCTTTCACATTGCGTCTATTAATTGTGAGTTCAGCTTCTCCTAGAAATAAGAATACTACATACGTGCTATGAAACAAGATGGCTCCCAAACATTAGCCATACTAAACGCAGGTCTACATTAGCTACTGTCAATCTAGGTGTGATTAATACACAATGAATAGTATTTGCACGTTAGCATGTCAATGTAATGATAATCATTAAATATGAAAAAAAAGCCCATCAGATGATAGCCCCAGCTCTTTCAATTGTTATTAGACCTCATTTGCAGTACTCGAAAGGGAAACCAGTCTTAATTTATTAACAGAAATGTAATTACTTTAATTTAAAAGAAATATGTCCAGAGTGAATTTGTAAACAGACGTTTGCTCGGCTCGGTTTAAAAGATTTAGATGATGTAGAAGGCGTGGTCTGCCTCCTCCACCTCGGACCAATGTAGTCTGGAGTGTACACCTGAAGCCCAATTGGAAACTGATTGGAATGGTATTCCGCTGTGGGTTCCGCCATTTTGTTTGAGGATGGGAAGCCAGGTGCATAGGCGACTCTTTTACCACCAGAGAGAGCTTTGCTGGCAGTTCTCACCTAGTCAAGCAGCAGGTCAGCTTTTACTCTTGCGTGTGTCTCTTTTACGGACACAGATAAGTGCATAATTATGCATCAGTGAAATAGGTAGTGCAGTGAAAACACGGTTTCCTCTCTTAACAGCTCATCCGTATTTATTTAACCCAAGTCTCAGCTCCATCAAAAGATTACCAAAGGGGGCGTGGTCTCGCTGCAAATGGGGTGAGACGCGCATTGTAGGAGCTCCGGGCCGCCGCCGGCATTATAAGCGTTTTTCAAGCTCATATCCATAGCGGAGGGGCCGGAATTCGGGGCGTCTGGACAGCGGAGGCGACTGGGAGACGATCCCGGGACCCGGCGACCCGTGGAACCGGCAGGCAGCGGCGGGAGCGGAGCCGGTGGGGGGGCGCCCCGGCGTATGCAGCCTTAGCCGCCATCTTAGCGCCTGCGGCCTCCTGGGCCCTAGAGGGAGTAAATATCGCCGTTGCTCCGCGCCCTGGCCTGGAGTTTGGCGGCGATGCGAGGCGAGTGACGAGCGGGGCACAGGAGGACTTGCGGTCGGCCCCCGGGGGCAGGATCGCTCAGCTGCTACCTCGTCTGGCCGCCAGTTGGGGACACCGCTGCGAGGGTCATACGTGGAGCCCACCCGGTGCAGACTGCGGGACGCCGAGGACGCTGCGCACCTGACTGGGCCCCTGGGCCCCATTGCCGAGGACACCAGGGGTGTCTGGCTGCCCCCTGTGGGGCCCCCGGAGCTGACGGACGGCGACAGGACCCGGTAGGAGAGCGCTTCGGCCCGCAGGGCTGCGGCCACCATCTTGGCGCCCGCAGCTGCATGAGCCTGTGATCGAGCGGACATAGCCGTCCACCTGCGGGACTGCCGGAGGAACGGCCACTACACCCCTTGCACTCCGCTCGGCGGCGGTGACCGCCATCTTGTCTCTCGGTGGCTGCTGGCCTGTGGAGACCCTGCCTGTTGCTGTGGCCGCCCCCCCCCCCCGGTCTTGCTGGCCCTTGAGGGGTGGTGCCTGAACTGAGGCGCAGCTGCGGTTGCTTTGGGGGCCGCGCCGACCTTCACGTCCTGCTGGGGATTGGAGCACGCCGCCGAGGAAAGGTCCGGTGGTCTCGGGGGCCCGGGACGTCTTGGCAGACGCCGTGCTTGCTGTGGGCCCCTGGCGGGGCTGAGTGCGGCCCTGCGGAGCGGCCTTCTCGCCTGGTTCACGCGTGGTGAACAGCTACAAGACGCCAGCTGACACTATATCAGACATCAGGGCAACGGAGTCCCTCCGCAGGTGAGGTGTGGGGGTGGGGAGCCCTGTGTGCTGTGACCTAGCTAGAGGTGTCTGCGGGAACTGGGTCCTACGCACCGCTCCTGGGGCCCTACCCCTCACCTCCTATATATATATATTGGCCCACAGCCCTGCGTGACCTGGACACTGGCCTGGCGTTGCCTTGGATTCACTGGGGGGTGCCCATCATTGATTGGAACACTTGGGGGTGCTTGGAGGAGTGGGCCTCTTCCCCCTGTCGCTTTCGCCGTGGACTGGCACCGGGCTTCTGGGAGCGGGCCTCCTTAGCCTGGGGTGTGCCTGTCTGTCGTTGGAGCGCCTGGGGGTGACCCCTGACCTGCGCAGGGGACGCTGGACCGGGGGGACGTCCACTGCAAACCCTCCACTCAGGAGCCCCTATTGATTAGCTACTGCTGCACCACCCCCCATCGCTTTCCCCCGACACCGAGTGACTCTGCCATCGCGGATGACCCATCGCTTTGAGCACTGCGATACGGCCTGGGTCCCTAACCTGTAGCTGTCTGTCTTTTGTCTGTGCGGTGGGGGGACGCTGGAGGCGGACTGCACCTCGGCATCTGGGGGTCTGCTAGCCTTGGCCGCCTCAGTGGAAATTGCCGGGTGCCTCATCCCCGAGGGAGATGACACGCACTAAGTCGGGGAAGGAGTTGGCGGTGCCTCAGAAGGACAACCCGGTCGCCGCTCTATGGAACAAGCCAGGTTCTGGCGCCTCCGGTGCTATGGCAGCGCCGGTTGGGGATGACTCAGCACCAGTCACGCAAACCTTCATGGCCAACTTTATGACGGAGCTCAAGTCCGAGATAGGCTCTCTAAGATCGGAGGTCCACTCCTGTGTGCGGGAGCTCAGGAAGGAGGTCACTGACCTCGGAGAGAGAGTGGATGGCCTTGACCGGACAGTAGATGCCCGGACAGAGGACCAGGAGCAGCTCTGGCAACGCATGGCTACCTTGGAGGAGCAGCACATAGACCTACAATTGAAGCAGGAGGATTTGGAGAACCGGAGCCGCCGCAACAATCTCCGCCTCCGGGGGATCCCGGTGGGAGCGGAGGGAACAGATATTATGACCTTCGTGGCACAACTTCTGCATGACATCTGGGGCGATGACGACGCATCCCCGCCGGCCCTCGATCGAGCACATCGAGTCTCGGGTCCCTCTGCTCGAGCGGGCTTTGTCCCGGACATCCTGACCCGGGTCCACTTCTTTACGGAGAAAGAGGCGATTCTCAAGGCGGCGCGCTCCAAACCAGACCTCGCCTACAAAGGTACTCCAATACAGCTGTTCCAGGATCTTGCCCCTACAACGCTGCGCCGACGCAGAGACTTCAAGCCGATAACCAATAAGTTGCGGAGCCTGAACATTCAGTATCAATGGGGCCATCCCTTTGCGCTTATCTTCCAGTGGGACTCCAAACGTCGGATGGTGCGATCCCTCCGAGAGGCGGCGCAGCTCTTGCACATCCCCATCTCCACACCGTCCAGCCCAGCTCGCAATCCTTCTCGCGCTCAGGAACCTGCCAAACCCTCTTGGTCCCAGGTGCGCCGCCACAAGAGAGCACCACATGTAGGGGAGCAGTCGGCTTCCCAGGCTAAACAGGAAATTATCCAGCACATCCGCTCCATGGAGGAGTCTCGCTCTTCGGCTAGCTCCCGGCCCGCCACGCCGTGACTGTGAAGCAACACCTTCCAATGTGCCCTTTCATGATGCTTTGTCCACTGCTGCGCTCGGAGGGCGCTGACCCATGTTCCCACCTCACGCCGGGACGGCCTCCCGGCCTCTCACTCTGATGGCGGGCGGCCCGGGTCTCCCTCCTTTGCCCTCGCGCCTGGAGCTTGGAAGATACCCCCCTGCTCCTAGGAGAGTGACTTCTCCGGGATGATTTACGCCCTAGGGCCGCGATTATCCTTGGACTGGAACAGGACCTTGTGGCCCAGTTGGCCACTGTTATATTTTATTCTGACCGTTACACTTCCCTCATCTTTATGTCCCTGTTTTCTGCCTCTCCCTTTCTACTTCTCCCCTCTGTCTTCTCTTCTTCTTGGTGGTGGACGGGGCGGCCTCTTGTGGTCCCCCTTATGTTTCTGGGGGGATCGTGGTTCTCTGGCCTGTCTTTCTCATGCTCCTGCCGTATCCCGCCCCTCCTGCGGCATCGTCGCCGGTGCTACTGCTTGCATCCACCTTCCCATGGACATGACTGCTAGCCCTGCCTTGAAACTTATCTCCCTCAACGTTAAAGGGCTTAACTCACCAAACAAACGGCAACAGATATGGCGCTACCTGCTGCAGCAACAACCTGACATTATCCTCCTTCAGGAGACACATCTGCTGAAAGCTGATGTTTCCCGAATGGCCCATCCCCGCTACCCCCTCCAATTTTGGGCATCTGCCCCATCTAAAACGGCTGGCGTAGCTATACTTTGTGGCTCTGGTGTAAGGCAGGGGGACTCGAAAGTTATCCGTAGCCATGATGGCCGCTTTCTTAAGGTGGAGGTCCGGATGGGGCACCGATCCCTCACCCTTTGCAATATATATGCGCCCAACCAGGCGCAAGATCCCTATCTCCGCGCCTTCCTGCGGGAACACGTTCCGCAGCCGAACCCTTCTCTTATCATTGGAGGCGACTTCAACCTAGTGTGGGACGCTGACCTTGATCGCAGTGGTGGGTCTTTCCATGGGGCGGGGGCCATGTCTTCTACCTTGAAGAAACAGTTGACGGACCTCACTCTGTTGGACTCTTGGCGGTATCATTCTCCGGATGCGCGGGGCTACTCATACTACTCGCATGTACATCGCTCGTACTCGCGGATTGACCACGTTTTTATCTCACATGCCCTGATAGGCGAGACGGTGTCTGCCTCAATGTCTGACATCTCGATCTCCGACCACGCCCATGTCGAGCTCCTCCTCCGTCACTGTTCTGCACGCGCTCCTCGCCCACCACGCTGGCGCTTTCCCCCAAGTACTTCGTGATCAGGCAGATGTGGCCGAAATTAGAGCGGCCATAGACGATTACTTTGCGCTCAACGATCTTCCGGAGACTCCCTTTCCGGTAGTGTGGGACGCCTTTAAGGCTACTATTCGCGGACGCGTCACGTCCATAGCGATTGCACGGGCACGGGAGGCGCGTCTCTTTGAGGACAATCTTACTAGGGAGCTCACGGCTCTTGAAAAACTCGATCAGGACCGCCCATCCTTAGCCCACAAAAGGCGCCTGGCCCTTCTCCGCGGCCAATTGCGAGCCCATAGAACCAACAAAGCCGAACGGACCCTGCTGGCGTTAAAGCAGCGCTACTATGAGGGGGGGGATAAGGTGGGCACGGTCCTAGCTAGGCGCTTGCGGGCGCGCGCAGCTAAGGCCCACATAGCCCATATTCGCACCAACGAGGGCACAAGTGCAGTCACGGAAGCATCCAAATGCGAGGCTTTCCAAGCGTATTATTCTACTCTCTATGCTTCAGCACAGTCCTCTCCTCCCCAGATGCAGGCTCTGCTGGATGCTTGCCTTTGGACCCCGCTCAGCCAGTATCATGCTAGTCAAATGGATGAGCCGATTACGCGAGAGGAACTCGCAGGGGCCCTAAAGGACCTCCCACTCGGAAAGACTCCGGGGCCGGATGGCCTTCCTCTCTCCTTTTATCGCATGTTTATGCCGCAGGTCAGGACACACCTTCTTCGCCTTTTTAACTCCTTCACCGCCAATGAAGGGCCGTCCCAGTCCATGGGGCTGGCCGAGATTGCCTTGATCCCCAAGTCAGGTAAGGACCCTGTCCTTTGCTCGTCCTACCGACCTATAGCTCTTCTGAATACGGACCTTAAGCTCTACACCAAAATACTGGCTAAACGGCTCGAACCCCACTTGCCTGGCCTTATTGACCCGGATCAGGTTGGTTTTATACGCCACCGCCAAGGCGCAGACAACGTGCGCCGCATCGCGCACTTGGTGGGCAAAGCTCACCACTGGAATATCCCTGCGTGTCTCCTCTCGCTCGATGCGGAGAAGGCGTTCGACCGGGTGGACTGGACCTTCCTCAGGGCAGTGCTGCAGAAAATCGGGCTCGGCCCTGTGATGATAACCCGAATCATGGCCCCTTACATCTCCCCGATGGCCCAGGTGCAGGTCAATGGCCAACTTTCTGCCCCCTTTTCCATTCACAGAGGCACTCGGCAGGGGTGTCCCCTTTCACCCTTACTCTTTGCTCTCGTGGTGGAGCCCTCGCCATCCTGATCCGCCAAGCCCCTGAGATTCATGGCATTCCTCTTGGAGGCCGATCTCACAAGGTAGCTCTCTTTGCAGACGATCTCCTTCTCACGATATCACAGCCGCACATCTCGCTCCCGACCCTTTTGACTCTCCTCCAGTCCTTTGAGTCGGCCTCTGGTCTTAAAATTAATCACGAGAAATCTTGGGCTCTTAACATCACGATCCCTCGGGATGAAATCCCCTACTGCAGTCGCTCGTCCCCTATCAGTGGGCCTCTCACTCTATCCGCTATCTTGGGCTTTGGTTAACGCCGAATCTTACCTCTTGGTCCCAGGTCAATTGGCAGGAATGTCGTAAGGCGGTTCTGGAGGACCTACGGGTCTGGAAACCTCTCACTCTCTCTTGGCTGGGCCGCCTGCATGCAATAAAGATGTCGGTACTCCCTAAGATCTTATACCTCTTTCAGTCCCTTCCGACCCCCATCCCATACCATCAGATCAGAAGTCTCCAACGCGATCTCACCAAGTTCATCTGGGGAGGTCGACGGCCGCGTTTCTCTAATAAAGTCCTTATGTCCCCTCGAGATCGGGGTGGTCTGGCCTGCCCCAACTTGCTGGAGTATTACTGGGCCTCTCATCTTCGCTTTATATCGGAGTGGATGGCGCGGGAGAGTGAAAAGATATGGTTCCATATGGATAGGGCAGTGACTGGACGGTCTATATGGGACCTCCCTTGGCTACCCCGAGCATCTAGATCGCGCAGTGCGTATGTGGCCCTCCCTACTAGGACGGTGCTTGACATTTGGGATAGAGTGGCCGTCTCCAAGGGCCTCACTAGCTTTCCCTCCCCCATACTCCTATTGCTGGGAATCTATATTTTCCACCAGCTGTGCGCCCTCAGGTATTTATAGATTGGCTCGAGGGTGGGTGCCGGACAATTAGAGATCTCTTTTCGGGGGACAAGTTCAAAACTTTTGCGCAGTGCAAGGCAGATTTCCAGCTCTCAGAGGGGGCCAGATTACAATATCTTCAACTTCGGCATTGGATACACACACCCTCCATGGCACAGGCGGCCACCCGGGCGCTCACGCCTTTGAGCGGCTAGTGCGTGCTTTCGACAACTCCAAAGGACTCATCTCCCGCACTTATCATGTCCTACAGCACCCCCACTCTCCCCTCCCCACAACTACCAACGTCGTTGGCAGGAGGACACCTCTCTGGACATTGCCCCTGCGCAGTGGGATCGCCTGTGGCGGGATATCCCGAAAGTGTACCGCTGTATTTCCCAGCGGGAAACCGCATACAAGATCATGACCCAATGGTACTATACACCTCTCAGACTTCACAAAATGTTCCCTGCGACCTCTCCTCTTTGCTGGCGGTGTTCGAGCTCCCGGGCGACTTCCTTCATATTTGGTGGTCCTGCTCACTCCTGACCTCCTACTGGAAAGAGATCCTCAGCCATATTAAGGTGGTGATTGGTTTCCCCCTGCCTGCGACCCCAGCCACAGCTATCCTGGGTCTCAAGCCTACCAACCTGCGCGCGCTCACACGCAATGACTGGCACATCTCACTTCACATGCTAGGCGCAGCCAAACAGCTTATTGCCCTATATTGGAAAAAGGCGGAAGCTCCCCCGATCAGTGTCTGGTTCACGCGTCTATGGCACACTACCACCATGGAATTGCTTACCGCACGCTTGCAATTTCGTGACTCTCACTACACTAAACTGTGGCAGCCGCTTGTTGCTCACCTCTGTAGACTGGAACATGCCCATCTACAACCTCCGAAACTCCGAGCCCTGCGCCTATATGATGACGCAATCTGTCCCCCTGACCCAGAATAGATTCCTTGCACCTCTCACCTGCTTCGGCCCGGGGTTTTGAGTAACCATTTCACCGGGCAACCACACTGATACGCCCCCATTGCACTTTCCCGCCACCTCCCCTGCCTGCAGTCATGTCCATTGGTCCGCTACCTATGCCCACTTGCTTCCTTCTCTCCTCGCCCACCACCTTTTTTTTTCTCTCTCTCTCTTTCTCTTCACTCTCACTTGCTCATCTCCTCCCCCTGCTTCTTTCCTTGGGGACTCCCGACCCCCCCACCCCCCTCTTTTTTCCTTCCTTTATTCTTCTGTATATCTCTTATACTTGATGTTGACTTGTTTTCCGTTGACCCCATTCTTTAAAGGAGCTTTCATGTGACGCCTAACGTATAAGATTGTATAAGGACGCGGCCGGCCCTATTTGGGTTGTAGGCGACTTGCTGTGTATCACTCCGCTGAAGCAAAATTCTATAATGATCCTCTTATGCTTCCTGAACGATTGCTCAATGGTGCGGCCGGCCCCTCATGGGGTTGTAGGCGGCTTGCCGTGTAGATGTTATGCCTCCTATTGCTTTCTTAATAAAAAAAAAGAGTTGAAAAAAAAAAAAAAAAAGATTACCAAAGTACAAAGTTCAGATGCAGAACGGCATAAAAGGACACGTATATCTTCACCTATCTGCTGTGTGTTACTTAAAGGAGAAACAGGTGGTTCTTTTTAGGTTTGATGCGTCACATTCATGGGGAACATATTGTTTTCTGTACATACTCTAAGGGACTTGGTAAATCCTTATGCAGATGTTGGCTTTTTTGGATCAAGTATCTTCAGCCATTGGCTTGAGAAATTGCCGATCATATCTTGGATTAGCCAACAAGAGTAGTTTATTAACGCACTCTTCTATTGGCTGTATCTTTCCGGCTTCATCTGAATGTATGAGGGACTGCTTTCATCTGAAAAAGACACACTTTTAATTCTACATCTCATCCAAGCATTATATACCCAACACAATCATTTTTATGATCTGGCTTGACAGCGCAGCTGTTGCCAGACAATTATGTGTGTATCACTAGAGAGGGGCTTTGGCACCACCCAAGTGTTGGGAGCTAGGAGTACATGTTTTCATTTGGCAGATGTTGTGAGCTTCCCCAAAAAGTGCTTGCCCTCTATGCAGCTGTGATCATTTTGTTCATTTATAAGCTGACTGTGCTTGAAGTTTCAGGGACACACACATGACATTGTAATGCTGTGAAAGTGTCTTTGATAACTAGATAATTTATGGTGTTTTCTCTGGCAGCAGCACCCATAGGAGGAGGGCAGTTAACCTGCATGGATGTTTAAGTCTGGCTTGACAGTGGAATTGTAACTTGACCTTTTAACATTCATCAATATTATTCTACAGTTCTTTGCTTTCACGCAAATACATATCTATTTCCATGCTATTTACCTGTAATGCTCCACATTATCATACCCCATTCCTTTAAAGCCAGGCTCATTGGCATTGCCAGTGCATTTATTATGCACTGCAGCATGTGTGTTTTCTAATTGCTTTTATCAGAGCTCGAGTGCACGTGTAACCTCTTGACTTTGTCAAAGCCTATTTCTTTTCCCATGCTTATGATTTGAGAAAATTGTATGGAACTCCTATTCCACAGTCTCTGTTTTTGAGTCCCGGCCTGTAAGCCTCAGACATTTGACAACTGGCGAGAGAACGAGAGGTAAGCTATCTGTTGCTGCCGTTAAATGGGGCAATGCTGCTATCATAAAAAAACATCAAAGGTTGGTAAACAGTAAAGCTACTGGAAAACGACCACAGCAACAAAAAAAGTGTGTCTACTGACCTACATGAATCCAGTGATTGCAGCGTCTTATTGGAGGATGCTGAAAATCTTTTTCTCAGGTAAAAACACAGAATTGTCAAATCAGATGCCATGTTTATTCTGCCCAGAGTACAGCAGTAATAATTTGCATTCTGGATTTGCAAGTACTTCTAGCTTGGGATCTGATCTATTCCTTTTAAGTCCAAGACGGCATTGTTTAATCTCGCTCCTGCTGTCCAACGGTTCCATGGGCTTACTGCCCTTTACATGAAGCGCAGTTACTTTCAGGAGATTCTGGTAATTTCTGTTCTTTCTGCCTAGCTTAGATTCTGCGTTTTTGCTTTGGCTTAAAATTGACATGTCACAATATATGTATGTGCAATAGACGGTGGTGGCTGGTGACATTTGAAACTGGTGGGGCGTAAACTTTCTGTCGTAGTGCACTGTGGCGAGCAAGCGCAGCGAGTGTGCCCAAACATCTTAGGGGGGGTTCTCCACCCCCTGAGAACATTTTGAAAAAAGAGTGCGTAAATGGTGCATTTTCGAGCAAATTTGAGAAGCAAGAAGGTTAATAGAGCAATTGTGACCCTTCTCTGGTCGGAAGTCCTGACTCCTTCCTCCGGTTCGGTAATCTCATACCCCTCCCTCCGTGCCCCTCCCCCCCCCGACCCAACACACCTGTGCTGGGATCTTACGCCCACCCACCCCGTGGTAAGCAACACTTGCCAGTTTACAGTTACTACCTGCGAGATACACACCGCCTGTAAAACAGTCTCCACCCTGAGAACAATGCAACTACATAGCCCCTGCCCTACACCTCGCCAAATGGGCTTTTTCCCCTTCTTGTCTTTCTGGTAAATCCCCTCCGAATTCAGAGCCTGCTGTTTGAGCACTTGAGTCAAAGGGCACATACATCAAGGAGCACACGTCATAGAACACATACAGCTGGAAGCATTTATCTCATGGAGCAGATATGTCCAGGCGTGCATGTCTTGGAAACACATATCCCAAGGAGAATATGTCCCCGCCTGCTCACGCGTTTCTACTGCCCACTATGACCCTTTGCCAGGTGTCTGCCACTGTACCCCGTCTCCGCTGTGCAGCACATATAGCGCCTTTGGAGGGGCCATTGAGCAGCAGGGGGCGGTCACTGGTGGAAGTATCGTAGCCCAGCAGGAGCCACGAACACCACTGAACCCCAGGGGTAACACTTCACAGCAATCGAAGTGACCGGGCAAAAGTAGTGGGCCCTGTGGCTGTCAGTGTTCACAAGCGCTGAAGTGCACATAAGAGACACTACTAGTGAGATAGACAGCACGATATCTAAGTACCACAACACTGTAGTCATAGGTGCACACACTGTGATAATCAGTGCGGTACTTACATACAGGATGCAGGTTGGCAGCGCCATCAGTGTGTGCAAACAATCCTGTACACAGGCCCTGGCGTATGTACAAACGACCAAGCACATACCTACACACACAAGGACAAACATCTAGGTGAACAGGGCCATAGAAAGGAGCAGATACACAGCCTCTTACATATGTACGAACAACCAAATACACAGGTATATAAACACAGCCAGGCAACCAATTACAGGAGCGAATTTTTACATACAAAGTCAGGTAAACTGCATCTTACATAAACACAAACAAGCAGGTATTCAGTCTCATGAATGAATGAAAACATCTGGGACACAACCACAAACATGCCTTTATAATGTCCGGTTCACAGCACCCCCAAAGATGCATACTAAAAAGTAGGCGTGTAGCCTCACACAAACAACCAGGTACACAACTCCACACACTCACTCACACACACACCCGTGCAGAACCAACACTATGCAACGAGCGTGGGGAGGACTTTCCTTACGTCACCGCACTCAGTTCTGAAGACAAACTTATTCAGGGAGGGGGACGGGTGAAGGGACATATTTTTCTGTCAGCTGTTATAGCGCCTAGGGGCAATTCATTTTGTTGCGTGCGTCGCGGAGAGGAAAAACAGGAAGCAGGCAGGCATTGCTTGCAAGAGCTTCAGTCTCTAGTACACTCGACCCGGGAACTTTGAGGAGCACGACATTCACATACGCGTTTAAAATTGTTTAATTCGCTCGCTTTCTATCGCTTCTCAGATGCGTGTGTAACCTGCGCGGTTATGAAACTAGCGGCCAGGATAACATCCGAGGTCGCTGGCAAGCTGTGCATGCGGGGGAGCGAGCTTCTCCCTAAGGCGGAAGGTCGTGCCCTGGGAGCCCGGGCTGCACGTTCAGCCGCATCAGTAACTGTTACATAATCTGCTGAAAGCGAGCCCTCATTACCGTGATGTATTAGCAGCACGTTAGGGCCCGGCAGGCATGCTTCCTCCCAGCCAGGCAATCTATCTAAAATAAAAAAAACGTACCTTAATCCGCGACCGCATCACGCGCCGTCGCCTCAGCTCCTGCTGCTCGTGGCGCGTTTTAGGCAGCCTCCCTCCTCCTTCTCCCCTAAGCCAATCACATGCATGCAGCCTACATAGAGAAAATGGAGAGTGCGCATGACTGCTTTGGTCGGCCCTGGGGCCGACCAAACAGTCAGGGCCCATAACATTGGGCAAGCCACTCACCCCCTGCCCTCGAGCGGGACCGCCCACCCACCCGCCCTCCCTCAACCAGGCACTCCAGGCACTTCTGCTTTCTCGCAGTGCGAGAAGCAGAAAAATAAAATGGTAGTTTTACCATTTAATGTTTCTGCTTCTCGCACTGCGAGAAAGCAGTGGGGCTACGCCCCAATGGAGGAGCCGCCACTGGCAATAGATGGGGAGTCATGTACTCAGGGCTCGAGTCGGGGGTACACACGGGTGGATGGCGTCCACCCACTCTTTTCACAGGGTGGACGCCGTCCACCCTGCCAAGAAGTCGAGCCCCACTCTAAAATATGCTGAACTCGTCCCAGTGTAAGTTTGACACACCGGGATTCATTCAGCAGCGCCTGCTCGTTATCTGCTTTCCTTCCGAGCAGCAACGTGCCGGAGGGGAGGGGGTTTTTGTCATTTGAGACTCCAGCTGGACCATAACAAAGGCCGAACTTAAGGGCCCATTTGGCCTTCTTTGTCGAGTATCCAGGATGGGGGCTGCCTGTAGCCTCACACCTAGATGTAAATGCAGAGGAAGGGAAACAAAAGCAGCAGCTTGTTAACACATCAAAGGCGCATAAGAGAGGCACGATTTTGTCTTTGTTCAGACCCCCATATATAATAGATATTCATGCACTGTAAGAATGTCAGATGCATTACTCTGTTCCAGTGCAAAATAACAATTTAAATACCAGTATTTTTATTTGTTTTACAGTGCTATTCATACCAATGTAGGGTGCCAGATCACTTTACAGCAAACATACATATTATATTGTCAATAAATCGCACAAGTTTGTAAATCATTGTACAGGATGTGTTACATAAGACAATAAAGGTTACTGGGTGTAGGAGTCGCATATCATCCTTCATAGCTCACTGTGCTATACTAGAAGGATTACAATGCAACAGAATGTAAAAAAAGGATCTCTGTGTTCAAAGCAGTAACCTACTTACCTATCTACATAAAATAAAATCTGCCATCTGCATGTTACATGATGTGCTTTGCAGGAGGCGCATTAACCCTGTATGCTACTTTAAGTCAAAACAAGGACTAGAAAAAAACAGATCTTTCCTTCAAATGTGTTAACCACCAGGCAGCTAAAGCAATCACATCTACATGGAAATGTGCGGCACATGGAATACTACGCCTGGTGGGGTAGGCTGGCAGCAGAGTTACTCAATCCTTGGCTAAAGGAACCTGTCACTTTCTGTGATGTCACTTCCTGTGATGTCACTTCCTGCAATGCCACACGCCGTGATGTCACTTCCTGTGATACTACCTAACTTGGAGAGTCCCCCCACTTCTTTTTTTTAGGACTTGTGCCCTGTATGTACTCCCCAGTAGATACACACAAACCTTTATCTAGTTCAAGAAAGCCTTTGTTGAAAGTGAGAAAATACCATAAACTACACTTGACAGGAGTGAATCGTACTGTAAACATGCAGACGTTAACGACACTGAATAGGAGTGAGTCGTGCTGTAAACGTGCAGACGTTAGATACTTTGAAATGGTTGCCATCTTGAGCTATTCAGATGTTGAGCTACTCAACGCTCTTACATGCTTTGCTTCCATTTCTCTAGCCCTCCACATTTTGACTTCTATTTACCTCTGTCCTAACTCCATGTTCCTCCCTCTTTCCGCTCACCCTTAGGTTTGTAAACATTTCTTAAGGGGCTGAAACACTGGAAGTGAACTAGTGATTACAAGACTTTTATTCATGTGCTTCATCGCCTTCTATCCAGGACCAGCCTGGAAACCAAAATCAGCCCTGGGAAAAATGTTTAAACTAGCCCCACCCTGCAGGTGGCCGCGGCTCAAAAGAGGCTAGATGGGCATTGGTGGGTCATGACAGCCCACAGTACTATGAAAGCAGCCTCCTGGCCTGTACCCACTGGGAAAATGCCCAAGTCGCAGAATGGGCAGTCTGGGCATGCTTTCACTCGCTCAGTTGGTTTTTAGCCTGCTGCGTTTGTGCAGATCTCTGCTTTCCAGCCAAAGGATCTGGGAGAGGAAGGAGTCACTTCCTTTCATGTTCTCCCCATGCATGCCTCGTGTTGCCTGATTGGTCCTTGCTTGCCTTTGATGCAGTCACAAATCCAAACCCTGCTGCAGGTTTGGCACAGTTCTATTCCTGGAGTGTGGTGTAAGATATGGAAGCTCTGTTTTTCTGACAGAGCTTGCTGTTCCTTGGGCAGACTGGCCCCTTCAAGAGAGATCTATGTATATCCCTCAAAGTAGTGAGCCACAGGGAGCATGCCTCAGTGCGGTCCTGAAGTTAGAGGGGTGAGGAAAGCTCTTTACATGTTGCTAATCACACTTCCTAACTGGAGGGGGACTCGGTGCTTTGAGAGCTTTCTTGCCAAGACACAGGTGAGCTCCTTACTGTCAGCTCATGGCCCAACCGCAAACGTTACGTATTTCTTTCCACTCCTCTGCTTGCTGGTGTCGTAATCAATGGCCATAGTGAGGATGAAGAGGGTCATCCTCCATTTTCCAGTGTTTGGACTTCCGCTGCACTTCATACTTGGAAAATGATGGGTTTAAAGGAGAACAGTGGTCATTTCCATTACCTCTTAACAAAGATGGCGTCGGAGTTGGCCCCGTGTCGGGCTGTGGTGCCACATGCACCCTAGGCACCAGGAGGAGAAGACACTGCGCTGTCCCTACAGGCAATCTCACTGACCCCAGGTGTCCATTGAGGCGAGAGCCGTTCAAATACAAGGAAACTTGCCCTTCTCCTCCCTTAACTTGGGTGATCAACATCTGTAACTTTGCTCCCAGAGAAGGAGAACGGAGTGACTTTTACAAAAGTGAAGTCTAAGCACGCGCTCTGGGCCAGTCAGTGGGAGAGCACGAGGTTTCTGAGAACATAAGAGAACTGAAGCTCAGGAAATCCTGGCAATTTCCCTTGCACATGAAACACTTAGTGGCTATGTTGAAGAAACACGAATAGACGGGCCCTGTAACCGCCTGCGCCAGTGCCAGTGTGATAGTGAAAGAAATTGAAAGCTCTGCAGTGGTCGAGTTGCAGCAAAAGATGGCAGAGTCACAATCCTACTAAGCCCTATAGAGGCATGTGCCTTCCTAGTACCACGCTCTTAACAAACGTATGGCCACACAACCACAGCTGTTATCCTTGGTGGTAGAGCACGTCTGCAAACTCACCTGCCAGAGATCAGTGAAACCTTTCCAAGGATCAGCGGTCCTCTGTAGATGCTTTGAGCCTCCCGCAGTTCTGGGCATCACTTCCACATTTATCCTGATGTATCTGCAAGCACTCAGATGTCCATTGCTGGTGTGTCTTTGCCAGCAGAGCTCAGGTGGGAATGGACAATGACTTGAGAAATAACCCTTTGTATAGTCCACAGCGCATTGACCCTTGACCTTCAGAAAGTGGTAGAGGTGGAAGCTCCTGAAAGGTCATGGACTGTGGAGGGGCAGAACATTGGAGTCGAAAAGTGGAGGTTTGTTGGCAATGATAGAGGGTAACTAGAGGGGGGCAAGTGAGGAGTTAGATGGGGCAGATTTGGGTCTTTGTTGTAGGGAAAGAGGTGAGGGCTGCTGGAAAGAGCAGAGACAGACTGCTGCCGGGGAGGTAGTGGTGGGAGATTAACAGGGAGAGGTGAGGGTCTGCGGGATGGACAGTGGCAGGAGGATGGGACTAGATTGAGAAGGGCAGCAAGCATTAATAGGTGAGTGTAGGGGAGGAGGCTGAAAGGTGGAGGTATGAAGGGGCAGAGGTAGAGGACATTTGTGGGTTCCTAGAAAGAGCATAAATGGAGTGTTGCTCAAGGGTCATTGGGTGAGGGTTCCTAGAAGAAACATAGGAGGCGGAGGGTTGATATAAGCAGCAGTGGAGGGGAGTTGGTATAAGCATCAGTGAAGGAGGGTTCCTGGAAAGAGCAATGGCTGAGGGTTGGTATTCGTGGCAGTGGAGGGGGGTTCGTATTAGCAGCAGTGGAGAAAGGTTGGTATTAGTGGCAGTGGGGGAGGGTTGGTATTAGCGGCAGTGTGGGAGGGTTGGTATTAGCGGCAGTAGAAGAGGGGCACAGGAAGGAGCAATGGAGGAAGGTTGGTATTAGCTTCAGTAGAGGGGGCTGGTATTAGCAGCAGTGGGGGAGGGTTCCTATAAGGAGCAGTGGAGGAGGGTTGGTATCAGCGGTATTAGAGGAGGGTTGGTATTAGCGGCAGTGGAGTAGGGTTGGTATTTGCAGCAATGGAGGGGGGTTGGTATCAGCGGTAGTAGAGGAGGGTTGGTATTAGCGGCAGTGGGGGAGGGTTGGTATAGCGTCAATAGAGGAGGGTTGGTATTAGCAGCAGTGGAGGAGGGTTGGTATTAGCAGCAGTGGAGGAGGGTTGGTATTAGCAGCAGTGGAGGGGGGGTCGGTATTAGCTGCAGTTGAGGAGGGTTGGTATTATCAGCAGTGGAGGAGGGTTGGTTTTAGCGTCAGTAGAGGAGGGTTGGTATTAGCGGCAGTGGGGGAGGGTTGGTATTATCAGCAGTGGAGGAGGGTTGGTAATAGCGTCAGTGGAGGAGGGTTGGTAATAGCGTCAGTAGAGGAGGGTTGGTATTGGCGTCAGTAGAGGAGGGCTGGTATTAGCAGCAGTGGAGGGGGGTTGGTATTAGCGTCAGTGGAGGGGGGTTGGTATTAGCAGCAGTGGAGGGGGTTGGTATTAGCAGCAGTGGAGGGGGGTTGGAATTAGCAGCAGTGGAGGGGGTTGGTATTAGCAGCAGTGGAGGGGGGTTGGTATTAGCAGCAGTGGAGGAGGGTTGGTATTAGCAGCAGTGGAGGAGGGTTGGTATTAGCGTCAGTGGAGGAGGGTTGGTATTAGCAGCAGTGGAGGGGTTGGTATTAGCAGCAGTAGAGGGTTGGTATTGGCATCAGTAGAGGAGGGTTGGTATTAGCAGCAGTGGAGGGGGGTTGGTATTAGCAGTGGAGGGGGGTTGGTATTAGCAGTGGAGGAGGGTTGGTATTAGCGGCAGTGGGGGAGGGTTGGTATTTGCAGCAGTGGAGGGGGGTTGGTATTAGCGTCAGTGGAGGAGGGTTGTTATTATCAGCAGTGGAGGGGGTTGGTATTAGCAGCAGTGGAGTGGGGTTGATATTAGCGGCAGTGGGGAGGGTTGGTATTAGCAGCAGTGGAGGGGGGTTGGTTTTTGCAGCAGTAGAGGAGGATTGGTATTAGCAGCAGTGGAGGAGGGTTGGTATTAGCAGCAGTGGAGGAGGGTTGGTATTATCAGCAGTGGAGGGGGTTGGTATTAAGAGCAGTGGAGGAGGGTTGGTATTAGCAGCAGTGGAGGAGGGTTGGTAATAGCGTCAGTAGAGGAGGGTTGGTATTAGCAGCAGTGGAGGAGGGTTGGTATTATCCGCAGTGAAGGAGGGTTGGTATTAGCAGCAGTGGAGGAGGGTTGGTATTATCTGCAGTGGGGGAGGGTTGGTATTATCAGCAGTGGAGGAGGGTTGGTATTATCAGCAGTGGAGGGGGGTTGGTATTAGCAGCAGTGGAGTGGGGTTGGTATTAGCGGCAGTGGGGGAGGGTTGGTATTAGCAGCAGTGGAGGAGGGTTGGTATTATCAGCAGTGGAGGAGGGTTGGTATTATCTGCAGTGGAGGAGGGTTGGTATTAGCAGCAGTGGAGTGGGGTTGGTATTAGCGGCAGTGGGGGAGGGTTGGTATTAGCAGCAGTGGAGGGGGGTTGGTATTAGCAGCAGTGGAGGAGGGTTGGTAATGGCGTCAGTAGAGGAGGGTTGGTATTAGCAGCAGTGGAGGAGGGTTGGTATTATCTGCAGTGGAGGAGGGTTGGTATTATCTGCAGTGGAGGAGGGTTGGTATTATCTGCAGTGGGGGAGGGTTGGTATTATCTGCAGTGGGGGAGGGTTGGTATTATCTGCAGTGGAGGAGGGTTGGTATTATCTGCAGTGGAGGAGGGTTGGTATTATCTGCAGTGGAGGAGGGTTGGTATTAGCGGCAGTGGAGGAGGGTTGGTATTAGTGGCAGTAGAGGAGGGGGGTTGGTATTAGCAGCAGTGGAGGAGGGTTGGTATTAGTGGCTGTAGAGGAGGGGGTTGGTATTAGCAGCAGTGGAGGAGGGTTGGTATTAGCGTCAGTAGAGGAGGGTTGGAATTAGCAGTGGAGGGGGGTTGGTATTAGCGTCAGTGGAGGAGGGTTGGTATTATCAGCAGTGGAGGGGGTTGGTATTAGCGTCAGTAGAGAGTTGGTATTAGCAGCAGTGGAGGGGGGGTTGGTATTAGCAGCAGTAGAGGAGGGTTGGTATAAGCGTCAGTGGAGGGGGTTGGTATTAGCAGCAGTGGAGGAGGGTTGGTATTATCAGCAGTGGAGGGGGGTTGGTATTGGCGTCAGTAGAGGAGAGTTGGTATTAGCAGCAGTGGAGGGGGGGTTGGTATTAGCAGCAGTAGAGGAGGGTTGGTATAAGCGTCAGTGGAGGGGGTTGGTATTAGCAGTGGAGGGGGTTGGTATTAGCAGCAGTGGAGGAGGTTGGTATTAGCAGCAGTGGAGGAGGGTTGTTATTGGCGTCAGTAGAGGAGGGTTGGTATTATCAGCAGTGGAGGGGGGTTGGTATTAGCGTCAGTAGAGGACGGTTGGTATTAGCGTCAGTAGAGGAGGGTTGGTATTAACAGCAGTGGAGGAGGGTTGGTATTATCGGCAGTGGAGGGGGGTTGGTATTAGCAGCAGTGGAGTGGGGTTGGTATTAGCGGCAGTGGGGGAGGGTTGCTATTAGCAGCAGTGGAGGGGGGTTGGTATTAGCAGCAGTAGAGGAGGGTTGGTATTAGCAGCAGTGGAGGAGGGTTGGTATTATCAGCAGTGGAGGGGGTTGGTATTAGCGGCAGTGGAGGGGGGTTGGTATTAGCGGCAGTGGAGGGGGGTTGGTATTATCAGCAGTGGGGAAGGGTTGGTATTATCAGCAGTGGGGAAGGGTTGGTATTATCAGCAGTGGAGTTGGGTTGGTATTAGCGGCAGTGGAGGGGGGGTGGTATTAGCTGCAGTGGAGGGGGGTTGGTATTAGCAGCAGTAGAGGAGGGTTGGTATTATCAGCAGTGGGGAAGGGTTGGTATTATCAGCAGTGGGGAAGGGTTGGTATTATCAGCAGTGGGGAAGGGTTGGTATTAGCGGCAGTGGAGGGGGGGTGGTATTAGCGGCAGTGGAGGGGGGTTGGTATTAGCAGCAGTAGAGGAGGGTTGGTATTATCAGCAGTGGGGAAGGGTTGGTATTATCAGCAGTGGGGAAGGGTTGGTATTATCAGCAGTGGGGAAGGGTTGGTATTATCAGCAGTGGAGTTGGGTTGGTATTACCAGCAGTGGAGGGGGGTTGGTATTAGCAGCAGTGGAGGAAGGTTGGTATTATCAGCAGTGGAGGGGGTGGTATTAGCAGCAGTGGAGTGGGGTTGGTATTAGCGGCAGTGGGGGAGGGTTGGTATTAGCGGCAGTGGAGGGGGGTTGGTATTAGCAGCAGTAGAGGAGGGTTGGTATTATCAGCAGTGGAGGGGGGGTGGTATTAGCAGCAGTGGAGTGGAGTGGGGTTGGTATTATCAGCAGTGGGGGAGGGTTGGTATCAGCAGTGGAGGAGGGTTGGTATTAGCAGCAGTGGAGGGGGGTTGGTATTAGCAGCAGTGGGGGAGGGTTGGTATTATCAGCAGTGGAGTGTTGGTATTAGTGGAAGTAGAGGAGGGTTGGTATCAGCGGTAGTAGAGGAGGGTTGGTATCAGCAGTGGAGGGGGGTTGGTATTAGCAACATTGGGGGAGGGTTGGTATTAGTGGCAGTGGAGGAGGGTGCCTTGAAGGAGCATATGTGACGGGTTGGTAGAAGGAGCAAGTAGGGGTCTATAAAGGGACATAACTGAGTGTTTCTTGAAGAGGGAGTTTAAGCCAAGGTTTGAAGGAGCCTGTGGAGAGGGCTGCTAGAAGTGCCGGGGTGGAAGCCTGGCAGGTTCACTCTGCTGTGCCCTGATTTCCCAGCTCGATCCTTTTTCCAGTGGTTCGGAGCAGCCGAGACCGCCCTAAGGAGTCCTGTCTCACGGCTACTGCTGTAGAGCAGATCCAAGAAGTATGGAAAGAGCGAAGCACCATTAGAAGACATGTTGCTAGTGCACGCTATTACCACACTTCGATAAAGACTACATTTTTTTTTTTTTAATCCATTTTATTGATTTTATACAGTTTTGCCAAAATTCGTACACTTGTGTGATTCCGCTTCTATTACAGGTACGTTTGATACAGTGCATGTACATTAGCAGATCATAGGTACGTTACAGGTTACAATATTATCGGTATTCTGGGCTTAGATCTTGTAACATGCATCTGGTGCATCTTAACAGTGACTACGAGCTTAGAAGCATTACCATCACGTAGTTATTATTCATCATTGCATACCATGTATTGCATACAGTTGGATTTCTTTAAGTGCAACAACAGAAGGCGTGAACTAGTGCGAGTGTCCATTCAGGTCTAATAGATTCATCAAAAAGGAGAAGGAACAACAAAAAACATTAACCCCGCCCGTGGCACCCCTCCCACTTCTCCAAATAGATTTGCGTACTGCTTCTCTGTCAATTTACTACTCGTTATCTCCCGACTGTGGTGTGCGTGTCTGCGCATTAGCATAATTAACACACATTTGCCAGCTATGTGCCGTGGTGTATACACAAGTGACACGCCCGTTTATGGCATCTACCTATGGGTCACTCAGCAGAGGAGTCTCCCAAGTCCCCGCCCACATTCTGCTGTAGCTCAGTTAAAATTGCGTCCCAATATGTTGCAATGGGAACCTGACGCAGTCCCAATGTTTCCTCACATCTGATGGCAAGGCTTTCTGCTTTGGCCCATGCTAGTAATGAGTTACGCCACGCCTGTGCATGCGGGGGATCTGGTGCTTTTCACCTTTTGGTTATCAACCTCTTGGCCACCACCATCCCTAAGTCTAGGAACCTGGATGTTACTTTGGTAGCTGATGTACTACGAAATTTGTGCAATAAGTACACTGGCCATTCAAAAGGCAATTCGCGCCCTGTGCAGGTATGTAACATATTGGCTACCTCACTCCAGTATGTGCCAATCCGGGCGCAGCCCCAGAGCATGTGTATTAGATCAGCTCCTAATTCAGTGCATCTCGGACACGCTGCGTCCGCTCGATTGAAATACCTATTGATTTTAGCGGGTGTGAGGTATGCCCTATGGATTATATACAACTGAATTTGCCGGAACCGCATGTTCCTGGGGATACGTGTTGGACTCTCTAGTATCCGAATCCATTCCGTGTCTGCAAGCTGGCGTCCCAGGTCCTGCTCCCAGTTGTAGCGGAGCGAATCCAGGCTTACCGCTGCATGGGTTCTGAACGAGGCAGCGAACCAGCATATGAGGTGTCTACCCTGTCCCATAACATGCAAATATTGTATGGTGAGGTGTGACTGAGGCTCTGTGGTGATGTCGCCCCATTTGGTCGCAAGTGTGGCTATCAGCGAGCGGTGTATGTGAAACTGCCCGGCGGAAGCCCCTCTTCTTCTACCAGGGATGTGTACGGTATAAGTGCCCCCTCTCAATATAGATCCCCGAGTGTTTGGACACCTCTCTCTTGCCACCCCTTAATTGTCTGTGCCGTGAGCACTGCCTGGCCGCTTGGGGACCCCTCTAAAGGTATCGCCGGCGCTTAAGGAATAACGTCTCGAGTTATATATAGACTCCTGCGAAAGCATTTGTATGCCACTGCAAGTAACAGTGGCCCTGAGGGCCTCGTCTTCGTGCCAGGGTGAAAGAGTCTAACAATCTGTCCCAGTGGGTAGGGTGGCTGTGTGGTTGCCGTGTCCGTACAGTACCGATCAGCCTGCCATCGTGCCACCCACTGCAGTTGAGCAGCTAGGTAGTAGTGTTCGAAGCAAGGTGCTGCTAAGCCCCCTTGGTCCTTTGGCAAGTACAGCTTTTTTAGCGCCATTCTGTGCCGAGCACTGCCCCATATGAAGTCCCTGACCTGTTTCTCTAGTGTGACAAAGAAGGAAGCTGGGATATATATAGGTAGGTTCGCAAAGTAATATAATAGCCTTGGGAGGATTACCATTTTGGCTAGTGCCACTCTACCTGTTACAGAAAGTGGAAGTGTGCCCCAAAATTGCATCGGTGACTGGATTGCCGTCAGTGCCCTTCCCAGGTTCCCGTCGAACAGGTCTTTCGGCTGGCGGTAGATCCGGATGCCTAGGTAGCAAAACGTGTCTTCTCTCCACTGTACTTTTCTACCACTGATGGTAAGGCCCGGATCGCGACTCCCTGCGTTAAATGAGTATATGCAGGATTTTTCGATGTTTACCTGTAGCCCGGAGAGTGCAGCAAAGTTCTGCAACAAGTGCGCCAGCTGGCTAGGAACCCTCTTGATGTCTTTTATGTAAATGAGGAGATCGTCAGCGTAGAGCGATACCTGGTGTACGGCATCTCCCAGAGGTATACCGTCTCCTAGTTGGGCACGTATTACCTCTGCCCACGGCTCTATCGCGAGCGCTAAGAGGAGGGGGGACAAAGGGCACCCCTGTCTTGTTCCTCCTCGTACTGAGATAGCATCAGAGAGATAGGGGCCCAGCCTGACCCTGACAGTGGGGCCAGTGTAGAGCAGGTTTACTAATTGAAGGAACCCTGGGCCTAAGTCATATTTCTCTAGTGTTGCGGATAGGTAATCCCATTCTAGGGAGTCGAAGGCCTTTTCCAAGTCTAATATGAGACATCCGGCTCTCAGCCACTCCTGTACGGCGTCCGTCGCCACTCTAAAAAAGCGCCTTAGATTAAGAGAAGTGCTCCGAGACGACACAAAGCCGTTCTGGTCCGTGTGGACCAGTATAGGGACCACCTGCGCTAATCTGTCCGCTAACACCTTTGCAAGTATTTTATAGTCTGTGTTGAGTAGGGCCAGGGGTCTATATGAACCCATCTCCATGGGATCTTTATCCGGCTTTAATAAGGACACTAGATATGTTTCTCGCGTGGAGGGAGGAAGTTGTCGCTCCTCCACAGCGGTAGAATATAAAGTATGGAGCCGTTGCCTGAGTGACTCTGGGTACGCTTTATAGTACTCTGCCGGTAAGCCATCCGGTCCGGGTGATTTCCCGGAAGCTAGGGACTTGATGGCATCTCCAATCTCCTCTAATGAGACCTGCTCATTGAGCATTTCCTGATGTTCCTCTGTTACTGTGGGTAATTGTAAGGAGCCCAGAAACCTTTCCAACCTCTGCTCGTTACAACGCCCACGAGACTGATATAGCGGAGTATAGTGTTGCGTCATGGCTTTATGTATTTCACGTTGCGTGTATAACACATTCCCTGCAGCTGTTCGTATAGCCCCTATCGGAGCGCGGGTGTGCTCTTGTTTTATCAGCCAGGCGAGCAGTCGGCCTGCCCGATCAGCCGTGGCGTGTGTGTGTGTGTGTGTGTGCAGTATAGTTGTGACATCGAAGGCGCTCTAGCAGCTCTGCATGATCTGCGCGCAGCTTTTCCAGGCGACACGGGTCTTTACCCTTCCCTTCCCCTTCTTGTTCGTGCCGTAATAACTGAGATTCTATTTTCGCAAGAAAGGCAGATAACTGTTTGCGGACGTTCCATGTGGCTCCCATACAATGCCCTCTGATCGTTATTTTAAATGCCTCCCATTCTATTAATGCACTGCTGGCCGTATCTTCATTCAGTTCAAAATATGCAAGAGTTGCCGACCCCAAAGAGGAGCGGAACGCTGTATCCTCCAGTGCGTTAGTCTGGAGGCGCCACGTTGGTATTGGGGGGCGATCTGCTTCCCACCCAAGTTGCATCCACAGGAGGTTATGATTGGAATGGGTCCGGCCTAGGTATTCTATCTTGTTAATTAATGGGAGTAACGATTGCGATCCCACCAACCTGTCAAGTCGCGCATGAAGCCCATGCACCGCTGAGTAATGCGAGTAAACCCGTGTTCTGGGGATAAGGGTGCGCCATATGTCTATTAATGCCCAGTGTGCAAGCCAGTCTGTAAGAGCCTGTGCGTTGGATGTGGCAGGGGTTCTATTGAGGGGCGGAAACGACCTGTCAAGGTCTATACTGAGCACTGAATTAAAGTCCCCTCCCACCAACCAGGGTATTCCATTCCATTGAACTAGTATCTCTGATAGGCGTACAAGGAAAGAGGTTTGGTCTATGTTTGGGGCGTATACGGAACACAATAATATTGTTTGGCCATTTAGTCGCCCTCTCACAAAGGTGTATCTGCCTTCAGCATCAATTATGTCCTCCTCGCGAACAAATGGGACTCCCGCTCTTACCCAAATCAGTGTGCCTCGCGCGTGCGCTGAATAAGTGGTGCCGAATATCTGGCCTCTCCATCTTCTGCGCAGCCTTTCCAACTCAGTGTGCGACATGTGTGTTTCTTGCAGCAAGGCGATGACAGTTGAGCGACGCTGTAGGTAGGCGGATATTGAATATCTACGCGTGTGCATTCCGCTTATATTCCACGTGATTGTGTTAACTTGTGTCATGTCTGACTATTGCGCTTGTCAGGGGAATCTGAGACGAGCAGTGTAATTTCGAGTATGTGGTGTATACGGGGACCCCGGGCTGGTCTTGCTTAACCAAAACTTAGGTGTAAACCATAACATTTTTAACTATTGGGGGCGAACTCTGCCGAGATGTCCGTCCAAACTTTATTCCCAACAATGGCAGAAACTATTCCAGTGTAGTGTCTGGTGGGGGTATGTGTGGCGTGTGCCGGACTACAATATTAGCGATCCCTTCATGCCAAAATGTTGCCACCCGCCATCCTAGCCGGTGTGCAAGGGTACATGTTCACGAGGTGTGCGTGTCGCTGGTCGCGGGTTTGCGTGTGAAGTGGGCGCACGGCCAGCCGAGGCGCCATCGTTTAACAATCCATTTGCGCGCAACCCACATCTCAACAAAACATTTCAGTAGAGCATCTACTTGCGGGTGCAGTCTCCTTCACGCTGTATGAATTCTATATGCAGTCATATAATGTCATCAGCAGTCTGCGGGGTGACATCAGGCAACTGCGTGTCATCCAGGTCATCCGGCCCGGGGGTCGATGAGCCGCTAGCCGTCGCCGACCCTGAGGAGCTAGCATCCCGGCCTCCTCGATGTGTCGTAGTCCCAAGTGCCGCAGCAACCTCCAGGGTGCCTTGAAGTTCCATTCTCCTCTGCTCGGAGTTCGGGCCGTTGCCATTGAGGATATGTTTACTTGCTTCCCACGTCTCTATCGCCGGCGATTCCTCCTGCCCGTAGTCTTAGCTGGTTCCATTGCCGAAGGTCTGGTCCCGGTCCACAGTCCCGACTCCTCCAGCCAGTCCCATACCTCTGTGACTGGGGGTGAGTGTCTGAAAAGTTTCGGCGTTCCGTCCATCATCTCCTTGTGTTTGCTTTGTTCGCCCTAAGTTGGCCCTAAGTTGGCAGGGTATGCCCAGACGTGGGTCCCTTGCTCACTTTGCCACTGGATTCAAGCTAGCCTGGCTGATTGTATTGTATTGTATATAAAATTTATAGAGCGCACTGCAACCCCACGGGTATCCTGGCGCTTGAGCACATAGGTCAGTTATCTTAGAGTATAGGGACAGTTAAAAACACTATATTATACCCTGGGAAAGAGCCAGATCTTCAATTTCTTTCTGAAAGACAATAGATCATCTATCTGTCTAAGTTCGGTTGGTAATTTGTTCCACGCCGAAGCTGCTGCAACGCAGAAAGCTCTTCCACCAGATCTGACTTTTCTGAACCTAGGCACTCTCACCAGTTTTGCTGAGGAGGAGCGAAGATTGCGTAGAGGAACATACCATTCAAATCTACTTTGTAAGGGCTTGGGCCCAATGCCATGTAGAGCTTTAAAAACTATACACATGGATTTAAATTGCACCCTCTGTACAACTGGGAGCCAGTGGAGCTCAGCCAGGGCCTGAGAAAGAGACGACTGGCGAGGTCTCATAAGTGCCAGCTTGGCTGCCATTGACTGAATTCTCTGGAGTTTCTCCATCAAATATTTGGGAGACTCCAGCAGTAGGGCGTTGCAATAATCCAGTTGGCTAAGGATGATACTTCTCACTATCAGTGGCCTGGTATACTTAGGCAACAGTGGAAGAATTCTACGTAACACCCTCAGCAGGGCAAAGCATTTCCCAACTGTCTGATTCACTTGAGACTCAAGGCTTAATTTACCATCAAAACTGATACCTAAATTACGAACCACATTTGTCGGGGTCAAAGGGGCTGTCACTGGTAGTGGCCAGAACCCCGTGGGTAGTGAATAAGGAACCTTCCCCACTGAACAGCACAGAATCTCAGTTTTCTCCCCATTGAATTGCAAATAATTATTTTGAAGCCAAAGAGCCGTATCTTGCATACAATTGTGAATTTTTTTTAGTGAAGTTGCCTGACAACCTTCCAGAGATAAAATCAACTGGGTGTCATCAGCATAGTTCACTAAGCTAATGTTATGTGACTTAATAACAGTCACCAGTGGCTTCATATAAATATTAAACAGGATGGGGCTGATTGCAGATCCCTGTGGTACCCCATGTAAAACTTTCCTATACATGGATTGATACGGGGGAGAGCAACCGCCTGTTCTCTGTCTGAGAGGTAGGATTGAAACCACTTCAGTGCCAATCCACTCACACCTATTCTAGCCAGCCTATCCAAGAGTACCGCATGGTTAACCGTATCAAATGCGGCGGACAGGTCCAGCAAAATCAAAACGGAGGTTTGTCCCCTGTCCGCCCGCATTCGAAGATCATCTAATACGGTCACCAAGGCAGTCTCTGTCCCATGTTCAGGACGAAAACCAAACTGCACATCCTCCAGTTTATCATTGGCTTCTAGGAACTGAGAAAGTTCCCTACTAACCAATTTTTCGATGATTTTCACTGGGTAAGGCAGCAATGAAATAGGCCTGTAATTCTTCGGGCATGCTGGATCTAATGAATCTTTTTTAAGAGTGGTGTGATCAGTGCTTTTTCCAACTTACTGGTACCACTCCACTCTCCAAAGACTGCATACAGATCAGCCTAAGTACCGGGAGAAGTTTAACTCCTAAGGTTTTCCATAATTTATGAGGTAATGGGTCCAAAGGAGAGCCTGAAGACACACTTACAGCTAGTTTAATAAAATCATCCACTTGTAATGTTGGAAATTGATCAAAAGCGACTGTAGTCTCAGTAATTTCCCATTCATATTCCTGGGAGATACAGTGATTCTTAGATATCCCATTCTGGGTATCCTGTGTAGGTGCATTACTGGATTGTAGCCCTTTAATAATTTTGCTAATCTTTTCTTCAAAAAATATAGCTAACCCATCACAGAGAATCTGTGTAGGGACAATTTCCTTTTTGTGCAAGTAGGATTAGTGATATCATTTACTATTTTAAAAATGCCCTTAGCACTATTAGAAGATTTCAGAATAATATCAGCAAAGTATTCAGCTTTTGTTGTAGATACCTCTTTTTGTAAATAGATATCATTTCCTTCCAAATTTTTTTATCCTCCCCTATGTAGGTTTTTCTCCAACTCCTTTCTGCCAACTTACAATCCTTTTTCAAATGTTTTAGTTTGTCATTATACCAGGGGGCTGAGGGTCTATCCCTCTTTTTGATAGTTTTTAGGGGTACTAACTGGTCAAGTTGTGTAGTAATTTGATTACAAAAGTTCAGATAGTTTTCGTCCACCTGTTTACCTGCATCGAACGTCTCATGAATGTGGAACTCAGGTGATGGCATCGTTACATCAGCCAATCTTCTCCAATCTCTGCCTCTAAAAGTCTTATTTTGCGTCGGGGTGGCTATGCTAGGTTTCGGGCAAACAATTCTGAATTGTACTAAATAATGGTCAGTCCAATCTACCGGCAGGATTGTACCGATCTCAATTAAATCTTTGTCAGCGAAGATCAGATCCAGTACATGTCCCCCTCTATGAGTAGGTTCTCTAACCCACTGTACCATGTTCATGTTTCCACATGTCTGAAGGAGATTATGATATCCAGAATCTAGGCTTCCATTGAGCCATAAATTAAAATCTCCTAGAAAGAGAGGTCTTGAGTGGATTAACGCCATATTACTCAGAACATCTGCCAAGGCGCTTTGCTGTAGGGGGCTAGCTACTCCAGGTGGTCTGTAACAGACTATACCCGTTACTACATGCCCCTTTGAATCCCGAAGGGCAAAACCTAAAAGTTCAGAGCCACTTACTTCGTCGATATCAACTGAAATGAAGTCCCATTTATCTTTAAAAAAGATACCAACCCCTCCACCTTTCCCAGTCTGCCTAGGTTTATGTATTGCCTTATATCCTGGGGGGCAACTTAGCCCCACCTCCACATCTGATCCAGGTTGTGTCCAGGTTTCGGTCATAAAAAGGACCTCCAATTTATGCGTATCTATAAGTAATTGAACCTCTATCCCATGTTTGTGCAGTGATCTAACGTTGAGCATACCACACACAAGCCTAACTTTGTCAGTCTGCTTTACCTGCCTCCTTGGTTGTAAAACCTCCTTTGCCAACATTCCAGACTCCCCAATTTCTCGCAGCTCCCTACTTGTGTAGGAAATGCCCCTTTGATTTATGTCTTGAACTTTTATTTGGGCAGCATGGCTGGCGCTGTGCGCTGACGAAGCGCGGACGGGCGCAGACGGGCGCAGACGGGCTTGCCTTCAGCGCGCCGCCGGCGCGTCCGCTGCGCGGTCGCGTCAGCATGAGTTTAAATGCCCGGAAGCAGAAGAAAACTAGAGCGCTGACCCGGATCACCGTGGGCTCGCTCTAACAGGCGTGCACTACCGGGTTCAAGCGCCGATACCAGAATAAGAGAGTAGCACCGTTTTTAAGATTTAAAAGTAGGTATTTTTAAAAGCATCCAAATTCAAGTGCAAAATAGGCAGTAATGGAAAAAATAGCAGCAGTACAATCTTCCCCCACACTCGCAGTGTGAATGTAAGAAAGTGACACAGTTTCAAGATTAAAAGTAAGTATTTTTTAAAAACATCCAAGTTCATGTGCAAAATAAGCGATAATGGCGAAAATAGCAGCAGTACAACCTTCCCCCCACACTCGCGGTAACTGACCACATGTCTCACGCTGCGCGGTCGCGTCAGCATGAGTTTAAATGCCCGGAAGCAGAAGAAAACTAGAGCGCTGTTAGTCCGAAACCGGTCCCAGGATGCTTGTTTCCGGTCCAGGGAAGACATGGCTTGGCAGTTCGGTCTGGACTGTTCCCATGAGGCACAGGGTCAAGACTTATTTGCATATAGCTGTGTCTGAACTGGGGTGGCAAAGTGAGCTAAAGAACGATGATGGATTCAACCCAGATCTGTGACTGGGGGTGAGTGTCTGAAAAGTTTCGGCGCTCCGTCCATCATCTCCTTGTGTTTGCTTTGTTCGCCCTAAGTTGGCAGGGTATGCCCAGACGTGGGTCCCTTGCTCACTTTGCCACTGGATTCAAGCTAGCCTGGCTGATGAGGGCTGTTAGCCCGAAACCGGTCCCAGGATGCTTGTTTCCGGTCCACGGAAGACATGGCTTGGCAGTTCAGTCTGGACTGTTCCCATGAGGCACAGGGTCAAGACTAATTTGCATATAGCTGTGTCTGAACTGGGGTGGCAAAGAGAGCTAAAGAACGATGATGGATTCAACCCAGATCTGTGACTGGGGGTGAGTGTCTGAAAAGTTTTGGCGCTCCGTCCATCATCTCCTTGTGTTTGCTTTGTTCGCCCTAAGTTGGCAGGGTACCCCCAGACGTGGGGTCCCTTGCTCACTTTGCCACTGGATTCAAGCTAGCCTGGCTGATGAGGGCTGTTAGCCCGAAACCGGTCCCAGGATGCTTGTTTCCGGTCCAGGGAAGACATGGCTTGGCAGTTCGGTCTGGACTGTTCCCATGAGGCACAGGGTCAAGACTGATTTGCATATAGCTGTGTCTGAACTGGGGTGGCAAAGAGAGCTAAAGAACGATGATGGATTCAACCCAGATCTGTGACTGGGGTTGAGTGTCTGAAAAGTTTCGGCGCTCCGTCCATCATCTCCTTGTGTTTGCTTTGTTAGTCCCATACCTCAGCAGGTGAATCAAAGAATCGGACCACTCCTTTTGCCACCACCCTCAGTCTGGCAGGGAACAACAAAGAATAGGTGAGCTCCAGCTCGTGAAGCTGACGTTTCACGGCTGTATAGGTGCTTCTGCGCCATATAGTCTGGGAATATCATTATCGGGCTTCCGCTGACCTTAAGATCCGTGATCTTGCGGGTTTCACGCAACACTGCATCCCTGTCTCTATAGTTGAGGAGCTTGAAGAGAAACAGCCTTGGACGGGACCCTGGGGGGGTTTGTGGTCCGGCACTCAGTGCGCCCTTTCGACTGCGAAATGTGGCAACAGCGTTCCTGGCGGCAGTATGTCGGGTGGCCACCCCTCAGACCTTGTTCCCCGCTCACTGCATTCCTGCCCCAGCTCACCGCCAGGCCGCTGTGTGTCACACTGTTTTGTCAATGATTCTGCTAGGCCAGCATTAGGCCCTAAGTGGGAATCTCCTCCATGTATAATTCCTGACTCCTATTGCAACCCAGCCTCGGTGTGCCTCGCCTCAGGGAGACAGGTCTGTGACGTCCTGCGTTTTCCTTCGGTGCATCCAGTCTATGTGCGTGCGGGGGGCCGGAAGCTCAGGTACTGAGGGACACTCACCGCCGGTGGGACCTTGCTGCCTTCTAGTGCCGCCCGCAGCGAGGCACCTCTGCGTGCTATGATAGGAGGCCCTTAGATTCTTCGTTGATGCGACCGCCGTAAGGCATGGGAAGGTGGCGCCCCGCCCCAGCCTTGTTCACCAGGCCGCAGGTCTCTGTCCGCGCGGGGGCCGCCAGTGTCTAACAGGCACTTTCTAAGCTCCAGATGCCCGCCCAGCTATCGCCGCAAGGCTTTCCCCTTAAGCGGGCCGGTTCCACTGCATGTGACGAGGGTGCCTCGACCCCACTCCTGTGCAACCACACGTCCGTGGCCCCAGCTGCTATCAGGGTCGCGCTTTAGCTGGCCGGAGTCTCACTCACCACACCCTCTCGGGGGAAGCGCGAGCCGCCATCAGGCCTCAAGCCTCTGCCTGTGTGCGGGCCGCCATCGTCACCGATCCGGTGAGTCCCTCAGTTCTTCACCGCTTCACCACCGCACCGCACCCGCATAGAGGCCAGTCCCCTTCAGCAGGCCAGCTCCATAACCAAGTCAAAAAGGAAGATCATCCTGGAGTGATTCTGAAGTCATCCGATGACTTCAGCCAGGCTATTCCTGCAATTATCTGGGGAAGTCATCCCAAGCATGCCTATAGGGTGGAATATTCAAATGAGATGACTCCTGGAGTCATCAGAGAAATTACTCCAGGATTGCTTCCTGATTACTTCAGTGGAAAACATTTGATGATCTTGTACAACTGCAGGATGATACCATGATGATTTCAGGATAGTCTGGATTACTCCAGGATGACCTTATGAATATTTCAGGATGGGGCTGTATTATTTCAGAATGATCTTGTGATGACTTCAGAATGAGGCAGTATTACTCAAGGATGATCCCAAAATATCTTTAGAATGGGACTACTAATCGATGATGACTTCATGATGGGGATGTATTACCTTAGGATGGGTTCTGGCTGCATTACTTACAGCATGACTATTTCAATATGCGGATGTATTATTCATACATCTGGAATAGTAATGTGTAAACCTTTGCCATACACAGGAAGTTAGGAAATCAGCAGTTTTTTAGTTTGTTTGCAGAGCAGATTACTCCAACAAAAACAAGCATTGGTAAGCACATTAGGTTTCACCTATGTGATCAATAATAGGCTATTTTTTGTTGTGAGTTGTAGATTGCTGAGTAGTTGTACAATATAAGTTACAGAAAGTCTGTTAAAGTGTTATGACTCATTTATGTACAAAAAGGCAAAATATTGTGCTGTTACTAGTGGTTTAGTGCAAGTAAGCAATAGCAAAATTTTAAAAGATGAAAGAGGGAAATAATAGAATTAATTGATGTAATAGCAATATTATGTGTTTAGTAGAGTTCTGACAACTTTTGGTCCCGGTGCCACTGCACCTGCTGCACCATTCAAATCATGCCCCTAATGCCTGCAAGGTAACAGCACTTTTGACTGCTTATTTAGTAGTTAAACATAGCAATATTTGATGTTAGAGGAGTTCTCACAACTTTTAGCCCCAGTGCCACTGCACCTGCTGCACCATTCAAATCATATTGCCGGTAAGGTAGCTGCACTTGTGACTGCCTGTTTAGTAGTAAAATATTGCAACATTTGGTGTTTAGAGGGGTTCCTAGAGCTTTGGAACCCGGTGTCACTGCACCTGCTGCACCATTGAAATCATGACCCTATTGTCTGCAAGCTAACTGCACTTGTGGTTGCCTGTTTAGGAATAACATATAGCAATACTTGGTGTTTAGTAGGGTGCCTGGAGCTTTTGGTCCTGAAGCCATTGCACCTGCTGCACTATTGAAATCATGGCCCTAGTGCTTGCTAGATAACTGCACGTGTGACTGCCTGTTTAGTAATAAAATATAGCAATATTTGGTGTTTAGTGGAGTTATGACAACTTTTGGCCCTGGTGCCAATGCACCTGCTGCACTATTTAAATCATGCCCCTTTCAAATGCAAGGTAACTGCAATTGTGACTGCCTATTTAGTTTTAAATGTTAGCAATACTCTGGGTTTAGTGGAGTCCCTGGAGCTTTCGGCACCGGTGCCACGGCACCTGCTGCACCATTCAAATCAAGTCCCTTTTAGCTGCAAGGTAACTGCAATTGTGGCTGCCTGTTTAGTAGTAAAATATAGCATAGTTCTTATGAATTAACTTTATTTTTAACATGCGGTGTTTATTACAACATTTAGAATATGATCATAATGACCAAATAGCTTAAGTTGAAAAAAATCAATCACATAATGCCTACGAAGTGCAAAGAAAAGTACTGGAGGCATGAATAGGAAATGCCACAAATGTTCTAAGGCTAAAGCATCTGGTTTACACAACTAAATAAAAAGCAAGCATACCAGCATACTGTTAGAAGCTGTCTGCTTTTTCTTTGGGAAGTGATCTTATCTTGACAGTGAATGGGGCTTAAACAGTGTGAACAGCTATTGTAGAAGTACCTTAAATGCATGCAGTCAGGGGAAGTTAACAAAAAGAAGTTCCACACAAAAGCAAAGGAACACTAATTCGACCATGGGAACTGGTAAGAGCCCCCTTTTCAGATATGATAAATACAAGAGATTTCACAAGCAAAGAGCAAACGAAACCTAAAAGCCACCAATAATTGCTTCAGGGGTAGTCTACCAAAAAGAGTGGATTCCTTGTCTAAACACATGTAAACCTCTCACTATTTAATGTGTGCACAAAAAACAGAAGAGGGAACCGGAAAAGGCACACCTGGCTTGGAATTTACTTCAGCTTGCCACATAAAATGCACCCAGCCCTTCCTGCAAGTGCTTCAGGATATGTTCATACTACTCCAAAATAATTCCACTATTACTTCTTTACGAGTTTACTATTATTGCCACTTACTACTGCAACTTAACACTGGTGTGGTAAGCTATTGCACTAAGCAGCGCGCAGCTAATAATATTATTGCACTCCTCTTAATTTTGCCTCACCCGTATTCTTTTATTTTGATCATTGTCATTCCAATCAAGTAATTTTGTGGACAGCAAATGCTGGGGGTGAATTATGAGTCATGTTGTGAAGGACTTTGGTAAGTAATGAGTGGTGTTGACTGCAAATGATGTGAAGTGGTGAATGAGTGCTGCAAGTGGCTGAGTTTTGAGTGATGGCAGGTTTAGATCTGAGATGTGAAAGAAATGTTGAGAGGCTGGGTCACGCTGTGAGGCAGAATAGGGTTACATATTTCTGTGGGTGAGATGTGACTGAATGGCTCAAGGGACTGATTGCATGGGTAAGTGATGTTTAAAATGCCCGAGGTAGGTGAATGGTGTAGGCAAGTTGGACAGAGAGTGGCTGCAAATCATTGCTGGTGTGAGTAAAAGGATGTGATTGTGGATGGTGGGTGGTATGGATGACTGGTGTTGCGAATAGCTGAAAATGAATGATGCATGTAGCTGAAGAGGAGTGGAATTTAAAGGTGTTAACATTTTTGAGGTAGTAAGCAAGTGATAAGAGTTGTTGAGAGGAGTGGCGTAATGACTTAGTAGTAAAGCAACAGAGGCGAATGGCTATTGAACATGTACGGAGTGAAAATGGTTTTGTTAATAGTCAAAGGATGCAAATGCCAGAGTAATGTGGTGAGTGCTGAAGTTAGTGGTTGCGATGATAGGTAGTTGTGTGATAGTGTGAGTGGTTGGTGCAGAAGGTAAGTACTGCTGCAACTGCCTGAACGCTAGAGAGTGGAGTGAGTGACTGGTGCAGTAGGTGGTGCTGCGAGTGTGTGTCACAGTGGTGTTCTGAAGGGATGACTGGTATTGAATGCAGCTAAATGTGTGTTGTGAGGTGTTAGTGAACAGGTGATAGAGGCAAGTGTTATTGCATCTCATATGTTTAGTGTCTCAACTGGTGTACTGGGAGTCAATGATTAACAATTAGTTCTGTGAGTCAATCAGTGAAACACTTTATTTCAGTCAATAGGACCATAAAAACAAATACATAAAATGCATCATAAGTCGGCCATATGCACAAAGTTAACAAGGTTAAAAACAGCAAGGATAAAAAAGTAAATTCAAACCACTGCAAGACCCTCCCCAAGGCAATATACAGAGAACTATTCACATGCATCCCCATGGAATATAAAGTGCACATCCACAAGGTATCACCGATCAACCATATTAGTAAAGTGCAAGTGCTGTAAACAGATCAACATTAAAACAACATAAACAAGCATTGGCATAGCCAATAGGTCTCGCCTTTGGGACCTTATAAGTGTTTAGTTATCCAGCACAATATCCTTAGTGCAACAACATCAAGTGTTGCATGGCTAAACACTTATAAGGTCCCAAAGGCGAGACCTATTGGCTATGCCAATGCTTGTTTGCATTGTATTCTGTCTCTTGCGTGGCTCTCCTTAGCAAGGTCTCGCTGGCCATGCACTGCGCCGCCTTGCTCGCCTCACCAGTTCCTGGTGCTGCATCAGTGCTCAGTGCAGCTGCACAGCGCTATGTGCCTCTTCGCCACTATTGAACATGCTCATGGAAAGATGACTATTTTGGCATCTAGAAAACTGTTTGTGCAAGTACATCACCAGTTTGAAGGTTGTATATTTTATGCTTGATGCATTTAGCTAATGTCTTTGAATGCAGCAATCATAAATTGTCATTTTTAGGTCTAGCATAAGCCAAGATCATTTGAATTAGAAAGAAGCAATATTAAATACATACATACTTTTATTTCAGGCAGCCCTCTTCATCCACTGGTACTTAGGATTGTAGCTCACGTTTTTCTTCTGTTTAGCATAGCCATGTGGCACGGTGCAGTGGGTCAGCCCACTTTAGTCATTGTTTCCCTTGTGCATGCGTGGCATTCTTCCAAAGCACAATGTCATTACACACACAGAAAATAGTCCCTTACAGTGCCAGGGACTTGTGAGCCAATGTGTTTTTTATTTACTTTTTAAACTTTATGCTTTTTTTTGTTTACTTTGCATTGGCTTGGCTTAGATTACCAAACACTGCTACTTGCCCATCGCCGCTGCTGCTTGCAGTACGCCACCTGTGAAGGCATTGCAAACAACATTCGACTTTGAATGGGCTTTTAAAGATGGTCACCTCTGTGTGTTTGTGTGTTTATATGAGCATCTATTCGTGCACACAGACGGCCATCTTTGAATGGTTTTTACTTTTGTAAAAATCATTAAAAAGTAGACACTTGTGTGTCCATGCGTGCATCTGCACGTGTAGTCAGCTATTCTTCAAAGGCTTTAAAAAAAACTATATATATAAAAATATTCGGTTCACCGCTCATGCATGGTTGTGCTCGCGCCAGTGGCCATCTTTGCATGTTTCTTGTAATAAAATTTCAAAAGAAAACAAGCATTGGTGTAGTCAAAATGTCTGCTGCCAGCCCCAGATCTATTGACTTTGCCACTGCTTGTTTTAAGTGATGCTAACGTTTTCCATATTGGCTCACATTTCTGGGTGTACATTATAAGTTCATAACAATTTTGATTATACATTTGTACCACCAATCAAGCAACTGGGTATGTATCAACAGGCTGCCGTCCCCACCTCTAATAGAATTGGCATCTGCCAGGGCTAGGCCTACTTAAAACGTTACATATAAACCTTTGTACCCTCATGTTAGCATTTCTCTGGTTTCCTAATAACGAGAAGTAAAAATAAACACATGACAAATTGCTGAAGACCTCCTCTGTTCAGGGGATGAGGGTTGTAAGCTTGATAATGTGCACAAAGAAACTAGCCATGAAATAATGCTCTGCCTCGGCGTGAGAGCAGCAAGGGTTCTTTTCAATGTGGCAAGCATAGGTTGCCCCACCATTACTTGAACAACATTAATTCGGTCTGCTATTATTTCTGCAATACCTTCTACCTGTACCACTACTGTAACTGACATCTCTGACACATAACATTACTTGATTATTTTTTCTATACTTCAGTATGTAACATTTGTTAGTGCTGTGGTTCCAAGTTTAATTTCGTGGAATTTAATAAATGGTAACATAACTCTGCAGCCTTTATTAGATTTAAATCTCATGTTTTTATCTTAATGTAATGATTGTTAACATAATTAAGTATTTTGTATGTGTTAGACTTCAATGTTGTAATTTAATTTAGATAAGTTTGTTCATGTTTATTTAATTTATCATTTTAAAGTTGTGATAGGCTTCTCTTATTTTAATATTATATTTATTTCTTATCTATTAAGAATAGGGTTCCCTTTTAAATACATGTAATGTAGAATAACTATTTGATGTCAGTTTTTTTTTAGTTAAATTAAAATCCTAATATAAATAAATATGCATCATTTACTACACTTGGACCAGAAGTGATGGTTTCAAAGTTTGCCAGTCTCCGTGGACCGACACCTTACCACTGCTGCTGTCTATTGGATTTCTGTCTTAAGTTTTCTTAGTTGTAAAGATGTACATGTAGCTTCCTGAAAATCTCAATCTCCCTTCTTGAAGGGAAAGGCTACCAACAAGCAGAATAGATTACATAGATGAACCCTTCTGCCACCCTCACCCCGTGCGCGTGAGGCTTGTAGGACATCTGACTGAACTAAATGAATGTTCATTAAGAGAGACTTCCTCGACGTGCGCCACCTGCCGGTGTGAGCGCTACAAGAGACCGGAAGGCAACAGGAGTGTTATAAGGGTAACATAAATGAAGAAGAGTAGAGGTTCTCCAAGTGCAGCTAGAGTTGTCGAAAAGCCTGATATGAGCGAAGACAAAGAAGTAGCGGTGTTTGCTCTCATGGCCAAGCCTCCTAACTTTTGGGGTGATTGTGTGGCGAGTGTGGGTTGGTTTTGATTCATCTGCTGTGGAGACGTGTGTGTTCCATTCCTCCAGCGTGACTACAATATTTCCTTCAAGCCAGTTTGAATTGTGCAAGTTCCACCTTCCCTTCCCATCCTTAACTGTGTAGGTTGCAAAATGATGTGCGCGAGGGAAGCTCTCCTGACAGGACCAATAATTGCCCTTTTCAGATCTTTGTGGACAATGCTTGTACTGCCTCCGTTCAGTAAGCGAATTATGCGCCTCGTATTATTGCGCAATCCCTTCGCGATGCAATGTTGGGGGCGAAAATACAGATGTGCAGTGAGAGCAAAAAGACGATGGTGTCCAGTGGGAGGGAAACAGATGAGAATCTGCTACAGATGTTTCAAGAAAGAATGGTGAATGGCAGAGAGATTTCTCTATTTCGAGTAACATGAGATTTTCTAAATCCAATGCCATGGGTCAGCGCCTCGTGTGAAAGTGAGGGGAACATAACTTTTCATTAACCAGCGTGGACGACCCTAAAAAACTGGATTGGTTCTCAGAGAAGCAAAGTTTCTGATTTGAGGCTTAGAAGCTAGTGGAGAGAGCGAAATCGTGTATCACCGTGGACGACTGTGGGCATCTCAGACTGGAAATGGGCAGAGAGGCAGTCCAATACTAGGAGAAAACAAGCGTGCGTGCCTCGCACAGCAGCAGGGGGAGGGGGGAGAGGAGGGAGCCTGCGCGATTCACTTGCGGGAGCGAGCGGCGCCAGGAGCGATAATTGCTACCATATGGCGCCAGCTGCTCGCTCCCGCAAGTGAATCGCCAAACACGCACGCGTTGCCATTGAAGGCAATGGAACGCGTGCACGTTTTTGGCTGAAAAGCCGAATCAATCGCAAAAGGTCTTTTTTCCTATGCAGCGCATGCGCGCTGCGTATGCGAGACCTAAAAACAACAAGTCAGGAAACGTACAAGCATGCTAAGTCCAGTTATCCTGGCCTTGCCCAAACCTTCCAGCCCAGGGTGGTAGAGGGCTGCAGGTTCATTCAATGCCACGTGGCCAGGACACACATCTACTAGAGCGGGAGACCCCGGTATTTTCTTGTCACTCTCACTGCTAATAGGAATCTGCTTAAGCATTAAACCGTTGGCCTGCTCGTATCTGTGAGTAATCAGTTTTTGCTGATATTGCTGTGCAGTACTGCAAGTGGCTGAGTGGTGCCATTTGAGGGTGTTATGGTGAATGAGTAAGATAAGCAATTAGTATTGTAATACAGTTATATGAGTGGTGTTAAAAGTGAGTGGAAGGTGCCGTTAGCATGTGGATGGATGAGCTTTGTTGCACATGGCTAAGTCCGAAGTTAGATGGCATGGCACCGCTAAGTAAACATAATGTCTCTCGAACGACAGCGCATGCGCTGTCTAAGGAGACGCCTAAAACAGTTTAGGTTCAACCCCATGATCACATCAATGCTTGCCATCTTTTGCGCAACTACCAGTCTAGCTTCAGATAATGCTGCAGCATGAAACCGGCTACCTTACGCATCGTAGATGATGCCTTCTTGACCAAAGATGAAGATGACCTCTGCCTTCTGATATTACTCGACAGCTCAGCAGACTTTGACAGCCGACCATCCTACCTTCATATGCACCCTGGAGTCTCTAATTGAATTCACCAGCAATGTCCTTAACTGGTTCTCTTCACTGGTTCTCTTCCTACCTCTCCAACCAACAGCAGTTTGTTCACAAGGGCACGTCCAGGTAACAAAAGATCCCTATAATCAATGGGGCACCCCTTGGCTCCAAACTGTCTCTTGTCATCTTCAACCTATACATACAGCAGCTGACTCAATAACAAGAACCTTGACTGCTTTGAACCCCAACGTTCACAGTATACCAAGTCACTTTGAATCACCCTGGACACCAACCTCATCCTCAGGGAATACATTGCCATAAAACAATGTCATCCTTGTACCAGATCTCTCTTCTAAAGAAAAAAGTCAAAACATTTCTTCCCGAAAGCAACTTTGGAGCTCCTGTTCAAGCAGCTGTGATCTTCCCTCTGGATGGTGGTAATGCCCTGCTACATGGCCTTCCAGACGCCACACCGGCACCTCTTCGGAGAATCCTACATGCTATACCATATCTTATTCTGGGCCTGAAGAAATACAATAACTTCACCCCCATCCTAATGGCAGTCTGGTTTATTTTCAAAACCAGCTGATCATTTATAAAGCTATCACGAGCAGTACCCCTGCTTATCTTGCAGATAAGCTCGCCATCTCTGGTGGATCTCTGCACACCCACAGCCAGGACACCACCAGACTGCAGACTAAGTGTAAAAAAGAACAAGCATTCGCAAAGCCAATAGGTCTCGCAAATACAAGAGCTATTGGCTTTGACAATGTGTTTTTGTGATGTTGTACACCAGTGTGGCTGCTGTTCAGCATGGATAAAATTTAGTTGCTTGGAGTGTCATAGAGTGGGGGAGTAGAGTGGATTTGTTGGAGTATAGTGTCGCAGAGTGGAGTAGGGGGAGCAGAGTGACGTAGAGTTGAATAGAGGGGAGTAAAGTTCAATGGTTCAGTGGTAGAGAGTGTCGTAGAGTGCAGAGGCGTAGAGTGGAGTGACGTGGGATAAAACAGGGTGGAGTCGGTTGGAGTGGATTGAGGTAGGTGGGTGGATTGGAGTAGAGTTGGGTGGACTGAAATGGGGTGCAGTGGATTAGATTGAGGTGGGTGCATTGGATTGAAGTGATAGGACTAGGGTGGGGTGGATTGGGTTGAATTGGGAGTGGGGTGGAGTGGAATGGGGTGGTTTCGATTGGACTGGACTATGGTGGAGTGGACTGGGGTGAACAGGGGTGGAGTGGATTGGAGTGAATGGGGTGCACTGGATTGGAGAGGGGTGAACTGAAATGGGGTGAGGTGAATTGGAGTGCAGTGGATTAGATTGAGGTGGGTGCATTGGATTGAAGTGATAGGACTAGGGTGGGGTGGATTGGGATGAATTGGGAGTGGGATGGAGTGGAATGGGGTGGTTTCGATTGGACTGGACTATGGTGGAGTGGACTGGAGTGGGCTGAACAGGGGTGGAGTGAATGGGGTGCACTGGATTGAGTGGGGTGAACTGGATTGCATGAGTGGGTTCTACTGGGTAGATTGATGTGGGGTGGACTGGAGTGAGGGGGATTGGATTGAGTGGGGTAGATTGGATAGATTGGGGTGGATTGGATTGAGGTGGGGTGGACTGGATTTGAGTGGACTAGACTGAAATGACTGGAGTGGGTTAGATTGGAGTGGAGTGGGTTGGACTGGAATAGGGTGGGCTGGACTGGATATGATTGGATTAGAGTGGGGTGGATTAAGGTGGCTTGGAGCGGGGTAGATTGGTTGGGGTGGATGAAGGTGGACTGGATGGGACTGGGATGGATTAAGGTAGATTAGATTGGAGTGGGATGGATTGGTGTAGGGTGAGTGGTTCGGGTTGGAGTGGGGTGGGGTGGCATGGATTTGTGTGGGTGGATTGGAGTGAGGCGGATTAGAGTGGGGTGAGTTGGGATGGAGTGGGGATGATTGAATTGGGGTGAGATGGATTGGACTTGAGTGGGGCGGATTGGACTTGAGTGGGGCGAATTGGACTGGAGCGGATTGGACTGGAGTGGGGCGGATTGGATGGAGTGGGGCGGATTGCTTCGGATTGGAGCAGGCAAGATTGCTTAGGACTGGAGCGGGCAAGATTGCTTAGGACTGGAGCGGGGCAGATTGCTTAGGATTGGAGCGGGCAGATTGCTTAGGATTGGAGCGGGCAGATTGCTTAGGATTGGAGCGGGCAGATTGTTTTGGATTGGAGCGGGCAGATTGTTTTGGATTGGAGCGGGCAGATTGTTTTGGATTGGAGCGGGCAGATTGTTTTGGATTGGAGCGGGCAGATTGTTTTGGATTGGAGCGGGCAGATTGTTTTGAATTGGAGCGGGCAGATTGTTTTGGATTGGGGCAGATTGCTTTGGATTGGTGTGGGGCAGATTGCTTTGGATTGGTGTGGTATAGAAAAACAATGGTCCTAGACTTATGTTAAATCTTAGTTGTCTGAAGCAATCATAGACAGCATAGGGTACATATACAGTTTAATTCAATAATGTACCATTAACTTATTTAAAACACATTCAAATATATCCTCAAAATCCAAAAAGAAATCCAAAAAAGGGCACACACAATTGTTTTTATGTGACTCGTATTTTATTCGGTCACTTTTCATACCATTTTATTATATTCAATGTTCGAAACAGAGGAGAGGTTGCTCCAAGGGAAAAAGTGAAGAAAGAAAGTGCTCGTGAAGTAAGATAGAATATATAAGAGGGAGATCCAATCAAGAAAAACAATAATTCATCATTATTTACATTACAATCTCATTAGTAAAACTGGTCGTGATTCATGATTGCACCAGTTCTACATTGAGGCCTGTCCATTAGTTAGTTCATGGTTAATCATTTTGTTATTTCTCAAAAATGCGCAAACAACGTTTGTCTGTAAGCAAGTAGGGCTGGGATAATAACAGGTACAGGCCCCGAGTAGGGGAGAGTGTCGACGTTTCGACCCTAGTGCAATGAGGGCAGTTTATATCCTCTGCAAGCGGGTCTTCCTCAAGACAGAAAGGAGGGATGAGGGGATGCGGGGAGCAACTGATCATGGGTGATGCACAGTTAAAGTGCCGCCCCTGGGTATAGATATAAAAGTCCGCAATAGAATTGCGGCTTGGTAACAGCAGTTTACCTTCAATTAATGGGTGAGAAAATCATCTTAGCATGGCCCGGGGGAATCCAGCTGGTCTGCTCGAGCAGACCAGCTGGATTCCCCCGGGCCATGCTAAGATGATGTATTAAGACGCTGTGGGCGATTTTCTCACCCATTAATTGAAGGTAAACTGCTGTTACCAAGCCGCAATTCTATTGCGGACTTTTATATCTATACCCACTCTCCCCTACTCGGGGCCTGTACCTGTTATTATCCCAGCCCTACTTGCTTACAGACAAACGTTGTTTGCGCATTTTTTGAGAAATAACAAAATGATTAACCATGAACTAACTAATGGACAGGCCTCAATGTAGAACTGGTGCAATCATGAATCACGACCAGTTTTACTAATGAGATTGTAATGTAAATAATGATGAATTATTGTTTTTCTTGATTGGATCTCCCTCTTATATATTCTATCTTACTTCACGAGCACTTTCTTTCTTCACTTTTTCCCTTGGAGCAACCTCTCCTCTGTTTCGAACATTGAATATGATAAAATGGTATGAAAAGTGACCGAATAAAATACGAGTCACATAAAACAATTGTGTGTGCCTTTTTTGGATTTCTTTTTGGATTTTGAGGATATATTTGAATGTGTTTTAAATAAGTTAATGGTACATTATTGAATTAAACTGTATATGTACCCTATGCTGTCTATGATTGCTTCAGACAACTAAGATTTAACATAAGTCTAGGACCATTGTTTTTCTATATCAATTAGTACCCAGGTCCATTGACTTTTGTGGGTTACCCCATTATATCTTAATGGTTGGATTGGTGTGGGGCAGATTGCTTTGGATTGGTGTGGGGCCGATTGTTTTGGATTGGTGTGGGGCCGATTGTTTTGGATTGGTGTGGGGCCGATTGTTTTGGATTGGCGTGGGGCAGATTGTTTTGGATTGGCGTGGGGCAGATTGTTTTGGATTGGCGTGGGGCAGATTGCTTTGGATTGGCGTGGGGCAGATTGTTTTGGATTGGTGTGGGGTAGATTGTTTTGGATTGGTGTGGGGTAGATTGTTTTGGATTGATGTGGGGCAGATTGTTTTGGATTGATGTGGGGCGGATTGTTTTGGATTGTGTGGGGCAGATTGCTTTGGATTGGTGTGGGGCAGATTGCTTTGGATTGGTGTGGGGCAGATTGCTTTGGATTGGTGTGGGGCAGATTGCTTTGGATTGGTGTGGGGCAGATTGCCTTGGGCTGGATTGGGTAGATTGTTTTGGATTGGAGTCCATCATCTGCTGCACAATCTGCAAAGTTTAACAAAAAAGTGTTTTCTGCTCAAACAGATCAAACTTTACTAAAAACGTGGCAACATGGTTGTTGTGCAGTGGAAAGTGCTTGGCAAAGGTCGGCTGGTCATTTTTCTATTGCTTATTGCTGTATTTAGTATTTAAACTGGTACTAAACAGGAAAAATGTTTGCCCAGACAGTATTAGCATGTGTAAAAAATTATAAAACAATGAAGTAATATGATCACAAAATGTGCAGCATTCCGCTGCATAATTTGCCTTTTCTTTCCGCATAATTTAGTTAACCCTGTCGCCGAATTTGTTTCTCCCCTGCCTCCTAATGGCAATGGTCCTGGAGGTTGTCAAGACCACCACAGAGGGTAAAAATCAAAGCATAAAGCAGCGTTAGTATGCTTCCAACATAAAGCAGGAGCTTCCAACATAAGAGTTGTCACATTTATGAAGCTCTCTTCAAATGGCATATTGTCTAGGCATTGATGACTGGTGCTGTGTACGTATGTGAAATATATAGAGCTACTCCAATTGTGAGATCCTACAGCTGCAGCGTTTTCCACATAATCCACCATCTGCTGCATAAACTGCAGAGTTTAGCAAAAGAAATTGTTGATTCTAGCTCAAATGGGTAAAACGTTACTAAAAGGGGAGCAACACGTGTTGCTGCACTGTGGAAAGCCCATCACAAATATTGACTGCTCACTTTACATTGGTTATTGCTGTATTTGGGTGTTAATCTGAAAATTTAAACCTGCGTACAGGTGTCAAAATAATGAAGTAAAACTCAAAACAAATATCACGCACTATGCTACATAATTTTCGGTTTGTCGCAGCATAATTTAGTCAGCCCTGCTGCATAATTTGGAGCTCCCCTCCCTCTTAATTCAAGTTGCTCCGTTTATTTAACACACAGCACCAGAGCACTGTGCATGGCGGAGGCGATTTTGATTTAAGGGTACAGGAGATGAGAAATGTACACAAAGGTACAGGCTAACAGAAACAAGCAGAAAATGTGGAGGATATCACGTTTTTTGACAGGATTAAGTGAACAAAATCGACATGGTTCTGCTGCAGTGGCAAGATTGGAAGAGAAAGTGTGGGCACCGGTTAATAGAGAAGACGTGGAGAGAGCGGGGATGGATATTGGCCTACGGAAAAGGCGAGACTGTGGCGCAGGCTATTCAGAAGGGAGACCTTCTAAGAGGCAAAAATGTCTGTGGACATTACAAAGTTTCAGACGCCAGGAGCGGCCCACATGCCGGTGACTAGTGTGAAATACGCTGCACACAGCATTACGTGCATTACAATGATACTAGCTTTCTGCCTGGCATGTTAAGCGGTCTTTTATTTTATTCAAATTTAACTCGATCTGGTTAAACCCAGGAAAAAGGCGTTTGTTTACAAAATGTTATCATTTACATCAAACACGCATAATCTTGCCAGGCGGCATTTGTTGTAAGAGCCTTCCATATGTTTAAAGTATGACCGCTTTCTCCTTGGCCCCAAATGCGAGCTCGTCCATAAAAGCAAAGGAAAGGTGAATGTCTCTGAAGTAAACTTGATTGTTTTCACTCAGGATTGACTCAAGCGCTGCACTTGTACCACTGATACACAGCAGGACTGGCCTTGCACTATTACCCCGACCGAGTTAGCACCTTCGGGCCTTGTATGTTTTCAATGGCAGAAGAGACTTGGTCTCCCGTGTGCCCTCTATTCACAGCCCAGACATTTCCTTCCTTACCTGATATCTTGGATTCTCGTACGTCCGCCGCAGTGACAGAGAGCGTGCAAACTCAGGTTAGTAGGACATTTCCCCAGTACTACCCTGACGTGTGGATTTTGGCTTCGATGTATAATTGCCCACTCTCCGTTTCACTGGAGCGATGTGATGCTGGATGAGAGGTAGCCTAGTGCATCACCTCTCTTAAATAAGGCGCCTCTTTCAATGGCCGACATGTCTGGAGAGTTTCCCGCCTTCGAAACCACAGATGAGACAGCCCAGAAGTGTGACGGTGGGAAGCCACAACTTCCTCTTAAAAAAAAACCATAATCAAATATGACGATGTTCAGCAATCCATCTCCCTTCCACTGTTCTGCAAACACAAGACAGCATGGAATCAGTTGTGGGTCACTTGGCACAGCAGCTCTTCCGCTTTGTCTCTCCTCGCCGTCTGGCTACCACCCGCTTCCGGTACTCGAGGGCAACTTCCGTTTGAGAAACGTGAAATAGAAAAGGGACAACCGTAAACCCCAGGGTAATGTTTAGCTCCGGCTTTATCTTACCACGGTTCCGAGTCTAGATAGTGCCATTTCCGTTGCGCAAGTGCAATGAACACATCATTTTAATAATAATAATAAAAAATGAATGTGTCCTTGTGTAACGTAACTGGTGCTCATGTAAAGCGCTCCAATACCTTCGGGTCGAGTTCACGCTATATAAATCTGCAAAAATAAAAAAAAATTCTGTCCAGAATTAAACATACTTTTTTTTTTTTTGCTTGTAAACTTGTGTTTAACTCTTAACTTTATTAAATGTTGTTCTAAAAAATAGTGTCAGAGCCACTAAAATTATGACAAATCATGCTGCCAGAAAACAACAAGCATTGGCAAAACCACCAGGTTTCGCCTACAAGAGAACTATTGGCATTATTTGAAGCCATCTGATATAGCAGCGAGGCTGAAAGTAAAAAAAAAAAAAAAGCACGACAGACGTGTCATGGTGCTTTTTTTCTACATTCAGCCACGCTGCTGTCTGACATGGCTAAAAGCATTGACAAAGCTAATAGCTCTCTCATAGGTGAGATCTACTTGCATTGCCTATGCTTGTTTTAGTCTTTCTTCAAGTTAGGGAAAATCATTCTTTTAAAAGTGTCCCCCTGGGGTCTGCGTTGTTACTGTAATGGCGGAAGTGCAGGATGTGATACAGATGAGGAGGCTTGACCAGAGAGGACTACTACCTCCTATCAAAAGGTGTTTGACCCCGTGGCCAACGCTCGCACATTGCCTTTTCTGTTAGTTGCCCCATGGCGGTGCAGGGGATGCGCGCTCAAAGCCGGTTTCTTATAATATGCCTTTACATCAGAATAATATATGCCGCCAGCCAGGTAATAGCTGCCAATTTTCCAGCCCTTTAGTAAAAAAGCAAAAAATGATCAACTGATTTGACCTTATTGCAAATAACAGACACCTAAAGTCGAGGATCCTGAACCTCGCTTGAAGCTCAGTTTGAAGAGAAACATTTCCGAGGTGGACGGCAAGGCGAATTATGTTCGCCACTGAAGAACTGCATATTACTACAAACATGATTTTTCTTTTTTTTTTTTAAACAATTTTATTAGTAACAACGCAGCAATCAAGACAGTACATCGACAGTTGAGGTAAAGATGGTCAAGAGATTACAGCATTATCTTTTTTATCAGTAGTCCGGCAGAAGCCCATCAGCTACAAACATGATTTTTCTGTTGGAAGGACTGGCAGCAACAGAGGGTGCAAACAGAGACATGAGGGTGGTGGGAGGAGCAGGCCACACCATATCAGCAATAAATTAAATAATATGAGCTTCTGTAACGTAATCCGGTGCGCATGTAAAACGCTCCAACGCCATTGGTCTTATTTTGCACTTTATAAATGCAACATTGAAGAGGTTGGGGTGCAGGGCTGGTGGGGAACATGATGTGGGAGGGGGCAGGAGCACCAGGGCAAAAAGCAACGACAGGGCAAGTAAAAAGAAAAAAAAAGACTCTACCAGCCCAGCTGGCTACTGGTAGATGCAATGTAGCTGCTGTTGCTGGGTTGACAAGTTTGCAGTGTATGTTATCATATGTAGAGCACACTCTGGTTTGTCATACACATTTTGGTGTTTGAAAAGGATGAGATACAATGGGTTTCTGCATCTGCTGCAGAGATATCTATGCCAACTGCAGGAAATCCCAGCAGGGCCAGCTTGGCGTTTCACCCTTCTGATGTCAATGAAACGAGTTGCAGAGAGTTGAGTCATATTAACACCAGTCACTTAAGATGCCACAAAAATGCCACCAAGGATGTGGCTGCTCTGATATTATACCAGGGCAGAGAAAACTGTCCGATTAATTTTAAATAGGAAAAGATTTTGTAATATTGCATGCAAGGGCCATACAAGCCAACAGACCTGATTCAGGTGGGAGACCCCAGACTTTTGAAGCAAAAATGGCTTTATTTCACCTTCCTCTCACTTAAAAATTGCCTCTGTTTCAATGTGTCAATGGGGAAAATGCATTCCCCGACTTCTTTTGAAATATTCCACTTTCCAGCTATAAAACGTTGGCAAGTGTGAAACTTCTTCCCCAGACATTCAGTTGAGGTCATTAATATTTTGTACAAATATTTGTACCTCTTTATTACCTGTTTAATATCTGCATACAGCAATGAGCATTTGAAACTTGACTAGCTAGCTTTTCCAGTGTGCTTGCCATGGTATTGCATGCACCAAGTCTTCTGTGTGTTTTTAGGTTCCCTTTGAGCAAGAAACATTTTTATTGCAATCTCAATTCATGCATGTTAGTAATGCAGGTCTCTAGTTGGCAGAGGTATCCACCTTGTCCAAGTAGGGACCCTTCCTTCTAGTTAGGGTAAGGGGATTACACTTCTAAAATAACCCTTACTCACCCCCTTGGTAGCTTGGCACGAGCAGTCAGGCTGATCTCAGAGGCAGTGTGTGAAGCATTTGCACATAACAAACAGTAATACAGTGAAAACACTATAAAAGGGCAACACACCAGTTTTATAAAAATAGCCAATATTTGTGTAAAACAAGACCAAAACGATTAAAATCCAACATACAGTTATCAAGATATGAATAATGCAAACAAAGACTTTAAATACAGTTCCTTGAAGTCGATAGCTCCATCCGGGACTACCACGGCGTTGTGAACAAAGAAATCCAAGAGTTCAGGCCGACCGCGAGGTCACGGGCCAGCTACGGTGTCAGGAAGACCTGCAAACCATACCTTGGAAATGGAGGGAGTCGTGAACCTTGTGATGAGCCCCGAAGAGCCGGTGTCGGCAGGCGTCTGTTCCAGAGGTCGGTGCAGGAGTCCCGGGCCCTTGAAGTCACTCGCGTTGCAGATCGAACTCCATGAGGTTGAAGTCAGGAGCGCCGGCGTTGGCAGGCGTCGGGGCTGTGGTATGAAGTGGAGCGGTGAGGCTTGCGGTGCCCTCGGGTTGCGGTGCAGGCAGCGGCTGGGTGACGGCGTCCAGCGGCATCACTGAGACTAGGGCTGCGATGCGGGGCGGTGCTCGTTGTGCTGCTGGCAGATCATGCTGCAAGCAGAGGTGTCGTTGCTGAAGTGCTGTCGTCAGTAGACGATCTGGAGTCGATGGCGCCGACATCAGTGGGCCAAAGCTGTAGTGTGGGATGGGGCAGTGCATCATGTAACTTACGAGCGGTGCCCCCAGGCCACAGTGAAGACAGCGGCATCGATGTCGGGGATACCAGGGTGGCGATGCAAGGCGGTGCAAAGTGCGGTGCACTCAGGTCACAATATAAGCAGCAGCTCAGTGGCGGCGTCATCGGTGAGACCAGAGTTGCTGTGCAAAGTGGGGCGGTGCTCTAGGTGGTACCAACAGGTCACGGGGCCGGCAGCAGCGTTGTTGACGGCATCGGGTTGATCATTTCCTCTGTGGCAGCGGAAACCTGCAGTTTCAGATGCAGGTACCCAAAGGATGGTGAAGTCTTTTGTGTGCCTGAGAATTCCAACAGGAGGCAAGCTCTACTTCAATCCCTTGGAGAAACGTTTAACAGCAGGATTCAAAGAAAGTTCAGTCCAGTCCTTTCACTGCCCAGACAGAAGCAGCAACTGCAGGCCAATCCAACAAAGCAATAAACAGCAAAGGGGCAGTACTCCTCCTGGCAGCTCTTCCAGCTTCTTGGCAGGGTCCTTAATCCAAAAGTGTTCTAAAGTTCTGGGTCAGGGCCCCAATATTTATACCACTTTTCCCTTAGATTTTTTGGCAGAAAGTCTCTTGGCTCAGTAAAAACCAGTTCTGTCCTCCCTGGTCCAGCTTCACTACAGGAGGTGGAGACAGTATTGTGCAGAGCAGACACAGCCTATTCAGGTACTAGTGAAAACTCCTCCCACCACTCTAAATGCAGAAAGGTCTATTCAGCCTGTCTATGAGTCACCCAGGAAAGGCAGGACACACCTCACCACCCCCTGGTGTCTGTCTAGAGTGAATGCACATCCCCAGCTCCTGTCACTCCAAAACCAGATGGTGAATACACAAACAGGCAGAGGCACACAGGATGGTTAAACAAGAAGGTACCCACTTTCTAAATGTGGAATTTTCAACCACAATTAAAAAACCACCTTCACTAAAAGGTGTGTTATTACATTCTGAGTTCCGAGAGCCTAAACTCCACATCTCTAGCTGTTCCCAATGGAAAGTTACACTTGTATAAGTGTTGAAAGGCAGCTCCCATGTTAGCCTATGGGAGAGCTAGTCCTTGCAATAGTGAAAATTAAATTGGCAGTATTTCACCATCAGGCCATGTAAAACACACCAGCACATGTCCTACCTTTCACATACACTGCACTCTGCCCATGGGGGTACCTTGGGCCTACCTTAGGGGTATCTTACATGTAGTAAGAGGGAGGGTTAGGGCCTGGCAAGAGGGTGCACTTGCCAGGTCGACATGGCTGTAAAAACTACGGACAGACACTGAAGTGGCAGGTCTGAGACACCTTTGAAAGGCTACTTGTGTGGGTGGCACAACCAGTGCTGCAGGCCCACTAGTAGCATTTGATATCAAGGCCCTGGCCACACACAGTGCACTTTACTAGGGACTTACTAGTAAATCAAATATGCTAATCATGGAAAATCAATCATAACACAATTTTACAGTAGGAACACTTGTACTTTAGTACTGAATAGCAGTGAAAAAGTGCGCAGAGACACTAAACCAGCAAAAACGAAGTCCAGCATTCCATCAAAACAGGAGATCAGAAAGCAAAAAGACTGGGGAAACACGCCAAAAGATGCCAGGTCTAGGAATGCAGCAGCTGGTGGATGATGCTGCAAGGCATTTTCTGCTTTAATTAGTCCACAGCAAGTGAAAACTACTTTATAATGTAAGGAAAATAAGAATTTCAAGAAATACAGCCAAATAATCAAGATTTATAATTTTTATTACTGTTAAGTACGCCTGCAGTCATACATTTTATTTTCCGCCCTGGTCTACCTAAATCTAATAAAAACATAAAAATATCACACATTTTTCTGAAGCACATTGTTTGCTTATTTGCTTATTTGGTTGTTACAGGCAACTCGTGTAGGAGCTAAATAGTTTTCACTGTTCAGTAATCAGCCAAAAGGCTCAGCATTCCTGATGAAAATGCAACCAAAAGAGAGAACAGAAAATGCAATTTTGTTAATCCCTCTGAAGTAATCAGATAGTCATTTGTAAATCATCTTGAAGTCATCAGGAACAATCTCAGCCTAAGAAGTAATCCTAAACTAAGTTTCAAATCATCCTCAGCCATCAGGAAGATTCTTATCTTGTGAAGTAATCAAATGGTCATTTTCAAGTCATCCTGAAATCATCAGGCTCAAGTTTCTAAACTTTGCTGATGACTTCAAGAGCTTGATGATGTCTGATGACGTGGAAATGACTTCTACAGAAGTTCGATGATCATCCGATGACTCTGGGATGGCTTCTAAAGTAATCCTGTTTGATAGTGTGTGGCGGGGTGCTCAGATGCCACTTCCGCGCGGTTTCACGCCGGGGATCGCAGCTACTGCTAGAGCCGCGCCTCAGCCGGCCGGAGCCCCATCCACAAGGTCCCAGCGGGAAGTGCGGGGCCCTGATGACCTTCGGGTCCTTGCCAACATGCGGGGTCAGCGGCAAACAGGCACTTCTTTTGGTCTTGCCGCCTGTGCCGATCACTCTTCCCTTCAGCTTTGGGCACTGTCTCTGCTGCGGCGGCCTTCTCCCGCCAGTCAGCGCGTCCCCGCGGCCTAGCTGTATAGGACGCAAGTCAGTAACAGCGCTGCTGTGAGGTTTTCCCGCAGTTTCGCGGCTTATGTGGGGCCCCTGCAGTGAGCGCGGTCAGTTGGCAGACGACCCTTGCACTTCACGTGCTTGGATGGCTCCGGTGCAGGCTTCTAGTCAGGGAAATTAAGCAATTGTTAGCGGAGCTCTAGCTTCTCGCGTCCGCCATGATGGCTCGCCAGCCACGCCCCCCCTTCGATAAAGACTGCAATGGATTCCCTCCACGTTAACTACCAGGGGGTGGAAGTGTTCAGTGGGCCTACAGTCATAGTGAGAGGTTACAGAGTGCCCAGTGGTTGTGTTGGAATCAGTGACGCAGTGTTCTTTGCGCGTGGCACTGTCTGCAACCCTTTCTACTCAGTGTACTTGTCAGCATTCCTCGGCGAGCATAGGACTCTCGCTTTCCCACGAGCGTGGGATTGATGTGGGGGCGTCTGGCCTCGGCTCCGCGGTTGTGGGAGTCGGCCATGCCGTGCTGGGATCTGCACCCAGCCCTTGGCGCGCGCAGGAATGTTCATCTCGCTGCAGGATTCCCAGGTAGTCCAGTCGCAGGATTGCAGGGCTAGCATTATACATTGTTATAATTAATTTACCGCTCATGCTGGAGCAGATGAGGTTGGCCTCCACTTGGGAGATGTGGTGCAGTAACTGAGTGTCGACTGTATCCAGAACATCTGGGTTCTCGCTGATTTCCCACTATCTTCAGCTGATAGTTTCCACTCCTTCGGATGTACATCGCATGTACCTCGGTGGATCTTCCCGTTTTTCTCAGTGACAGATTCCCTCATGAACTTGCAGGGCATCACTGCTGTTTTCCCTAATGTCTCCTTTCAGGTGCTTTTCTTTTTACCTACCATGCTAGATTCAAATGCGACACTTGTAACACAGCATCGCATCCTTTCAGTTTTCCTCGTCGGTTGCACAGATCATCCCCATGTGGCGTTTGTGTCTTTGGACTTGTATCTTTCACGGCAGCCCTGTGAATGTCAGATTCATTATGTGACATACCAAAGTTCAACAAAAAAGGAAGGTGCACTTCAACTGAAGTAAAACAACGAACACGTAGATAATCCAAAATACTTCTTCTTTTTATTCAATGTTGTATAGATGAAACCGGCACACAGGCATAAGAATGGACTATTTCCAACACTTCCGTCACTCCTCTCAATCTCAGGAGTTTGTGCACAGTCCTAGTGTTAAATGAGCCTTTCAGTGCTTTGTGTAGTGAATCAAGAGCCTGAGACGTTCTAAACATCCTTGTCAACGATGCTGGAATTTCTCAAGCAAACAACTGCTCAAGGCTTAAAGTCCTGCATACTATGTTGTGTTCCAGGGCTTATTTATGCTCATTCCATCATGACAATGACCTAAGACAACAAGAGCACTTAGGGCATCACCATCATATCCCAGCAGAGCTCCAAGCCGTCTAGTTGGTAACAACCTTGACACCTCGACAGCACATCCCAGTCAAGTTGCACTCTCACATCGCGCTAAAAGGGCAGTAGACATTGGGCATCATCATATGTAGAACACAGCTAATCTCAGTGCTTAATTTGAGCCGGTGGTTTCCGGTGCTCGGCACTGGCACGTAATTGCCATCACCAACGCTTATGGCAGTCTGCCACATGGTGGCGCTGTCTGGTTTATTTAGATATGAGCACAACAACAACCGTTTATTAGTTCAATTTACATTTACAATGACTAATACCTGCCTCCCAAGCCATTCGTATAGCTTTTGGGGCCTGGAATAGTATGAATTGTCACACTTGTAAGAGTGTGAGGGTTAGTAGCAAGTTTGGTATTGTCATTGGCAGATGGCAAGGGCAGTGTTTGGTGCAAGCTGCAGTGGCCTGCGGACGAGAGCCCCAGCACTTACTCTTTTACAAATTAAGTACTAGCTAATCTCACACATCACCCTACAACAGTGCACACTGGGCACAGCTCTTGGTGCCAGCATGCACACAGCTTGGCTCCAAGCCACATTATTGGCTAAGCAGTTGTCACCTCAATGATTCATTCATGCATATTATTCTGACACATCAATGTCCTCCCTCCAGTGAACACATCAGCCATCTTCAAACGCTTAACTTGAACCTCACATCAAAGTCACAGAAGGGAATGTTACCTCGAAGCATCACTAGTGCTTAAAGTCAAGCAAAGGAAGGCCAGAAACGGAGGGGTTGCTATCAGGAGCAGCAGTGACGCCCCCTTTGGCTACCACTTCCACCACTGCCCTGTCCAGTCCAGCCGCACCGCGACGGCAGCTCCAAGAAGCGAGACTGGGCTCGGAGGCCAGAGTTAAGATAAGGTCATTTTTGGGGGGTCGTGGACCGTGTGCCAGTTTGATCATCCTCTCGTTACAAAGCTCTTCGATCCACAGCTTCAAGGTATAACCCCTCAGGCGCTTTCTACACTCCTTGTGAGGCCTGAAGCGCATATCAAAGTTTCTGGTAAACTTTCTTCCTCCGTGAAATTTCCAGACCTGGAGCTCTTCATTAAAACAAACTCTAACGTCTTTCTTTCTCCTTCCTCCTGTGCCTGGACTTTTAGGAATTATTCCTATAACGTTTTAATTGACTCGATATTTATATAATGAAACTGAGAACGGACATTTGCAAATGAATCATCTCTGACCCGTGAGTCAAACTGTTTACCCGACTCCTGCGAGCGCAGTGCCCCCGCGAGCCCGTGGCACACGGAGTGGAAAAGATCTCTCACCGGGCACTGAAACTCCGCCGCTTGTGCCCCCTTGTGTTTATCTTCCCTTCTTCCATATTTGGTTGGGCGCCGCGAGGAACGCCCAGTTCTCGTGGCCGCCTTCTTCTTCTTCTTACTTCCAGTTTACAGAAAGGATTAGAGTTACTTGAGAAGGTCGGAGTTACAAATTGCGCGGAAATGTAATATAAGTGGCCCAAAGGGGCGGTGCTAGTGGGCGCAGCAGGGAAATGTGGTGCCCCCTGGAATGGTGGAAAAAAGAACTCCTGGGTCATTCCAATCTGGTCATACCTCTGTGTGTGGTAGCACATCTGTTCAAGGCACGCTTTAGCATTGGGCGCGGGTGAACCGAGCCCCCCACAATTTTTAGAGAGGAGACACAGCCCCCCTCCCTTGGCCTTATTACAGCGGAGGTTCAGAGGTTTTTCTGATCCTCACTAGGGTCTGTTTACAAGTCAGACGGCGGGCGATATGCGCGGAGACAACGGGCGGCTAGGATTTCCGTTTCCCGCCTGCATCTCCGCACATATATCCACTTATGAAGATATATGCCTCACGGAATGGGGAATAACAATGCATACTCAGATTTACTGTGCAATTTTCACACAGAATTCCCAATTCTATGGGGTTTAATGCATTTATTTACCACCTGCCCTGAGCAGGTAGTAAATATGTGCGAGGTTGGTGGGGCATGGAGAGGGTGGAGCAGAGTTTGGAGGGTGGCTGATGGAAGGGGAGGATGTTGATGGGGAAGAGAGCTTTATTGCTGCCCCCCCCCCCAATACTAGGTCGGCCAAGGACCAGGGCAGAGATTCCCTGCAGCGCACTTGCAGATCTATTTTACCAGCCAGAATTTCTGGCCAGTAAAATTGTGTCCAGAAATAGCAGGTCACTTATGATTGATCAGAATGTCCTCTCAATGTGTCACTCAAACATTGCAGGCCCTCGTCCCAGCTCTCGGTTCATTTTGCAACGAGTCTTACATCCCCATTAATATTGAGGTAGCCGGTCTGCGCCGCATTGCAAAAAGTCCTTTTGCTTTGTGAGGACTTTGAGAATCACAACCACTATTGTGTAGGCTGTCACGGCACACTCCAAAGATTTGTAGTATACCTAGTCTTTTCTGCATCAAACATTATCTTTTGCCTTTAAATCGACTTTATTGTTTAAAACTGATATTAGAACTGTACACATAGGTACATATGGTTTGCCACATATTTCCACTCATCCTTTTTATGAATAAGAGTTGATTAGTTGTTATTAAAAATAGTACTTTAGACGGTAAATAGGTAAGTCAGATAAGTCACTAGCCAATCGTTTGTATGTATAGTCACATATTAGTTATGATTTACAAATTGGGTTATTCTCAGGCTAGGCCAGTAAACACAAGTTATCTATATATCTAAGGTAGCAGTGATAATATTTGTAAAGCCTATTGATTTTACACAGCGCTTGATGCAAGCTCTGTTCTGGTGGATGCTGTAAGAAGTCCCAAATAAATGTAAGAAAACGTGGAATTTAAACACCTTTTTAAAACAAGTCTGAGACCCATTGCCGGGACATTGCACGCTAACCCCTTCTTCTTTTGTGAGTGGACAGAATTTGTCATCTTCTATGCTCAAAAACCATGTAACGGACTATCAGAAGGTTAACTAAAAAAATAAATTACAATATGTTGCTTCTTCACAGGAGCTAATGCCTACAAAAGACCTGCTTTCTTTCACGATGTCAGACATTCTATAGGCTCTTTGACATTAACATCAATGAAGACTGTATTATTTTAATACCAGTTTCTTTTTCTTGATGCATTCAGACTACACAAATGTTGCTCATACATTTTCTGAAATCGTCCTTAATATTTTATTCAACAAATAAAGATTGTGGTTCGAAGGTACAATGGCGAAAATAAATCATAAACCTTCTTTGTCTAGCAAAGGGCTTTATCTAAACCATACATCATTCGTAAATATTCTATTCTATCAGAATATTGTGTGGTACCATGGTATTAACTTCCTGGTTTGCCATTCCTTTCACTTATTTTACATAAGTCTTTTCAAGAGTATCACCCGTTCCTTTCTTGAATTCTCAATTCTTAACAATGTTGGACTTAAAATAATACTCATCACTGGACGCTTAACATCATTTCCCCTTAATAATTCCATTTTGACTCTCATTTCTGTACTTTAATGTAGTCATTTGAAATCTTTTCTTGACACTTACAGACATATTTTTTTTTTACTTGACAGGGTTGAATTCCAGAACAAATTCTACAGTGGAACTGGGTTCAAGTTCCTCCCTTTCTCCTTTGACACCATCCGAGAGGGGAAGTTTGATGACTAGAGAGCCCCTAGGGCCGACACTTCAGCTGCTGGTTTTGTGTGATCGTGGTGTGACCCACTCCTGCAGTTCTGTGGCTACCTCCCTTACATTCTGTGTTTGTGTATTTATATGGTGAAGTAGGAAACAGGAAAAAGCTGCTGCGCCCATCTCACCCAGATCACTGTAGCAGACTCCCCGCTCACACTACTGGAGGGCAATGTTGGAAGAAAAGATTGGAAGGAATAAAGACACGTTTGATTTTCTTTTTTTTCCGCACATCAATGCTTCTTCACCAGCATTTTCTATTGGACATGTGACCTTTCTTTCAACAATGAAGTCAGAAATGTTGTGTTTTAACATTAAATTGTGATTTCTGGACATCTTAATATCTAAACACCTTAATCACATACCAAGTGGTACCCATGTCGACGTGGATCTTGAACCCTACATTTCCCTTTGTGCTGCGCATACAGAGAGCCTTGTAGCACCACCTACAGTATGTGTGTAAATGTAGGTACAGTAGAAAGAAAATTGTGAATGTAATATAAATTATTTTGTGTTTGAAATATATCTATATAAATATTATCTCTGCTGCTGTCTGCTTGGATATTTGGATGATCTGATCATGGTTGCTACATAAGTATTGCACTCTGCTGTGTACTGCAAAAAGGCTACGTTACATCTTCATGCAAGATTCTGTCCATGGAAACCTCAAGCAACCCCAGTCAGAACAACTGTGGGAAAGAAGTCTGGCATTTGTTTTAACCACCCATGTATTTCCTGATGCAGTCCCATTTGTTTTTTTTCCTCCACCATGCCTTCCATTTGATAACTCGAGGCAGTGGGTCTAAGGTGGCCAGGGGATTTCAGAAACTGTTTCTACCAATAGGTGGCACTTCCTACCACAACAGCCACATATTGTTTCAGTAGTTGTACACTATATCAGTTGTTGTAGCTTCAACATGTTCAAAGTTCATTCAACGTGATCGAAACGTGATGTCAATAAATACAGCAAAGAATGGTCTTGATCTGTCTATCTGTTGTGATTCTTCCACACCCTTAACTTGCCTAGCTGTATCTTGTCTGCATGTCCTCTGCATACCCATCCACCATCTCCCTGGGAAGATGTGTTATTTATTTTCTTCTAATCTCTCTCTCTCTCTCTCTCTCTCTCTCTCTCTCTCTCTCTCTCTCTCTATACACACACACACACACACACACACTCACACTCACACTCACACACACACACACACACACTCACACACACTCACACTCTACTGGCGGTCGCCAGTAGATAGTTATAGTTAGGACCTATTTTCCATAGGAAATTCACAACATTCTATTTCCAATAACTTTGGCGCCGGCTAACGAATCTTCGCGAAATTTTCAAAACGTATGGCCCGCTCCGGTCCGCTCCTATCCTGAAAGGTTCGGGGTGATTAGGCAAGTGGGGGCCGAGAAAAAAGGGGGGTCCCAAAACGTGTTTTCCCCATGCAATTTTCCATAGGAAACTTTAGACACGGCTACAGCCCGAACTGCTGAACGGAATTACACCAAATTTGGCAAAGAGGTAGTTCTTGGTTCAGAAAGAACCCTTTTTGTTAAATGGTGTAAATCCGTTCAGTAGTTGCTGAGAAAATCAAAAGTAAAATCACATATATATCTGGGCGGAGCCTAAACACACGTCATCGTGAGATCTGATTGGCTGTCAGCACTTCATCCTGGAATTGCTGGCAGCCATCTTGGGACCAATATAAATGATAGTACCCCATTGAAATGCATTGTGGTGAATCAAAGATTTTGAGGGTTACCAAAAGGAGAACTATAAAGGGTGATAACAGACTTTAGTTACATTAGAATTCATTTGTTGATGGTACCATACTAATTTCAGTAATTGTGGTGTGTTCTAAGGTGATTTTACCCTGTGAAAAACCTTCTGCTGGGATATCATGAATCATGTTTGAGAGAAAACTATTTTCACATGCTTGTCCCATAGAGTTTTGGAAGGTGCTCCAGAAGCTAAAATGAGAGCATATTTTCTGTAAATTCACATTATCTTTCTCAGTCATGTAAGAATGAAGTCTGACATTCTCAGTAAAACATGTACATCCAACAAGGGCAGAGACTGTCAGTTGATTCCTTTGTGTTCTACTGCAGCTTCCCAGAGTGTTCTAAAGAACAACTAGAGTGCTAACAGCCTTACTTATGACAAAAGTATGGCACACCTGAAGCCATCTTGATTGGAATAAACTGGTAACACTTAAAACATTTAATTTAAAAGGAACAAAATGATGGGGTTCATTTTGTCATAGAAATTATGGTTAGTGCTGTAGAAAGAAAAATTAGGACATGTTTCAAGTGTGATCTCAAATATCTTCCTGTTATATTTCAACAGGAGCAGCCTGCCAGTTGATGCCTTTGTGTTCTACTGCAGCTTCCCAGAGTGTTCTAAAGAACAACTAGAGCGCTAACAGCCTTACTTATGACAAAAGTATGGCACACCTGAAGCCATCTTGATTGGAATAAACTGGTAACACTTAAAACATTTAATTTAAAAAGGAACAAAATGATGGGGTTAATTTTGTCATAGAAATTATGGTTAGTGCTGTAGAAAGAAAAATTAGGACATGTTTCAAGTGTGATCTCAAATATCTTCCTGTTATATTTCAACAGGAGCAGCCTGCCAGTTGATGCCTTTGTGTTCTATTGCAGCCTTCCAGAGTGTTCTAAAGAACAACTAGAGCGCTAACAGCCTTACTTATGACAAAAGTATGGCACACCTGAAGCCATCTTGATTGAAATAAACCGTTAACACTAAAAACATTTAATTTAAAAAGGAACAAAATGAGGGGGTTCTTTTTGAAATAGAAATTATGGTTAGTGCTGCAGAAAGAAAAATGAGGGCATGTTTTAAGTGAGATCTCAAATCCTCTTCTATTTCATTGGAAAATTCTGACATGCAGACTGAAACAATCACTTTCAATACCAGCAGCAGACTTCCAGTTAACTCCAAGGTGAGCAGTAGATTTACTACAGTGATCTAATGAGCAACTAGAGTGCTAACATTCTGAATTTATGGCAAATGTGAGACACATCTGAATGCCTTCTTGATGGAATCAAAGTAAAAACAAAGCATTTCCTACTGAGGAGACTGCAGTAAATGAGGAAATTAGGAAACTTCATAACAAAGAAGTCTTCCAAGATGGCCACCAGATAAAAAAGAGCCCAAATGTAGCACAAATATTACCCAGATGTAGCCCACATATAGCCCAATGACAAAAGTGTGCAAAACACTTTTTATTTTTAGTTTTTGCAGTTTTATGTAGTGCAGACTGGTCAGGTATTGGAGCGTTGCATCTTAAAACATGACCCCCTACACTACAAAAACACTACTGCACTACCCTAAACCCTAAAACACTACCCCCAGCACAACCCCTACACTACACAAGCACCACTGCACTATCCTAAACCCTAAAACACTACCCCCAGCATGACACCCTACACTACACAAACACCACTGCACTACCCCCAGCACGACCCCCTACACTACCCAAACACCACTGCACTAACCTATATCCTAAAACACTACCCCCAGCACGACACCCTACATTACCCAAACACCACTGTACTACCCTAAAACATGACCCCCTACACTACAAAAACACTACTGCACTACCCTAAACCCTAAAACACTACCCCCAGCACGACCCCCTACACTATACAAACACCACTGCACTACCCTAAACCCGAAAACACGACCCCAGCACGAACCCCTACACTATACAAACACCACTGCACTACCCTAAACCCTAAAACACTACTCCAAGCACGACCCCCTACACTGCCCGAACACCACTGCACTGCCCTAAACACTGAAACACCAGCCCCTGCACGACCCCTACACTGCCCGAACACCACTGCACTGCCCTAATCCCTGAAACACCACCCCCAGCACGACCCCCTACACTGCCCAAACACCACTGCACTGCCCTAAACCCTGAAACACCAACCCCTTCACGACCCCCTACACTGCCCGAACACCACTGCACTGCCCTAAACCCTGAAACACCACCCCCAGCACGACCCCCTACACTGCCCGAACACCACTGTACTGCCCTAAACCCTGAAACACTACCCCCAGCAAGACCCCCTGCACTGCCCGAACACCACTGCACTAAACCTTGAAACATCACCCCCAGCAAGACCTCCTACACTGCCCGAACACCACTGCCCTAAACCCTGAAACACCACCCCCAGCACGACCCCCTACACTGCCCGAACACCACTGCACTGCCCTAAACCCTGAAACACCACCCCCAGCATGACCCCCTACACTGCCCGAACACCACTGCTCTGCCCAAAACCCTGAAACACCAGTCCCAGCACGACCCCCTACACTGCCCGAACACCACTGCACTGCCCTAAACCCTGAAACACCAGCCCCAGCACGACCCCCTACACTGCCCGAACACCACTGCACTACCCTAAACCCAGAAACACCAGCCCCAGCACGACCCCCTACACTGCCCGAACACCACTGCACTGCCCTAAACCCAGAAACACCAGCCCCAGCACGACCACCTACACTGCCCGAACACCACTGCACTGCCCTAAACCACCAGCCCCAGCACGACCCCCTACACTGCCCGAACACCACTGCACTGCCCTAAACCCTGAAACACCAGCCCCAGCACGACCCCCTATACTGCCCGAACACCACTGCACTGCCCTAAACTGAAACACCAGCCCCAGCACGACCCCCTACACTGCCCGAAAACCACTGCACTGCCCTAAACCTTGAAACACCAGCCCCAGCATGACCCCCTACACTGCCTGAACACCACTGCACTGCCCTAAACCCTGAAACACCACCCTGTGCACGACCCCCTACACTGCCCGAACACCACTGCACTGCCCTAAACCCTGAAACTCCACCCCCAGCACGACCCCTTACACTGCCCGAACACCACTGCACTGCCCTAAACCCTTGAAACACCACCCCCTGCACCCCCTGCACTGCCTGAACACTACTGCACTGCCCTAAACCCTGAAACACCATCCCCAGCACGACTCCCTACACTGCACGAACACCACTGCACTGCCCTAAACCTTGAAACACTACCCCCAGCAAGACCCCCTACACTGCCCGAATACCACTGCACTGCCCTCACCCCAAGCAAGACCCCCTACACTGCCTGAACACCACTGCCCTAAACCCTGAAACAACACCCCCAGCACGACCCCCTACATTGCCCGAACACCACTGTACTGCCCTAAACCCTGAAACACCACCCCCTACACTGCCCGAACACCACTACACTGCCCGAACACCACTACACTGCCCTAAACCCTGAAACACCACCCCAGCATGACCCCCTACACTGCACGAACACCACTGCACTGCCCTAAACGCTGAAACTCTACCCCCTACACTGCCCGAACACCACTGCCCTGCCCTAAACCCTGAAACATCACCCCCAGCAAGACCCCCTACACTGCCCGAACACCACTGCCCTAAACCCTGAAACACCACCCCAAGCAAGACCCCCTACACTGCCCGAACACCACTGCACTGCCCTAAACCCTGAAACACTACCCCCGCATGACCCCCTACACTGCCCGAACACCACTGCTCTGCCCAAAACCCTGAAACACCACCCCCAGTACGACCCCCTACACTGCCCGAACACCACTGCACTGCCCTAAACCCTGAAGCACCAGCCCCAGCACGACCCCCTACACTGCCCGAACACCACTGCACTGCCCTAAACCCTGAAACACAACCCCCAGCACGACCCCCTACACTGCCCGAACACCACTGCACTGCCCTAAACCCTCAAACACCAGCCCCAGCACGACCCCCTACACTACCCGAACACCACTGCACTGCCCTAAACCCTGAAACACCAGCCCCAGCAAGACCCCCTACACTGCCCGAACACCATTGCACTGCCCTAAACCCTGAAACACCACCCCCAGCAAGACCCCTACACTGCCCGAACACCACTGCACTAAACCCTGAAACACCACCCCCAGCAAGACCACCTACACTGGCCGAAAACCACTGCACTGCCCTAAACCCTGAAACACCACTCCCTGCACGACTCCTACACTGCCCAAACACCACTGCACTGCCCTAAACCCTGAAACACCACCCCCAGCAAGACCCCCTACACTGCCCGAATACCACTGCACTGCCCTAAACCCTGAAACATCACCCACAGCAAGACCCCCTACACTGCCTGACACCACTGCCCTAAACCCTGAAACACCACCCCCAGCAAGACCCCTTACACTGCCCGAACACCACTACACTGCCCTAAACCCTGAAATACCACCTCCAGCACAACCCCCTACACTGCCTGAACACCATTGCTCTGCCCTAAACCCTGAAACACTAGCCCCAGCACGACCTCCTACACTGCCCGAACACCACTGCACTGCCCTAAACCGTGAAACACCAGCCCCAGCACGACCCCCTACACTGCCTGAAAACCACTGCACTGCCCTAAACCTTGAAACACCAGCCCCAGCACGACCCCCTACACTGCCTGAACACCACTGCACTGCCCTAAACCATAAAACACCACCCCGTGCACGACCCCCTACACTGCCCGAACACCACTGCACTGCCCTAAACCCTGAAACACCACCCCCAGCACGACCCCCTACACTGCCCGAACACCACTGCACTGCCCTAAACCCTGAAACACCACCCCCTGCACGACCCCCTACACTGCCTGAACACTACTGCACTGCCCTAAACCCTGAAACACCATCCCCAGCACGACTCCCTACACTGCACGAACACCACTGCACTGCCCTAAACCTTGAAACACTACCCCCAGCAAGACCCCCTACACTGCCCGAACACCACTGCACTGCCCTAAACCCTGAAACATCACCCCAAGCAAGACCCCCTACACTGCCTGAACACCACTGCCCTAAACCCTGAAACAACACCCCCAGCAAGACCCCTTACACTGCCCGATCACCAGTGCACTGCCCTAAACCCTGAAACACCAGCCCCATCACGACCCCCTACATTGCCCGAACACCACTGTACTGCCCTAAGCCCTGAAACACCACCCCCTGCATGACCCCCTACACTGCCTGAACACCACTGCACTGCCCTAAACCCTGAAACACCACCCCCAGCACGACCCCCTACACTGCCCGAACACCACTGCACTGCCCTAAAAGCTGAAACTCTACCCCCAGCAAGACCCCCTACACTGCCCGAACACCACTGCACTGCCCTAAACCCTGAAACATCACCCCCAGCAAGACCCCCTACACTGCCCGAACACCACTGCCCTAAACCCTGAAACACCACCCCAAGCAAGACCCCTTACACTGCCCAAACACCACTGCACTGCCCTAAACCCTGAGACACACCACCCCCAGCACGACCCCCTACACTGCCCGAACACCACTGCTCTGCCCAAAACCCTGAAACACCACCCCCAGCACGACCCCCTACACTGCCCGAACACCACTGCACTGCCCTAAACCCTGAAACACCAGCCCCAGCACGACCCCCTACACTGCCCAAACACCACTGCACTGCCCTAAACCCTGAAACACCACCCCCAGCACAACCCCCTACACTGCCCGAACACCACTGCACTGCCCTAAACCCTCAAACACCAGCCCCAGCACGACCCCCTACACTACCCGAACACCACTGCACTGCCCTAAACCCTGAAACACCAGCCCCAGCAAGACCCCCTACACTGCCCGAACACCATTGCACTGCCCTAAACCCTGAAACACCACCCCCAGCAAGACCCCCTACACTGCCCGAACACCACTGCACTAAACCCTGAAACACCACCCCCAGCAAGACCACCTACACTGGCTGAACACCACTGCACTGCCCTAAACCCTGAAGCACCACCACCTGCACAACTCCTACACTGCCCAAACACCACTGCACTGCCCTAAACCCTGAAACACCACCCCCTGCACGACCCCCTACACTGCCCGAACACCACTGCACTGCCCTAAACCCTGAAACACCACCCCCAGCACGACAACCTACACTGCCCGAGCACCACTGCACTGCCCTAAACCCTGAAACACCACCCCCAGCACGACCCCCTACACTGCCCGAACACCACTGCACTGCCGTAAACCCTGAAACACCACCCCCTGCATGACCCCCTACACTGCCCGAACACCACTGCACTGCCCTAAACCCTGAAACACCCCCCTGCATGACCCCCTACACTGCCGGAACACCACTGCACTGCCCTAAACCCTGAAACACCACCCCCAGCACGACCCCCTACACTGCCCGAACACCACTGCACTGCCCTAAACCCTGAAACACCACCCCCAGCACGACCCCCTACACTGCCCGAACACCACTGCACTGCCCTAAACCCTGAAATACCACCTCCAGCACGACCCCCTACACTGCCCGAACACCACTGCACTGCCCTAAACCCTGAAACACCACCCCCAGCAAGACCACTTACACTGCCCGAACACCACTGCACTGCCCTAAACCCTGAAATACCACCTCCAGCACAACCCCCTACACTGCCCGAACACCACTGCACTGCCCTAAACCCTGAAACACTACCCCCAGCAAGACCCCTACACTGCCCGAACACCACTGCACTGCCCTAAACCCTGAAACATCACCCACAGCAAGACCCCTACACTGCCTGAACACCACTGCCCTAAACCCTGAAACACCACCCCCAGCAAGACCACTTACACTGCCCGAACACCACTGCACTGCCCTAAACCCTGAAATACCACCTCCAGCACAACCCCTACACTGCCCGAACACCACTGCACTGCCCTAAACCCTGAAACACTAGCCCCAGCACGACCCCCTTCACTGCCCGAACACCACTGCACTGCCCTAAACCGTGAAACACCACCCCCAGCACGACCCCCTACACTGTACGAACACCACTGCACTGCCCTAAACCCTGAAACACCAGCCCCAGCAAGAACCCCTACACTGCTCAAACACCACTGCACTGCCCTAGACTCTGAAACACCAGCCGCAGCAAGACCCCCTACACTGCACGAACACCACTGCACTGCCCTAAACCCTGAAACACCAGCCCCAGCAAGAACCCCTACACTGCTCAAACACCACTGCACTGCCCTAGACTCTGAAACACCAGCCGCAGCAAGACCCCCTACACTTCCCGAACACCACTGCACTGCCCTAAACCCTGAAACACCAGCACCAGCATGACCCCCTACACTGCCCGAACACCACTGCACTGCCCTAAACCCTGAAACACCAGCCCCAGCACGACCACCTACACTGCCCGAACACCACTGCACTGCCCTAAACCCTGAAACACCAGCCCCAGCACGACCACCTACACTGCCCGAACACCACTGCACTGCCCTAAACCCTGAAACACCAGCCCCAGCACAACCCCCTACACTGCCCGAACACCACTGCACTGCCCTAAACCCTGAAACACCAGCCCCAGCACGACCCCCTACACTGCCCGAACACCACTCACTGCCCTAAACCCTGAAACACCACCCCCTGCACGACCCCCTACACTGCCCGAACACCACTGCACTGCCCTAAACCCTGAAACACCACCCCCTGCAAGACCCCCTACACTGCCCGAACACCACTGCACTGCCCTAAACCCTGAAACACCACCCCTACACTTCCCAAACACCACTGCACAGCCCTAAACCCTAAAACACCAGCACCAGCATGACCCCCTACACTGCCCGAATACCACTGCACTGCCCTAAACCCTGAAACATCAGCCCCAGCACGACCACCTACACTGCTCGAACACCACTGCACTGCCCTAAACCCTGAAACACCAACCCCAGCACGACCCCCTACACTGCCCGAACACCACTGCACTGCCCTAAACCCTGGAACACCAGCCCCAGCACGACCCCCTACACTGCCCGAACACCACTGCACTGCCCTAAACCGTGAAACACCAGCCCCAGCACGACCCCCTACACTGCCCGAAAACCACTGCACTGCCCTAAACCTTGAAACACCAGCCCCAGCACTCAATCAATCAATCAATCACGGCATTTATAGAGCGCGCTACTCACCCGGGAGGGTCTCAAGGCGCTGGGGGAGGGGGTAAGTTACTGCTCGAACAGCCAGGTCTTGAGCTGCTTCCTGAAGGAGAGATGGTCCTGGGTTCGCCGAAGGTGAGTGGGGAGGGAGTTCCAGGTCTTGGCTGCCAGGTAGGAGAAGGATCTTCCTCCGGCGGTGGTTCTGCGGATGCATGGTACGGTGGCGAGGGCGTGGCTGGTTGATCGTAGCTGGCGGGTGGGCGTGTAGAAGGTCATGCGGTCATTGAGGTACTTTGGGCCCAGGTCGTGGAGGGCCTTGTGTGCGTGGGTGAGGAGTCTGAACGTGATTCTCTTGCTGACGGGGAGCCAGTGCAGGTCTTTCAGGTGTCCGGTGATGTGGCTGTGTCAGGGGATGTCCAGGATGAGTCGTGCGGAGGCGTTCTGGATGGGCTGTAGTCTTTTTTGAAGTTTGGCTGTGGTTCCGGCGTAGAGGGTGTTCCCATAGTCCAGTCGGCTGGTGACGAGTGCCTGGGTGACGGTCTTCCTGGTTTCAGTGGGGATCCATCTGAAGATCTTGCGGAGCATGCGCAGGGTGTTGAAGCACGAAGATGAGACGGCGTTGACTTGTCTGGTCATCGACAGGGAGGAGTCCAGGATGAAGCCCAGGTTGCGTGCGTGGTCCGTTGGCTTGGGCGCGGTGCCCAGGGCCGGGGGCCACCAGGAGTCGTCCCAGGCGGAGGGTGATGAGCCCAGGATGAGGACTTCCGTCTTGTCTGAGTTCAGTTTAAGGCGGCTGTTCCTCATCCAGTCGGCGACGTCTCTCATCCCGTCGTGTAGGTTGGCTCTGGCGGTGGTGGGGTCGTTGGTGAGGGAGAGGATCAGCTGGGTATCGTCGGCGTAGGAGATGATGTTGTGTTGGCGTGCGATGGCTGCGAGGGGGCTCATGTAGACGTTGAAGAGGGTTGGACTGAGTGAAGATCCTTGTGGAACGCCGCAGATGACTTCGGTGGCCCCGGATCTGAACGGGGGGAGGCGGACCCTCTGGGTTCTTCCGGCGAGGAACGAGATGATCCATTCCAGTGCTTTCTCTCGGATTCCGATGTTGCTGAGGCGCTTCACTAGGGTGCGGTGGCAGACGGTGTCGAACGCCGCGGAGAGGTCCAAGAGGATGAGGGCTGCTGTTTCCCCGTTGTCGGTTAGGGTTCTGATGTCGTCGGTGGCTGCGATAAGGGCGGACCCCCTACACTGCCTGAACACCACTGCACTGCCCTAAACCCTGAAGCACCACCCCGTGCACAACCCCCTACACTGCCCGAACACCACTGCACTGCCCTAAACCCTGAAACACCACCCCCAGCACGACCCCCTACACTGCCCGAACACCACTGCACTGCCCTAAACCCTGAAACACCACCCCTGCACGACCCCCTACACTGCCTGAACACTACTGCACTGCCCTAAACCCTGAAACACCATCTCCAGCACGACCCCCTACACTGCACGAACACCACTGCACTGCCCTAAACCTTGAAACACTACCCCCAGCAAGACCCCCTACACTGCCCGAACACCACTGCACTGCCCTAAACCCTGAAACATCACCCCAAGCAAGACCCCCTACACTGCCCGAACACCACTGCCCTAAACCCTGAAACACCAGCCCCAGCACGACCCCCTATATTGCCCGAACACCACTGTACTGCCCTAAACCCTGAAACACCACCCCTGCACAACCCCCTACACTGCCCGAACACCACTGCACTGCCCTAAACCCTGAAACACCACCCCCAGCACGACCCCTGCACTGCCCGAACACCACTGCACTGCCCTAAACCCTGAAACACCACCCCCTGCACGACCCCCTACAGTGCCCGAACACTACTGCACTGCCCTAAACCCTGAAACACCACCCCAACATGACCCCCTACACTGCACGAACACCACTGCACTTCCTTAAACCCTGAAACACTACCCCCAGCAAGACCCCCTACACTGCCCGAACACCACTGCACTGCCCTAAACCCTGAAACATCACCCCCAGCAAGACCCCCTACACTGCCCGAACACCACTGCCCTAAACCCTGAAACACCACCCCAAGCAAGACCCCCTACACTGCCCTAAACCCTGAAACACCACTCCCAGCACGACCCCCTACACTGCCCGAACACCACTGCCCTAAACCCTGAAACACCACCCCCTGCACAACCCCCTACAATGCCCGAACACCACTGCACTGCCCAAAACCCTGAAACACCACCCCCAGCACGACCCCCTACACTGCCCGAACACCACTGCACTGCCCTAAACCCTAAAACACTACCCCCAGCACGACCCCCTACACTACCCGAACACCACTGCACTACCCTAAACCCTAAAACACTCCCCCAGCACGACCCCCTACACTACCCGAACACGACTGCACTGCCCTAAACCCTCAAACACTCCCCCAGCACGACCCCCTACACTACCCGAACACCACTGCACTGCCCTAAACCCTAAAACACTGCCCCCAGCACGACCCCCTACACTACCCGAACACCACTGCACTGCCCTAAACCCTAAAACACTCCCCCAGCACGACCCCCTACACTACCCGAACACCACTGCACTGCCCTAAACCCTAAAACACTCCCCCAGCACGACCCCCTACACTACCCAAACACCACTGCACTGCCCTAAACCCTAAAACACTAACACCCCGCATGACCCCCTACACTACCCAAACACCAATGCATTACCCTAAACCCTAAAACACTACCCCCGCACGACCCCCTACACTACCCAAAGACCACTGCACTACCCTAAACCCTAAAACACTACCCCCGCACGACTCCCTACACTACCCAAAGACCACTGCACTACCCTAAACCCTAAAACACGACCTCCTACACTACACAAACACCACTGAACTACCCTAAACCCTAAAACACTACCCCCAGCACGACCCCCTACACTACACAAACACCACTGCACTACCCTAAACCCTAAAACACTCCCCCAGCACGACCTCCTACACTACCCGAACACCACTGCACTGCCCTAAACCCTAAAACACTCCCCCCCAGCACGACCCCCTACACTACCTGAACACCACTGCACTGCCCTAAACCCTAAAACACTCCTCCCAGCACGACCCCCTACACTACCCAAACACCAATGCATTACCCTAAACCCTAAAACACTACCCCCGCACGACCCCCTACACTACCCAAAGACCACTGCACTACCCTAAACCCTAAAACACTACCCCCGCACGACTCCCTACACTACCCAAAGACCACTGCACTACCCTAAACCCAAAAACACGACCTCCTACACTACACAAACACCACTGAACTACCCTAAACCCTAAAACACTACCCCCAGCTCGACCCCTACACTACACAAACACCACTGCACTACCCTAAACCCTAAAACACTACCCAATATACTACACAAACACCACTGCACTACCCTAAACCCTAAAAATCTACCCCCAGCACGAACCCCTACACTACCCAAACACCACTGCACTACCCTAAACCCTAAAACACTACCCCTAGCAGTACCCCTACACTACCCAAACACCACTGCACTACCCTAAAACATGACCCCCTACACTACACAAACACCACTGCACTACCCTAAACCCTAAAAACTACCCCCAGCACAACCCCCTACACTACACAAACACCACTGCACTACCCTAAACCCTAAAACACTACCCCCAGCAGTACCCCCTACACTACCCAAACACCATTGCACTACCCTAAACCCTAAAACACTACCCCCAGCAGTACCCCCTATACTACCCAAACACCACTGCACTACCCTAAACCCTAAACCACTACCCCCAGCACGACCCCCTACACTACCCAAACACCACTGCACTACCCTAAACCCTAAAACACTACCCCCAGCACGACCCCCTACACTACCCAAACACCACTGCACTACCCTAAACCCTAAAACACTCCCCAGCACGACTCCCTACACTATCCAAACACCACTGCACTACCCTAAACCCTAAATCTACCCCCAGCATGACCCCCTACACTACACAAACACCATTGCACTGCCCTAAACCCTGAAACACCACCCCCAGCAAGACCCCCTACACTGCCCGAACACCATTGCACTGCCCTAAACCCTGAAACACCACCCCCAGCAAGACCCCTACACTGCCCGAACACCACTGCACTAAACCCTGAAACACCACCCCCAGCAAGACCACCTACACTGGCCGAACACCACTGCACTGCCCTAAACCCTGAAACACCACCCCCTGCACGACTCCTACACTGCCCAAACACCACTGCACTGCCCTAAACCCTGAAACACCACCCCCTGCACGACCCCCTACACTGCCCGAACACAACTGCACTGCCCTAAACCCTGAAACACCACCCCCAGCACGACACCCTACACTGCCCGAGCACCACTGCACTGCCCTAAACCCGGAAACACCACCCCCAGCACGACCCCCTACACTGCCCGAACACAACTGCACTGCCCTAAACCCGGAAACACCACCCCCAGCACGACCCCCTACACTGCCCGAACACCACTGCACTGCCCTAAACCCTGAAACACCACCCCCAGCACGACCCCCTACACTGCCCGAACACCACTGCACTGCCCTAAACCCTGAAACATCACCCACAGCAAGACCCCCTACACTGCCTGAACACCACTGCACTGCCCTAAACCCGGAAACACAACCCCCAGCAAGACCCCCTACACTGCCCGAACACCACTGCACTGCCCTAAACCCTGAAACATCACCGACAGCAAGACCCCCTACACTGCCTGAACACCACTGCCCTAAACCCTGAAACTCCACCCCCAGCAAGACTCCCTACACTGCCCGAACACCACTGCACTGCCCTAAACCCTGAAATACCACCTCCAGCACAACCCCCTACACTGCCCGAACACCACTGCACTGCCCTAAACCCTGAAACACTACCCCCAGCACGACCCCCTACACTGCCCGAACACCACTGCACTGCCCTAAACTGTAGGAGAGTAGGATCTGCTTCACAGGGGTACCCCCACTTTTTGCTGATACTTCACTGGTTTTCGACATTAGTCTGGCTGGGGCCCTGCTATTCAGAACCCCAGCCTAGCTGTTTCCTCTTTAAAAGGGTCTCCATGTGCCTTAGGCACATCACTGATTGGGATCTGGAGTGCCCTTGTAAGTCCCTAGTATATGGTATACTATGTACCAAGGGCATAGGTACCTCAGAGGCCTGCCAGGGGCTGCAGCATATATTATGCCACCCCTGGTAGGCCATCCAAACTGACACCACAGGTCTGCTACTGCAGCCTGGGTAAGGTGGTGCATGCACCCCTTGCTGTGGTATAGGTTACCTATATCACTAAATGCATACACACATATAAACCTATAAGTCACTCCTAAGGCAGGCCTTATCAATCCTAAAGGCAGAGTGCATGGTTCCTATGTGAGAGGGTGCCCCTGCATGAGCAGGGCCCCTCTGCAGCGTTCGGAGACCATCTCTGATGCTGTTTGTAGTGCAGCCTGACCATATACTCTTAAACGCATTATATCCTCGCGGTAAAATGCTAACTATGGAATGGCTGCACCGAAACATGTCGTGTTTGGTGTCAAACATCTTGGAATACTACCCCCCGCCAATTCTGGCGGCGGGGGTAGCATTCCACCCTTCTAGAGGGAAAGGCATGTTAACTCTGACGAGTCCGGTAACTTCTTTCCAGAGCCCTGGCATCACAAAATGGATGCTGCTGCCACAGACACGAGTCTGGCCTCCTGCTGCTGGACGAAACTCCGGCAGGGGAGGCCTGGACAATAGGTTTCCTGTCCCAGGGAGGTGTGACCACCTCCCCAGACAGGACAAAGTGTATTGGGGCTGGGCGGGAGCACTTTCGGGTGCTTTGAAGTCCTGCACTGGGGGCACATTTGGTGTCCCTAGTGCATACCCCAGTTCAAACCGGATCAGGGGCTTGCAGCCCCTGCTTTGGCGCGAACTGGACAAAGGGAAAGGGGTGTAGCCACCCCTCTGCCCTGACCCACCCATAGGTGGGGCCACAGAGTAGTCCATCCCCTATTTTTAGAATAAAGGTAGGAACCCAGTCCTTAGGACTTTAGATTATACCTGGACGAAACTCTGAAACAGAATCCTGGACCTTCGACGCTCTACTCACGATTAGAGGACTGAAGAATCTCCCTTGGGGTCAAGGAGTGACTCCCCTGCTTGGCAGGCACCAAAGAAGCATCTGTCCGGTTCGCATTACTGAAGCTCCCGTCGGACGCCGAAGTCATCGCATCACCAGAGGTGGATTCTCAGACTTCCCCGAGGCTACCCTGAGTCCCCAGCAAAGCTGAGGCCCGTGGCTATCGTGGGTGACTTGAGACCGTGACCCCTGGACACCGAGCACACTTGCAAGTGCACCATCTTCTGGGTCTCCCAAGAAGTCGTGCTTTGGGCTCCGAGTAGCCCTAGCCTCCAGCACCACCTGCACCGAAGATCACTGGCCCCCACTCCACGAGTGTCCTGTAAGCCAGCTCCACGTGCGGCGTCACGAGGCTCCTTCGCGGTCGCTAGCCCGTTGGCTAGTAGCCCTTACCGAAGGCCAATATTTTCTTTACTTGGCAGTCTGGTTGCTCCAGGCCTGCCCTCACTTACCCTTGCTGGGTGAGTTCCCCAGACCTTGCTGGTCTGCATCATCGACGATCTACATCTTACTCGAGACTTGCCGTTGCCAAGGCCTGTTGGGTCCAATCTGGTCGCCGACACCTCTGCACTCGACAGACATCAAGCAACAGCCCGAATCCTGCTCCTGGTCGCCGACAACGCCTCCCGGACCTCGTGGCTGAAGAGTCAAGACGACCGTCAACGAACTTGAAGCACTCGACATCGGTGGGCATCTGTCCATCGCCCTCCTGGTCACTGGCTAGTGACCCAGACTCTGTCCCCTCTGCTTTCAGGTTCTTCAGAACTCCGATCCACTCTTGGATCCACCCGGACACTTTTCTCCTGGTCGCCAGCAGCACTTTGCAGCAGATCGCCATAAGAAACGACGACGAAACCCGACCCCGAAAGGCACCTATGCACCCGGCTTCCCTGGGTGAGGTAACACGAGTACTCCGGTGCTCCCGTGGGTAGAGACTCTTCAAAGTCCTAGATCTCAAAGGGTTTTGTCCTAGTCCTCTTTAAAGTGTCCCTTTCCTCTATTTTCCCGATCCCGACTTTCTCCATAGAAGTTAACGGCGTATCGCGGTTGTGTATTTACACTGCACGCGTCTCCCGTGGGTCCCCTGTGTCACTACCTTGGGTGGTTCCTTGTGGTCCAAGCACTTCTAGAGGCTCTAGGCCTAGTGTCTAGTTCAGTCGTGGTTCGCATACCACTTTATTGGTATATGGTTTGGTACGCCCCTAGGGCCCAAACGTGTATTTGTGCTATTACTGTGATTTAAGATCTTATAACCTATGTATTTCGAACTCTAGCCTCATAAAGAGACTAGAGGGGTGTGTTTAGTAATAAATACATATATTTTGAATATATACCTGGTGTGGTGCTCTTTCATTTGGTCACTCAAGAGATTATAGACTGGTAAAACAAGCTGCTTTACATTCCTTCAAGACTTAGCCTGAAGGCTGCTCTCCATAGCTACCACTAGGATAGCTTTCAATAAGGTTGTCTTTAACCTACCTACCATAAGAGTCGATTTGGACTGGTGCAAGGTGACCACTATAATTAGTGGACAGCATATGCCAGGCCAACTTCTCACATTGGTGTGCAGCGTGTGGGATTCCAGCTTGCTATTGTTTTACCAGATAATCTCAATTGAATTGATCAACTGAAAACCACTAAAGGTACCTAAGGTACATATAATTTAAGCTTAGAATATCAGTAAGTTCTACTGAACTTAGAGTTGTGTGTTAAGGGATAGCACAACCCTTTCTACAACTCAAGAGAGTTTAGTAGGCCACACTAGAGTAGGTAGTGCATACACCACACCACACCACACTAGTAATGTCTTTAAAAGCAGGATCTAGAGATGCCCTGCAGGAAGCCATTGAGCTTCCCCCCTCCAAGTATGACACACTCCCATTCTTGGAACTGAGAGCTTTGGGTAACGTGAGGAAATTAAGGACAGGCCAAAGTCCCACCACCCAACACCTCCAGGAGATGTTGGTGGCTTATGATCTTAGTAAGTCCTCAGAGACTGAAGGGGTAGGAGCAGAGGGTGGGCCAGCAGATGAGGAAGGGGCCAGGGGTACTACTACCCCCAGCCCCCTCTGAAACTGACCAGGAGGGTGACAATGACCCTGACCTGGAAAACCCAATCCCTTCTGGGGAAGATGAAGATGAGGATCTGGAGAACCACACCTTTGTCCCCCAGGAAGGATTATGAGTGTGCTCAGAAAGTCTAGGTCTCCTTCTCAGGAGTCTAACCACTCTGGCACCTCAATAGGGAGCTCTGTTTCTTCTCACAGGAGGGAATCCTCTCATGAGAGAAGAAAGAGACTGGTCCAGTATGAGGAAACTCAACTGGAGATCAGGAAGAAGCAATTGGCTTTAGATAGAGAATCCCTAGATCTCCTTAAAGAGAGAAGAAAGTTGGGACTAGAGTCCCATGGTGGCAGCCATATCCCTAGAGATAGGGAAAGGTCCTATGACCATAGGAACCTGAGCAAGATTGTCCCTCCCTACCAGAGTGGGGATGATATCCACAAATGGATAACTGCTTTGGAGAGGGCCTGTAAAGTACAGAAGGTCCCTCAGGAGCAGTGGGCAGCAATCTTGTGGCTCTCCTTTGCTGACAAAGGTAGAGACAAGCTCCTCACTGTTAGAGAGGAGGATGCTGACAATTACAAGGTCTTGAAGAGTGCTCTTATTAATGGGTTTGGCCTAACCACTGAACAGTACAGGTTGAAGTTCAGAGACACCCAAAAGCACAGACTCAAGACTGGGTAGACTATGTGGATTGTTCTGCCAAGGCTCTGGAAGGCTGGTTGATGGGCAGTAAGGTGTGTGACTTCTCAGGATTGTATAATCTGATAATGAGGGAGCAGATTCTTAATAACTGTCAAAACCAGCTGTTGCATCAGTACCTGGTTGACTCTGATCTGACCTCTCCCCAAGAATTGGGAAAGAAGGCAGACAAATGGGTCAGAACCAGGGTGAAGCAGAAGGTACAGAACCAAGGTGGGGAAACCAAGAAGCAAGATGCTAAGAACTCTGACAAGGGTGGGGAGAAGGGTAAAGATCAAAAGTCTTCATCAGGCCCCCAAAAATCTTCTTCTGGTGGGGATTCCCAGTCTACCAAGGGTAAAGGCCAAAGAAAACCATGGTGCAAGGTCTGTAAGCAAAAGACCCACTGGACCAGTGATTGCACCAAGTCCAAAGACTCCAGTCCAGCACCCACCAATGCCCCTAAGGCACCTGTTCCCCCTAGTACAGTTGGTGGAAGTGCTCCAGCAAAGGGTTTAGTAGGGTTCACCCTGGGAACTGAGTTGGGCTCTGACTTAGTCAGGGAACTGACTCAGGCTGTGTTAGTCTGTGATGGAGGCATGGATGTGACCTCCACTGTGAGTCCCAGTAATCTGGGCAAGTACAGACAACAGCCTTTAATCAATGGACGAGAGGCTTTGGCATTTAGGGACACAGGGGCAAGTGTCACCATGGTGACACAAGACCTTGTGCTACCTGGGCAAGTTATACTTGGTGAAATGTACCAAGTGACCAATGCTAGCAATGTCAGAACAGACCATACTCTGGCAGTTGTTAACTTCTCCTGGGGAGGGGTAACTGGCCTTAAGAAGGTTGTGGTAAGTGCAAACCTACCAGTCGAATGCTTGCTTGGCAATGACTTAGAGACTTCTGCTTGGGCAAAAGTGGAGCTCAGGACCCATGCAGAAATGCTGGGGATCCCTGCAGATGTGTTTGCTGTGACCAGGTCACAAGCTAAACTGTCTAAAACTGAACAGGCCTTGGATTCTGGAAGAATGGACCAAGTGCCTTCCAAGAGGAGGAGTAGTAGGGTTAAGGCAGTGCCTTCCCCTTGGCTCAGGAGGAAGATCAGTCCCTTGAGGGGGATGATCTCAGCCCTGAAGAAGGAACTGTCCCAGAGGAACTTGAACCTGAACAGGTTGAGTTCTTGGGGACAGGGGGACCTTCTAGGGCAGATCTGAGCCAGGAGCAGCAGAGCTGCCCCTCCCTTGAACCCCTCAGACAGCAAGCTGCTGCTGAGGCTGCTGGGAAAGCTAGTGGTCCCCATACAGGGTATTGGGATGATGGACTCCTGTACTCAGAGAGTAGAGACCCCAAGCCTGGTGCTACCAGGAGGTTGGTAATACCTTTGAAGTTCAGGGGCTTCCTATTGACCCTAGCCCATGATATTCCCTTAGCAGGACACCTGGGCCAGAACAAGACTTGGGACAGAATTGTCCCTCACTTTCACTGGCCCCACATGTCTGAAGACAGTAAGGAGTTTTGTCGCTCCTGTGTAACCTGCCAAGCCAGTGGCAAAGCAGGTGGCACTACAAAGGCCCCCTGATACCACTACCTGTGGTGGGGGTGCCCTTTGAGAGGGTAGGGATTGACATTGTTGGTCCCATGGATCCCCAAACAGCATCTGGGCACAGATTTATACTGGTGGTAGTGGATCATGCCACCAGGTATCCAGAGGCTATACCCCTTAGGACCACTACAGCACCTGTGGTGGCAAGGGCCCTCCTGGGAATTTTCTCAAGAGTGGGCTTTCCTAAGGAGGTGGTATCAGACAGGGGTGCAAACTTCATGTCTGGGTACTTAAAAGCAATGTGGAAGGAGTGTGGAGTTACTTATAAGTTCACCACACCCTATCACCCACAATGCAATGGTTTAGTTGAGAGATTCAACAAAACCTTGAAGGGCATGATTAAAGGGCTCCCAGAAAAGCTTAGGCGTAGATGGGACATACTCTTGCCCTGCCTTTTATTCGCATATAGGGAGGTGCCTCAGAAGGGGTTGGTTACAGCCCTTTTGAACTTCTGTTTGGCCACCCTGTGAGGGGTCCACTGTGCTTGGTGAAGGAAGGATGGGAGTTACCTCTCAAGCCCCCAAAGCAAGATATAGTGGACTATGTACTTGGTCTCCGCTCCAGGATGGCTGAGTACATGAAAAAGGCAACCAAAAACCTTGAGGCTAGCCAGGAACTTCAAAAGGCCTGGCATGACCAAAGGCTGTTCTGACTGTTTACCAGCCAGGACAGAAGGTGTGGGTGTTGGAGCCAGTGGCCCCAGCAGCTCTCCAAGACAAATGGAGTGGACCCCACACTATTGTTGAGCAGAAGGGTGAGGTCACTTACTTAGTAGACCTGGGAACACCCAGGAGTCCCCAAAGGGTTCTCCATGTCAACAGACTTAAGCCATATGTGGACAGGGCAGACATGGGCTTGCTCATGGCTACTGATGAAGGGCAGGAGGAAGAGAGTGACCCACTCCCTGACCTGCTCTCACAGAACCCTGACGATGGGTCAGTTGATGGTGTAGCCTTGTCAGGCAGCCTCACTACCCAGCAACAAACTGATTGCAGGCAAGTCCTCAATCAGTTTAGACATATGTTTTCACTGACACCCAGTCAGACCACCTGGTGCACTCATGAAGTGGACACTGGGGACAGTCTGCCTATTAAAAACAAGATTTATAGGCAACCTGACCATGTCAGGGACTGTATCAGGACTGAAGTCCAGAAGATGTTGGAATTGGGAGTGATTGAGCCCTCAGATAGCCCTTGGGCTAGTCCAGTAGTCCTAGTACCTAAACCTCACACCAGTGGTGGGAAAAGAGAGATGAGGTTTTGTGTAGACTACAGAGGCCTCAATGCAGTCACTAGGACTGATGCCCATCCAATACCCAGGGCAGATGAGCTCATAGATACTTTGGCCTCTGCCAAATATCTCAGCACATTTGACCTAACAGCTGGCTACTGGCAGATCAGACTAGCTGATGCTGCAAAGCCCAAAACAGCATTTTCAACCCCTAGTGGGCATTACCAATTTGTGGTGATGCCCTTTGGTCTGAAAAATGCACCTGCCACTTTCCAGAGGTTGGTGAACACAGTTCTCACAGGACTGGAGGCCTATAGTGCAGCTTATCTAGATGATATTGCTGTCTTTAGCTCCACCTGGGAGGATCACCTGGTCCACCTCAGGAATGTTTTACAGGCCCTGCAAAAGGCAGGCCTGACTATCAAGGCCACTAAGTGCCAGATAGGGCAGAGTCAGGTTGTGTACCTGGGCCACCTTGTGGGTGGAGGCCAGGTTCAACCTTTGCAGAGCAAGATCCAGACCATCATGGACTGGACTGCTCCCACTACCCAGACTCAGGTGAGAGCCTTCTTAGGCCTGACTGGGTACTATAGGAGATTTGTCAAGGGGTATGGATCAATAGTGACACCCTTGAATGACTTAACTTCTAAGAAAATGCCCAAAAGGTTCAGTGGACAGTTAGCTGTCAAAAGGCATTTGATGACCTCAAGCAGGCCATGTGCACTGCTCCAATTCTGCAGAGTCCTGATTACTCCAAGAAGTTCATTGTTCAAACTGATGCATCTGAATTGGGGGTAGGGGCTGTACTGTCACAATTGAATGAAGAAGGTCAGGATCAGCCAGTAGCTTTTATTAGCAGAAGGCTGACCCCTAGAGAGAAACGTTGGTCAGCCATAGAGAGGGAGGCCTTTGCTGTGGTCTGGGCTCTGAAGAAGTTGAGGCCATACTTGTTTGGTACACACTTCCTGGTTCAGACAGACCATAAGCCCCTCTTATGGCTAAAACAAATGAAGGGTGAAAACCCCAAACTGCTTAGGTGGTCCATTTCCCTACAGGGGATGGACTTTACAGTGGAACATAGGCCTGGGAGTAACCATGCGAATGCAGATGGACTCTCTAGGTATTTCCACTTAGAACATGAAGACTTAACTGGACAAGGTTAGTTTAATGTCCCTACGTTTGGGGGGTTGTGTAGAAGAGTAGGATCTGCTTCACAGGGGTACCCCCACTTTTTGCTGATACTTCACTGGTTTTCGACATTAGTCTGGCTGGGGCCCTGCTATTCAGAACCCCAGCCTAGCTGTTTCCTCTTTAAAAGGGTCTCCATGTGCCTTAGGCACATCACTGATTGGGATCTGGAGTGCCCTTGTAAGTCCCTAGTATATGGTATACTATGTACCAAGGGCATAGGTACCTCAGAGGCCTGCCAGGGGCTGCAGCATATATTATGCCACCCCTGGTAGGCCATCCAAACTGACACCACAGGTCTGCTACTGCAGCCTGGGTAAGGTGGTGCATGCACCCCTTGCTGTGGTATAGGTTACCTATATCACTAAATGCATACACACATATAAACCTATAAGTCACTCCTAAGGCAGGCCTTATCAATCCTAAAGGCAGAGTGCATGGTTCCTATGTGAGAGGGTGCCCCTGCATGAGCAGGGCCCCTCTGCAGCGTTCGGAGACCATCTCTGATGCTGTTTGTAGTGCAGCCTGACCATATACTCTTAAACGCATTATATCCTCGCGGTAAAATGCTAACTATGGAATGGCTGCACCGAAACATGTCGTGTTTGGTGTCAAACATCTTGGAATACTACCCCCCGCCAATTCTGGCGGCGGGGGTAGCATTCCACCCTTCTAGAGGGAAAGGCATGTTAACTCTGACGAGTCCGGTAACTTCTTTCCAGAGCCCTGGCATCACAAAATGGATGCTGCTGCCACAGACACGAGTCTGGCCTCCTGCTGCTGGACGAAACTCCGGCAGGGGAGGCCTGGACAATAGGTTTCCTGTCCCAGGGAGGTGTGACCACCTCCCCAGACAGGACAAAGTGTATTGGGGCTGGGCGGGAGCACTTTCGGGTGCTTTGAAGTCCTGCACTGGGGGCACATTTGGTGTCCCTGTGCATACCCCAGTTCAAACCGGATCAGGGGCTTGCAGCCCCTGCTTTGGCGCGAACTGGACAAAGGGAAAGGGGTGTAGCCACCCCTCTGCCCTGACCCACCCATAGGTGGGGCCACAGAGTAGTCCATCCCCTATTTTTAGAATAAAGGTAGGAACCCAGTCCTTAGGACTTTAGATTATACCTGGACGAAACTCTGAAACAGAATCCTGGACCTTCGACGCTCTACTCACGATTAGAGGACTGAAGAATCTCCCTTGGGGTCAAGGAGTGACTCCCTGCTTGGCAGGCACCAAAGAAGCATCTGTCCGGTTCGCATTACTGAAGCTCCCGTCGGACGCCGAAGTCATCGCATCACCAGAGGTGGATTCTCAGACTTCCCGAGGCTACTCCTGATTCCCCAGCAAAGCTGAGGCCCGTGGCTATCGTGGGTGACTTGAGACCGTGACCCCTGGACACCGAGCACACTTGCAAGTGCACCATCTTCTGGGTCTCCCAAGAAGTCGTGCTTTGGGCTCCGAGTAGCCCTAGCCTCCAGCACCACCTGCACCGAAGATCACTGGCCCCCACTCCACGAGTGTCCTGTAAGCCAGCTCCACGTGCGGCGTCACGAGGCTCCTTCGCGGTCGCTAGCCCGTTGGCTAGTAGCCCTTACCGAAGGCCAATCTTTTCTTTACTTGGCAGTCTGGTTGCTCCAGGCCTGCCCTCACTTACCCTTGCTGGGTGAGTTCCCCAGACCTTGCTGGTCTGCATCATCGACGATCTACCTCTTACTCGAGACTTGCCGTTGCCAAGGCCTGTTGGGTCCAATCTGGTCGCCGACACCTCTGCACTCGACAGACATCGAGCAACAGCCCGAATCCTGCTCCTGGTCGCCGACAACGACTCCCGGACCTCGTGGCTGAAGAGTCAAGACGACCGTCAACGAACTTGAAGCACTCGACATCGGTGGGCATCTGTCCATCGCCCTCCTGGTCACTGGCTAGTGACCCAGACTCTGTCCCCTCTGCTTTCAGGTTCTTCAGAACTCCGATCCACTCTTGGATCCACCCGGACACTTTTCTCCTGGTCGCCAGCAGCACTTTGCAGCAGATCGCCATAAGAAACGACGACGAAACCCGACCCCGAAAGGCACCTATGCACCCGGCTTCCCTGGGTGAGGTAACACGAGTACTCCGGTGCTCCCGTGGGTAGAGACTCTTCAAAGTCCTAGATCTCAAAGGGTTTTGTCCTAGTCCTCTTTAAAGTGTCCCTTTCCTCTATTTTCCAGATCCCGACTTTCTCCATAGAAGTTAACGGCGTATCGCGGTTGTGTATTTACACTGCACGCGTCTCCCGTGGGTCCCCTGTGTCACTACCTTGGGTGGTTCCTTGTGGTCCAAGCACTTCTAGAGGCTCTAGGCCTAGTGTCTAGTTCAGTCGTGGTTCGCATACCACTTTATTGGTATATGGTTTGGTACGCCCCTAGGGCCCAAACGTGTATTTGTGCTATTACTGTGATTTAAGATCTTATAACCTATGTATTTCGAACTCTAGCCTCATAAAGAGACTAGAGGGGTGTGTTTAGTAATAAATACATATATTTTGAATATATACCTGGTGTGGTGCTCTTTCATTTGGTCACTCAAGAGATTATAGACTGGTAAAACAAGCTGCTTTACATTCCTTCAAGACTTAGCCTGAAGGCTGCTCTCCATAGCTACCACTAGGATAGCTTTCAATAAGGTTGTCTTTAACCTACCTACCATAAGAGTCGATTTGGACTGGTGCAAGGTGACCACTATAATTAGTGGACAGCATATGCCAGGCCAACTTCTCACATAAACCCTGAAACATCACCCACAGCAAGACCCCCTACACTGCCTGAACACCACTGCCCTAAACCCTGAAACACCACCCCCAGCAAGACCCCTTACACTGCCCGAACACCACTGCACTGCCCTAAACCCTGAAATACCACCTCCAGCACAACCCTCTACACTGCCTGAACACCACTGCTCTGCCCTAAACCCTGAAACACTAGCCCCAGCACGACCCTGTACACTGCCCGAACACCACTGCACTGCCCTAAACCCTGAAACACCACCCCCAGCACGACCCCCTACACTGCACGAACACCACTGCACTGCCCTAAACCCTGAAACACCAGCCCCAGCAAGAACCCCTGCACTGCCCAAACACCACTGCACTGCCCTAGACTCTGAAACACCAGCCCCAGCAAGACCCCCTACACTTCCCGAACACCACTGCACTGCCCTAAACCCTGAAACACCAGCCCCAGCATGACCCCCCTACACTGCCCAAACACCACTGCACTGCCCTAAACCCTGAAACACCAGCCCCAGCACGACCACCTGCACTGCACGAACACCACTGCACTGCCCTAAACCCTGAAACACCAGCCCCAGCACGACCCCCTACACTGCCCGAACACCACTGCACTGCCCTAAACCCTGAAACACCAGCCCCAGCACGACCCCCTACACTGCCCGAACACCACTGCACTGCCCTAAACCCTGAAACACCAGCCGCAGCACGACCCCCTACACTGCCCGAACACCACTGCACTGCCCTAAACCCTGAAACACCACCCCCTGCACGACCCCCTACACTGCCCGAACACCACTGCACTGTCCTAAACCCTGAAACACCACCCCCTGCAAGACCCCCTACACTGCCCGAACACCACTGCACTGCCCTAAGCCCTGAAACACCACCCCCTACACTTCCCGAAACCCTGAAACACCACTCGGAGCACAACCCCCTACACTGCCCAAACACCACTGCACTGCCCTAAACCCTGAAACACCACCCCGGCACGACCCCCTACACTGCCCGAACACCACTGCACTGCCCAAAACCCTGAAACACCATCCCCAGCACGACCCCTTTACTGCCCGAACACCACTGCACTGCCCCAAACCCTGAAACACCACCCCCAGCACGACCCCCTACACTGCCCGAACACCACTGCCCTAAACCCTGAAACACCACCCCCTGCACAATCCCCTACAATGCCCGAACACCACTGCACTGCCCTAAACCCTGAAACACCACCCACTGCACGACCCCCTACACTGCCCGAACACCACTGCACTGCCCTAAACCCTGAAACACCAGCCCCAGCACGACCCCCTACACTGCCCGAACACCACTGCACTGCCCTAAACCCTGAAACACCACCCCCAGCACAACCCCCTACACTGCCCGAACACCACTGCACTGCCCTAAACCCTCAAACACCAGCCCCAGCACGACCCCCTACACTACTCGAACACCACTGCACTGCCCTAAACCATGAAACACCAGCCCCAGCAAGACCCCCTACACTGCCCGAACACCATTGCACTGCCCTAAACCCTGAAACACCACCCCCAGCAAGACCCCCTACACTGCCCGAACACCACTGCACTAAACCCTGAAACACCACCCCCAGCAAGACCACCTACACTGGCTGAACACCACTGCACTGCCCTAAACCCTGAAGCACCACCCCTGCACGACTCCTACACTGCCCAAACACCACTGCACTGCCCTAAACCCTGAAACACCACCCCTGCACGACCCCCTACACTGCCCGAACACCACTGCACTGCCCTAAACCCTGAAACACCACCCCCAGCACGACACCCTACACTGCCCGAGCACCACTGCACTGCCCTAAACCCTGAAACACCACCCCCAGCACGACCCCCTACACTGCCCGAACACCACTGCACTGACGTAAACCCTGAAACACCACCCCCCTGCATGACCCCCTACACTGCCGGAACACCACTGCACTGCCCTAAACCCTGAAACACCACCCCCAGCACGACCCCCTACACTGCCCAAACACCACTGCACTGCCCTAAACCCTGAAACACCACCCCCAGCACGACCCCCTACACTGCCCGAACACCACTGCACTGCCCTAAACCCTGAAACACTACCCCCAGCAAGACCCCCTACACTGCCTGAACACCACTGCACTGCCCTAAACCCTGAAACATCACCCACAGCAAGACCCCCTACACTGCCTGAACACCACTGCCCTAAACCCTGAAACACCACCCCCAGCAAGACCACTTACACTGCCCGAACACCACTGCACTGCCCTAAACCCTGAAATACCACCTCCAGCACAACCCCCTACACTGCCCGAACACCACTGCACTGCCCTAAACCCTGAAACACTACCCCCAGCAAGACCCCCTACACTGCCCGAATACCACTGCACTGCCCTAAACCCTGAAACATCACCCACAGCAAGACCCCCTACACTGCCTGAACACCACTGCCCTAAACCCTGAAACACCACCCCCAGCAAGACCCCTTACACTGCCCGAACACCACTACACTGCCCTAAACCCTGAAATACCACCTCCAGCACAACCCCCTACACTGCCTGAACACCATTGCTCTGCCCTAAACCTTGAAACACTAGCCCCAGCACGACCCCCTTCACTGCCCGAACACCACTGCACTGCCCTAAACCATGAAACACCACCCCCAGCACGACCCCCTACACTGTACGAACACCACTGCACTGCCCTAAACCCTGAAACACCAGCCCCAGCAAGAACCCCTACACTGCTCAAACACCACTGCGCTGCCCTAGACTCTGAAACACCAGCCGCAGCAAGACCCCCTACACTGCACGAACACCACTGCACTGCCCTAAACCCTGAAACACCAGCCCCAGCAAGAACCCCTACACTGCTCAAACACCACTGCACTGCCCTAGACTCTGAAACACCAGCCGCAGCAAGACCCCCTACACTTCCCGAACACCACTGCACTGCCCTAAACCCTGAAACACCAGCACCAGCACGACCACCTACACTGCCCGAACACCACTGCACTGCCCTAAACCCTGAAACACCAGCCCCAGCACAACCCCCTACACTGCCCGAACACCACTGCACTGCCCTAAACCCTGAAACACCAGCCCCAGCACGACCCCCTACACTGCCCGAACACCACTCACTGCCCTAAACCCTGAAACACCACCCCTGCACGACCCCCTACACTGCCCGAACACCACTGCCCTAAACCCTGAAACACCACCCCCTGCAAGACCCCCTACACTGCCCGAACACCACTGCACTGCCCTAAACCCTGAAACACCACCCCCTACACTTCCCAAACACCACTGCACAGCCCTAAACCCTAAAACACCAGCACCAGCATGACCCCCCTACACTGCCCGAATACCACTGGACTGCCCTAAACCCTGAAACACCAGCCCCAGCACGACCACCTACACTGCCCGAACACCACTGCACTGCCCTAAACCCTGAAACACCAGCCCCAGCACGACCCCCTACACTGCCCGAACACCACTGCACTGCCCTAAACCCTGGAACTTCAGCCCCAGCACGACCCCCTACACTGCCCGAACACCACTGCACTGCCCTAAACCGTGAAACACCAGCCCCAGCACGACCCCCTACACTGCCCGAAAACCACTGCACTGCCCTAAACCCTGAAACACCAGCCCCAGCACGACCCCCTACACTGCCCGAACACCACTGCACTGCCCTAAACCCTGGAACACCAGCCCCAGCACGACCCCCTACACTGCCCGAACACCACTGCACTGCCCTAAACCATGAAACACTACCCCCAGCAAGACCCCTACACTTCCCGAACACCACTGCACTGCCCTTAACCCTGAAACATCACCCCAAGCAAGACCCCCTACACTGCCCGAACACCACTGCCCTAAACCCTGAAACACCAGCCCCAGCACGACCCCCTACATTGCCCGAACACCACTGTACTGCCCTAAACCCTGAAACACCACCCTCTGCACGACCCCCTACACTGCCCGAACACCATTGCACTGCCCTAAACCCTGAAACACCACCCCCAGCACGACCCCCTACACTGCCCGAACACCACTGCACTGCCCTAAACCCTGAAACACCACCCCCTGCACGACCCCCTACAGTGCCCGAACACTACTGCACTGCCCTGAAACACCACCCCAACATGACCCCCTACACTGCACAAACACCACTGCACTTCCTTAAACCCTGAAACACTACCCCCAGCAAGACCCCCTACACTGCCCGAACACCACTGCACTGCCCTAAACCCTGAAACATCACCCCCAGCAAGACCCCCTACACTGCCCGAACACCACTGCCCTAAACCCTGAAACACCACCCCAAGCAAGACCCCTACACTGCCCTAAACCCTGAAACACCACTCCCAGCACGACCCCCTACACTGCCCGAACACCACTGCCCTAAACCCTGAAACACCACCCCTGCACAACCCCCTACAATGCCCGAACACCACTGCACTGCCCAAAACCCTGAAACACCACCCCTGCACGACCCCCTACACTGTCCGAACACCACTGCACTGCCCTAAACCCTGAAACACCACCCCCAGCACGACCCCCTACACTGCCCGAACACCACTGCACTGCCCTAAACCCTAAAACACCACCCCCAGCACGACCCCCTACACTGCCCGAACACCACTGCACTGCCCTAAACCCTAAAACACTACCCCCAGCACGACCCCCTACACTACCCGAACACCACTGCACTACCCTAAACCCTAAAACACTCCCCCAGCACGACCCCCTACACTACCCGAACACGACTGCACTGCCCTAAACCCTCAAACACTCCCCCAGCACGACCCCCTACACTACCCGAACACAACTGCACTGCCCTAAACCCTAAAACACTCCCCCCAGCACGACCCCCTACACTACCCGAACACCACTGCACTGCCCTAAACCCTAAAACACTTCCCCCAGCACGACCCCCTACACTACCCGAACACCACTGCACTGCCCTAAACCCTAAAACACTCCCCCAGCACGACCCCCTACACTACCCAAACACCAATGCATTACCCTAAACCCTAAAACACTACCCCCGCACGACCCCTACACTGCCCAAAGACCACTGCACTACCCTAAACCCTAAAACACTACCCCCGCACGACCCCCTACACTACCCAAAGACACGACCTCCTACACTACACAAACACCACTGAACTACCCTAAACCCTAAAACACTACCCCCAGCTCGACCCCTACACTACACAAACACCACTGCACTACCCTAAACCCTAAAACACTACCCAATATACTACACAAACACCACTGCACTACCCTAAACCCTAAAAATCTACCCCCAGCACGAACCCCTACACTACCCAAACACCACTGCACTACCCTAAACCCTAAAACACTACCCCCAGCAGTACCCCCTACACTACCCAAACACCACTGCACTACCCTAAAACATGACCCCCTACACTACACAAACACCACTGCACTACCCTAAACCCTAAAACACTACCCCCAGCACAACCCCCTACACCACACAAACACCACTGCACTACCCTAAACCCTAAAACACTACCCCCAGCAGTACCCCCTACACTACCCAAACACCATTGCACTACCCTAAACCCTAAAACACTACCCCCAGCAGTACCCCCTACACTACCCAAACACCACTGCACTACCCTAAACCCTAAACCACTACCCCCAGCACGACCCCCTACACTACCCAAACACCACTGCACTACCCTAAACCCTAAAACACTACCCCCAGCACGAACCCCCTACACTACCCAAACACCACTGCACTACCCTAAACCCTAAAACACTCCCCAGCACGACTCCCTACACTATCCAAACACCACTGCACTACCCTAAACCCTAAATCTACCTCCAGCATGACCCCCTACACTACACAAACACCATTGCACTGCCCTAAACCCTGAAACACCACCCAGACCCCCTACACTGCCCGAACACCATTGCACTGCCCTAAACCCTGAAACACCACCCCCAGCAAGACCCCCTACACTGGCCGAACACCACTGCACTGCCCTAAACCCTGAAACACCACCCCCTGCACGACTCCTACACTGCCCAAACACAACTGCACTGCCCTAAACCCTGAAACACCACCCCCCAGCACGACACCCTACACTGCCCGAGCACCACTGCACTGCCCTAAACCCTGAAACACCACCCCCAGCACGACCCCCTACACTGCCCGAACACCACTGAAATGCCCTAAACCCAGAAACACCGCCCCCAGCACGACCCCCTACACTGCCCGAACACCACTGCACTGCCCTAAACCCTGAAACACCACCCCCAGCACGACCCCTTACACTGCCCGAACACCACTGCACTGCCCTAAACCCTGAAACACTACCCCCAGCAAGACCCCTACACTGCCCGAACACCACTGCACTGCCCTAAACCCTGAAACATCACCCACAGCAAGACCCCCTACACTGCCTGAACACCACTGCCCTAAACCCTGAAACACCACCCCCAGCAAGACCCCTTACACTGCCCGAACACCACTGCACTGCCCTAAACCCTGAAATACCACCTCCAGCACAACCCCCTACACTGCCCGAACACCACTGCACTGCCCTAAACCCTGAAACACTACCCCCAGCAAGACCCCCTACACTGCACCGAACACCACTGCACTGCCCTAAACCCTGAAACATCACCCACAGCAAGACCCCCTACACTGCCTGAACACCACTGCCCTAAACCCTGAAACACCACCCCCAGCAAGACCCCTTACACTGCCCGAACACCACTGCACTGCCCTAAACCCTGAAATACCACCTCCAGCACAACCCCCTACACTGCCTGAACACCATTGCTCTGCCCTAAACCCTGAAACACTAGCCCCAGCACGACCCTGTACACTGCCCGAACACCACTGCACTGCCCTAAACCCTGAAACACCACCCCCAGCACGACCCCCTACACTGCACGAACACCACTGCACTGCCCTAAACCCTGAAACACCAGCCCCAGCAAGAACCCCTGCACTGCCCAAACACCACTGCACTGCCCTAGACTCTGAAACACCAGCCCCAGCAAGACCCCCTACACTTCCCGAACACCACTGCACTGCCCTAAACCCTGAAACACCAGCCCCAGCACAACCCCCTACACTGCCCGAACACCACTGCACTGCCCTAAACCCTGAAACACCAGCCCCAGCACGACCCCTACACTGCCCGAACACCACTCACTGCCCTAAACCCTGAAACACCACCCCTGCACGACCCCCTACACTGCCCGAACACCACTGCACTGCCCTAAACCCTGAAACACCACCCCCTGCAAGACCCCCTACACTGCCCGAACACCACTGCACTGCCCTAAACCCTGAAACACCACCCCCTACACTTCCCAAACACCACTGCACAGCCCTAAACCCTAAAACACCAGCACCAGCATGACCCCCCTACACTGCCCGAATACCACTGCACTGCCCTAAACCCTGAAACACCAGCCCCAGCACGACCACCTACACTGCCCGAACACCACTGCACTGCCCTAAACCCTGAAACACCAGCCCCAGCACGACCCCCTACACTGCCCGAACACCACTGCACTGCCCTAAACCCTGGAACTTCAGCCCCAGCACGACCCCATACACTGCCCGAACACCACTGCACTGCCCTAAACCGTGAAACACCAGCCCCAGCACGACCCCCTACACTGCCCGAAAACCACTGCACTGCCCTAAACCCTGAAACACCAGCCCCAGCACGACCCCTACACTGCCCGAACACCACTGCACTTCCCTAAACCCTGGAACACCAGCCCCAGCACGACCCCTACACTGCCCGAACACCACTGCACTGCCCTAAACCTTGAAACACTACCCCCAGCAAGACCCCCTACACTTCCCGAACACCACTGCACTGCCCTTAACCCTGAAACATCACCCCAAGCAAGACCCCTACACTGCCCGAACACCACTGCCCTAAACCCTGAAACACCAGCCCCAGCACGACCCCTACATTGCCCGAACACCACTGTACTGCCCTAAACCCTGAAACACCACCCCTGCACGACCCCCTACACTGCCCGAACACCACTGCACTGCCCTAAACCCTGAAACACCACCCCCAGCACGACCCCCTACACTGCCCGAACACCACTGCACTGCCCTAAACCCTGAAACACCACCCCTGCACGACCCCCTACAGTGCCCGAACACTACTGCACTGCCCTGAAACACCACCCCAACATGACCCCCTACACTGCACAAACACCACTGCACTTCCTTAAACCCTGAAACACTACCCCCAGCAAGACCCCCTACACTGCCTGAACACCACTGCACTGCCCTAAACCCTGAAACATCACCCCCAGCAAGACCCCCTACACTGCCCGAACACCACTGCCCTAAACCCTGAAACACCACCCCAAGCAAGACCCCCTACACTGCCCTAAACCCTGAAACACCACCCCCAGCACGACCCCCTACACTGCCCGAACACCACTGCCCTAAACCATGAAACACCACCCCCTGCACAACCCCCTACAATGCCCGAACACCACTGCACTGCCCAAAACCCTGAAACACCACCCCTGCACGACCCCCTACACTGTCCGAACACCACTGCACAGCCCTAAACCCTGAAACACCACCCCCAGCACGACCCCCTACACTGCCCGAACACCACTGCACTGCCCTAAACCCTAAAACACCACCCCCAGCACGACCCCCTACACTGCCCGAACACCACTGCACTGCCCTAAACCCTAAAACACTACCCCCAGCACGACCCCCTACACTACCCGAACACCACTGCACTACCCTAAACCCTAAAACACTCCCCCAGCACGACCCCCTACACTGCCCGAACACGACTGCACTGCCCTAAACCCTCAAACACTCCCCCAGCACGACCCCTACACTACCCGAACACCACTGCACTGCCCTAAACCCTAAAACACTCCCCCAGCACGACCCCCTACACTACCCGAACACCACTGCACTGCCCTAAACCCTAAAACACTCCCCCAGCACGACCCCCTACACTACCCGAACACCACTGCACTGCCCTAAACCCTAAAATACTCCCCAGCACGACCCCTACACTACCCAAACACCAATGCATTACCCTAAACCCTAAAACACTACCCCCGCACGACCCCCTCCACTACCCAAAGACCACTGCACTACCCTAAACCCTAAAACACTACCCCCGCACGACTCCCTACACTGCCCAAAGACCACTGCACTACCCTAAACCCTAAAACACGACCTCCTACACTACACAAACACCACTGCACTACCCTAAACCCTAAAACACTACCCAATATACTACACAAACACCACTGCACTACCCTAAACCCTAAAATCTACCCCCAGCACGAACCCCTACACTACCCAAACACCACTGCACTACCCTAAACCCTAAAACACTACCCCCAGCAGTGCCCCCTACACTACCCAAACACCACTGCACTACCCTAAAACATGACCCCTACACTACACAAACACCACTGCACTGCCCTAAACCCTAAAACACTACCCCCAGCACAACCCCCTACACTACACAAACACCACTGCACTGCCCTAAACCCTAAAACACTACCCCCAGCAGTGACCCCCTACACTACCCAAACACCATTGCACTACCCTAAACCCTGAAACACTACCCCCAGCAGTACCCCCTACACTACCCAAACACCACTGCACTACCCTAAACCCTAAACCACTACCCCCAGCACGACCCCCTACACTACCCAAACACCACTGCACTACCCTAAACCCTAAAACACTACCCCCAGCACGAACCCCCTACACTACCCAAACACCACTGCACTACCCTAAACCCTAAAACACTCCCCAGCACGACTCCCTACACTATCCAAACACCATTGCACTGCCCTAAACCCTGAAACACCACCCCCAGCAAGACCCCCTACACTGCCCGAACACCATTGCACTGCCCTAAACCCTGAAACACCACCCCCAGCAAGACCCCCTACACTGGCCGAACACCACTGCACTGCCCTAAACCCTGAAACACCACCCCCTGCACGACTCCTACACTGCCCAAACACAACTGCACTGCCCTAAACCCTGAAACACCACCCCCAGCACGACACCCTACACTGCCCGAGCACCACTGCACTGCCCTAAACCCTGAAACACCACCCCCAGCACGACCCCCTACACTGCCCGAACACCACTGAAATGCCCTAAACCCAGAAACACCGCCCCCAGCACGACCCCTACACTGCCCGAACACCACTGCACTGCCCTAAACCCTGAAACACCACCCCCAGCATGACCCCCTACACTGCCCGAACACCACTGCACTGCCCTAAACCCTGAAACACTACCCCCAGCAAGACCCCTACACTGCCCGAACACCACTGCACTGCCCTAAACCCTGAAACATCACCCACAGCAAGACCCCTACACTGCCTCAACACCACTGCCCTAAACCCTGAAACACCACCCCCAGCAAGACCCCTTACACTGCCGAACACCACTGCACTGCCCTAAACCCTGAAATACCACCTCCAGCACAACCCCCTACACTGCCCGAACACCACTGCACTGCCCTAAACCCTGAAACACTACCCCCAGCAAGACCCCCTACACTGCCCGAACACCACTGCACTGCCCTAAACCCTGAAACATCACCCACAGCAAGACCCCTACACTGCCTGAACACCACTGGCCTAAACCCTGAAACACCACCCCCAGCAAGACCCCTTACACTGCCCGAACACCACTGCACTGCCCTAAACCCTGAAATACCACCTCCAGCACAACCCCCTACACTGCCTGAACACCATTGCTCTGCCCTAAACCCTGAAACACTAGCCCCAGCACGACCCTGTACACTGCCCGAACACCACTGCACTGCCCTAAACCCTGAAACACCACCCCCAGCACGACCCCCTACACTGCACGAACACCACTGCACTGCCCTAAACCCTGAAACACCAGCCCCAGCAAGAACCCCTGCACTGCCCAAACACCACTGCACTGCCCTAGACTCTGAAACACCAGCCCCAGCAAGACCCCCTACACTTCCCGAACACCACTGCACTGCCCTAAACCCTGAAACACCAGCCCCAGCACAACCCCCTACACTGCCCGAACACCACTGCACTGCCCTAAACCCTGAAACACCAGCCCCAGCACGACCCCCTACACTGCCCGAACACCACTCACTGCCCTAAACCCTGAAACACCACCCCCTGCACGACCCCCTACACTGCCCGAACACCACTGCACTGCCCTAAACCCTGAAACACCACCCCTGCAAGACCCCCAACACTGCCCGAACACCACTGCACTGCCCTAAACCCTGAAACACCACCCCCTACACTTCCCAAACACCACTGCACAGCCCTAAACCCTAAAACACCAGCACCAGCATGACCCCCTACACTGCCCGAATACCACTGCACTGCCCTAAACCCTGAAACACCAGCCCCAGCACGACCACCTACACTGCCCGAACACCACTGCACTGCCCTAAACCCTGAAACACCAGCCCCAGCACGACCCCCTACACTGCCCGAACACCACTGCACTGCCCTAAACCCTGGAACTTCAGCCCCAGCACGACCCCCTACACTGCCCGAACACCACTGCACTGCCCTAAACCGTGAAACACCAGCCCCAGCACGACCCCCTACACTGCCCGAAAACCACTGCACTGCCCTAAACCCTGAAACACCAGCCCCAGCACGACCCCCTACACTGCCCGAACACCACTGCACTTCCCTAAACCCTGGAACACCAGCCCCAGCACGACCCCCTACACTGCCCGAACACCACTGCACTGCCCTAAACCTTGAAACACTACCCCCAGCAAGACCCCCTACACTTCCCGAACACCACTGCACTGCCCTTAACCCTGAAACATCACCCCAAGCAAGACCCCTACACTGCCCGAACACCACTGCCCTAAACCCTGAAACACCAGCCCCAGCACGACCCCCTACATTGCCCGAACACCACTGTACTGCCCTAAACCCTGAAACACCACCCCTGCACAACCCCTACACTGCCCGAACACCACTGCACTGCCCTAAACCCTGAAACACCACCCCCAGCACGACCCCCTACACTGCCCGAACACCACTGCACTGCCCTAAACCCTGAAACACCACCCCTGCACGACCCCTGCAGTGCCCGAACACTACTGCACTGCCCTGAAACACCACCCCAACATGACCCCCTACACTGCACAAACACCACTGCACTTCCTTAAACCCTGAAACACTACCCCCAGCAAGACCCCCTACACTGCCCGAACACCACTGCACTGCCCTAAACCCTGAAACATCACCCCCAGCAAGACCCCCTACACTGCCCGAACACCACTGCCCTAAACCCTGAAACACCACCCCAAGCAAGACCCCTACACTGCCCTAAACCCTGAAACACCACTCCCAGCACGACCCCCTACACTGCCCGAACACCACTGCCCTAAACCCTGAAACACCACCCCTGCACAACCCCCTACAATGCCCGAACACCACTGCACTGCCCAAAACCCTGAAACACCACCCCTGCACGACCCCCTACACTGTCCGAACACCACTGCACTGCCCTAAACCCTGAAACACCACCCCCAGCACGACCCCTACACTGCCCGAACACCACTGCACTGCCCTAAACCCTAAAACACCACCCCCAGCACGACCCCTACACTGCCCGAACACCACTGCACTGCCCTAAACCCTAAAACACTACCCCCAGCACGACCCCCTACACTACCCGAACACCACCGCACTACCCTAAACCCTAAAACACTCCCCCCAGCACGACCCCCTACACTACCCGAACACGACTGCACTGCCCTAAACCCTCAAACACTCCCCCCAGCACGACCGCCTACACTACCCGAACACCACTGCACTGCCCTAAACCCTAAAACACTCCCCCAGCACGACCCCCTACACTACCCGAACACCACTGCACTGCCCTAAACCCTAAAACACTCCCCCAGCACGACCCCCTACACTACCCGAACACCACTGCACTGCCCTAAACCCTAAAACACTCCCCCAGCACGACCCCCTACACTACCCAAACACCAATGCATTACCCTAAACCCTAAAACACTACCCCGCACGACCCCTACACTACCCAAAGACCACTGCACTACCCTAAACCCTAAAACACTACCCCCGCACGACTCCCTACACTACCCAAAGACCACTGCACTACCCTAAACCCTAAAACACGACCTCCTACACTACACAAACACCACTGAACTACCCTAAACCCTAAAACACTACCCCCAGCTCGACCCCCTACACTACACAAACACCACTGCACTACCCTAAACCCTAAAACACTACCCAATATACTACACAAACACCACTGCACTACCCTAAACCCTAAAAATCTACCCCAGCACGAACCCCTACACTACCCAAACACCACTGCACTACCCTAAACCCTAAAACACTACCCCCAGCAGTACCCCTACACTGCCCAAACACCACTGCACTACCCTAAAACATGACCCCCTACACTACACAAACACCACTGCACTACCCTAAACCCTAAAACACTACCCCCAGCACAGACCCCCTACACTACACAAACACCACTGCACTACCCTAAACCCTAAAACACTACCCCCAGCAGTACCCCTACACTACCCAAACACCATTGCACTACCCTAAACCCTAAAACACTACCCCCAGCAGTACCCCCTACACTACCCAAACACCACTGCACTACCCTAAACCCTAAAACACTACCCCCAGCACGAACCCCCTACACTACCCAAACACCACTGCACTACCCTAAACCCTAAAACACTCCCCAGCACGACTCCCTACACTATCCAAACACCACTGCACTACCCTAAACCCTAAATCTACCCCCAGCATGACCCCCTACACTACACAAACACCATTGCACTGCCCTAAACCCTGAAACACCACCCCCAGCAAGACCCCCTACACTGCCCGAACACCATTGCACTGCCCTAAACCCTGAAACACCACCCCCAGCAAGACCCCTACACTGGCCGAACACCACTGCACTGCCCTAAACCCTGAAACACCACCCCTGCACGACTCCTACACTGCCCAAACACAACTGCACTGCCCTAAACCCTGAAACACCACCCCCAGCACGACACCCTACACTGCCCGAGCACCACTGCACTGCCCTAAACCCTGAAACACCACCCCCAGCACGACCCCCTACACTGCCCGAACACCACTGAAATGCCCTAAACCCAGAAACACCGCCCCCAGCACGACCCCCTACACTGCCCGAACACCACTGCACTGCCCTAAACCCTGAAACACCACCCCCAGCACGACCCCCTACACTGCCCGAACACCACTGCACTGCCCTAAACCCTGAAACACTACCCCCAGCAAGACCCCCTACACTGCCCGAACACCACTGCACTGCCCTAAACCCTGAAACATCACCCACAGCAAGACCCCCTACACTGCCTGAACACCACTGCCCTAAACCCTGAAACACCACCCCCAGCAAGACCCCTTACACTGCCCGAACACCACTGCACTGCCCTAAACCCTGAAATACCACCTCCAGCACAACCCCCTACACTGCCCGAACACCACTGCACTGCCCTAAACCCTGAAACACTACCCCCAGCAAGACCCCCTACACTGCACGAACACCACTGCACTGCCCTAAACCCTGAAACATCACCCACAGCAAGACCCCCTACACTGCCTGAACACCACTGCCCTAAACCCTGAAACACCACCCCCAGCAAGACCCCTTACACTGCCCGAACACCACTGCACTGCCCTAAACCCTGAAATACCACCTCCAGCACAACCCCCTACACTGCCTGAACACCATTGCTCTGCCCTAAACCCTGAAACACTAGCCCCAGCACGACCCTGTACACTGCCCGAACACCACTGCACTGCCCTAAACCCTGAAACACCACCCCCAGCACGACCCCCTACACTGCACGAACACCACTGCACTGCCCTAAACCCTGAAACACCAGCCCCAGCAAGAACCCCTGCACTGCCCAAACACCACTGCACTGCCCTAGACTCTGAAACACCAGCCCCAGCAAGACCCCTACACTTCCCGAACACCACTGCACTGCCCTAAACCCTGAAACACCAGCCCCAGCATGACCCCCCTACACTGCCCGAACACCACTGCACTGCCCTAAACCCTGAAACACCAGCCCCAGCATGACCACCTGCACTGCACGAACACCACTGCACTGCCCTAAACCCTGAAACACCAGCCCCAGCACGACCCCCTACACTGCCCGAACACCACTGCACTGCCCTAAACCCTGAAACACCAGCCCCAGCACGACCCCCTACACTGCCCGAACACCACTGCACTGCCCTAAACCCTGAAACACCAGCCGCAGCACGACCCCTACACTGCCCGAACACCACTGCACTGCCCTAAACCCTGAAACACCACCCCCTGCATGACCCCCTACACTGCCCGAACACCACTGCACTGCCCTAAACCCTGAAACACCACCCCCTGCAAGACCCCCTACACTGCCCGAACACCACTGCCCTAAACCCTGAAACACCACCCCCTACACTGCCCGAAACCCTGAAACACCACTCGCAGCACAACCCCCTACACTGCCCAAACACCACTGCACTGCCCTAAACCCTGAAACACCACCCCGGCACGACCCCCTACACTGCCCGAACACCACTGCACTGCCCAAAACCCTGAAACACCATCCCCAGCACGACCCCCTTTACTGCCCGAATACCACTGCACTGCCCCAAACCCTGAAACACCACCCCCAGCAAGACCCCCTACACTGCCCAAACACCACTGCCCTAAACCCTGAAACACCACCCCCTGCACAATCCCCTACAATGCCCGAACACCACTGCACTGCCCTAAACCCTGAAACACCACCCACTGCACGACCCCCTACACTGCCCGAACACCACTGCACTGCCCTAAACCCTAAAACACCACCCCCAGCACTACCCCCTACACTGCCCGAGCACCACTGCACTGCTCTAAACCCTAAAACACTACCCCCAGCACGACCCCCTACACTACCCGAACACCACTGCACTACCCTAAACCCTAAAATACTCCCCCAGCACGACCCCCTACACTACCCGAACACGACTGCACTGCCCTAAACCCTCAAACACTCCCCCAGCACGACCCCTACACTACCCGAACACCACTGCACTGCCCTAAACCCTAAAACACTCCCCCAGCACCACCCCTACACTACCCGAACACCACTGCACTGCCCTAAACCCTAAAACACTCCCCCAGCACGACCCCTACACTACCCAAACACCAATGCATTACCCTAAACCCTAAAACACTACCCCCGCACGACCCCTACACTACCCAAAGACCACTGCACTACCCTAAACCCTAAAACACTACCCCCGCACGACTCCCTACACTACCCAAAGACCACTGCACTACCCTAAACCCTAAAACACGACCTCCTACACTACACAAACACCACTGAACTACCCTAAACCCTAAAACACTACCCCCAGCACGACCCCCTACACTACACAAACACCACTGCACTACCCTAAACCCTTAAACACTACCCCCTATACTACACAAACACCACTGCACTACCCTACACCCTAAAAATCTACCCCCAGCACGAACCCCTACACTACCCAAACACCACTGCACTACCCTAAACCCTAAAACACTACCCCAGCAGTAACCCCTACACTACCCAAACACCATTGCACTACCCTAAACCCTAAAACACTACCCCCAGCAGTACCCCCTACACTACCCAAACACCATTGCACTACCCTAAACCCTAAAACACTACCCCCAGCAGTACCCCCTACACTACCCAAACACCATTGCACTACCCTAAACCCTAAAACACTACCCCCAGCAGTACCCCCTACACTACCCAAACACCACTGCACTACCCTAAACCCTAAACCACTACCCCCAGCACGACCCCCTACACTACCCAAACACCACTGCACTACCCTAAACCCTAAAACACTACCCCCAGCACGACCCCTACACTACCCAAACACCACTGCACTACCCTAAACCCTAAAACACTCCCCCAGCATGACTCCCTACACTACCCAAACACCACTGCACTACCCTAAACCCTAAAACACTTCCCCCAGCAGTACCCCCTAACCTACCCAAACACCATTGCACTACCCTAAACCCTAAAACACTACCCCCAGCACGACCCCCTACACTACACAAACACCACTGCACTACCCTAAACCCTTAAACACTACCCCCTATACTACACAAACACCACTGCACTACCCTACACCCTAAAAATCTACCCCCAGCACGAACCCCTACACTACCCAAACACCACTGCACTACCCTAAACCCTAAAACACTACCCCCAGCCGTACCCCCTACACTACCCAAACACCACTGCACTACCCTAAACCCTAAAACACTACCCCCAGCACGACCCCTACACTACCCAAACACCACTGCACTACCCTAAACCCTAAAACACTCCCCCAGCACGACTCCCTACACTATCCAAACACCACTGCACTACCCTAAACCCTAAATCTACCCCCAGCATGACCCCCTACACTACACAAACACCACTGCACTACCCTAAACCCTAAAACACTACCCCCAGCACGACCCCCTTCACTACCTAAACACAACTGCACAATTTGTTACAGGCGTTGCAACGCAGGCCTGTGGTGCTTACTGGAAGTACCTGGTGGGCTAGTTGGGCCCCAGGGACCCTCAGGATTCAAGGTGACCTAATCCCCCAACTTAAAACGCGCCACGGGGCGCGTTTGCACAGTGGTGAAGGGAGGGGGCGGGGCCTCAGGTGACATGTGCGCAAACACGCCCTGTGGTGGAATTTATTCCGCTTGAACCCTGAGGGACCCTGGGGGCCAACTAGCCCACCAGGTACCTTCAGTAAGCACAACAGAGTTGCATTGCAGAGAGGTGAAAAAAGGTGTGTGGCCTTGTAACGCCTCTCTGCAACTCAGCTCTGTGGCCCTAACTGTAGGTACCTGGGGGACTAGTTGGGCCCCAGGGACCCTCAGGATTCAAGGGGACTTAATCCCGCAACTTAAAACGCGCCACGGGGCGCGTTTGCACACATGTCACCTCAGGCCCCCCTCCCTTCACCACTGTGCAAACGCGCCCTGTAGCGCGTTTTAATCCCCCTGCCCTATTATGTACTAGGGACTTACAGAGGAGGTCATGCTAATCACAGGGGTACCCCAACGCATAGTGTTCCCTAGTGTATGTAGGTGTTTTCACTGTATTCTAAGTGTCTTTTAGCATAGCACTGACTCTGGTTAGTCAGAGTCAGTTACCACCAGTACCCGTCTGAAAAGGTTGTGGGCACAGGATGATTTTGCAACAAGGCCTCTTTCTGCTCCTCTGTTGGTTCTTTCTGCACATCTTTTGCTTCTTCCTGCACTTTTCTTCGTCTTTGTGGACTTCTGTTGCTTCTTTCTGCATTTCTTTTGCTTCTTTCTGTGCGTTTTTCTTCTTTCTTCACATGTCCTACCTCTGTAGGCATAGTTAGAAACTAGCATTTAAAAACCTTTGAAATTCACTTAAAAAATCATAGGTTTCAGGCACGTTATAGTTAGAAATTAGCATTTAAAAACCTTTGAAATTCACTGAAAAAACCATAGGTTTTAGGGACAGTTATAGTTAGTTGGACATTTCACTCGTACAAAACCATAGAAATTCCCCGTTATAGTTAGTTCAGCTAACTATAACTCGCGCTCCCGCAATGCACTGCTGATGACGTCACATATTACATCACTCATGACATGGTCAGTGACATCACTGATGACATCACTCATGACATCTCAAATGACATCACTGATGACATCATCCATGTGATAATTTGATGCATCTTCTCACACCCTAATATAACTTTTGATACACCCACTCTAAATTACAGACTGCCATTCTCAAAACCATACACACTCCAATACCAATAACAACATACCCACTCACTGATTCTTAGGTCTACACACACACATCTACTCACTCACCCGTACAGTCACTCATACTTACAGTCACTCAGTACAGGACTATCATATGCACTCATACACCTATATAAACACTCACACACCGCCACTCATCCATAGAGGTACTCACACACCTAGTCAGTCATGCAAAAATTAATCACACACCCATTTACTCACCTATACAGTTATACACACACCAGCTCACTTACTCATACAAATACTAGCACATTCTTACGCTCTTATACAATAACTGATACAAGCACACACGCATCCATACAGCCACTCTCAAAATCACACACTCTCACTTATAGCCATATAAATACTTTAACACACATATATACTGCCTTTTACATATGTATTTACTCGCACATGTACCACTGAGATATACATTCACTCACTAACACACCCATACACACACTCACCCACCCAAGCAGTCCATCACAGTTGCACTCTTGAAATCATGCACCCAGTGAATCACCCACTCACACATCTATGTACAGAGTCACACACACCCCACCCACACAAACACTCAGGCAGCCATACAGATACTCAGAGAACCAATCAATAACCCATATAGACACTCATGTAGCTATTCGCAAATCCATGCATCCACTTACACACCAACAAACAGACGGATACAGACATTCACACAGTTTAGTCACTAATCCATGCATTCAGTAAGATACGTTTAATCACTCACTTGTAGAGTCAGTCACGCACGTACTAAATCATCCATTCAGACACTTATACACCCACTCATTCTTCAATACGCCTTTCCCTATATATATTAAACATATTTAAACTTTACAGAAACACACAGTCACTGGATGATGTCATCAGTGATGTCACCAGTGATGTCATTTGAGATGTCATCAGTGATGTCATCAGTGATGTCACTGACCATGTCATGAGTGATGTAATATGTGATGTCATCAGCAGTGCATTGCGGGGCGCGAGTTATAGTTAGCTGAACTAACTATAACGGGGAATTTCTATGGTTTTGTACGAGTGAAATGTCCAACTAACTATAACTGTCCCTAAAACCTATGGTTTTTTCAGTGAATTTCAAAGGTTTTTAAATGCTAATTTCTAACTATAACGTGTCTGAAACCTATGGTTTTTTCAGTGAATATATATATATATATATACACACACACATATATATTTTTCCAGTCAACAAAATAATTATGTTCTGAACTCTAATCTCTCATGCTAAAACACTGCCATCGCGGAACAAGTTTACAAAAAAAAAAAATTCCTTAAGCTAGAAGTAGATTTGTGTTGGAAAAAGTTGAGAGGACATTAAGGTACCCTCTGGCCTTGCTTCTGGTCCCCCACTGAGGAGCTGATTCTGCAGCACTCCAAATTGTTTGGTCCATCAGCGATGTCATAACAAATTCAGGCTTTCAAGGAGTCATTGCTCCGCATTTCTGCATCATACTGAATCCATGGATCCGAGGAGTCCTCCGGTTCGATTACAGCCGGCAGGTCTGCCCTTGGCACAGCCTGTGCCTTTTGAGCTCGCTTAGAAGTCAGCTTCGACATCAGGACAACCACAGCCCGGCACCAAAATCTTTCCCAGTTCCTACTGCGTCTACACCAGCACGGACTTCAGAGGAGGACATTGATCCTATTGTCTTGTTCAGCTCCATACGGAATCCCTCTCAACCACAGCCAAATACACATTCTGACACAGCTGGCCTCAATCCAATCTGACTTTAACAGAACAGTACCCTTGCCAAGGATGTATCTGACCAGAGCCAGCCACCTTTTTACCAATGCTAGTCATGATGGTAGGTATGAGTTTGTCCCTCGATACAATGATGACAACTTACATATGGACCTGTAAGAGGCCAGTCGGCTGGACACTGTGCCTCACATGGGACTAGTCTCACCCCCTGACCCTTCCACAGAGCAATCTGCTTTATTTTCCATGGTCATTAGACAGGTAGTACAGGCCTTTAGCAGCGAGATTAATCCTGATTCCTCCCCAACTACCCCACCGGACGGAGACCAAAAGAATTGAGGCATTCAGGAAGAGAATGTATTCTTCCGCTAGCCTCGTCCTTTGGTCTGTCAATGCCGCCTAGCAGGCCAGTCCATCATCCACTGAGGCCTGGACACAATATACTGTTAAAGCAGAGTAGTTTGTACAAGCATAGTGCTCTGCCACCACGTGTGGATGAGATCTGCTGACTTCAGGTGCCACTCATGTATATGCTTTTTGATGGATCTCACCTCTTTGGCAAGAAGGCTGACTCTGCCCTTAAGTGTTTTAAAAAGAGTAGAGCAAATGTACCCACCCTTGGTCTTTCTACACTCCCAAGGATGTAAATGCATCAATTTTTACCCCTTTCAAGGCATCGCTGAGTTTTGCCTAGAGACACTGTCAAGGCCCATCACCCTACCGACAGGCACCCAAGTCCCTTCGGGGTCTGGGTGAGGGATTCAGCAGACAATGCCCAGGCCAGCAGGGAGAGCGAACCTCCCAAGCACCTAGAACCTCCGGCAGCAGTCTCCAAGCCTCTTTAGTTTACCCACAGCAGCACTCACCACCTTGTGGGAGGTAGGATCAGACATTGTATCCACGGGTGCTAAATGATTACATTTCACAGGGAGGACTTGCAGGTAATCGAATGAGGTTATTCCCTTTCAGACATGGCGTTGCTCAGTACCCCACGATACAAGATGTCGCCTCTGTGGCCAGGAAAAGGCAACCTTAATCATATCTTATGTACTTGCCCATTTTTTGCTGCAGCAAAGAAAAATCCTTCTCAGTACGTACATAATTCGCTCAGGAGGTCACTCCTGCCGGCAGGCAGTAATAGGCAGTCTGAGCCCTGCTAACTCCTTACTAAATGTTAAAACTGTTAAGTTTCTTCGGATGGCTGCGGCCAAAGGACGATATTATTTCTATCTGTGCTGCAAAAATCTGACGTCAGGTGTCGCATTTTAAGCACACCTATCTGTTTTGCACATTTTTCTCTAAAATTCGAATACCTGTGCAATCTGATATTGTTAGTTTTACATCGGGCTGGTTTGTGCTCGCAAAAATGTCTTGACCTGCATGTTACATTCCGAAATTCCGTTGCACATGGCACTATTGCTTGTACCGCATGCCTCAAATGTGCTTGGTACGGTCCGCCTGTGCTGCTATTGCAATTTGCACATTGCTTTTTAGCAATCAAATATGCTACATTACCGTTGGTACTCTGATAATTGCATTTTGCCCATTGCTTTCAGCGATCAATTATGCTGCTTTATCTTCGGCACTGTGCACTGTTCTGTTTTGTCTTCTTACAATGCGTTATCGATCAAAATGTTCTTTTGCACTGGTATTTTATATTGTATTGCTTGCCTCCATAATGGGTTAGTATGGGAGCTGGAAAACCTGATGTGCACTTGTCCCCTGAGCTTCACGTGCGATTTAACAGGTTTGTTATCGACCTGGATGGCACATGACAAATTCTTGGTTTTCCGTGTTATCTGCACTTCGCATATTCCTTCTCTGATGTGGATAAAAGACTGCCCCCATTTATGTGGCACAAAGCAAAAAAAACACAAAACGTTCTGCACCTTGTATTTTAATTGTTGCCTTCTGTTTTAGCAATGGTTCAGTTTAATCTTCTTTGTGCCAAATTTAGATCTGTTTGTCCTTATGGGATGTCTTAACTCTGCATGCTGAACGTTTTTAACTATTATGTTTGTTTGCTAAGATTTTTATTAACCGTAAAATAAAATTGATTACTGATTACTAGTGCTCTGACACCTCACGTAGATGAGATCTACTGACTTCAGGTGCCACTCATGTATATGCTTTTTGATAGATCTCACCGCTTTGGCAAGAAGGCTGACTGCCCTTGAGCATTTCAAAAAGAGTAGAGGTAATGTACCTGCTCTTGGTCTTTCTAGACTCCCAAGGCAGTAAACACATCAGTTCGACCCCTTTCGAGGCATTGCTGAGTTTTGCCTAGAGACACTATCAAGGCCCACCAATAGGCACCCAAGTCCTTTCGGGGTTGGGGTGTGGGATCCAGCAGACAATGCCCAGGCCTGCAGGGACAGCGAACATCCCAGTCCCCAGCACCTCTAGCAGCAGTCTCCAATATGCTTTAGTTTACCCACAGCAGCACCCGACCACCTTGTGGGAGGTAGGATTAGACACTTTATCCACGGGTGCTAAATGATTACATTTCACAGGTGGGAGGTAGTCGAATGAGGCTATACCCTACTCTTCTTTTCTGTCCCGCTGCCTCTTCCACCCTCATCAGAGCAGGTTTCGGAAGATCATTTTTCCATTTTGCTGCGGGAACTACAGGCTCTTTTGGACAAAGGAGCCATAGAGAGGGTCCCCAGTCTCGGAGATTGGAACTGTGTGCTACTCCCAATATTTCTTTGTGCCAAAAAAAAGCAGAGACCTCTGCTCTGTGTTGGACCTTCGATCTCCAAATTTGTGATGCTCATGCTGGGCCAGATTCTGTCTGCCCAGGATCCAAGAGACTGGATGGTGGTGTTGTTGGACCTGCAGCACACCTATTTTCATATCCTCCATCTTGCAGATCCACAGGCAGGCCACAACCATTTCCAGTTTCCGTGTTTCTTTTCAGCCTCACCAGTGCCCCTCAGGTGTTTACAAAGGTGATGGCTGTGCCCATCTTCGGAATTTGGGGGTACCAGTCTTCTACTACCTCGACGACTGTTGCAGGTCAGTCATAGACATCTGAAAGAAAAAACTGCAAATATCCTTACATCTTTGGGGTTCACAATCAACCGTCACAAGTCATACCAGACTCATTCACAGGGACTCCCCTTCATTTTAATGATCCTGGAGATGATGCGCTTTTCATTCAGACCTACCTTCCAGATGAACGAGTACAGGACATTGGGGCTATGGTCCCGATGTTTCAGCCTCTGTCCTGGGTCTCAGTGAGGATGGCTCTGAGGCTTCTTGGTTGATTTGCCTCCTGCTCGTCAATTATGCCAGATGGCACATATAGGCTCTCCATGTGGATCCGAACTTCAATGGGTACAGCACCAGGGGAACATGTCCAATTCCTTCCATTTTTTGGGAGGAGACTGTAAAACATCTGCAGAGGTGGCTGCTAGACCACAATTGGACCAGCGGCAGATGCCTCTCCTTGCCCCACCCAGAGCTGACGGTGGTGACTGATTTTTCGCTGTAGGAGGTCATCTGGGAGAGGTGGAAATCAGAGGACTGTTGTCTCCAGTGGAGACCTGCCACCACATCAATGTGCTGGAGTTGAAGGCCATTTGTTTAGTGTTGAAAGCCTTTCTTCCATCTATCACGGACAACTCCACCTCCCATGTGGTATTGCAACAAGCAGGGCGGGGTGGGGTGCTAGACACTGTGCCAAGAAGCCCTGCGCATTTGTAACTGGCTAGATTGTCATGGCATCTCCCTCTCCCTGGTGGGATCTTTAAACGCAAGGGCGGACAAATTTAGCTGGCGATGCCTAGCTGATCACAAATGGCAGGTACACCCACAGTTGGCACTGGACACCTTCGAACAATTGGGAGAACCCTAGCTCGATCTCTTTGCCATTGCAGAGAACGCGCATTATCAACCCTTTTACATGTTGGAGTTCCCAAGAAGGCTCTCTGATGAACACTCATTCCATTTAGAGTGGAGCACGGGACTCCTGTATGCCTTCCCACCACTGCCTGTATTGCCCCAAATTCTGAAGAAGGTTTGGAATGACTGGGTTCACCTAATCTTCGTGGCTCCGGATTGAACCATGAGGGTATGGTACCCGGAACGTGTGGCTGTGTGCATTTATCCTCCAATCAGGCTGCCTCTTTGGGAAGATTTTCTGCCGCAGCAGCAGGGAAAAGTCTTGCACCTGAGCCTGCGCAATCTACACTTCCATGCTTGGCATCTTTTGACTGCCTTGTGCATTGCGGCATTGAGCGCTGTCAGTTGACTGCATTTTATCTACCTCCCAAAGTAGTGGATGTCATCTTGGTAACCAGGCCTCCTTCTACAAAATCTGTTACGCTGGATGATGGGGCATGTTTGTGGTTTGATGTGGTACCTATGACCCAGACCAAAATATAGTTCAAACTGTTGGATGTTTTACTGTTTGTTCTGTCTGTAGCCTAGCAAGGACTTGCAGTCGGCACTGTTAACTGTTACCTGATGGTCCTTTTAGCTTTTTTTTTTTTGGACCAGCTGTCCTTATTCAAATCACCAGTGTTGAAGTGTTTTCCTTCATAAAAGGTTTGGTCCACAAGTTTCCCTCAAAACCTTTTGTGATACCTCAGTGGGACTTTAATCTGATCCTGACTTCCCTTATGTGTACCCCATAATTTTCAGCTCGTCACATGAGTGAGCTTAAAGCTCTTTAAGTACAGCCACCATACTTTGCCTTCTTTAAGGACAAATTGGTGCTACAAACTAGAACAGCCTTTCTACTGAAGTAGTGACTCCCTTTCACGGCAATCAGTCGCTCCCGACATTCTTTGCTGCACCTCACCCCTTGAAAGCGGAGGAGAGACTCCATCGCTTGGACCCGAAAAGTGTGCTAAGTTATTATGTAAAATGCACCAAACATCGTTGATTGGACAATCAGCTGTTTGTGTGGTTCTCTGGGGCAAGGCAGTGCAAAAGACAACATTTCTGCATGGATAGTCCTCTGCTTCAAGATCTGCCATACACAGGCCTAGAAGCGGCCCCCAATTGATTGAGGGCTCACGCTACCAGAGCCAAGGCTGCTACTACTGTGCTGGCTCTCTGAGGCCTGTCCAGGATATTTCTCCAACTGCTATGTGGGCATTTCACTCACAAGGCACTATTGCCTTGACAGCCAGGTGCAATGGGAAGGGCTTTTTGGCTGTTAGACCCTTCAGGACTTTTTGTTTTAAGTCATTCCACAGACCTACCACCGGGTGAGGTTCTACTTTGGTATCAATTCTACAGGTGGGGAATCTGCAATTACAAGTCTCCATCAGAATAAAAAGTTTCCTACCTTCGGTAACACACTTTCTAGTGGATACTCTTATCTAACTGCAGATTCCTCACCGCTGTCCCTCTGCCCCATTCTGAGGAATGAGCTGTTTTCCATCTAAAAACGTCCCTAATTAGACCATTAGTCCAGAAAGAAACTGACGTCAGTGTGCATGGATGGCACCTAATGCAATTCCTGACATCACTTCAGAGCAGAGTCGCATGACGCCACCTACCAGTTTGCAGGGGCTACGCTGAAAAATGTTCCGGTTCCAGTCTTGTGCCTGGGGATATTTCTACAAATGAGTATCTGTGGTTAGAAGAGTATCCACCAGAATGAATGACTGAATAAGGAAACTTGTTAAGCGCAAAGAAATACCCGGAGGCGTTTTGGTGCTGAACGAGTCAAGAGAAGGCCTGCACTATTCATCTATTTCTGTACGAAGAGCCATGTTTTCAATGGCTTTCTAAAAATGGAAAGGGAGGCAGCTGTTTTAAGTTCAAAAGGCAGGCTGTTCCAAAGTAGGTCAGTGGACCTAAAAAAGATCCTGCCGCCCCAAAAGGCCCGTCTGAAAGCTGGGACCACCAATTTTGTTTTGCAGAGCTGGACCGCAGGGTCCTGCTGGGCATGTACCATCTCAGATTCTTCTTGAAATAAGAGGGACCATGCCCATGAAGGGTCTTATAGGCCGTGCAAAGAGCTTTAAAAACAATTTATTGCCTAACAGGCAGCCAATGAAGTTTGCTAATGGCCGCTTTGTGCGGAGTGGAATTTGGGGATCTTTGGAAGGGAACGTGCTGCAGCGTTTTGAAGTCTGAAGCTTCTTCAGTGGACCCATCTGAAGATTTAGATAGAGGCTGTTGCAGTGGTCCAGTCTCGTCAATGCAAGGGCAATGACCACTGTCTTTAAAAGATCGGATGGTAAGTATTTCTTAATTATTTTAATCCACCAGAAAGAGCTTTACTAAAGGTAAGTATCTTGTGCATTGGGGTGTTTGCAACAGAAGGCATTCCCAAGACATTCTCATCGCAATGATTCAGGTTTTTGTATTATCAGACATTGTGAATAGACTTCCAGTGCACCGTTGCCTACCTCATAAAATACTAAGTGGCTCAACACTTATTAATGATCGATACATTGACCACTGATTATCAATTTCTGGAAAAGAAAACTGTAGCTTGTCTGATAGAACTGCAACTGCTGTAAGGAAAACACAACTGTGACTGGTCAGCTAAAAGAGCATTCACTAAGTTATAGACACTTAATTTTAAAGTTGACCGGACCGCAGTGGTCGCCAGACATTATGTTGTCAACAGAAGAAGGGCTTTCGAATCTCTGTTAGGTGAAGGGTTTGGCTCTTCCCATGTTGATTCGATTGAGTACAGCATTTTATTGGGCAGACATTGTGTGCTTCCACTGAAAAACAGTGATTTTATTACACTTTGTGTCCTATTCGAAACGTTATGCTCAGTACAGCAGACCGAAGTTGGTTATGGTGTCAAGGCTATGGGCCTAATCTGCTTAATATGAAAAGTTACACCAAAGGGAGTAGGTTGACATATGTATTTTGAAAAGAGCAAGAGTATTACACTGAGTTCTGAGGGATGCTTCTACTTGCAGATTCCTTACCTCTTGAATATCTCAAGCACCAAATTAGATTTGAGAATTTCTGACAGCTTTCTTGCACGGAAGGGGTGTTGGCACCATCTCAATACTGGAAGTGGAGCCTTGGTGACGTCTCTGGAGCGAGACAATGCCCACCCGACACCCTGACATCAGTTACCACACCTTTTGAAGCGGATCCAGAACTTCTCCCCTCATTCTTGACCCAAACTTTCTGTCAAGTTCTCTGAAACAAAATACAGTGTGGATGGGATATATCCCCCATAATAGGATTTAAGGCTGGCCACAGCTACGATAGGCAGATGTTGATTACTGATCCGCATGATGCCTGTCTTTGGAGCCTAGTTTCTAGGCATGATTCTAGATCGTGCGACAAGTGTCTCAGCATTAATTCCAAAGCAATCAAGGAAAGGGAGGTTAAACTCTTTATTGCCTGGGATGATCATCAAGCTCGGCGGTGCTCGAAGTCAAGATCCATATCTGCTTCCTGCTCCTCACCTTCGCCCAAGTCCTCCAAAGACAAAGATAAGAAGAGGAAGCCCTCAGATTCACCAAGGAGGTGATCGAGATTGAGGGGTAAGTCACCACCATGGTCTTCTCACCCAGCTCCGTCTTCTCCTGGGCAGGGAGTGATGGAGATGCTTCCCCCTCAGGAGGCTCCTCCAGTGCTGCTGATGCTGATACTGGCTCCTACGCTACTTCCATCATCACTACCCTGAGTTCCTGGTGCTAGGAGCTGACCCAGCCCTATTCCTCCATATGATGCCAAAATATTTTAAATACGGGAAGTCGGCTTAAAGATTGTAAAACAGGACCATATTACACCTATTACTCATTATGTATTCTTTACAGTACATGATTATTTTAGAGTAGTTAGCTTGAAAAAGCTGTTTTCTTCAAAGTGCAGCTAACAATAGCACTTATTGGAATTAGAATATTTAGGTTTTGTTGACCTTTCTTGAATATATATATATATATATATATTGCATTCTATCTCAACATCTCTATGTTGTACAAATAATAACACGGTGCAGCTTTCTAAGGCAAAGATAATAAAATATATGCAGAAGCTAAGTATTATGACCCAACTGAAAAATGAGCCCATTCAAAAGTAGGAAATGTACTCAAGGACTACATTTTGAATATATTTCTCTCTTTCTAGTGGATACTTCGAACTGCAGATTCCTCACCTTTAAAATATCCCCAGGCACCAGACAGGATCCGGAAGATTTAAACCGCATTGCTCCTGTGTGCTGCATGTGACATCCTGTGACTTTGTTCCACCCTGGAAATGACGAACAGTCGCATATAAGCTCCACCCATGCACACTGATGTTAGTTCCTTTCTTTTCATGCCTTTGTACGTGTTTTCCTCGTCAGTTGGAAGGTTTTTCTCAAAAACATGTGTTTTCCAGTGTGCAAGGGATTTATGTCACCCACTAAAACTACAATTTATAAGACTTGCAGGCACTGTCGCAAGAAAATAGCTATGACAGATCCCCACAAGGCCTTTCTCTGGTGTTTGGGTTTGCACGATATTCAAAGTCCTATGAGGAATGCACCCTTCTAAACCCCCTAGGGTGATCCGAGAAAGTGAAGCAAAGCTGTACATCGCTGATCATACAAAGAAGTATAAGAAGTCCAGCTCCCACTCTTTGTCAATCAATCAGGGGTTTGTTAAGCGCAGCTAATCACCCGGAAGGGTCTCAAGGTGCTGGGAAGGGGTGGGTCGGAGGGGGGGGCGGCACACGTAGCTCCTGGGCACTCACAGTGTTTCTTCGAAGGCCAGGGCCCACCAGGGTTCGTGCAGCTGCCGGACGCTCATGGTGATTCGTCGAAGAGCCAGGTCTTGAGGTCCTTCAGGAACTTGGAGAGAGTTGGTGTCTGGCAGAGGTGGAGAGGGAGGGTGTTCCATGCCTTGGCTGCGAGGAAGGAGAAGGAGCCACCTCCTGTTCTGGTTTTCTTGATGCGTGGTACCGTGGCGAGGTATAGCTGGGCTGAGCGGAGGGATCTTTGGGGTGCCTGGAAAGAGGAGCGGTGGTTCATGTAGGCGGGCCGGTGTTGTGGAGGGCTTTGTGGGTGAGAAGCTTGAAAGTGATTCTCTTCTCGACGGGGAGCCAGTGTAGTGCCCGCAGGTGTTGGGTGATGTGGCAGTGGTGCGGTAGGTTAAGGACTAGTCTGGCAGAGGCATTCTGGGTGTTCTGGAGTTTGCGGGTAAGGTTCTTATTGATCCCGGCATAGTGTGTTGCCGTAGTCCAGTTTGCTATTGATGAGGGCGTGGGTGACAGTTTTCTGTATGTCAAGGGCACAGACCTGTTCCCGCTCTACAGGATATTCCCACAATAGGTCATCGTCGAGGTCCAAGTCTTCCAGTAAGTCAAAATCGAAGCTGAAGACCAAGCAGGATTTTTCCCAATCCTGCCACTCTCAGCTGGAAAGTTGCGAGGACGTCATGGTGCCTCACGGTTTTGGTCCTTTATGAGCTGATTCCTCAGCTGATCTCGATCCTGAGTTTAAAGGTCCATAGGCGACATCATAGCAAATTGAGAGCCGTAGAGAATTTGCAGCACTCTTCCAGCTCCCTCTGGTGTACCTTCAGGCCCCACGGATTTGCAGAGGTCTACAGTTGGATACAATCAGTGGGTCCACCCTCAGTGCCATACTTGCCTCCAGAATCCCCTTCAGGTTCCACTCCGATGCCAACTTCCATTCCAGCACCAAAATCCATGCCGGTCTCCAAGCATGTCGATTTTCCAATATTTCAGGGGTAGCAGAAGCGACATCACATTCCCACCCTTTGTCCCAGTTCCATCATAGGAGTGACATCATATGATTTTTGACACTTAATTCTACCAGGAAGTGATGTCACATGACCTTGATAACATCAAAATAATTGACACTGTTGACGTTAGAGGCCGCACAGTTACACAATAACCCAACAGATACTAACATAGATCAATGTCTGTTGCTATATATACACCACTTATTTTAAATAGGGTGCTCACATGAAAGGAACATTACACATTTCTCTTTTTTACTGCAAGAAAACATGAATTTGTTCAAAGAGGAAACACTGGGAACCCAAATTACTGAAATCATATGCAGTCATGATTTATTGGTTCCTTTAGTGTATACCACAAGAATAAAATATACTAGTAAATAAAAGGGAGACGCATAAAAGCAATAGTGATTTTATCCACCTGTATTTATTCATGTAGACCATATTTTTAATGTGAGCTATGCTATTAACGTATTTCTATTCATACATTTTCATAATGATCACTTGTAAGGCAATGTTTTTAATTCAAACGTTTTACATGTTTTTACAGTAATGAAAGCTGGGCGACATACTTCTTAAATCATATTTCATTTTTTAATATATTCAGTAAAGTGCACATTGCACTGCTGAATGTATTTGTTTAACTGTTACAGTGGGAGCTGGAGAAAGTAAACCATGTTCACAGGGCACGGTTTAACTTCTGTTCTTGGCATTGCCTTTGCCATCACTGAGGCCAGGGAGTGGCAAAGGCATTGCCAGTCGTAAGGGGCATGCCACAGGTTACAGTTGCGACCCCTCAATACATTAACGTTCATGCCCGTCTCTGTGACATCGATGTCGGCACCAATACTGCCACCCCAGAGGATAACCCATTCCTATGGTCCATGCTGACTCTGAGATGTATCCATCGCCAAGGTTGCATCTCAGCGCTGTACTGACGCACCTAACCTTAGATCATTCTGACTTTGTCAGGACCATGCCTTTATCTCAGAGCCACACTCCAGTGCTCCAGCAACTTTTCTGTTCAGACTCGGATCAGAACCAATCACCTTTTGGGAATGACAATGGTGGGGGGGTGGGGTGGGATTCAACCAACAATATGATAATGATAATGGTAGTTTATATCAGGATTTACAAGGTGTCTGGACAATGAGTTGTCTTCTTCCCCTGGACCACCTAAAAAAGAAAGTGAATTCTTTGCTTTGGTAATAAGATGTATGGCTGAGTTTTGGACTTACAGCTGCCAACTATAGAAGGTTTTGCAACTGGAGCAAATTAGCTGACACCCTTAGGGGGCACCTGGTCCTACACTGGTTACAGATTAAAAGTAGGATCCAGTTTAAGGCCCAGAAAGCGGATGCCTTCCTCGACTAGCCTTATGGTTAGTCAATGCAAGTTGCTGGGTTGGGAGATATACCCTGGCTTTAAGGGACATGGTAAGTGTAATATTGCTAGCAGTCCCCACGATATTTCAGGCCAAGTTGGTTCATACCATCCAGGACGGTCAGAATGCCGCAAAGTACATCATCTGCTTTGTACAGGACACTTTTGACTGCTTGTGCATAGCAGATGGCACTCGCGTGGTGCTTTCGCAGTACGCTTGGATGAGATCCTCTTGTTTCCCTGGGAACGTGGAGCCTCTTTAATGGATATGCTATTCAATGGGTCTCACCTGTTTGTAGAGAAGGCCAATTTGTCATTGGAACACTTTAACGAAAGCTGGACCACTGTGTTCTCTAGGCAGTATGCTCAACAGTTTCATCCCTTTTGAGGTTACTCGAGTATTGGCGCCAAGGCCCACCACCCCGCAAAAGGCACCCCAGTCTTTTCGTGGTTAGGGGCTGGGCGGGGATCAAGCAGACAATGCCCAGGCCATCAGGTGCAACGAACTTCCCAGTCCCCGCCCCTCTGGCATCTGCCTACTAGCTGCTTTAGTTTGCCTTTAGTGTCACATGACCACCCTGTGGGAGGCAGGATCTAAGTTTGCCTACAAGGGTGGCAAGTCATAACATCTGACAGGGGAGCCCTCCAGATCATCCAACAAGGCTATGCCCTACCATTCATTTTTGACCCACCGCACCTTTCATCCACATCAGAACATCTCTCAGAGGAGCACTTGTCCATCTCGCTTCAAGAAGTGCAGGCTCTTTTGGCCAAAAGAGCCACAGAATAGTTTCCGGCCCGTGAAATAGGACTGGTTATTACCCCCATTATTTCCTCGTGCCAAAGAAGGACTGAGGCCTATGTCCAATTTTAGATCTTTGCCCCTGAACACCTTCTTGTGGAAGGATAAAGTCCAGATGCTAACGCTGGCCCAGGTTCGGTCTGCCCTGGATCCAGGGACTGGATGACGGCTCTGGACCTGCAGGACTGCTTCTTTCATGTACCTGCCCAGCAGGCCCACTGATGCTACTTGCGGTTTTACGATGGGCCAGGAGCATTTTCAGTTTGCTGTGCTCCCCTTCTACTGACCAGTGCAATGGTGATAGTTGCGGCATCTGCATGCATTTATGCACATAAAAATGTAGTTTCTCTTTCTTTACGCATGTTGAAATATATCACTGAAATTCAGTTACACTTTGTACTTTTTTCTCTGGGCAGAAACCCCTTCCACTGCATCCCCATTCACTTAGCGGGTGTTCCCTCCCCATTTAGAAATCTGATTTACTCCTATCCTTGTTAGAAGTAAAGCTATGACTATTTTCAGGATAGTAAGTCACGTCCAGAAAGAATGTGAATGCTCATAAACGTGCAGGTTTGTTCGTTTTTCAGTAACAAGCTGCCCCCATGAGCCATTCCTGTTTCTGTGAACCAGTCATGGGGATGTGCCCTTGTGGAGGCTTGGATTTACACAGGCATTTGAGCATCGGGCCCTGCCATCTTTGTATGGTGTCACTGAGGTTGTGAATTCAGGGAACCATTCTCTAGTAGCAGACATGCAGGGTTACATTTGAGCATGTGCCAGGTTTTGCCCACAAGTCTGCCCTGCCACTGTATTAACCTCTCTGCTGATTTCACAGCCAGCTTGTGGTGTGTGGTAATGTAGTGGTGCGTCTATAGCAGCTGCTATTTCCAGCATATCTGATTATAAAACAGACTTTCTTGGCTCTCTCTTGCGTCTGTTGCAAAGGGGCCTTTGGCAGCCGTGAATGGTATTTCTTTTGCATCATAATGAGAGCTACATCAGAACTACAGCCTGTGGCCTTAGCAAAGAAACTGCACTGAAAAAAACATCTGTGGACATGGTATTGCCCATGTTTCCTGTTTGTTTTATTAAATGGAGCAAATATTTTTGCACGAGGGCAAAACATGGACCAAATTAAGTTTAAACTGTGGTTTACTTAACTGGACCTTGATAAATACATTTCCTCCACTTTTAAAGTGTGAACTATGGGTCGGTGGTTGAGGCAAAATTAGTCTGATCAGCAAAACATGTGTTGAATGTGGTTTTGCATTCGGGTTCCCCCATTTTTGCCCTGGTACAGAAATCTTTCTGGTAACTGGAATGGAGCAAAATCGGGTTGCTGCATTCTGCTTTTCATAAGGAGCAGAAAGGGTGCAGACGGATTCTGGTGTAACTGCTGTGACAACTCCACAGAACAGCGAAAGAGATTTGAAACAAACGCAGCCCCTCGGCTACCACTGTCTTGCTCCTTTTAGCCTTTATTCGTTATTTCGTAAATCAAGGGTTGCTCCACAATGTACTTCCTTACCACAAACTCAAGCTGCAACCTTGTTTTCTTAATCTATTCTAACGTTCCTGGGGTGTCCGTTTCAAAAAGCTAACGGCTAAACCTGTCTACTTAGGACCTGGGGCACCAAGTTTGATTCTGGGCAAATCACTTCGGGCCAGATGTACGAAGGGTCTGTTTTGGGATTACCCATTTGCGACTCGAAATTAGGTAATCGTATAATGGAATGTGCGTATGGTTTTTCGTCTCCAATTGCGACTCACAATTCATGCGAGTCACAGTTCTGATGATCGCAATTTGCGATTACCAAAACTGTGAAGGTGGTTGGCATTTGTGAACGCGTTCGCAAAGCACTTCCTGGTTTCAGGTGAATGACCCTCAAACCAGGAAGTACTCCTCATTGCCAGCCAATGAAGCATAGATAGAGGAGGTGCTGCAAACTGCAGGTGAAATTTGTGTTTGGTGGCGAGGAGAATACAACTAAACAAAAACAATGGCAAGCCAGCATGATGATAAGGAGTCTGGCGGCAGAAAACGAAAATTCAAATTCTCAGAGAAGGAGATATAAATCCTAACAGAAGAATGCTGCAAACATCATGATCTGCTGTTTGGGAAGGCCTCTATGACTGTCTCTGAGGCACAAAAAACAGAAGATCTGGCTGGACATGCAGGCCAGAATAAACGCAGTTGGTGTGACGCAGCGCTCAGTGGAGGAAATCCACAAATGCTGGTACGACCTCAGGTTGAAGACCAAAGAAAAGGTGGCCACTCGCCTGGCAGAGAGTCGTTCCACAGGAGGAGGACCTTCCAGAGTACTCGCTCCCACAGCTATTGAAAAGCTAGTGAGAGGCACCCTTGAGCCAGAGGCGGTTGGAGGATTCGAGCAAATAGACACCTCGACATCGGGACCTAACCCAAGTGCAGCATGTCCAGTGTACTGAAAACAAATGTAGCATTCATTAAAACACATGTTTAGTTACCAGTGACTGCAGCCATACCAATGTATTATGGGACATGTAGTACATTAAACATAGTTGTTTGTTTTGGTAACTTTTATTGTGACTCAACAACAAAGGTATGTTAGATGTTTTCAAATCGCACACAAAAAAAGTAATTGCAATATTCTTCTGCACCACTGATGATGCTGCACAGCACACAGAAGGGGCAGAGTCAGAAGGAGGTGATGCAACTCACATGGATGACTAGGAAGATCCTATTGAGACCTATAGTGGAGCCTCCACATCACATGGGCACACCAGTAGTGCTGTTTTTTCACCGCAGTCTGCATCAGGAGAGGAGGACCAACCACAAAAAAAAAGTACAGAATTAGCTCCTGTAGTGAGACCATGCCAGCAGCATCTTTTGGGACATGGGCGACCAAAACGTAGGCCAAGATCTATGCCACAAACAATGCCATTCAATGCACAGCCAGTTGAAGACTCACAGGTGTTTGGAGGGCTTGAAAACTCCATGTTGCAGGTTCAATGCTGCAACAAAAACAAATAAAGTTAGTGAACAGGAAGTTACAGACCATGCAACAAACCATATCATTTTGATCGGAACTGTGGCCAGACAATTGGCTGAAAATCAAAAGCAAATGGACAGCATGACAGCTGCTCTTGAGAAGTTGTGTATCCAAATAGCAGACACTGGCACTAACCAAAAACACAGGGAGAAGCACAGCGAAACAAGAATGGACACTGTAAGCCGTTCACTCGGCAGATTGACACATGCAACATCAACCCTGTGTAGGAGAACAGTTCTACAAGTGTAAATGGACCACTTTAGTTGCGACATCTCAAGGGGGTTGCAACAGATCACAACAACAGTTGAGGCAATGCAAACTGACCGCATTGCGGGTGGTACAATTGGTGAAGGTCAGGAGAGTGACGACTGATCTAGCGCAGTAGCATGTCCACTACAGATGCCAGGTCCCAGAGACGCAGCAGCAGCCAGTTACATGCTGCCACTCATCTTGAAAGTATCTCATCAGGCCGCAGGGGCAGAAAGCATTGATGTTTTTTCTCTTTTTTGGTGTTTGTTATTTGCTAATACTCATATCTGGTGAATTAACCAGCATAGCAGAAGTTGCTAATTCTTTGTTTTGTTAAAATTTGAAATGCATACCTGACATTAAAGAGAATTTGCTTTCAAGCATCAACACGGTTTTGTGTTTAATTAACATAGTCAAATGCATTATAACTGCTGACTTATGTTCCAAAATAATTGCTGGCAATGTGGTCCCGTCGCCATTTTCCCTCCACTGTTCTCCTTTCTTCTCCTCACTGCTGTGTTGGAGATGCAATACCATCATCTTCAGACTCAGAGTCTGACACTGATGTGTAGTCTTGTCCTAGTGGCAATGTTGTGAAGTATTACACAAGTTGCAACAATTTTGCACGGTATTTCTGGGCCATACTGTAGTGCTCTACCACTCTTATGGAAGCACCCAAATCTGTTTTTCAACAGCCCAATAGTCCACTCAGTCCCCCCCCACCCCCCAGTGCGTTGGTGTGCAACATTGTAGCACTGCTCATTGGGGTTATTTGGTGAAATAACTCAGAGCAGCCAAAATCCTCAGTCACCTTGCAATAACGTACAAAGCCGCCATTTTGGAAAACCCCTGATGCATTTTGGGCTTCTTTTTATAGGTTGCAGTCAAATACCACCTGTTCTAACTTGACGGTAAATTGCATATGCTAATTTGTGACTCTTCTCCTATTCACAAATTGGGACTGCCTTGAACATACCGTTTGCGAATCGCTAATTGGTATTTCCAAAAAACGAACCGCCAAAAAAGTTTGCAAAAAATTGGCAATTGCAATCCATTTGCATTGCAAAAAAAAGCTTACGAATGGGTTTCATACATATAAAACACACAAATTAGCAGTCGCAAATCACTGCGACCAATTTGCGAGTTGCAAGAGCTATCTACATCTGGCCCTTAATCTCACCATGCCTAAAAAATAAAACAAAAAATTTATAATGTAATCTGGTACCCAGTAAAGTGCTCTAATGCCTTTGGGCCAAGTTCTATATAAAACCACAAAAAATTTACTTATACAAAATATAAAAGAGAATGGTATAAGAACAGAAAGGTGTATGAGATTAATCTAAAGACAGTCATGCACAGTTGTACTGCTACTACGTTAACACCTACAGCAGGATTTGCCGTGTGAGTTGGGCTGGGTGGAATCGGTACTTTTAAGCATTTTGTGAATGAAGTTTTATGAATGAGCAGCGCTTTCTTCTTTTTAAATATGAAATTGAACAAAAACTTTATACTGCCAATTTAGGCACACAGGTCGCATTTATTCAAATATTAAGTATCTGAATATAGCAAAGATTTATAAAGGATACCCTGAGGTTGCACTTGGGCAGTTTTATTTCCAAATTGTCTGCGTATTCTTTCTAGTATACTTAGAAAATAAGCTTTCATATAAGTATTGTTTGAAAATATTTCGACCAGCAATTACTGATCCAAAGTCCTAAAACACCTTTTTTCCCAAGTAACACAGACAGACAGGCATTTAACGCTGCTTATAACAATCCCATGCAATTGGATTGAGATTGTAATGAGTAGAAGTGAATATCTTGCAAGTGTCTCTTGGTGGTATTAAAAAAATATGTGGATAAGAAGTGTTTAAAATGCCGATAGTTTTACTTCCAGGCCCACTAAAGGGACAGCCCCAGTAGACCTCTGACTGAGGTAGGAGGCGCTATACAAAAGCTGCAATACAATGCAATACAGTTAGGTTTACTGGATGATCTCTCGTGATAAAGACAACCCCCTAATTTTGTCTTTATTCGAAAGGGTGTCACTTTGAGCTCTTCCCATGTCATTAACTGCTGCCTTTTTCATGTATCAATCATCAGCTGTGAAGCAGAGCACCTACTATAGACTGGCTGGGACTATGACCTGAATTATTTCAAGGCAGCATGTTGCAGCACATTGACCGAGAACATTGGTTTTCTAGATCTGAATGTGTCCTGCTGCATTTGCTACTCAACAGTTTGCGTGTTCAGTCTGGATGTTCTTGTGTCGCACTCTCTCTCTGGACCAGAGAGAGAGTGCGACACCCCAGCTACCAGCACAGCAATCGAGGGTTGATTTATCACCCGGTTTTTCCATCTGTGCATGCAGTGTTGCTCTGGGGTGCAGAGTGTGAATGTATTGAGTGCAAGGGATATGTTTGTAGAGTTGAGAGAGGTGTGAGTGTGTGTGTGGGGATGTGTTGAACTAAATTGATATTATTTAATTGGATGTGACTTTAAAAGTGCTGAAATTATTTGTATTTAATGTACAGCATTATTTGAAAAATGATGATAGTCACATTGTTATAATTGAAAAGATATATATATTAAAAAAAAAAATGTAAGATGTGAATCACCAAAAGTAAAAAAGAAAAAAATGAAATAAAATATGTAATAACAAGTAATCATTCTGTGTGGAGAATGTTTATTATGCCCCATGTTTGAGCTTTGCGAAGCCGTTATCTAAAGAAATTTAGGTCTTGAGGGAACGTTACTTTTGTAGTTTTGGTTGGTTTTTCCCCCTGCTCCCTGACCTGTAAAGTTATTTTTCTAGGGAGTTGCCTTGTTAATTCAAGCACTTAATTTACAGGGCTTTGGCACAGGTAGTACTATATACTGGGGGTTTATAAGTAAATTAAATGGCCCAAGCAGGTGTATACCAACTTTACAATGTGTTAAAGGGAGAGCCAAGCACTTTACCATTGATTAGCAGGAGTAAAGTACACAGTCCCAAAAGCCAACAAAAACGGGTTCAGCAAAAATAGGATAGTTGTTGGACCTGACATCCTTGGTGTGGTTCCCCCCATCATTCTGCCTTCCATTCTCCTGTTTTTTCTGACTCTGTGCACTTTACCACTGCCAACCAGTACTAAAGTGCTTGTGCTCTCTCTTTTAAACATGGTAAAAATGGCTAATTCCCAATTGGTACATTTAATTTACTAGGAAGTCCCTAGTAACGTGGTACTACATGTACCCAGGGCCTGTAAACAAAATGCTACTAGTGGGCCTCCAGCACTGATTGTGCCACCCACTTAATTAACCCTTTACACATATCTCAGGCCTGCCACTGCAGCCTATGTGTGCAGTTCTAAACTTCCATTTTGACCTGTCATAATAAACCTTTTGCCAGGCCTACACCTTCCTTTTAAATACATATGTCACCCCTAGGGTAGGCCCTAAACTGCAAATAGGGCAGGGTGCAGTGTATTTAAAAGGTTGGACATCTAGTTTTAACTTTTACATGTCCTGGTAGTGAAAAACTCCTAAATGTGTTTTTCACTACTGCAAAGCCTACCGCTCCAATAGGATAACATTGGGTTTCCTTAGTACGTTAAGTAAGTTCTAATTTTCAACTGGGAGCAAGTAGGAATGTCGAGTTTAGTTTCTAAAAATTGTAATTTAAAACCCTCTTTAATGGTAAAGTCGGATTTTAAGTCACAATTCTGAAAAATCCACTTTTAGAAAGTTTGCATTTTTTTGTTCTCACCATATGGTGCCTGCAGCCTGTGTCCTGGAACATATGATTAGGTGTCGCTGGCAGGGGGGCTATGTGTACTGCTCCTAGACAGTGAGGCAAAGGAGAATAGGTGTTGTCAGAATGGGCTATCTCTGACTTGATGAGTGGGAGGAGCTGTCACCTTCCACACGTGCACATCACAAAGGCTCTGCCTGAGCATACTAACAAAGGGTTTGACACTAGTCTTTTGTGACCCCAGACAAGCTGAGGTCAGGGCAGGGAATTCCAAGACCCTCCAGGGTGGAAACTTCCAGAACCTTCTTCTATTTCAAAGTGTGCACCAGGTATAAATAATGGACCATCAGACCCAACACTTCAGTACACCTCTGGACCTGTGGAAGACTCAAAAGGACTGCTGTGCTGCTCTACAAAAAGAAATTCTACTTTGTTGCTCTGCTGCCTGAGTGAAGGTCTGGACATGTATCTTGAACCCAGGGCCACCAGAGTGACTCCATGGGTTAGTTGGCTGGCCTCCTGATCAGAGCCTTAGGGACAGAAAAGGCTTCAACCACCTTGAGCCCAGCATCTGGACTCTGTCAGCTGTGAGTCCTACCACCCCAAGTGATGCCACCCCAGTCCTGGACCCTTGAATGTGGCCCTGAAGGTGCTCTGCCAGCCCAGCTGGGTTCCTGTGGTCAGAACTGATGCAGTGCAGTGCATCTTGTCGCAGCTCTGCTTAGGAACCGCCACAGTGTGACGCATTCCCGATGCTCAGCCTCACATCGCAGCCTCCATTGGACCACCGCTGTGCGATGCAACCTCGACGCAGGCCTTCACATCGCAAGTCCCTCATCAATGGCATCATCAACAATGATGCAGGACTTCGCATTGCTGCTCCGCAGCTTCTTCAGAAACGCTGGTGCACGATGCATTTTCGTGCAGGAATTTGCATCCAAGCCCCTCTTCGACAGCATCGATGACGTAGGACTCCGCATCACAGCCTCGCAGTTCCTCAGAACCACCGCTTCGTGACACACCCTTGACGCGGGACCTCACAACGCTTTGCAACCAGGATTTAAAGTACTTTGTTCAGTGGGCCTAACTTGGTCCCTGTATCTGGCCTGTGCTCCATCGCGGTCGGGCTGAATTTGGGACTTTGTCCCTGTTCTGCACGAACAGATAAACACCGTTGATGCTTTCTGCTTCTATGCATTATTTTTATTTAAAACTTTGAAACTGCATATCTCTGTTTCTAGTGTTTGGATTTTTGTGATTTTGGTCTCAAATAATTTCTTGTGTTGCATTTTCATTTTTTACTGCATAAATACTTTACTTTTTGCCTCTAAGTTAAGCCTGAGTGCTTTTGTGCCCAGCTACCAAAGGTATGAGCACAGGTTAATTTGGAGTTTGCTTGTGTCTCACCCTGACAGAGATGGTGGTTGCTGCCTGAGTATGGTTTCACCCCTGTTAACCAGTAACCCAATTTCCAACTTTGGTGTTCAGGGGTGAGATTAGGACTTGTATTTGTGCAGTGTCATACCGTGATTTTATGTTGCACTAAAATCCCAGATAAATAATTTGATACCATTTTGAGTTTTTTTCCGAGTTCTCCTTGAGTGGCTATTTTTGCTTTTTTCAAATTTGCCCTCATTCTACCTTACTGTCTGTGCCTGTGGCCACACCTGCAAGGAGAGAGTTTGAGCTTGCCAACAATGATGTTTACATTGTGGCGGAGCTCAAGGAGTTCTGTAGGGAGTTCCAGTCAAGAGGAATACCAGGAAACTGGAACTCCAGAAGGCTCTGAGGGCCCAGGCAGAGGCTCACCAAGTACTGGCAACTGTGGATGACCAGGATGATGATATAGAAGGGCAAGGAGAGGACCTGAGTGCAGGTTCTGAAATGCAGCACACAGGGGAGGGGGATGTCTTGCCTCCAGAAGTGGAAATCCCTCCCCGAGCAGAGAGCAGTGTGTCCTCCCAAGGTCTGTCTCTAAAGGAGCTGGCGGGCAGGAAAGCTGACAGGGACCCTGGGCTTCAGATGGCCAAGCTGAAGATGGAGGAAAAGAAACTGGCCATAGAAGCGGCTGAGGCTGTGAGAGCCTTAGCAAAAGAGAAAGCTGAGGCTGAGAGAGCTTTGTCAAGGGAAAAGGCGGAGGCTGTGATAGCCTTGGAGGAAAAGAGAGTATCCTTGGAGGAGTTAAGTCTCAGAAAGCTGGACTTCGGAGGTAAACAGGTGGAGTCCAGCGATAATGGTGGCAGCATACCTGTAGTGCCCTCTGGAGACAAGAGGGTCCACATTCCAAAGGATCTGGTGCCTACCTTTGCTATGGGAGATGACATCAACAAGTGGTTTGAAGCCTATGAGCTTGATCTGGAGATGAATGGGGTCCTCGAGGAGGATTTTGGGTCAGTTTCTGGAGGCACATACCTAATGAAAAGAGGGACACCCTACTGGCCCTACAGAAGGGGGATAGGATTAGGTGTCCCCCCATGAAGGACACCCTTGTCAGGAAGTATGGCCTCATCCCAGAAAAGTATAGGCAGAAGTTTAGGGACAGCCAGAAGCTGCTCCAATCAGTCCTGGGTGGATTGTGTGGATTCCATTTGCAAGGCACTGGATGGTTGGGTAAAGGGCAGTAAAGTAAAAGATTGCCAGGAGCTGTACAACTTGGTTACAAGAGATCATATGTTCAGTCTTTGTTTTGCTGAGCTGCACCAACACCTGATTGTTAGCAAGTTTACTGACCCCAGAGAGCTTGCCAAGGAGGTGGACTGCTGGCTCAGCATCAGGGTCCACAAGAAGGTATCTGGGGGATCATTACAAGGGTGGGTAAGGTCAATCAATTAATCAATCGGGTGACTTGTAAAGTGCGACTACTCACCCATAAGGGGATCAAGGTGATGGTCCCCACCAGAAGAAGGAGGTGGGAAGAAAAAATAAAAACAAGTTCTCTAAAGGTCCCTAAATTAGTTCCATGGGGAAGGATTCCCAATCCCCACCTGAACAGAAGAAGAGTAAGTTCCCTGACAATAGATCCAAGGAGAAGTTTAGCCCTAAGGGCTATGCGTGTCATCTGTTTGGGCACTTCACGGGTGATACCAAGTGTCCCAAGTGGGCACAGCCCCCTACCCCCACTGGTGGGCATACCCATGGCTGTCTAGTGTAGTGCTTAGGGAGGAGATTGCCCCAGTTAGTATGGTGGAGTAGTGCAGAGGTTACCCCAGTGTCCCTGGGTGATGGAGAAATGGTGCCAAGAGCCCACATGCCTAGCAATACCAAGAAGTACAGACAACAGGTCACCATCAATGGGCAGAGGGTGGAGGCTCTGAGAGACACATGAGCCAGCATGACAACCGTCAAGTAGTCCCTCATGTAGTACACCAAGCTGTAGTAGCTGACAACCATGAGAGTCACTATTCAGTGTCTCTGGTTCCATTTGAATGGGGTGCTCAGGTTCCTTGAGGGTAGCTGTGAGTCCATCCATGCCTGTGGACTGTCTGCTCGGTAATGACCTGGAGCACTCCATCTGGAAAGAGGTGGAGCTCCGGTTTCACTTGGAGATGTTGGGGATTGCCTGATTGGGTGAGCCTGGCCAAATGGTCCATGCCTGCCCAAGAGGGTAGTCAGGAGGACCTGGAGCCTGGAAGAATGGCCCAGGTACTTGCCAAAAAAGAGAGAGGGGAAGTGTTGTGGGAATCCCGCTCCTGAAACTCCCAACTTCATGTCAGCGTACACGAAGTCCATGTGGGACGAGTGTGGGGTAACATACCTGTTGTCCACACCCTATCATCCCCAAACCAATGGGCTTGTCGAGAGACTTAACAAGACCCTTAAATGCATAATCATGGGCCTGTCAGAGCACTTGAGGCAAAAGTGGGGCATCCTCTTGCCATGCCTGTTGTTTGCATACAGGGAGGTACTGCAGAATGGTGTTGGATTCAGCCCCTTTGAACTTCTGTATTGGCACCCTGTCGAAGGGCCTCTCAGACTGTTGAAGGAGCGATTGGAGCAAGTTCCCAAGAAAGCCCCTCAGGATGAGGTCAGCTACATGCTGGCCCGTCCGCACCCAGATGAAGTGCTTCTGGAACAAGGTGGAGGAGAATCTGGAAGCCAGCCAGGAGGTTATGAAACAATAGTATGACCATATTGACACTCTGGTCGAGTTTCAGCCTGGCCAAAAAGTGTGAATGATGGACCCTTGGAGCCGAGGGCCCTACAAGACCGATGGTCTGGTCCCTATGAGGTGAAAGAGCGCAAGGGGGATGTCACCTACCTGGTGAACCTTAACACCCCCAGGAACCCTTTACGGGTCCTGCATGTCAATCGCCTCAAACCCCACTCGAGCTGTCTGAGCTTATCATGCTCCTAGTCACAGATGATGGAGTAGAGGAAGAGAGTGAGGCTCTCCCCGACCTCCTTTCTTCCAAGGACCAGGATGGGTGAGTGGAAGGTGTAAACCATTCCCATGCACTGATCCTGGACTAACAGAGGGACTGTCGCCAAGTGTTGTGGCACTTCGCCTCTCTCTTCTCCCTAAACCCAGGGCTCACTGCATGGTGTACCCATGATATTGACACTGGGACAGTATGTCTGTGAAGAATAAGATCTACAGGCCATCTGACAAGGTGAGAGCCAGCATAAAGGATGATGTCTCCAAAATGATGGAACTAGGGGTAATTGAGCCATCAATCAGCCCTTGGTCCTTCCTGGTGGTGCAGGCCCCCAAGGCTGCCTCTTCAGGTACCACCCCTGAACTCAGGATCTGCATGGATTACCGGGGACTCAATGCAGTCACAAACATTGGCGCTCACCCCATCACCTGAGCTGATGAGCTCATTGATCGGTTAGGGGCTGCTAAGTTCCTCAGCACATTTGACCTGACGTCCGTGGAACTGGCAGATCACCTTAACTGAGGAAGCCAAAAGGTCTGCGTTCTCTGCTCCAGAAGACCACTTTCCGTTCTGAGTGATGCCCTTTGGGTTGAAGAACTCCTCTGCCACCTTTCCAGAGGTTGGTCAATCCGGTCCTGGCTGGATTGGATAATTTCTGTGCTGCCTACCTAGACAATACTGCTGTCTTCAGTTCCAGCTGGGAGGACAACCTGTACCACCTCAGAGAAATGCTTAAGGCTCTGCAGAGAGCAGGCCTGACTATCAAGGCCAGTATGTGCCAGATAAGGCAGAGTTCAGTGGTCTACGTAGGTCACAAAGTTGGAAGAGGCAAGGTGCAGCCACTCCAAGCCAAAATCCAGACCATTCTGGCTTGGGAACCCCTCAAGACCCAAACAGGTGAGGTCCTTCCTAGGCCTCACTGGTACTGCAAGGGATTTCTCAAAGGGTATGGCACCATTGTTGCTCCCTTGAAAGAGCTGACGTCGACGAAGCGACCCAGACAGGTGATCTGGATGGTGGCATGCCAGACTGATTTTGACACCCTGAAGAAGGCCATGTTGAGTGCACCCATGCTCAAGGCCTGTGATTTCTCCCAGGAGTTCATCGTGCCTAAGAGCATGGCATAGGAGCTGTGCTCCCACAGCTAAATGAAGAGGGCCTAGATCAACCAGTATCTGTCATTAGCAGGAGGTTACTTCCCAGAGAACAGAGGTGGAGTGCAATAGAAAGAGAAGCATTTGCAGTGGTCTGGGCACTAAAGAAGTTGCGGCCATACCTGTTTGGGGCTCAGTTCCAGGTTCAGACAGACCAAAGACCCCTCAGATGGCTAATGCAGGTGAAGGGTGAGAATTACAAACTGTTGAGGTGGTCCATCTCCCTACAGGGAATCGATTTTACTATGGTGGGTCGCCCTGGAACTGACCACGCCAATGCTGATGGTCTCTCCAGGCTCTTCCGCCTTAGCGATGAGAACTCCCATGAGGGTGGGTAGTTATGTCTTCTTTCAGCTGGTGGGAGGACACATGTTTGACCTGACATCCTTGGTGTGGGTTTCCCCCAACCTTTTACCTTCCATCCTGCTGTTTTTGCTGTTTTTAGGACTCGGCACACGTTACCACTGCTAACTAGTGCTAAAGTGCTTGTGCTCTCTCCTTTAAGCATGGTAATATTGGCTTACACCGAACTGGCACATTTAATTTACTGGTAAGTCCCTAGTAAAGTGGTACTACATATACCAGGGCTTGTCATTGTAACCTATGTGCAGTTGTAAACTGCCATTTTGACCTGGAAAATAAATCTTACTTTTGAAAACATATGTCCCCGCTAGGATATGCCCTAAATTGCCCATAGGACAGGGTGCAGTGTATTTAAAATGTTACACATCTAGTTTTAACTTTTACATATCCTGGTAGTGAAAATCTCTTAAATTAGTATTTCACTATTGCAAGGCCTACCTCTCCCATAGGATAAAATTGGGTTACCTTATTACATTTCACGTGTGCTAACTTTCAATTGGAAGCAAGTAGGAATGTCAGGTTTGGTGCATAAAGAATTGTAATTTAAAACCCTCTTTAATGACAAAGTCGGATTTTAAGTTACAGTTCTGAAAATTAGAAAGTTGGCATTTTCTTGTCCTCACCATTTGCTGCCTGCATACTGATTCACGTGAGTAGGTGTAGCTGGTAATTTGTCTTTGTGTATTGCTCCCAGACAGGGAGACAAAGGAGAATAGGTGGTGGCAGGATGGGACATCTCTGACTTAATGAGCAAGAGGAGCTGTCATCTACCACACTTGCACAACACATAGGCTCTGCTTGATCAAACTCACAAAGGGTTTGACACTGATCTTTTGTGAAAGCAATATTGCATCCACTACAGCTCCCTAACCACAAAATTGTATGGAATGGATAAGTAAGTACATGTGGAGTTAAGAGTAGTAAGTATATACTTGACTTACCATTTAGGGGAAGGGGTGCTCTGGAATTAACTTGTCTGAATGGTGAGGACAATTTTCATGATTTGGGTTGTGACCATCATACCTTCAGAAGTGACTGAAGGTTCAGTATTACAGAGGAATGATGTCATACCCATTAATTATTTACTTTCCATGTCAATTGTAGATTTTACCCAGTAAGAAACCCTGAAGTTAAAGTAACATACTGCAGTACGAACTGTATAATGTAGTGAATGAATGAATGAAAGATAATTTCTAAAGCGCTAACAGCTGCTTCCAAGGAAGCGTCCGACGTAGTGCTGCTTTCACTACACATTTTACTGTTACAAAAATATATAATGTAGTAAATACAGCCTAGATAAATTTGTAATGAGTTCTGGGGACATTTTCAAACTAGATGCCACACTTTTAGGTAGAGCCTACCAGACAGCTCAAGCTGTCTGGTTTAAAAAGACCTATTGTCAGTACCAAACCTTTACAGTGAGCTTAAAGCCCGTCAATTGCTTACCATTGCTCGGGTTTACTGTCACTCTTATTTGCTTGCTTCTTATTTGATGGTCTGCCTTGTCCATCTTGTGTTTGTTCCTCCCTCGGAGCATAGCTCTCTGCTTAATGCGCTGCTTCCCCCCTCTACAGCTTCACTTTCAGGCTCTGAGATTCAGCGGGCCTACTCACATGAACACCATTTCTTATCCCCTCATTATTTATTTCTCACTGCTAGTCTCTGTCAAATACTGTTTCCACAGAACCTACCAAGACAAGGCCTCCTGCTTGGACAGTTTTGTGTCGTGGAGGTTCCCCAGACCCCAAGGAACACCAGGACATAAGTAGGGATCTTCCGATTCTTTATTGCTTCTTCAGCCTCGTGCTCGCAGGCATTTCTTCCTTTGTCCCTGCTCTCTCAACAACTGCCCCGTCCCCTTCCCTGACCAGAAGTGGTGTCCAGTGGCTGGCCCTCCCTTCATGCATGTGCAGTATCCTAGTGCCCTCTGCATCACATCAAGATATCTCACCTTTTTGTGGAAAGAAAAGAAAAGAAAAGAGAGAGAGAGAGAGAGAGAGAGAGAGAGATATAAGAAAACACACTGGCAGGACATGGGACAGAAGAAACACTGTCGTCATTGACCTGCTGCGGTCTGATCATCCTTGTTTGCTTTGCTGCTGGTGTTTGCTTGCTGCCCCCACCACTACATTTCCTCGATAAGTCTCTTTGGCTTTCTGCTCACTCTCTTTGAGGCAAGACACTTCAGTTCCTTCATTCGGTATCCCTTCCATGTAGTCTCGTCTCTCACTGCTGTGTGATGTCCCTTCCATGCTGTCAATGACTTCCTCTTTGACATGTTTTGCATTGCTCTTAGGCGCTGCTTCTCCTTCATCCTCATCTGATGTCCTTAGTCCCTTGAGATGTGAGCTATTTCTTGTGATCCGGTAGGGGCCTGCTGCAGCTGTTATCATGGGCCCTTTGACATTTATTATAGTTATCGGTTCACTTGAGAAAACTCTGTCCGATTTCCTTTCTTGTCATTGACGCACCAGCACTGAGTCCCCTTGCTTCAGTTTGGGTGGCATTGCATGCCGCCGTGCGTCTGTGTATTTTTTAATTTTTTCCTTTGCCTCTTGATCTCTTGCGGCAATGCTGTTGTGCTCTGGTGGCGCTTTTGCCTCCAGCTGTGGTAATCTTGTCCTGCTCGTTCTTCCCAACACCAGTTCTGCTGGGCATCTTCCCGTGGAACTGTGAGGGGTGTTTCGGTAGTCTCTTAGTATTTGACAGAGTGCCTGGCCCACAGAAATCTGTACCAGTTTGGCACGTTGGACTGCTTTCTTGATGTTCCCCATGAATCTTTCCACTATGCCGTTTGCTTGTAGCCACAGAGGCGTTTACCTTCCTGTGATGAATGCCCAGGTACGCCATGAATCTCCGAAATTCCTCCCCCGAGAAGAGTGGCCCATTGTCTGTCTTCATCATTTGTGGGTAGCCCCATGCTGCAAATATGTCATCAAGTATCGGCAACGTTGCTGTGGCTGATGTTGATGACACTTATCGTACTTTGGGGAACCTGGAGTATTCATCAATTACTACTAGCAAGTAGTTGCCTGTGTCCAGTGGCCCATAGAAATCAGTTGCCAGTATTGTCCACACTGCCCTGGGGAGGTCGGACATGTGTAGTTGTTCTGGCTTTGCTGGCCTCCCCGTTATTTGGCATAGGTGACAGTTCATTATTGTGTCTTCCACCAGTCGATCCAGCCCCGGGAACCATACTCTTTCCCGTAGCATCTTTTTTGTTGCTACTATGCCTCTGTGGGACTCATGGGCCAAATTCACTGTCTGCCGCCGTAGCATTTTTGGTATTATTATCCTCGTTCCTCTCAGTAGAATTCCTTTTTCTGTTTCCGATAACAATTCTTTTATGTGTTTGAGCGCTAGCATTTCCTCCCTTCTTACTCCGTCTCCCATGGGGCTGCTGTTGTTCACGTGTCTCCACCTTTGCTGACGTGTTGTTATTTTGACTGCTTGCAGAGTGGCATCACTTGTTGTCTCTCGCACCAGTTTCTCAAGCGTTATTGGAGCGGGGGTGTTTTGCCTTAACACGAAGTTTAGGTACTATTCCGCCATGGATGCCGTCTCTGGTACCCGTTGTAGAGGATGCCGTGACATGTAGTCAGCTGGGTTATGTTCCTTTCCAGGTTTATACACTATCTTGAAGTCATAGTCCATGAGTCTTATTCCCCATCTCTCAATGCTTGGTGGTATTTTTGCGTTGGGGTTTCCATATATTGTTACTAGTGCTTGGTGGTCAGTTACAATGGTGAAAGGTTTTCCATATATGAAAATGTGGGCGTGTGTTGTTCTAGAATTGCTCCTAGCCCCAACGGGCTGGCGTCAACAGTAAGCTCGATGCATAGCGATGGGTTGAAGTATGCGAGGTGATCCACTGCTGTGACTGAGTGTCTGATGGCCTCAAACGCCCTGTCGCATTCAACGGTCCAGAGAAATTTCTGCCTTGCTTTGTTAGTTCCCGCAGTGGGGTGCTCACTGTGGCAAAGTCCTTTATGTATCGAGCACAGTAGCTCGCTAATCCAAGAAATGACCTCACTTCTGCTACATCTTCTGGAGGTCTTGTTTTTTCCAGTGTTTCCACTTTGCTGGGATCTGGCCTCATTCCTTTCTTTAAAAATATGTGTCCAAAGGACACTAGTGCTCCCTTCCCCAGCTCGCACTTGTCCTCATTTAGGGTCAGGCCGGCGTTTTCCAGTTGGCTGCAGGCCTCTCTTAGGGCCTTGTCGTGCTCTTTATCTGAGCATCCGAAGACTAAGATATCATTGCTATATTAAGCTGTTCTTTACTGGCCGGATCACCTGTCTTACTGTTTCTTGAAATATTTCTGCCGCCGATAGTATTTCGAAGCGGAGTCACTTGTAGCAAAAAAGGCCCATGTGAGTGGAGAATGTCGTGATGTATCGTGATTGTGGATCAAGCTTCAGTTGATGGTACCATATGCATAGGTCTAACTTTGAGAATCTGCATGCTCCAGTGAGGCAGCTGATCATGTCATTTAAGTGAGGCCCTGGGTGTCTTTCCCTCTCAATTGCCATGTTTGGGATTCGCATGTCAACGCAAATGCAAATTTTTAATGTGTTCTTTTTGGGTATTGCGACTATTGGAGATACCCAGGGGGTTGGTCCATCTGCCGGCTCTAAGATGTCTTGCACCAGTAGGCTTTTTATCTCCTCTTCCACTTGTGGTTGCAGGTGTATGGGCACTCTTCTGTGATGCTGAGCCACTGGCTAGACTGCTTCATTGATGTGTAGTGTTATTTGTTGGTCCCTCAGTTTTCCCAGTCCTTGTAGTATTGCCTGGTGTTCTCTCAGAATGTTCTGTCGTTCCAACATGTGATACGTCATTAACACATGTACTTCCTCTTTTATCAACCTTTCTTTGTATGTCAGTGTCTCTATGAACTTCCTCATGTTCACCACTGGTTTCCTTGAGCCCCATGTGAAGACATCAACAGTGGACGGTGATAGCTGCGGTTTTTGTCTCAACTTTTCATATTCTGACATGCACATGATGTTGCATGTAGCTCCACTATCCGACATCAGATACAGCCGTTCTGCTGCCTCTTGCTGATTTGCTTCATCCGACTCAGCTGACGGACTGCGGTTTTGCGTGTCCATGTACCGTGTGTATCTGCTTGTCAATGTCCGTTGTCTTGCTGGTCTCCCTCGCTCACTTTTGGATTGCCCACCAATGCAGGCACTTGCAAAGTGGTTTTCCCTGTTGCATTTCCGGCACTTGTGACCCATCGCTGGGAATTCGAGTCCACAGCGATAGTATGTTCTTTCTTGTTTCGGCTCCCGGGGCGGCGGTGTTTTGCCACGTTTTCTGGCATTCCCAGCCATGCAATTGGCCTGTTCCACCATCCATGCTTTCCCATTTTCCATTTGCCTGGCATGTGCTGTGGCTCTGGCCTCTGCACGGGCCATTGTTAGTATTTTCTCCAATGTGTACGGTTCTTTTAGTATTCGGGCACGGAACTCTACCAACTGACAGCCTTCGATGATGCGCAGTCGTATGGCCTGCTTGTTGTCAAATTTATTGAATTCGCAGTATGCGACCAGTTTGCGCAGTCTGTGTGCGAAGTCATCGAGGGACTCCTCTGCCAGTTGGCATGTGGTGTTGAATGTGTATATCTCGAAATCCACATTTCTTTGAGGGTCAGATTTGTCAGTGAGGCACTTCATCAGCCCTTTGTATGTAGAAATCTGTTCTGGAGGGAATGTTACCAGCAGGCCTTCAACCTCATCGCCCACGAAGTTTAATAACAAGTCTATGTTTTGCTGGTCTGTGTACTTCTTGCATGTGGCACGCATGTAGCGTTCGAATTGCTTAACCCATCTCTCCCAGTGAATGCCTTTCGTCTGTGAGTCCGACAGGCTGAACGGTAGTGGTCTGCGAAAAATTGCATTTGCGGTGTGTTAGAACCGGGGTCTCCAGTTGGCCAGAGTCTGCACCCTAGTCCAAGTAGGGACCACCGATTCCGACAAGGTAGCTTGGCGTGAGGCAGGTAGGCACGCACGAGGCACTGTGTAAAGTAATTGTGCAACACACATCCACACTGACACAGTAAACCACACCCAAAGGAGACACCACTTCCGTTGTATGCAAAACTCAAATGCTTTTATCTTAGGTTCAGGCAAAAATCTGTCATAATGCAATGCAAAGATATTCAGAACTTTCCTCGAGCCATTCCTCCCTAAAGGACTTGTCCGGGCTCAATGAGTCTCTTTGCCTCACTTCTCCCCAGCGGGAACTCAGACTAAATGGCCCTTTGACTCAGGGTTGGTCCCAGAATAACATTTCTAATGCACAAATAGGTTGGGAGCGGCTCGCGATCCCTCCGGGCCTCTCCTCCGGCGCTAGACACTCAGTGGTCGGGGGAGGGCGTGCCCACTGTCCTACCCCGGCCGTGCTCTCACTGAAAATGGCCCAAACAGACTCTCGCCGGCTGGATCCTCCCGTCCAGAGGCTCCGGCGGGTCAGGGTCGCAAGGAACAGGCTCTATCCCTGAGAGCGAGGAGGCCGGTCAATCTCACAGTCCCCGGCACCCCCCCTCTCACCAGAATAGGCCGCTCGAGTGCCCCGCGGTCCGTTACCTGAGGCGGGCGCGGCTCCGGGGCACTCCTCGCTGCTGACTCTCCTCCGGTCGCTGGGGAGCTTCTCCTAGCTGCTCGGCTAGGCCGCAGGCCAGTCCTCCCGGCCTTTCCTTCTCACAGTCGGGCCTGATGACGAGCCGCGTTGCTAGGCGACGACTGGCACGGCAGCCAATCCCAGCACGGCTTCCCCGGCGCGCCTCCGACGACGCGCCCGGCCTTCCCAGGCTCCCGGGCTGCAGCGGTGATTGGTACTCGGCTCAGCGTGCAGGGCCTTGGGGCCGCGGCGGTGGTTCCGGGGTCCACAGCGCTTCTTCTCCTCCCAGCGCTACACCGCCCATACAGGTCCCGGGCAACGGCGGTGATTCTCAGGGCACACAGCGCTTCTTTCCTCTCAGCGCTACATCACCCATACAGGTCCCGGGCAGCGGCGGTGATTCTCAGGGCACACAGCGCTTCTTCGCCTCTCAGCGCTACACCGCCCACACAGGTCCCGGGCAGCAGCGGTGATCTTGGGGACACAGCGCCTCACCTCCACGGCGCTACACAGCCACAGCACCGTAGCGGTCTCCAGGTCAGGTACCTCGGCAGTGTTGGAGGGACAGTCCATGTAAGTGGTTCAGGGTCCCCTGATCAGGCAGTCAGTTAGCCTGGTTGGTGGAGACACACTGGGGGTGGTATCCCTGGTTCCCCTCCCGCAGGGCAAGGTCAGCAGGCAGGCAGGGTAACTCAGCTCACTTGGGGCAGCAGCTCCTAGGATCAGTCAGCCTCAGTAGTGTAGTAATCCCCCTAACTCAGCAGCCTCCACTCCAGCGGAGAGTCCCCAGGTCCAGTAGTGTAACAGTCATCTAGGGTTCCCTCCCTTTCTTTTATACCCCTAAGTCAGGTGACCCAGGAAAAAGGCGGCAAGTTCTGGCGGCAACCTGGGGGTTGGAAGATTCTAGAAGGATCTAGGGGCTCCGGGAGGTGTCCCCTGTCACTTTGTCCTGTCTGTCTATGGTGACAAGGGCGGGGCTGTCAGGGTTACAGTATCATCCAGTCCCAGCCCACGCCAGCTACTAGCGCGCAGATAGGATGGCAGCCTCACCGCAGTAGCAGGGGCCTGTGGCAGACATGTTATGACACCCTGTTTTTAGGAGAGAGCACCTGCACCTCAGCACTGTTTCGCAGCGGTAAGGTGCCCAGAGTCCTATGTCCAACAAAAATGGCGGTCAGTTAGGAAGCAAAAGGGAAAAAAAGGTAGGGGAAGACCACCCTAGGGCTGACAGGTCTAACAGGCATCCCCCAGCCGAAAGTGGGGAGAGCTACCCAACCTCTAGGGAGTTCTCGTCACTAAGGCGGAAAAGCCTAGAGAGACCGTCAGCATTGGCGTGGTCTACTCCGGGTCGGTGTTCCACCCTGAAGTCCATACCCTGGAGGGAAATGGACCACCTCAACAATTTAGGGTTTTCGCCCCTCATTTGCATGAGCCAACGAAGGGGCCGGTGGTCGGTCTGAATCAGGAAGTGGGAACCAAAGAGGTATGGCCTCAACTTCTTCAGAGCCCAGACCACCACGAAAGCTTCTCTTTCGATCGTACTCCACCATTGGTCCCGGGGGAGTAGCCTCCTGGATATGAAGGCCATGGGTTGATCCAGGCCCTCGTCATTGAGTTGTGAGAGTACTGCCCCAATGCCATGTTCAGAGGCGTCCGTTTGAACAATAAATTCTTTAGCGAAGTCCGGGGCCCTAAGCACCGGAGCAGTGCACAAAGCCTGCTTGAGGGAATCAAAAGCTTTCTGGCAAGCTTCGGTCCAAATCACTTTCTTTGGTTGTCTCTTGGAGGTTAGCTCCGTCAGGGGGGCCACAATGCTGCCATACCCCTTGACATAGCGACAGTAGTAACCAGTGAGGCCCAGGAAAGCCCTGACCTCCGTCTGGGTTTTGGGGGGCTCCCAGGCAAGGATGGTTTTGATCTTGGCTTGTAGGGGTTGCACCTTACCCCCACCCACCAGGTGTCCGAGGTATACTACGGACCCTTGTCCAATTTGGCATTTGCTGGCCTTGATGGTCAGGCCCGCCTGCTGCAGGGCCTGCAGCACCTCCCGGAGCTGGCACAGATGTTCTTCCCAGCTGCCGCTGAAGACGGCTATGTCGTCCAGGTAAGCAGCAGAAAAGGCCTCTAGGCCGGACAGTACCCGGTTCACCAGCCGCTGAAAAGTAGCAGGAGCGTTCTTCAGTCCAAAGGGCATCACTTTAAACTGGAAGTGGCCCTCCGGTGTGGAAAAAGCAGACTTCTCTCTGGCTCTTTCCGTCAGGGCGATCTGCCAGTACCCGGACGTGAGGTCGAAGGTACTCAAATATCGGGCAGCGCCCAGCCGATCAATGAGCTCATCCGCCCTAGGGATGGGATGAGCGTCCGTCTTGGTCACAGAATTTAATCCTCGGTAATCCACGCAGAACCGAAGTTCAGGTGCGGTGCCTGGTGGGGCCGCTTTGGGTACCAACACCACCGGACTAGCCCAGGGGCTACCTGAAGGTTCGATCACCCCCAACTCCAGCATTTTAGCGACCTCACTCTGGATGCTGGCCTTCACCTTATCCGACAGCCTGTAAGACTTGGTTTTAACAGGGGGGCTGTCCCCCGTGTCCACATCATGGGTACACAGGTGGGTAATGCCAGGAGTGAGGGAGAACAAAGAAGAGTACTGCTCCAATACTTGGCGGCAGTCCCTCTGTTGCTCCAGGGTCAAGGACGGGGAGAGAACCACTCCCTCCACCGATCCGTCTTTCTCTTGGGACGCCAGAAGGTCCGGAAGAGGCTCGTTCTCCTCCTCCTCGCTCTCATCGGTCACCATCAGAAGGGTAAGCTCAGACCTCTCCTGGTGTGGCTTGAGGCGGTTGACATGCAACACTCGGTGGGGTTGCCGTGGGGTCTTAAGATCCACCAAGTAAGTGGCTTGGCCCTTCTTCTCCAGTATCTCATACGGGCCAGTCCATCGGTCCTGGAGGGCGCTAAGCTCTCCGGGCTCCATGACCCACACCTTCTGTCCAGTATCCAACTCCACAGGATGGGCATTCCGGTCATACCATTCTTTCATGACCGCTTGGCTGGCCTCTAAGTTCTCAGATGCCTCTTTCCACAGTCCAGCCATCTGGCTGCGGAACGCCAACATGTAGCTCACTACATCTTGGGGAAGCCTCCTAGGAGACTTCTCCCAGCCCTCCTTCACCAAGCTGAGAGGTCCCCTGACAGGGTGCCCGTACAGCAGCTCGAAGGGGCTAAAGCCCACCCCCTTCTGCGGCACCTCTCGGTAAGAAAACAACAGGCAGGGCAAGAGGACATCCCACTTCTTCCTCAGGCAGACTCCTGATCATGCCTTTCAGGGTCTTGTTGAACCTCTCAACAAGCCTGTTGGTCTGGGGGTGGTAAGGGGTGGAGAACTTGTACGTCACCCCACACTCCTTCCACATGGCCTGCATATAGGCGGACATAAAGTTGGTGCCCCTGTCCAACACTACCACTTTGGGGAAGCCCACTCGGGTAAAAACCCCCATCAGGGCCCGCGCCACTGCAGGTGCAGTGATGGTCCTCAGAGGGATAGCCTCCGGGTACCGGGTGGTGTGGTCCACTAGAACCAGGATAAACCGGTGACCAGCAGCAGTCGGCGGGTCCAGAGGTCCAACAATGTCGATGCCCACCCGTTCAAAGGGGGTACCAATGACCGGTAGTGGTTCCAGGGGGACCTTCAGTTTGGTCCCGGTCTTCCTGCTAGCCTGACAGGTCACGCAAGTCCTGCAAAAAGTATCAGAGGCAATCCTCATCCTGGGCCAATAGAAATGTGAGACTAGACGAGCAAAGGTTTTGTCTTGGCCCAAGTGTCCCGCCAAGGGAATCTCATGTACTAACTCCAGCAAAAAGGCCCGATAGCAGTGGGGGACCACTAAGGCCCTAGATGACCCATGCACCGGAGCCTTGGGCTCACTGTAAAGGAGGCCGTCCTCCCAATAAATGTGATAGCTTCCTGAAGCATTTCCGGCTGCTTGGGCTTCGGCCTGTCGCCGCATGCCCTCAAGGGTGGGGCACTCCTTCTGTGCCCAGCAAAACTCCTCCCGGGTAGGCCCTCCTTCCACCTGCCACTCTACAGGGGTTGGCAAGTCCCCCACGGGAACAACGTCACCCTCCGTGGACTCCGGTGCGACCACCGCAGGTGCCCCATCCATCTCACGTGGTGCGTTCTCCACAGCGTTTTCCTTGCTAGCAGCTGGCTGGGCCATTGTCTCAGGCTCCAGCCCGGGTTGACTCCCCTTCCGGGCAGCCATGGATCGTGTAAGAGCACAGGTCCATTCTGGTAATCCCAGCGTCTCTGCGTGGGCTTTGAGCGCTACCTCCCTCCAGGCAGTGTGCTCAAGATCATTTCCTAACAGACAGTCGATTGGCATGGCAGGGCTCACTGCAACTCGTAGACGGCCTGAAACCCCTCCCCACTCAAAGGGAACTTGGGCCACAGGTTAGTGACCCACACTGTTGTCAGCCATCACAACCGGGTGGAGTACATCAGGAATCACATGCTCTGGGGACACCAGCTGTCTCCTTACCATTGTCATGCTGGCACCTGTGTCCCTCGGGTCCTCCACCCCCTGCCCGTTGACAAGGACCCTCTGCCTGTACTTGGCAGTATTCTAGGGTTCCTGGGTCTGTGGGACCATCTCACTGTCTCCCAGGGATACTAGGGTCAATCCTGCCCACTCACCCCCCTTATCTAGGGACAGCTCCTCCCCCAGCGCTACACTCGCCACCCCGGGGTTCTTACCTCCAGTAGGGGCTGGGGTCCTTTTTCGACACTGGGGATCCCCCTTGTAGTGTACGCTCCGTACACAAACACGCCATGGAAATCTGGAACCTACTTGACTCTCTTTCGCCCGACATCGCCTTCTTCACAGAGACCTGGACCAATGCATCCTCCGCCCCCGACATCAGCACCGCCATCCCAGACGGATACAAGATCCAGAGGAAAGACCGCCCCAACCACCCAGGAGGGGGCCTCGCCATCGCCCACAAGAGCTCCCTCCGCCTCACCACCTCCAGCGAAACCTTCCCCTCCGCCAAACACCTGCACTTCAAGATCCAGACCACCCCAAAGCCACACTCCGAGGAACCCTCGTCTACAGACCCTCCGGCCCCCGAACACCCTTCGCCGCCGCCATCACCGACTTCATCGCACCCCACGCGATCGCCTCAACAAACTACATACTCATTGGAGACCTGAACTTCCACCTCGACAACCCCAGCGACCCCAACTCCACTATCCTTCGTGACAACCTCGCCAGCATCGGACTTAAACAACTCGTCAACACACCGACCCACAGAGCAGGACACACCCTCGACCCCATCTTCGCGGCAGGAAACAGCGTCCATTTCAGCCACACAACGCAGCCGCCATGGACCGACCACCACTGCGTACACTTCGCCATCAACAAACCCAAGGCACCCAAACCAGCCCCACGCCCACCACGAAGGAACTGGAGCAAGGTTACCGACGAGCAACTTAACTCCACCCTCAACCGAGACAACCACACCTGGGCACCCGACGCAAACAGCGCAAACGACGCAGCCAGAGAACTCCACACCTGGATCTCCAACTGCGCAGATGAGCTCGCCCGCTACGCAACCCCGACAGACAACGCCCCAGGAAAGCAGCCTGGTTCACAACCGCTCTCCAAGAAGCCAGATGCACCTGCAGACGCCTGGAGAAGAACTGGAGAAACACCAAGACAACCGAAAACCACACCACCTACAAGGACGCCATGACGGACTACCACAACCAGATCAGAGCCACCAAAAGGAACTTCATCCACAACAAAATCCTGGCCAACTCCTCCAACTCCAAGGAACTTTTCAGTGTCATTCAAGAATTCACCAACCCACGCAGCGAAGCCACAGACATCACCCCATCCCAAGACCTCTGCGACAAGCTTGGAACCTATTTCCACCTCAAGATCAAAAACCTCTACGACAACTTCATCGACCATCCACCAGGCGCCACAGACGGCCCCCGCCCCCAGAAACACCAGCCAGCCCACCATCTCCAACTGGACACCGATCACGGCCGAAGACACCGCCTCGACCATGAAAAGCATCCACTCGGGGGCCCCCACCGACCCCTGTCCCCCTCACATCTACCACAGAGCCGTGGCCACCATCGCACCCGAACTACAACGCACCATCAACACCACCTTCAAAACAGGCACCTTCCCAGACGACTGGAAGCGCGCAGAAGTCAGACCCCTGCTCAAGAAGCCCACAGCTGACCCCACCGACCTCAAGAACTATCGGCCCATCTCGCTCCTCCCCTTCGCAGCCAAAGTTGCAGAGAAAACAGTCAACAGGAAACTGACACGATTCATTGAAGAAAACGCCGTCCTCGACCCGTCCCAATCCGGATTCCGAAGGAACCACAGCACAGAGACCGCCCTACTCGCCGCCACAGACGACATCCGCACCCTCCTGGACCAAGGCCACTCCTCAGCCCTCATCCTACTCGACCTATCAGCGGCCTTCGACACCGTCTCCCATCGCACACTAGTCGTCAGACTACACGACGCAGGCATACAAGGAACAGCCCTGGACTGGATCCGATCATTCCTCACCGGAAGAAGCCAAAGGATCAGACTCCCACCCTTCCTCTCCGACCCCACGAAAATCACCTGCGGAGTCCCACAGGGTTCATCACTGAGCCCCACCCTCTTCAACATTTACATGGCCCCCCTCGCAGCCATCGTCTGACAACACGGCCTCAACATTGTATCCTTCGCCGACGACACCCAGCTCATCCTCTCCCTCACCAAAGACCCCACCACTGCCAAACTCAACTTCCAGAAAGGAATGCAAGACGTCGCAGTCTGGATGACCAACAGCTGCCTGAAGCTCAACGCCGAGAAGACAGAAGTCCTCGTCCTCGGTACCACCCCTTCTGCATGGGACAGCACCTGGTGGCTGACCGCCCTCGGAAGCCCACCTACCCCTCAGACCACGCCAAGAACCTCGGCATCGTACTCGACTCATCACTCTCCATGAACCGACAGGTCAACGCCGTCACCTCCAGCTGCTTCAACACCCTCTGCATCCTCCGCAAGACCTTCAAGTGGATCCCCCTGAGTCAAGGAAGACAGTCACCCACGCACTCATCACCAGCAGACTGGACTATGGAAACGCACTCTACGCCGGCATCAACAAGTCCCTACTCCGCAAACTCCAGACAGTACAGAACACCGCCGCCAGACTCGTCCTCGGCATCCCCCGACATGAACACATCAGCCAACACCTACGAAGTCTCCACTGGCTCCCCGTGGAGAAAAGAGTCACTTTCAAAATCCTCACTCACGCCTACAAATGCCTACACAACAACGGACCCAAATACCTCAACGACAGAATCAACTTCCACGTACCCAAAAGAAACCTCTGATCTTCCAACCTCGCACTGGCCGAAACCCCGCGCATCCACAGAGCCAGAGCAGGCGGAAGATCCTTCTCTCACATTGCAGCCAAGACCTGGAACGAGCTACCGGCAGACATCAGACGCGCCCCTCCCTGAACACCTTCAGGAAGACCCTCAAGACCTGGCTCTTCGGCTAAACAGATCTGCGGACCCCCCCCCTCAGCGCCTTGAAACCCTCACGGGTGAGTAGCGCGCTTACAATTCCCTGATTGATTGATTGAACCTCCCCACACTCATAGCACCGGACAGATTTGGGCTGCTGACTTCTGTCAGGATAAGTAGGTTTCTGATAGCCAGATTGGGGCTGGGCTCCAAAACCTCTCCCTTGCGGTCTGTTTTGGGGGCCTTTGGAGAACTCCTTTTTTTTTTTTATCTCCCCCCTCTCTCTTCTGGTGGAAACCCTGTCCACCCTTTTGGGGGTCCCCCCCAGATCCCTTGTTGGACACCCTGGTACTGACCCAGGTATCCGCCTCCTCCACAAGTTCCCTCGGGTCGGTCAACTTGCGGTCAACCAGGTGTTGGCGCAGCTCTGGAAAACATTTATCGAGAAGGTGCTCTCTTAAGAACAATTTATACAGCCCTTCATAGTCAGTTACCTCACTGCCCTGCACAGAGCCTTCCAATGCCTTCCTAGCGTAGTCCAGGAAATCTACCCAGCTCTGCGTGGGGAGTTTGTGGCTATTTCTGAACTTCTGTCTATACCTCTCAGGAGTAAGACCAAACTTCTTAACCAATACCTCCTTCATAACAGGATAGTTGGTCTGTTCTGCCTTGTCTAATGTAAGGAGTGTGTCCCTCCCCACCGGAGGCATGTACCTATATAGGCTAGCCCCCCAGTAACTCTCGGGGACCCCATGGGCTCTCAAGGACACTTCGTAAGCAGCTAGCCACTTGTCAATGTCGTCCCCCACATTAAAACTGGCCACCACATCTTTAGGCATATAGAACCTGGACTCCCGTGAAGCTTCAGTAGGTATGCTGCCACCATTCGTGTTGCTGTTAGCCCCTATGTGTAGGGCTCTGATTTCCAGCTCCTTCAGGCTGAGCTCATGGGTAAGCTTTCTTTCCTCCATAGCCAGCCTCCTCTCTTCACGCTCCTTCTCTAACCTGGCAAGCTCTAGCTTAAGCTGTCTCTCCTCCCTCCTGTCCTCGAACTCCTCTGCAGACAAACTCCTTACTGAGACACTACTGCCTGCCCTGGAACGCCTTCCTGGCAATACATTTTCGCTAGTATGTATCTGCAGTAAGTCCAGCTCTCCTGGAGCGTCATGCTCTACCTGCCCCTCGTCCCCTCTCCCTTCCGGGTGGGCCAATGCCCATGCTCTCAAGGTTTTTTGAAGCTCCTCCCTCTTGGCGCCTCGCTTGAAGAACACCCCTTTCCCCTCGCAGAACCCCTTAAGCTGCGCCACCGTGTACACTTCCAGATTGGCCAGCTCGAATTCCATCTTGCTAGGTAGGGCCTCGGACGTTTTCAGGGAAAACCACTGGGACTTAGGCAACAGGTTTTAAACAGAGCACTTACAATCAGGCCGTCGGGGAGACTTTCGAGCTTGCGTTGCATCAGGCGTGAGTTTGTGGTGCGCACTGAGTCACTGTGGGGTGTTGCACAAGCACAAGTCCTAATCCCACCGCTGAACACCAATGTTAGAACCGGGGTCTCCAGTTGGCCAGAGTCTGCACCCTAGTCCAAGTAGGGACCACCGATTCCGACAAGGTAGGCACGCACGAGGCACTGTGTAAAGTAATTGTGCAACACACATCCACACTGACACAGTAAACCACACCCAAAGGAGACACCACTTCCGTTGTATGCAAAACTCAAATGCTTTTATCTTAGGTTCAGGCAAAAATCTGTCATAATGCAATGCAAAGATATTCAGAACTTTCCTCGAGCCATTCCTCCCTAAAGGACTTGTCCGGGCTCAATGAGTCTCTTTGCCTCACTTCTCCCCAGCGGGGAACTCAGACTAAATGGCCCTTTGACTCAGGGTTGGTCCCAGAATAACATTTCTAATGCACAAATAGGTTGGGAGCGGCTCGCGATCCCTCCGGGCCTCTCCTCCGGCGCTAGACACTCAGTGGTCGGGGGAGGGCGTGCCCACTGTCCTACCCCGGTCGTGCTCTCACTGAAAATGGCCCAAACAGACTCCCCCCGGCTGGATCCTCCCGTCCAGAGGCTCCGGCGGGTCAGGGTCGCAAGGAACAGGCTCTGTCCCTGAGAGCGAGGAGGCCGGTCAATCTCACAATCCACGGCACCCCCCCTCTCACCAGAATAGGCCGCTCAAGTGCCCCACGGTCCGTTACCTGAGGCGGGCGCGGCTCCGGGGCACTCCTCGCTGCTGACTCTCCTCCGGTCGCTGGGGAGCTTCTCCTAGCTGCTCGGTGAGGCCGCAGGCCAGTCCTCCCGGCCTTTCCTTCTCACAGTCGGGCCTGATGACGAGCCGCCTCGTTGCTAGGCGACGACCGGCACGGCAGCCAATCCCAGCACGGCTTCCCCGGCACGCCTCCGACGACGCGCACGGCCTTCCCGGGCTCCCGGGCTGCAGCGGTGATTGGTACTCGGCTCAGCGTGCAGGGCCTTGGGGCCGCGGCGGTGGTTCCGAGGTCCACAGCGCTTCTTCTCCTCCCAGCGCTACACCACCCATACAGGTCCCGGGCAGCGGCGGTGATTCTCAGGGCACACAGCGCTTCTTCTCCTCTCAGCGCTACACCGCCCATACAGGTCCCGGGCAGCGGCGGTGATTCTCAGGGCACACAGCGCTTCTTCGCCTCTCAGCGCTACACCGCCCATACAGGTCCCGGGCAGCGGCGGTGATCTTGGGGACACAGCTCCTCACCTCCACGGCGCTACACAGCCACAGCACCGTAGCGGTCTCCAGGTCAGGTACCTCGGCAGTGTTGGAGGGACAGTCCATATAAGTGGTTCAGGGTCCCCTGATCAGGCAGTCAGTTAGCCTGGTTGGTGGAGACACACTGGGGGTGGTATTCCTGGTTCCCCTCCCGCAGGGCAAGGTCAGCAGGCAGGCAGGGTAACTCAGCTCACTTGGGGCAGCAGCTCCTAGGATCAGTCAGCCTCAGTAGTGTAGTAATCCCCCTAACTCAGCAGCCTCCACTCCAGCAGAGAGTCCCCAGGTCCAGTAGTGTAACAGTCATCTAGGGTTCCCTCCCTTTCTTTTATACCCCTAAGTCAGGTGACCCAGGAAAAAGGCAGCAAGTTCTGGCGGCAACCTGGGGGGGTTGGAAGATTCTAGAAGGATCTAGGGGCTCCGGGGAGGTGTCCCCTGTCACTTTGTCCTGTCTGTCTATGGTGACAAGGGCGGGGCTGTCAGGGTTACAGTATCATCCAGTCCCAGCCCACGCCAGCTACTAGCGCGCAGATAGGATGGCAGCCTCACCGCAGTAGCAGGGGCCTGTGGCAGACATGTTATGACACCCTGTTTTTAGGAGAGAGCACCTGCACCTCAGCACTGTTTCGCAGCAATAAGGTGCCCAGAGTCCTATGTCCAACAAAAATGGCGGTCAGTTAGGAAGCAAAAAGGGGAAAAAAAGGTAGGGGAAGACCACCCTAGGGCTGACAGGTCTAACACGGTGTTACTGTCATTGCCCTCCTCTGTCATGATTGTTGTAGCGCAGGCCTGCTCCTCCTTACTATGCTTGCCTTTCTTTATTTGTGCAAATTCCTCGTTATTCACTCTCTATTTCCTTCAATTTGCCTTTGTTTCCTTTTTATTTCCACTTTTTCTATGTTTTCAATTGACTTGCCTGACTTCAAAATGGCCGCCTGGCTTTCCTCAATGCTTATTGGCCCTGTTGCCTGACTTAAAGATGGCTGATAAGTTTTCGCGAGAGCGAGATTTCCTATTTCTTCTCTTTACCTGACTTTAAGATGGCCGCCGGTGCTTCCCTTCCTATTGGCTGATCCTGCCTGACTTAAAGATGGCCGCCGAGTTCTTGCGAAATTTTACTTGAAATCAACGCGGGAGGCTTGGGGCTTTCTCTTTGATCAGCGGGCGGCTGCGGGCACAGTCGTGTGCACCGCTTTTTGGCAGGCGGTCACGGGAGGGGGCCTCTTACCGCTTTCTGCACTTGTTGATGCGACTGGGGTGGGCTTCCGACGTCACTGTATTTCTCCTTGGCATGCGGACCAGGGTGGCCTCTGGCTCCGTTCTTCTCCCTGCAGCTGGGGTAGGCTCCCGACGTTGCGGTTTTCTCCTTTGGCATGTGGACCAGGGTGGGCTCCTGGCTCCGTTTCCATTGACGAGTCCCATAGGGCACGGGCACGTGTCTAGTGGCGATTTCGAATCCCACCTTCGTGTAGCCAGATGATGTGTTGTGGCGGTGCCCCTGACCCCAAGGAACACCAGGACACAGGTAGGGATCTTCTGATTCTTTATTGCTTCTTCAGCCTCGTGCTCGCAGGCACATCTTCCTTTGTCCCTGCTCTCCCAATGACTGCCCCATCCCCTTCCCTGACAGTAAGTGGTGTCCAGTGGCTGGCCGATCCCTTCATTCGTGTGCAGGGTCCTAGTGCCCTCTGCACCACATCACAATAGACAGGAGGCCCCTTTGCGGTTATGCCTCATGCAGCACCCATTGTTACCAATGGGCTGTGTTATGTGGCCCACAGCAAAGAAGCATATTTGTGCTTTAGAGTGAATGCATTGTAGATTGTGTGTGAAGTGATATGTGAAGGCATGGCTTAAGTGTTATAAAAAAGACACATTTTGAATGCTTATTGCTCAGTGTTCAATCCCCTAACCCATTTCTCCCCCTTCAGTATGGCGAACAGCACCAGTTAGGTTTCTGAATGCTTATTGTAGCTTTGCTGTTCTGGTTTAGAGTTCTTGCTTGCAGTGGCGGCTGGCACAGGTAAGAGCGGTAGGGCGGGTTGGGGGTCAGGGAAGTAGACATATGATGGGATAAGGTAAATTAAATTTAAAAAAAATAAAACCACTTACCTTGCGCTTGCCACATCGCCGAGCCCTGCCCCTGCCCCTGCCCCTGCGCACCCCACCGCACTTACCTGTGCTGGCTGCGACTGCAAGCAAGAACTCTAAACCATTTTATATTTGCCGGTAGCTCTAGATGTTGGAACTGGTTAGGATGCAATGCTCAGCTTGCTTACAGACAGATATGCGAATGATTGGCATGCGTGTTACTGGACTTTCAGCATTGACTTTCAGCAGTTGATGCAAGCACTCATTAGACATTAAAAGTGTTGTTAGGTCTCGCCTGCGTTGCAGCGCGCATGCGCTGCTTCGCCTTGGCGAGATCTATAGTCGTTGCTTTTGTGTCCCGCTTCTTTGGAAGCGGGGTTTGTGTCCGCCCTGTCGCCCTTAGGCCCCGCCCACCCGGACTGGAGATTTAGCTCGCGCACGCTCGTGCACGGCGTCTCTTCCAGACGCGTGTTTATTTTTGCATCGCGCTTTCACTTAAGGTGAAAGCGCGATGCATATATAAACAAGCGGCAGACATGCGCGATGATGTGCACGCGCACGGCGTCTGTTGTGCACGGCGTCTCTTCCGTCTTGTACTAACTCAGCTCCCGCTTTATCTTTGCACTATAAATTTGAAATATAATCAGTTTTCCCACTGCCTCCCCCTGCTGCACGGACGCCACGGTTCATGGATCGGGAAGAGGGTGCCATTGTGGACGCTTCCTCCATGTGCCATTGTCCCTCCTCCCTTACCCATCCATGGCTTCCAGCGCGCACTCTACTTAATCTAAATTATACTTTCACGTAAACAATGTCGGCCGCCTTCAAAACATTGTCTTTGTTTTTGAAAGCGCCGCCGCATCCCGAGCTTTCAATTAAACAATGGCGGGTGCGGGGTCAGGACGGTCTTCTGTTCCACACGTCTTAGACATGAGCTTCTTGAAACTGTGGTAGGACCTGCTTTTCAAAGACGTGCTGTCGAAAGAGATGCTGTGACTTTAAAGACCGCTTTCTTTTTAAAACTAAATGTAAGTTGTGGGAGGCTGCCGGCCGTGGCTACCAGCGCTGCTTGCACTGCAGTAAAATGTGCCTAAAAGAAAGAAAGCAATCCCCGTGACATGACCACAACCTCATGGACCGCGGCAGCCGCTTAGCAGCCAGTGTGCAGCTGCTGCCGAGCCTGAGAGTGTGAATCGTTTGGCGGCCAGTGTATGTAAACTAAGTGGGTTAGTGGCTGGAGTGAGGTATACCTCACTCGGCTGCTGCTTCTAGTAACACTGCGGGATCTCTGGTGAGCGCACACCCGGCTGCCTTCGAACCCCCCCCCCGCTTATACTGCACTGGTACTCTGCCACAGGGTTGCAGAGGCAGTCGGCTCTGCTCTCTACTTGCAGCTGCTTCCTGGTATGCTCCCCTCACTGCACATGTCTGGTGAGCATCTGCCGGCTGTTGAAGCTTGACGGCGGCCGCTTCCCGGCTGGAGCCTCTCACATCCTGCTTGAGACACTCAGCCCAGGTCCATGTGGGGCAGAGAGGTCCTGGACTCCAGAGGGCACAGCACACCAGGATATGTTTGTCCATGGTGCTGCCACTTACTAGCAGTCACGTGGCTGAGTCCTATGTCTGTCTGTCCTGAATAGCACGGGCGTATAGGACACCCACAGTAAATAGGCAGGTCGTCAGCTGACTGGCACCAGAAAAGTTCTGTACACAGCGTCAGGTAAGTGCACCAATAAAATAATTTGATTCCTAACATAGTAATTATAATAATTGTAAAAAGTCATTTGCAAGTCGGCAAATAATAAAGTGGTTTACTGTTATCAAATTGTATTTATTTACTAATTTGCTTCCTAATTGCCACCTACGAGACAGCTTGCACATTGAAGCATGAGCTGGGCCCAGGTCATGAAGTGGTGACCGGTTGCTATGTTAACCGGCCTGGGCCTGGTTAGAGTAACTCCGAGCTTTCTGCTGGTCCAGCCAGCACTCAGGTATTTACTCCTCCTGGAGTGTATCAGCCTGACAGCCCTGTGATTTTAGACACACAGGCTAGCCGTCACCATTATCAGCTCTCAGCCCGGTGCAAAGGAATCGGGGCAAACATTTTCTGTTTAACATGTTTTTCTTTTACAACTTTATCTAGCGTCACCTCAATCCAAATCTGTTGAACCTATGTATAGGAGCACTAGTTATTCAAGTTATTTCATTCCTCATGGTCAAATCTGTAAGTTTTAAATTAGAAATAGTGGCGCTGAATAACATCAAGGGACTTTGTTTGTTTTCACAAATGCTGTGTGTGGAAATGGTGTTTTCATAGATTCCAATATCCATTTTGATAAAGTTGCATGAACGGAAAAATTCAGTTCAAGCTTTTCCTTCTGCAAAGCCTCCCTTAGGCTGAAGCTTGATAGGCAATAACTTTTAACCAAACCACTCGAAACCAAAACACATAAATAACAAGCATTTGCAATGCAATAGGTCTCGCATTTACGCGAGTTTGAGCTATTGGCATTGTAAATGACAATGCTTTATTTATGTTTTGGTTTTAAAACATAAATAAAAGGCATTGTCACTTACAATGCCAATAGCTCAAACAGCGTAAATGCGAGACCTATTGCATTGCAAATGCTTGTTTAAATACTATTTTCCTTTCCTTGTCTTTATGTTTCCGCTTATGTCATGTACGTTTTCAGTGTATGTAACAAAGGGATTTATTAACAGTGTATCGACTCGCATATTCAAGTGTTTTTGTGTAAATTGGTGAAAGTACCGCTAGCAACGTTTGCTTCACTGCACATTTCTGACGGCAGCAGCACGTCTCCCATCTTTACAATAGAAATGGGAGACCAGTGGCGGCTGGCAAACTTTGAAAGTGGTGAGGTGAGCAAAGTGCCCCACCACTTCCCAAAAAAACAAATAAAGCACCCCTCCCTCTAAAAGGCCATAATTAAACACCACCTCCCAAAATAATATACTCCCTCCCTCCAAAAGCCTATAATAAAGCAACCCCTCCCTGCCCCCAAAATGACACTAACATTTTAAATAAATAAAAGTTAAATACACTGTACTTACCGACAGCCACATGTTGTCCAGTCCTCCTCGGTGAAACTGTAGTCTGCTGTGGAGATTCCCTAACCAGTCTTGGTGCTGCTCTCATACGCCGAAGAATGTCTATACCTATCACTGTGATCCTCTAGGTGACTCCCATTTCCATGCTGGTTTCCATACTTGGAGGTCCTAATCCCTGGTGGTAGGGTTTGCCCCGTTATGATCCCACACCCTCACAGTCACTGGAGGCAAACCAGCCTTCTATCCCCCCGGTATGATGTTTTATTAGGGGTTAGACCAGAGTCCCTGGTCCGGCATTTTTAGTCACCCCCTGACCTCAATCTCTTTGGATTATCCTCACTCGTCTGCCGGATTATGTGCCCTCCTCCTCTTACTATTCTCCTCTGCACTATTGCCTTCCTCTTCTTACTATTCTCCTCTGCACTATCGCTACTCTAGTGGCCCCTCTTCTCCCTATCATGGCTTCCACTCGAAGAAAGTCGGGAGTTAACTGCTTCAAAGTCATCTATCCCCGTAATCTGTCCAAAGCAGCAGCAAAACGGTTCAAGCACAACACCATTGAACACTTCCCTGATTCCCTCTTCGTTGATCAATTCCATAATGGGCACCTAGGGAAGCTAAAAAATGACTTAATTTTTTTCACCCACGACATCCCTTCCTGGTCCACCAGCTTCTTCAATTTCTTCAACGTCTCCTCCTCCTCATCTATCCCGCATGGACAGCGGCTAAAAATGTCCCCCTCCACGAGCTTTGAGGGCTCTCTCACCATTACACTCTACAATAATGGCACTGTCATGATTCAAGCGACAGACTCCTGTCTCCCTCTCTTTGACCATCTCTTCCACTCCCTTTGCCCAACCCTTACAACTATGATCTCCCTCAACTCTTCTTTGAGCCCCTCTCCCTTCTCCCTTTCTACCCCCCTGAACCCCCGATACTCCAGCAGGCCGCTCTCCCGGGTGACACAGGCCTACCCTGTGTTCCCCCCTGCCTTTATTCCCTCCTCTCCCTCTCTTCCCCCTTCCCAAAATGTCCCTCCCCCTATCTTGTCTGTACGACCACCAGCCTCCACCCCCCCTCCGCACCCTGCATCTGCCGGATTCTCCAACGTTTTCGCCTCCCCCCTAATCCAACCCACCTCCCCCCCTCTCAATCCACCTTTCTTACAACCTGGTCTACCGATCAACTTTCCTTACCTCCCCCCTTCCCTCCCCCTTTCACCTCATCCCTTTCAGCTCTTCCCTGTCCCCCGTACCCTAAATTCTTCTCTTCCACCTCCCATCTTTCTTCAACCCCACCTTCCTCATCCCTTGCTTCCCAACCTTGTCTCCCTCCCCGACAATTCCTTCCTCGTCTCTCCCTCTGACCTTGTAGTCCCCTACTCCTCCCTCAGTTTCCATCTAGCCAATTCCCCCACTCCACCTGTTACCTGTCCCCCTACATTCACCTTTCATAGCCTACAGTACCTGTCCAGCACCATCCTCTCTTTTCTCCCCAGACCTCTGGCCTTCCTTGGACCCCCCGCCATCCCCCCCGGTACAGCCCCCTCTCCTCTCCACGTACCTTCGGACTTCATCTGACCCCCCGCCCTCCCCTCCCGGTTCAGCCTCGTCTCCCCTCCTTTCCCCTTACCTCAGACCTTCATTTGTCCCCCCTCCTACTCCTCTACTCTCTCCTCATACTTATGATCTCTTCTCTTCCCCTCTGTTCAACACCAGTAAAAATATTTCTCTTCCCACCACTGTTTCACCATCCACTCCCATTGTCCACCATCTTTCCTCACCTTCTACCCTTGCTCCCCAACTCCCCACCCGTTCCACCACCCCGCCCCGTCCTCCCTTACTCTCTGCACTCCCGCCCGTATCCCGCTCCTCCATACCTCCCCGTCCTCCCTCACCCTCTGCACAGCCTCCCTCAACCCGTTCCCCCACCCCTCCCCGTCCTCCCTCACCCTCACCCTCTGCCCTCCCTCCTTTATCCATCGAGCCTCCCAACACTCCGTGCTCAGCTCTCCTCTCTCTGGAAAATAAACTTGATTCTCTCATCTACTCCATTTCCCAGCTTGTAGCGTCCATCTCACGCTTAAGCGCCAAGATGTCCCCCGTCCCTAACAACCTCCCAAGGAGTTCCTTGCTCCCGCGCCCCAATAAAGCCAACCACAGTCTGTCCTCTGCAGACATCACCAACTTACTGGCCAGCTACAAGACCACCAACGTCACTCCCCTCCACCTTCCTCTCCTAATAATTCTACGCAGTTTCCTATTCAGACCATCTCCTCTGTCAGACCTTACCAGCCTACCTCTTACCGGGCTCCCTCGTTCAAGAATCTTATCCCTATCTCCCTGAGCAACGCTAACACCCCCATCACCAAAACATCTGCGTCAGAGCTGCACTGCTTGCTCCACAACTGCAGATCTGCAATCAAACACAAAGTGGAAATCTCTGATACTATCACCCACCAGAATCTTGACATGTTCTTCCTCACTGAGACCTGGTTTAATGACTCCTCTCATAATTTGTTTGATCTTCTGGTACCCACTGACTACTCTATCCTCAGAAATGACAGGGCAGACAAAATAGGGGGCGGTGTCGCTATCATCGTCAGGAACTCCCTTAAAATGAAAGCCTTCCCTACCACCCATTTCCGTACATTCGAATGCCTATCCCTAGAACTTCAAATATATCACGGCTCACCCTTTAGATTCCATGCCATCTACCACCCGCCCGGTAACTGCTCTTCCTTTGTGGAGGAACTGACTGACTTCATCAGTGACCAATTTTCTCAAAGTGACAGACAGATCTTCCTGGGTGACTTTAATCTCCACTGGGGCTCTTTGGAAGACTCGGCTGCCAACAAGCTTGCCACCTTTCTCTCAGCCAATGATCTCTTCCAACATTGCTCGGAAACCACACATTCCAAGGGCTCAATTCTGGACCTTGTCATATCCAAAGCAGACCTGCTGACTACTGCTCCCCCATCCATGTAGACTGGTCTGACCACTTCCTCATTCCCTTCCGTTTTCACCTATCGCACGTGATAACTCTCGGCCAACCTAAAAGAGCTACTACCTGGTTCCGCAACACTAAGAACATTGATCTTGACACTTTTTGTGATTCTGCTATGCGGGCACTTCCTAGACTAGACCCTAGCGTGGATGTCAACGTTCTCACTTCTCAGTGCCTCTCAGTACTAGCAGCAAAAGGAAAAGACCCACCCCCTCAGCACCTTGGTTCAATAAAGCTCTCTACGATGAAAGGAAATCCTTAGATTCCTGGAGAAACATTGGAGAAAATCTCCTTCCACCTCCAATCTCTCTCTTTTACGCTCAGCAAGATCCAAATATCACAACCACATCTTCCTCGAAAAAGCATCACATTTCAGATCCCTCCTCGACTCAGCCAAAAACAGACCCAAAAACTTTTTGACCTCATCAAAAACCCAAACTGTTCGCCCTAACCATTAAGCCTGAGGATTCCACAAAGAAAGCAGCAGATTTCGCTATATTCTTTGATGAAAAGGTCAAAGCACTGGTGGATCAGGTCGCCCAACCCGCCCCCATGGAGGAGCGGAAATCCTTAGTTACCTGGCAGAACTTTGACGTCATCTCGGAAGATGACCTCCTCAAATGCATCCTCGAAACTAAACCCTCCAACCATTCTTCTGACCCCATCCCTAGCGACATCGCCATTGATTTCAACACCTATACTCTCTCTTACTGGACCAGGCTAGTCAATCTCTTCCTCAGTCAAGGCTCCCTCCCGGTTGCCCTCAAATCAGGACAGGTCACCCCTCTTCTAAAAAACCTCCGCTGATGCGAACGACCTCAACAACTTCCGCCCTATCACCAACCTCCCTTTTCTTTCGAAAATCACCGAAAAATGTGTTGCGAAACAACTTTCCTCACATATTATGGACAATAACCTCCTCGACGTCTTCCAGTCTGGCTTCATCCAAAATTGCAGCACTGAAACAGCCCTGCTGCAAGTGATTGACGATGCGCTGCATATACTCGACTCTGGGGAATCGTGTCTTCTGATTCTTCTAGACCTCTCTGCAGCCTTTGATACTGTTAATCATAGCACCCTCCTCAACACTCTTCAACAGAGAATGGGATTGGATGGCACAGTGCTCAAATGGTTTGCCTCTTTCCTCTCGGACTCTCGGACAGATCCCATATGATCAAGATAGCGAACAGTCTTTCATCTCCATTGGCCGTAGGCCGTAGGTCAAGTAGTCCCTCAAGGTTCTATCCTGGCACCCACTTTGTTTAATCTCTACCTGGAACCTTTAGGGAACCTTCTAAGCAAATCTGGGATCCATTACCATCTTTATGCGGACGACACTCAAATCTACCTTAAGGTGTCTTCCGCACACGATCTCTCCCTACTCAACTCTACTCACAACTCTATTCACAACTGGATGTTAGCTCACCAACTCATTCTGAATCCCGCCAAAACTGAATTCCTCCTCCTCTCTCTCTCACCTCCTCCTGTTCAATCTTGGATGGATCAGCTGAACCTACTCAACAACAAACCCATCATTGTCGACAGTGCTAAATCCCTAGGTGTCATTCTTGACAAAAGACTCAACCTAATCTCCCACATCAACTCTATTGCTAAAAACGCTCGTTACCAGTTGCGCCTGCTATGGGGGATCCGTCGGTTCTTCCCGGAGAAAGACTTAAAAACCTTGGTACAATCTCTGGTTCTCTCAAGACTGGATTATTGCAATTCTCTCCTGACGGGCCTACCCAAATCCCACATCTCCCCTCTCAAATCCATCCTCCATTCAGCAGCTCGCTTCATTTCAGGGTCTAAACAGAGCGACCACGTCACTCCTATCCTGTCCTCTCTTCGATGGCTTCCGATCGAGGCAAGATCTATTTACAAAACTGCCTGCATCACACACAAAGCCTTACACACGTCCTCCCCTCGTTACCTGGCGAATAAATTGAAATTGTCCGGTGGCTCTCGCCCTTCTCGCAATGCGGAAAAGCTTCTGCTTGAGCCCCCGTCTTCAAAAGAGAAAGATGGCGCAATCCTTCTCAGGCAATGCGGTGCGAATCAGGAACTCGCTTCCCCCATTGCTCCGTGCCACCGCCTCTACCCGGATCTTCAAAGCTGACCTCAAATCTCTTCTCTTCCAAAGACACTTTCAGAACTAATACTTTCATTCTCAGGCCCCTCTAGGAAGTTCGCTCTTCATTGTAAATTTGTACTTTTTCCTGTACATTCCTCACCCTTGCGTGCTGTGTTGGATTTTATGTGTGTGTGCCCTTCATTTTAAGTCCCCTATTTAATTCACGCCCTCTCTACTCCCTCAAGGAAGTTCTTCCACTATAGGAAATTCTGTACTCCATGCCTATAGAAGTGCCTTCCCTGTGTGTTCTGAGTGACTGCCACTTATTGCAGTATTATACCTCGATTTGTATTTTGTATCTCATGTATCATGCACACCTGTCACTTTTTCCTCTTGGAACATATACCTCTTTTGTATCTGGTTTGTTTGGTTATCTGCACAATTGTCACCTTTTCCTCATGCAATGCAACGCTTGCTTTTGTATTATGCTCACTTGTAACCTTCTCCTCATGTAATGTTACTGTCCCTATTGTGAAGCGCTCTGACACCTTCGGGTAAAGTCCGCGCTATATAAAAACGCATAAATAAATAAATAAACACTGCATGAGAGAAGCACCAGGATTGGCCAGACACTCCTTCAGGCCATGGAGGACTGCTTGCTCTCCACCCGGCTGTTTAAGACGGCTGAGTGGAGAGCTGCAAAGTGCGCAAGTCAGGCTTGCCGTCGTAAGACAGCTGGCCAAACTGACAAGCACACTTTGGAGCGTCTGGCCAGCACTCCAATCCTCTATGCTGCCAATAGGCAGCTCAGGACACGCCCCTTTCTTGGCTCGGAGGGGTCTGCGTGCGGCGCGCACATTGGAAAAATAAAAAGGCACTGAAATAATTTATTTAATTGCCATTTTTTTTCCATGGGCGGCTCTGAGGGGGCGGGGGGTGACGCTCTCCCACCCTCGTGGAGAAACCACCCCTGTGGGAGACCCCAGCCAATACAGTGCTCGGCAATGCAAAGCTTGTTATTGCTACAGGAAAGTACAATTAGGGACTGAAGGCAACCAGATTAGAAACAGATGCTAACTTTACAGAGCATGTGGTTAATTGCAAAGCAATGTGGTTCTTTGAGATAAAAGCTTTGTCAGATTAGAATGTACCCAAAGTTACCATCTCAGATAGCAGACCAGTGTAGACAGAAGGCCAAGCAGAGATTCAACAGGACTATACTTTTCCCTTTAGGGCCGGCAATGTCAGTGCAGCGCTATATTGTACTGTCTTACATGAAACAAAACATGAAATGGAGCGTGATTTCGCTCCAACTCCGAACGCACAGCTGTGCGTTCGGAGTTGGAGCGAAATCACGCTCCATTTCATGTTTTGTTTCAAGTGAGTGGTACTTGGGCAGACCACGTCTCTGAGCTGCACGCAATAATTCAAACAATGTTTAAACTGGACGATGGAATAAGTTGAAGAAACAGGTGTGCACTTGTTCATTCTTTAACTGTCTTACATGACCCACTTTCTTCAGCATGTAATGTGCTGTCTTACATGACCCTCCTTTTTACTTTCTTCAGTATGTAAAGCTATTGTAAATTTATTCTTTTTACCGTGTATTTTCAGTTCTCCTTCATTTGTACTCCACTGTCAAATAAATATGTTTTTACCTTAAAATTACCGGGTGAGGGTGTTACTGTTTCTGTGTTTGTGCCATATGGTGTTATTGTATGTATGCTTTTATTTACATCGTATTACTAATAATTTGTTGTGGGTGATTTCATTTTATGCTTTACTTCATATTATTATGTTTAGTATTGTAGTCATGTTTATATAGCGCTTTCTGTAACCAACAAGCTGCTGAAGCGCTTGATATGTGTTATGAATATATATTTTATTAGATGTTATCTATATCTCACTGTTGTGCTGTGGTCACCTATATTTTCATTGTATTTTTTATATGTATTATATTAAACACTATCAATGCAGAGAGCAATGTTTCTTTTACTGCAGGGTCCTTTTAATTGCACCTGCACTTTTTTATCTTTACAAAGTCAGTAGCAGCTTTCACACAATTCTATGTTCATCAACTAAACTTTTTATTTGCTAAAGTAATGTGCAACAATTTGTTCTTGTAGCAGAACAGAAACCCAGGCTGACTTTGCAAGGCATTACTTAGAATGTGATGAATAGGTGTTAAAAGCTTAATTACATACAAATATATGCCATTTGCAACCAGACTTTACCTTTTTAAAATACAAAACATGTGAAGTAACCCACATAAAAAGACCATCAACATGTACTTGAAGCTTTTAAAGAATACTGGCAACAACATTTTTTTGTTATTGCTGATGCTTTATAGTATTGGCAAAAATAATTAAAATAAAATGGCCGTCACAGCGTGATGATGCACACGGGAGGCTCTGTGATGACAATTGCAGGCCTATACATCACCAATCTTGGGCTAATCATTTTGGTTTATTTTAAATTTTGCAGAAGCTGTTCAACAATTAAATATTTTTTCATTTTTGCCGATACTTTTCAACATCAGCAAGAAGCACTAGCAAAGCCATACGTTTGCCTGGTGCCTTTAAAAGGCACAACCCATTGACTTTGCCAATGCTTGGTAATTTTCTTGTCATCAGAATTCCTCAATGGCATTGTAGAAACATAATACATAGTTACCTAATATTTATGCTTTATAGACAGTCACGTAAATATTGCAAGACCGCCACTATTAAAAACAAGCATTTACAATGCAATAGGTCTCACATGCACGTGAGTTTGAGCTATTGGCATCGTAAATGACAATGCCTTTTATTTATGTTTTGGGTTTTAAAACATAAATAAAAGGCATTGTCATTTACAATACTAATAGCTTAAACTCTCGCAAATGCGGGATCTATAGCATTGCAATAAAGGGCCTTCTCGACCGGTTGTTAGATTGTAAATAACAGAGGAAGAGACCGGCCTGCGACGTCTTCAAAGTAGTGATAAATAGTGCAGTGAAGAAAATGTGTAAGTGTTGTAAATTACCCAGACACCAAGTGTGAAGTGAGAGTTACATATGATCCGAGCTATAAACACTAACAAAGCGCTCCAACACCTTTCGCTCTGTGATTACACTGTCGCACATCAGGAGGAAGAGCGGGGGGGGGCCTAGTTCCTGCCCTCTCCGTGATTTGACATGTGTGGCATTGCGGAATGTCATTGCTATCTTTGGCCCAATAAAAAAACACTCCAGCTGTAGTAGGGCCTTGGCTTCACCTCCTGGTGCAGGGCGGGCTGTGCTTTATGGCAGGCATTAAGGGAGGGATGGATGGTCTCGGCTGCAGCTCCGGCCTCGTACAGTGCCCCTGCTATTACTAGTGAGCGAGAGGCGCTGAGGTGGTGGTATTGGTATTAGTGGTGGGGGTATTGGTAGTGGTGGTGGTGGTGGTATTGGTGGTATTGGTGGTGGTGGTATTGGTGGTGGCATTGGTGGTATTGGTGGTGGTGATATTGGTGGAGGTGGTGGTATTGGTGGTGGCGGCATTGGTGGTGGTGGTAATGGTGGTGGTGGTACTAGTATTGGTGGTGGTACTGGTATTGGTGGTGGTACTGGTATTGGTGGTGGTGGTACTGGTATTGGTGGTGGTGGTGGTATTGTTGGTGGTACTGGTATTGGTGGTGGTGGTTTTGGGGTGGTGGTATTGGTATTGGTGGTGGTGGTACTGGTATTAGTGGTGGTATTGGTGGTATTGTTGGTGGTATTGGTGGTGGTGGTGGTAATGGTGGTGGTGTAGTGTAGTTCCTATTTCCCTAATAGGCTCTGCGCATTGGAATAATATACCCTATAGGTTTGACATAGGACTGAGGTCAGTATGTCCCTACTGAGTATATTAAACTTAATTACTTTGTGCCAGCTAACTCAGAGACCACTAGAAACTCCTTGTAAACAAGAAGGGAGTAGTTTCTGGCAACCGCATAAACATGACAACTTTGTTTCCCTTTAGAATCGGAACACTCTCAGAATCGTGGAAACAACAGATAACAGTTTCACTCAGCTAATCGTGCATGCTTAGTTTCTTCAGAGTTACACAGAAAGAATAGACGGGCGTTTCAATAAAAGGATTTATTGAACAGTCTTGTTTCTCGTGTAAGAGAAATGAGCTGTTATGATCATAAGACAGTATGCGAGATATATAATGTACAGCGTAAGTAGTAGAAAGAAATAATACTGCGCTAGCATTCTCTTTTAGCTATGACACATATATTCATATACATAAATAACATAAGCTAAAAATGCGAGTACTCATAAGATGCTTCTCTAACTAGTTCTACCCCAGTGTACCTAACCTAGGTGTAGGGCAAGGTAAGAAGTAGGTGATGTATTCTATAGTATGGTATGCTATAGTATGCCAAGAGTCTTGTATGCCAAGAGTCCCTCTAGGTTCTAGTCAGCTCCATACCTTGAGAATGAGAGAGGTGGGAATCTCTTTCCGGGTCTCGAACTCTAACACCCCGCGAAGGGAGTCAGAACACTGGAAGCTGGATTCTCTGCGAGCAGGGATGACAGCGTCTCTTGTCAGTGCGTCAGGCCGGGACACGGGCTCCTCTAAAGTCGAGGTCTCCTCCTACTTGCTTGGACAAGGGAAGGTATATTTATACCCGGTAGGTGCCTTGGAATGTTAGCATTGACGTAAAGTCGGGCAGAGGAAGACGTCAGGAATGAACCCTTAAGGTGTAGTGGTTCATGCATAATAAATGAGTTCTTGGAGAAATCAATAATCCTGTGCTAGGGGAACTCCCAAGAGCTTAAGGGTCTGGTTTCTAAGAACTCGTTGTGACGTTAGGGTGGACGGATGTAAGTGACCATGCCTGTATTTGGATAGCATGGCTAATGCCTAAATAAGGACTGGGATCTTATGCCTATATAAGGGCAATGCGAATTGTGCCTATATAAGGACATGTTTCTGGAAAACCTATATACGGACACCTAAAGCGGAATACAACAGTGGGGTATTGGTGGTGGTTGTGGTATTGGTGGTGGTGTTATTGGTGGTGGTATTGGTGGCATTGGTGGTGGTAATGGTGGTGGTGGTATTGGTGGTGGTGGTATTGGTATAGGTGGTGGTATTGGTACTGGTGGTGGTTGCATTGGTGGTATTGGTGGTGGTGGTGGTATTGGTGGTGGTATTGGTGGTGGTAGTGGTGGCGGTAGTGGTGGCGGTGGTATTGGTGGTGGTGTCGATATTGGTGGCGGTATTGGTGGTGGTATCAGTGGTGGTTATGGTATTGGTGGTATTGGTGGTGGTAGTATTAGTGGTGGTATTGGTGGTGGTGGTATTGGTAGTGGTGGTGGTATTGGTGGTGGTGGTGGTATTGGTGGTGGTATTGATGGTGGTATTGGTGGTGGTAGTATTGGTATTGGTGGTGCTATTGGCGGTGGTATTGGTATTAGTGGTATTGGATTGGTGTTTTTATTTATTTATTTTTTTATTTTATTTTATTTGTCCTCATACTACCAAATCTCTTAATGGGATTCCTCCAATCACTCCATGCCAACCTTTACTAGCCCTTGGGAGAGGCAAAGAGAGAGAAAGGAAACTTTCCCTCTAAGATGATACCGTTACCTTCTCCCACTCCTGTTCACATTTCTAGGGGCCCCGGGATGTTACTTAGGAGGCCAGGACCGACGGTACATTGGCTTAATCATTGGACCCACTTTCCTTCTTTCTCCAGTTTAACAAAGCAGCCCAGATCTTAACTTTGCTTCTTTGGTCACAAGCCATATCTGATTCACTAGTGTAGATAATGCTCTTCAAACATTCAGCAAAAGTCGGGGAGTTTCTGATTTCCACCCCCTACAAATTTCTCTCCTTGCCAGTATTACCACATAAAATATAAAGTTGGATGCAGGTGCATTCACATGATAGTCATTCGATAGACCGAAGAAAATTAAACTGGTACTTACATCCGTAGGTCTCTCCAGCACAACTTCCAGAAATCCACATACCTCCATCCAGTAAGATTTAATTCTTGGACATGCCATAAACATATGAATATAATCTGCTGCTGGATAGTTGCACCTGGGGCAACTATATACATTCCCTGTCACCTTAGATAACTTTTTGGAGACCAATAAACTCTGTAAGCAGTATACAAATGATTCCTCCTAAGTGCGGCTGGTTTTACTATAGCCTGCAACATAGAAAAAGAGTCAGACCATATTTTATAAACATCAGTTTCACTTTCTCCATATTCATCGCCCCACAATCTTATAACTTCAGACTCCCCATCATCCTCAGCATCCAATAGAGCCCAATACCAGAACGAAACTTCCCTTTTCCATGTGCCCGTCCTAGTAACTAAATCCGCTTTCAAATTTACCTCCTCCTTATGCCAATTCTGCGTCGCCCACCATGAGGATATCTGATAAAACTTAAACCTCGTCAATGTTCCTCCGGTTAACCTGCTAAGTGCCTCCCAACTTATGAGCTTAGAATCCTCTTGCAGGTCACCCCAGCACCTTATACCTCCCATTTTTAGAGGCTGACTAAGTTGATCTTGTAGGCATTCCGGGGTGCCGGGGAATCCCAAACTGGGGCCTGTGCTGCATAATATGGAATTTTCATTCTTCTTCTTACATACATCCAAATCTTTAAAGCAGCTCCCAGAATCTTTAGCCTGACTTTTTTATAGAACTTCGGATCTCCATACTTGTATAGGAAATATTCCTGCCCTTGCTCCACATCTTTTAACATAGCCTCAAACAGTAGACCTAATGATGAGGAATCCGTTTTATTAGCCAACATCCTGAAATTTTTAAAATGAAAAGCATAACAATATGTGAGTAGGTCTGGTAGTGCTAACCCACCTGCTGTAAGACCTCTTCTTAACTTTTTCCAGGCTATTCTAGGGCCTTTCGTAGCCCAAATAAAGGTACCTATTTTGCCTTGTAGCTTCGCTATATCTTCTATCCTAAATAAGAGTGGGACTGAATTATATAGAAAGGTGATTTTGGGTAGGATTATCATTTTTACAAGGTTAACCCTCCCATAGATGTTCAAAGGGAGGTTTGCCCATCGTGTAAGTAAACTAGCAACCTCTTTAGAAACCCTCTTCCAATTAACTTTGGGAATATCCTCTAGTTTCTGCACTAACTGAACCCCTAAATACCTCATTTGACTCTTTACCCCCTGACTTCCCCTTACTTGATTCCATTCCATTATTTCAGTTTTGTCTTTATTAATTTTATACCCCGAGACTTCACCGAACCTCTCTGCCTTCTCAATAAGTCTGGGGATTGCCTCTGCAGGATTTGTTGTGTATAAAAGCAAATCATCTGCATAGAGAGCAAGTTTAAGTTCTAACTTTCCCATTATAAAGGAGTGAATAATAGGATCTACCCTGAGCCAGCTGACAAATGGCTCAATATACAGATTGAATAAAAGCGGTGACAGAGGGCACCCCTGTCTAGTGCCTCGTGTAATATTAAACCAATCTGTCAGGCCCCCATTTACCAACACCTTCGCTTTAGGGCTAAAATATAAACTCTTCATCGCCTGAACAAAATTGTTAGGGAAACCAAAACTTTTTAGTGTCTCCCACAGATATGCCCAGTTAACCTGGTCAAAGGCTTTTGCAGCATCTATTGCTACTATCGTCAGAGGAGCCTTCTTTACCTCGGCCATATCTATGGCCCCCATTACCTGAAAAGTAAGCTCATTCAACTGCCTCCCTGGTATAAAACCTCTCTGATCTGAGTGAACTACCGCCTTTATAACCTTTGCCACCCTTGCTGCCAGTATACTTGTAAAGAGCTTATAATCTGAATTTAATAAGGATATTGGTCTATAAGACTCTATCTTCTGTGGGTCTTTATTAGGATTTAATATCAGGGTCACCGTAGCTTCTGCCCATGAACCTGGTGTGTTTTCAGCCCCAATATAGATTTTATTAAACAGATTCTTTAAAATTGGCACTACCTTATCTAAAATTCCTACATATAACTCAATTGGGAGCCCATCTGGGCCTGCGGCTTTTCCCCTGACCATTTTGTTGCATTGTGCTCTAACTTCTTCTTCAGTAATACTTGCTTGCAACAATACCTTATATTCTTCTGTCAACTGAGGGAGCGTTGTTATCTTTAGATACTCCTGAACTACCTTTTGTCCTGGTCCGATATCCTCCTTATATAGGTCACTCATAAAACTTCTAGCCTCCTCACAAATTTTATCATCCTCATATATTATTCCTCCTGACCCTCTTTTGATTAAAATCTTTATCAGGTTCCTTGCCCTGTCCGTTTTCGCCTTCCACTCTAATAGAGAACCACATTTCTCTCCGTATGCAAAGTGCTGAAGCTTACTAGCTTTCCACCTAACCAAAAGCTTCTTATCTAAGTCAGCTTGAAATTCAGCCCGTAGAATCTCCAACTCTTTCTCCAAACATGGTACTGTACTCAAGGTCTCCATTGATGCTTTCTGTAGTTCTATTTCTTTTTCCTTAATCTTGCTTATCCTATCCGCTTCTTCATTTTTCAGAGCTTTCCTTCTTCCTATCATTATGGAACTAAGTATCCCCCTTATATAGGCTTTAAAAGCCTCCCACACTATCTGATCTTTGGCTGTGCCGTTATTAAGATTGAAGTACTCATCCGTTTTATCTCCTATCTCCGTAATCACTTCTTCATCCAGTAACATGGCCCTATCTAGAGTCCACCTTTTTGTATCTCTCTTTGCTTAAGCCCCAGGGTCATAGCTACTGCTGAATGGTCTGATAATATAGCAGAAATGTGGTTTATTACCTCGATATCTGAAAACAGCACCTGATCTATAAGAAAATAATCAATTCTCGAGTGATGCTTATACTTTTTAAGGTAGAACGTAAAATCTCTAGTTTCCCCATTCTTACTCCTCCAAATATCTAGCAAGTTAAAGTCTTTAATTATGTTTTTTAATGCAGCAAACATTTTTGGAGGACTATTGTATTTTGCTTTCGAAGTACGGTCTATCTCTTTGTTTAAAACCAAATTGAAGTCCCCCCCAATTATAATCGGTGCAGTAGTGTTCAACAGACTAACCTCAAGTTTTAAAAGTGCCCATGGATTATCTTCATTTGGCCCATAATACACTACGCAAACTAGAGGTGCACCCCAAACTTTCAAAGTAGCCACCAACCATCTCCCTGACTGATCCGTATCTTGCTTTACCACATTTATACCTGCATTGCTTCTTATGATCAGTGCTACTCCTCTAGTACTTCCTCTTTGGTCTGAACAAAGCACCTCCTGAATCCATCTTACCTTGCTAAACCCTTGTTTACACTCATGGGCCTCTAGATGGGTTTCTTCTAAGAGGCAGATATGTGCCTCACTGTTTTTCAAAAATTCTGTGACCCGGGACATCTTTCTCCTACTCCTCAATCCATTCACATTCCATGTTATTAATTTAACTTTATTTAGCCTATTCATCCTTACAACCCCCTAGGCTCTTCTCTCGCAACTCTGAAACTTTAGGATTTGTATGAGGACTACATTTTTTATTTTTCCCCCTTGCTCCCAACACCCTGTGCTCCCACCCTCCCATAAGGAACCCTCCTACTATTCCTTCGGCGATTAAAACCGCCTTTCGGGACCCTCCCTTTACAGCTCGAAGCATCTACTCCTATAAATAAACCCACAAATACATATTAAACTATATTAAGTTCCACTAAACTTTTTATTGTTTATCTACTTTTATATATATTTTTATGTTTTTTTTCCTTCTTTTTTCCCACTATTATCTACACCGCATCCCTACCGCCTCCTAACCCCTAACTGCCCCCTAGTTTAATCTAATCAGTGTTATCTATCTAATTATACATTCCTGAGTCTAAACTGGTCTAAGTATGATCTACTTCTTCATTTGGGCTAAGAAAATATCTACTTCCTCAGGAGAGCTAAAGTTATACATCTTGTTTAGCCACATTATTTTTAACATGGCCGGAAATTTCATTTGGACCTGCGCCCCCCGACTTCTCAACTCAGGCATTCTAGTTCCAAGGTCCCACTGCCTTTGCGCCGTTCTCTTTCCAAGATCCGACCTAATTTGATAGTTAACTGAGTCAAGTTGTAATGCAGTTTCTTTTAAAGCTCTCCCCAACACCAATTCTTTAACTGCATAGGTAAGGAAATTGATCAAAATTTTCCTTGGAGCTTTTCTGGCCGGATGTAATTTGAAAGGGTCTCTATGAACTCTCTGAATCTCTTTGTCCAAATCTATGTCCGGCCTGTCCTTCAGAATTCCCTCCCTGAGGATTTTACAAATAAATGCCTTTATATCTCCTCCTTCCGCACCTTCCAGAATTTTGAGAACTCTTAGGTTATTACGCCTTGCCTGCATCTCCAATCTCTCTAGGTCTTCTTGTAAGGTTTTATTCTGGATTTTTAATTTCTCAAGATCTTTGCTGTTCCCTGATACCGCTTCCGAGAGGACCTTGACTTGAGATTCCAGAACACCAGTTCGCAAGGCTATATCATCCAGTTTTCCTTCTAAGACCTCACATTTATCCTGTATCCCTCTCTGATTAGCCTCAGAAATCTCAAATTTTGAAAATAAATCTCCTCTTAGACTTAATAACATTGACTCCAAATGGGTCCTGCTGCCTTCTGCCCCTAAAGAAGTATCAGTATTTCCACCGTCCAAGGCTCTGCCACTACCTTGCGTTAGTGTTGATTCAGTATATGGGAGTGACCCTATAATGGGAGGGGGGCTTCCTTCATTAAGTGTCTCTTCTGCCCCGACCCGACATGCCTCTTTCTCTCCACCATCGTCCACAATTAGTGGTGTATACCGATTTTCCAACTGAAGCGGGGGAGGGGGGCTGCTGTGGTCCTTGCTGCCCCCCTTTGGAAGTCGCCACCTGCTCCATTATTTTGAAGTAAGATTTTAATGAAGGGGTTGTCTTAACTGGTAAGCGCGCTGCTTTTGCTTCCCTTCGCTTTTTAGTCCCCCCAGATTTTATCACCTTTTTCTTAGGGGTAACTGGGAGTACTTCTCCAACTATTCTCCCCTCCACAACTGATTTCCCCCAATTTTTTGCCTCAAACTGAGAGCGCAGCTGATACCTATTTCTTGGGAGGGGGGCCGACACTCCTTTAGCAGGTACAATACTAATGGCTTTATGCAGCTCAGCCGGGACCTCCGACCTCAGCTGCTCCTCTACCAACGCAGACTCACTATCCCCCTTCTGTTTCTTTCCCTTATTTTCTGAGACTGACTCAGGGAAACAATGAGGCAACCCAGGACAAGAAGGAGGCAACTCTTTTTCCATCTGCCAAACCTCTCTCCTGCTAAAAGCTTGTCTTACCCTATTCACCGGGGGCCGGAAAAGAGTCTTGTGCTGTGGAGTTTTCTCGGGGCTTTACAGCTCGCCAGCGTACTGTTCTGTCTCTGCCCCCCCCGACCTGGAAGCCGATCAAGGTTACAGCAGCCCGTATCCTCCTCCACAACTCAGTCTGGCGCCCCCCGAATCCATGTAGTCAGCTGCCTCCTGCCCCATCCGGTGACGTGACAATGCGAAGGGCGTACACAGCGGCACAGCGGCAGGCGTGGAAAAAAAGCAAACGGAAAACAAAGGTATTTAAAATCGAGAAATGATTTACAGGAATGCTTACAGCGTCATATATACCTCACATTCTCTTCAATGAGTGTCACTGTGGGCTATATCATGCCGACATTGATTTCTGCCTCGCTGCACTGGGAGCTCCTGCGACCGGCTTCAGACTGCCGCCATGTTCCTCCGATCACCCGGTATTGGATTGGAGGTGGGGGTATTGGTGGTAGTGGTGGTATTGGTGGTGGTGATATTGGTGGTGGTGCTAGTATTGGTGGTGTTGGTATTGGTGGTGGTGTTGGTGGAGGTGGTATTGGTGGTGGTATTGATGGTGGTATTGGTGGTGGTATTGGTGGTGGTGGAGGTGGTGGTATTGATGGTGGTGATGGTGGTTGTATTGGTGGTTGTGGTGGTATTGGTGGTGGTGGTATTGGTGGTGATAGTGGTGGTGGTGGTATTGGTGGTGGTGGTAGTGGTGGTGATATTGGTGGTGGTGATATTGGTGGTTGTGGTATTGGTGGTGGTATTGTTGGTGGTATCAGTGGTGATATTGGTGGTATTGGTGGTGGTGGTGGCATTGGTGGTATTGGTGGTATTGGTATTGCTGGTGGTTGTATTGGTATTGGTGGTGGTATTGATGGTGGTGTTGGTGGTGGTATTGGTGGTGGTGGTGGAGGTGGTGGTATTGATGGTGGTGGTAGTATTGGTGGTGGTGGTATTGGTGGTGGTGGTATTGGTGGTGGTGGTATTGGTGGTGGTATTAGTGGTGGTGGTATTGGTGGTGGTGATATTGGTGGTTGTGGTGGTGGTGGTATTGGTGGTGATGGTATTGGTGGTGATGGTGGTATTGGTGGTGGTGGTGGTAGTGGTATTGGTGGTGGTATTGGTATTGGTGGTGGTATTGGTGGTGTTGTTGGTGGTGGTATTGGTGGTGGTATTGGTGGTGGTGGTATTGGCAGTGTTGGTATTGGTGGTATTGGTGGTGGCGGCATTGGTGGTGGTGGTGGTAGTGGTAATGGTGGTGGTGGTGGTGGTACTGGGATTGGTGGTACTGGTATTGGTGGTGGTGGTATTGGTGGTATTGTTGGTGGTACTGGTATTGGTGGTGGTGGTTTTGGTGGTGGTGGTATTGGTATTGGTGGTGGTGGTACTGGTATTGGTGGTGGTGGTATTGTTGGTGGTATTGGTGGTGGTATTGGTGGTGGTGGTGGTATTGTTGGTGGTGTTATTGGTGGTGTTATTGGTGGTGGTATTGGTGGCATTGGTGGTGGTAATGGTGGTGGTGGTATTGGTATTGGTGGTGGTATTGGTATTGGTACTGGTGGTGGTGGCATTGGTGGTATTGGTGGTGGTGGTATTGGTGGTGGTGGTATTAGTGGTGGTGGTGCTATTGGTGGTGGTGGTGGTATTGGTGGTGGTGGTATTGGTGGTATTGGTGGTGATGGTGGTGGTATTGGTGGTGGTATTGGTATTGGTGGTGGTGGTATTGGTGGTGGTGGTGGTGGTGTTATTGGTGGTGGTGGTATTGGTGGTGGTGGTATTGGTGGTGGTAGTATTGGTATTGGTGGTGGTGGTATTGGTGGTGGTATTGGTATTGGCGGTGGTATTGGTATTGGTGGTAGTGGTATTTGATTGGTGGTGGTATTGGTGGTCTTAGTGGTGGTATTGGTGGTGGTAGTGGTGGCGGTGGTATTGGTGGTGGTGGTGGCGGTGGTGGTTATGGTATTGGTGGTGGTATTGGTGGTGGTGGTGGTATTAGTGGTGGTATTGGTGGTGGTATTGGTGGTGATGGTGGTATTGGTAGTGGTATTGGTGGTGGTATTGATGGTGGTGGTATTGGTATTGGTGGTGGTGGTATTGGTGGTGGTAGTGGTGGTGGTAGTGGTGGTATTGGTGGTGGGATTGATGGTGGTATTGGTGGTGGTAGTATTGGTATTGGTGGTGGTATTGGTATTGGCGGTGGTATTGGTGGTAGTGGTATTGGATTGGTGGTGGTGGTATTGGAGGTGGGGGTATTGGTGGTGGTGGTGGTATTAGTGGTGGTGATAGTGGTGGTGGTAGTATTGGTGGTGGTATTGGTGGTGGTGGTGTTAGTGGAGGTGTTGGTGGAGGTGGTATTGGTGGTGGTGGTGGTATTGATGGTGATATTGGTGGTGGTATTGGTGGTGGAGGTGGTGGTGGTGATGGTGGTTGTATTGGTGGTTGTGGTGGTATTGGTGGTGATGGTGGTATTGGTGGTGATAGTGGTGATATTGGTGGTGGTGGTAGTGGTGGTGGTATTGGTGGTGGTGGTATAGGTGGTGGTATAGGTGGTGGTAATGGTGGTGGTATTGGTGGTGGTGGTGGTATTGGTGGTGGTATTGGTGGTGGTGGTGATATTGGTGGTGGTGGTATTGGTGGTGGTATTGTTGGTGGTATCGGTGGTGGTATTGGTGGTGGTGGTGATGGCATTGGTGGTATTGGTATTGCTGGTGGTTGTATTGATATTGTTGGTGGTGGTATTGGTAGCGGTATTGATGGTGGTGTTGGTGGTGGTATTGGTGGTGGCGGTATTGGTGGTATTGATGGTGGTGGTAGTATTGGTGGTGGTGGTATTGGTGGTGGTGGTATTGGTGGTGGTGGTATTGGTGGTGGTGGTATTGGTGGTGGTGATATTGGTGGTGGTGGTGGTATTGGTGGTGATGGTATTGGTGGTGATGGTGGTATTGGTGGTGGCAGTGGTATTGGTGGTGGTATTGGTGGTGTTGATGGTGGTGGTGTTGGTGGTGGTATTGGTGGTGGTATTGGTGGTGGTATTGGTGGTGGTGGTGGTGGTATTGGCAGTGTTGGTATTGGTGGTATTGGTGGTATTGGTGGTGGTATTGGTGGTGGTGGTGTTGGTGGTGGTGGTGTTGGTGGTGGTGGTGTTGGTGGTGGTGATATTGGTGGTGGTGATATTGGTGGTGGTGATATTGTGGTGGTGGTATTGGTGGTGGTAGTGGTGGTGGTGGTATTGGTGGTGGTGGTATTGATGGTGGTGGTAGTGGTATTGGTGGTGGTGGTGGTGGTATTGGTGGTGGTGGTATTGGTGGTGGTGGTATTGGTGGAGGTGGTGGTATTGATGGTGTTGGTATTGATGGTGGTGGTATTGGTGGTGGTGGTGTTACTAAAACAGGCTTTTGAAAACAACCCATCAGGTGGCTTTAGTACAGATGGCATGTAACACAGATGTGCTGTTGTCCGCTTCAGCCCATTAGCACAGGATTATGTGCTACCTGAAATTCACATGACTTTCGCTAATCATTTCTAAATCCATTTTTAAACAGACACGAGATAATGCCGGGTTAAAGTGATTGAAAGCAGGCGCCCGTGTTACGGGGGCGGCCGTGCTGCTTAAAAAAACACAAGCAGTTTTAGCTGAAGCAGCGCCTGCAGTAAGAGAAACTCAATAAAGCAAATAGTGCTTAGAGACTAAATAACAGGTCCTGTGTAACAACCGAAGTAAAAGGGCCAGTCGCCATGGGAGGGTACAAATGAAGAAAAGGCCGTACTAAGCCGGACTAACAAGCCTATTAACGTATCCGAAGGCAGCATTTATGAAAGACAATGACACAAGCCAATGAAAAATATGGGAGGAGAGTGGGCGCGGCTTCTCTCCCATACTCTACTATAGCAGTCTCGCAGAGCGATAGCGCATGCGCGCTGCCGCTAGGCTCGACCAAATGAAGTTTTGGGCAATAACGTTTAAAATTCTTGACATCGTTTTTATCAGATTTCAGATAGCCCTTAGGGTACACTCACGTGAGGTTGGGTGAACAATGAACTAGGGTTTCTATCGGTTTGAAAGTTTTTACCACTATTTTAACTTTGGTTTCTCTATAAATCACGTTTCTGTAACCTATACCAAATTTGACTTGCACATATAATCTAAAGTAATATTGCCTCAGCCATTTGATTAATAGCCCTTGAATCATGTTCAAAATGTATCTACATTTGGGTGTACACAGAAATAATGAGGTTTTATTTAGTGTGTGTCTGTGAAAGCTGATCTGTGCAGTACTCTGCAAAGCCATTACCAATGCAAGTTAGTATGCTTTACATTACCTCATCGTCCCCTCCCTTGTTTCCCTTCATTACAACAATGAGGCATTCCTACCGCAACAGAGACCCATACCATTTTATCACCAATAAAAACTACACTCCCCCTCCTTCCTCCTGTTTTTCCTTTGTCTTAACTTAAGACGCGCGTTCCACACGCCGGCCGTGTGCGGTGCTACGATCGTTCTTTCTTTTGATTATGGACTTTCCGTTCTGCTGGGGGTCGGCAAAAGCATGTATAGATGCCTATCGAGCAGTGCGGGGCCGGCTCGATCGGCGTGGAGGCTATGGTGCGCCAGGCCGGGGAGACGCGATGCGCTGCTTGCCGGTGTGTCTGTTGCAAGCCAGAAAACGGTGTTACCGGCTTGCTGTAGCTGGGGCTGTGCTTCCGGGTCGGTGGCCAGCCAGAGAGAGGCTGCAGCAATTGAGGGATGGCGTGGCTCCTCTGCTGACAGTTTCTTTCACCTTACAGTAAGGGCCTCGCATGCTGCACATGTGTACGTTGGGGATTGGCTGGTTGTTTTACAGCTATCCTTATTGGTACTATGGCTGGTTATTTTGTCTCTTTCTAATGGATTGGTTCCTTGTAGTGGTTACTGCCTATTTGAAGAGGGCAGCCTGTTCCTTGCTCATTATTGTAATAATGGTGGGGAAGCGAGCATCCAAGCGCAAGCATGTTTTGTCTTCTGAAGAGGATGAGCCTATTCCTGCTCGCCGCAGCAGGACCAGGGGCCCAGCTGAACCTTCGGCATTACTATCTGCCTCTGCGGTCCAGGCTATGATTGAGGCGGCTGTGGCCGGGGCATTGGATGACAGAGCTAAGCCCAGGCGCATGCGCTCACATCCTGATGTGGGTACGGTGATTTCCCCCTGTGGGGATTCCTCTGCTTCGGAGACTGACCGCCCATCCACCTCTACAGGGAGATTTGTGCATAGAGAGGAGATCCCAGACATTCTGTGGCACGTCCGGGAGAATTTGGGTTTTTTGCCTTTACCTTTCTCTGAGGCGGCAGAAGGCATGTTTCCGCAATATGTTAAACCTCCCGTTTTTTCTATGCCATTTTGTGGCAGAATTAAGGACTTAATTACTGGTGAATGGCGAGACCTGGAACACTTCTCGGTTCCCAGGTTCTGCAGAAGCTGAATTCGCTGCAGGAGGGTGAGGACTCTCTTCCGCACACAGTTAAGGTGGACGCCATTCTGGCCACATTGATTGGTCGTACTGCTGTAAATCCTGAGGATTGTTCTCCTTCAGATGCTACCGACAAAAAGATTGAGGGGGGCGCTTAAGAAGGCTTTCTCCGTTGAGAATCTGACTCTGAAAGCTGGTATTTATTCAGCTTATGCAGCTCAGTGTCTTGTTTTGGACTTTGAGAAGTTGGCCACGGCAATTCAGGAGGAAACGGATTGTTCTGAATTGCTGGTTCACATGGAGCAACATGCCAAGTTACTGTCCGACATGTCTTCGGATGTTTTGAAATCTTCTACCATGCCGAAAGGTTCCATGGTGTTGGCTCGGAGGAATTTTTGCATGAGGGATTAGAAGGCGGACTATTCAGAGAAATCTTCTCTGCTGAAGATACAGTTTGAGGGTAAATTTCTGTTTGGAGATCAGTTGGACAGCTTGATTACCAATGCATTCAAGGATCGTAAACATGCTCTACCATACAAAGGGAAGCCTTATTCTTCTCAGTGCTTTTGGGATCAGCCTTCTTCCTCTTCTTCCTTTTGTTCCTCCTGGAAACTTTCCAGGCCGTTTTCGGACCATCAGATGGAAGTTACAGCCTAAAAAGTCAACAGCCTCAGCAGGGGCAAAGATCAGCAAAGTTTCTTCAAGAGGAAGACCTGACAATTATTGCAGGGGGTCGTCAATTCCTGTGGGCAACAGGCTTTTGTTTTTCCTGGAACCAGGATGTGAAGGATCGATGGGCCTTGAACATTGTCAGGAGCGGCTATCTTATCGGCTTTGTCAATCTGCCTCCCAGCTGGGGCACCATCCGTACTCCTATCCCCAGGGATCCGGAGAAGAAACAGGCTCTTTTGGACGGGGTTCAGGCTCTTCTAGTAAAGAGGGTAATTGCTCCTGTATCTGTGGCAGAGCGGGGAAAGGGTTGCTATTATTTTTCTTGTTCGGAAGGTGTCTGGGGGTTTCAGGCCGGTTGTGGATCTGAAGAGAGTGAATTGGTGGGTCAAGACAGTTCAGTTCAAGATGGTGACCTTACAGTCCATAATTCCTTTGGTCGGCGTCTGGGACTTTATGGCTTCCATCGATTTCCAAGACGCCTACCTACATGTTCCCATGGCTCTAGATTATCAAAGGTTTCTGAGATTTGCGATAGGGGGCGACCACTTTCAGTTCGCTGTCCTGCCATTTGGTCTGAAGTCCGCCCAAGGGTCTTTACGAAGCTGTTGGCCCCTTTGGTGGCGTTGAATCACCGTCAGGGGATCTTCCTTCATCCTTACCTAGATGATTGGTTGGTTCACATTCCCACGATACTGTTGGCTCTCAAACACACATTGGGTGGTGCTGGCTATTTTCGAGGGGCACGGTTTTCTTATTAATGCGGAAAAGTCCTGCCTTGTCCTGGCCCGGGACCATCACTTTATCGAGGCAAGATTTCGTAGCGATTTGGGCGTGGTCACGGAGCCAGATGTTGTGGTGGCAAATATCCGGTCCCACATTCTGGGTCTTTTGGCCCGGCCCACCCAGGTGGCGGCACGTTGGCTCCAGGTTCAGGGGGATCTGACGGCGACGGTGTTTCTGGTTTCCTGGACTCGCTTTCATTTGCACAAGCTGATGGCTCACATCCTGGCGCTTTGTCTTCCCCTGTAGTCTCTGATTCCTCTCTCCCCTCAGATAAGGGTGGACCTGGGTTGGTGGCTTGTCAGGGAGCATGTCATGAAGGGTATCCCTCTCTCCCCTCCTGCCCCATTGATTGTCATGACGGAAGCCAGTCTGTCGGGTTGGGGGGCCTGGATGGGAGTGCATCAGATAAGGGGCTCTTGTCCCCAACTCAGTGCAGGAGGTCTTCGAATTAGAGGAAATTGGAGGCTGTCCATTTGGCTTTGAAGACCTTCTCTTGGTTTCTGAAGGGGGCGGTTGTTCTGGTCAGGACAGACGGCGTTAAGGCTATGGCTTATGTGAACAGACTGAGGGGGACCAGGTCTCTTTCTCTGGCTCGGGTGGTGGACAGGTTGTTTCAATGGGCAGAGTCTCGTCTGTTGGCAGCGTCTGCGATCCACATTCAGACGGTCTCCAATACACTGGTGGACACTCTCAGCAGGGCCATTCCATCGTCGGTGGATTTTTGCCTCCGTCAGGAGCTGTTTGTGGAGCTTACGGAGCCATGGGGAGTCCCGGTGATAGACCTTTTTGTGATTCTTCTCAATGTCAAGGTACCGCTGTTTTGCTCAAGGACTAGGGAGTGGCTGGCTTGGTCTGTGGATGCTCTCTTCTGCCAGTGGCCCCAGGGGCTTCTTTACACTTTTCCTCCCTTTCTGCTGATTCTCAGGTGCTTTCTTAGGGTCTGGAGGGTTGGGGCGTCGGTCATTCTCATTGCCCCAGCTTGGCCCTGCGCCTCTTGGTTTCCTCTTCTTGTGGAGATGAGGGAGGAGGAGGAGTGGTTGTTGCTGCTGACTCCCTCCCCCTTGGTGTTACCTGTGTTGCAGCAGGATGTCCTGTTCAGGATGCAGTTAGCAGCCTGGAGGTTGAAAGGCTAGGTATGCTGCCTAAGGGGGTTCCGGCTAGTTTGGCTCCAACTCTGCGGGCTGCTAGGCGCTCCTCTACCAATTTGTTTTACTTGCGTCACTGGTGTTCCTTCAGTAAGTGGTGTCAGGGTAAGGGTTTGGACCCTACTTCCTCTGACTTGTTTGAATTGATGATGTTTTGTCAGGAGGGAGCTTCTTTGAGTTTGAAGGCTGCCTCCTTTAAGCTTCAATGGGCTGCTATTAAGGCTTTTAGGGGTTCTTGGAACAATCTGTCTTATCCCAATGGTTTGGTGGGGCATATTTTCAATGGGTTGAAGAATGTTCTTCCTCCTCAGAAGCACCCCATCGTGGGATCTCTCTTTGGTTTTGGGAGCATTGATGGCGCCTCCGTTTGAGCTCCTGGACTCCGTGGATTTGTGTTTGTTGTCCCTAAGGACTTTCTTTTTGTTGGCTATTTCGTCCCCTATGCTTTTGAGTGAGCTGGGCGCTTTGTCTTTTAAGCATCCTTTTTGAAGGGTTTTTGATGACAAGATCATTTTGAGGCCTCTCCTTTCCTTTCATCCTAAGGTTGGTTCCCAGTTCCACAGGGACCAAGAGTTGATTTTGCCCTCCTTTTTCGAATCTCCTTCTGAGGATGAAATGCAGTAGCATTGTTTGGATGTCAGGAGGGCTCTTCTGATTTATCTGGATAGGGTGGCTTTTCTTCGGCTTTCCGATTTCCTGTTTGTGAATTTTGGCTCAGTGAATAAGGGGTTGCAGCCTTCCACTTCTTCTTTGAGTCAGTGGGTTCAGACTTTGATTTCTCTGGCCTACAAAGCTTCTGGTCAGATTTCTCTCTTGGCTGTCCAGAGTAGATCTATGAGGTCTATGGCTACCTCCTGGGCTGAGGTCCAGGGGGCTTCCATTGCTGAGATTTATAGGGCTGCCACTCGGGCTTCCCCATAGACTTTTGCCTCTCATTACCGGATTATGCAGGAGGTGGACCGGTCTGAGGTGTTTGGGTCTAGAATGTTGTCCACTATGGTGTCTGAATAGTGGTCTATTACTTTTTGCCTGTGTTGTTTAATAAACATGAATTTGTGCATTGCCATTTTTTGGCTGTCCTGTTTGGCTTTGTACATCTTGAAGCATAACGACACTGGTACAGAGAGCATTTCATTAACCATCTGGAGCACATGGAGCTGAGCGTGAATGGGTTCACGTTTACTCTGTTGATGTAAATTCGTAAAAACAAGAGTAGTCTGTCTCCTTTGTAACCTTAACTTTAACTAAAACATTTGTTTCTTAATAATTGACAAATATAGAACGTGCCATTTTTGTTGTACTAGCTACAGCAGTTTTTGCCATTTTGTAGTAATGCAAATAACATGTTCCTATTAGTTAACTCTAAAATGCTCATTATATTAATCTCAGAAGGATGAAAGGCTGAGATGCCTCTGCTGGGATTCAAACTGTGTGTCCTGTAAGTTACACATAGATCTTTGCAGATTACATAATATCAGCAGTTATACCCACTTACATATGGAGGCAAGTTATGTGCATTGGTTAGAAATGTATTTATTGCAAGGACAGGAGGTTCATTTCTTTTATTCAGTTTACTCTTAGACAAGTGTTCATATTATGCCACATGTTATGGAGAGTGTGTTTCTTTGAAACACATTCAGTTACCACACGTGCCTTTCCCATGCAGCCTTTTCCATATTTATATCTGTATATATTTTTTTCACTGAAACAAAGGTTAAATGGACATTATAGTTAGGTGAAAATGTAAGTTAAAACATACCACTTTAAACAAACAAATCCACTGAAGTTCACCAGTTATGGTTATCGCAAGTAACTGGAACTTGTACCCTTGGCCCCTACCATGCACAATGTTGTCTTCAATGATGTCATTTCAGATGCTGCAGTGAAGTTATCAATAATGGCAAAGGACATGTCCTGAGTGATGTAATGTGGGAGGTATTTAGCAGTGCATGGCGAGGGCATGATTTGTAGTTATTTTTGGGCACAAGTTATAGTTACTAGAGATAGTTATAACTCATGAATTTCGATGGTTTTGTTTGTTTAAAGCGGTATGTTTTAACTGACATTTTAACCTGACTATAACATCCCTTTAACCTTTGTTTTTTCCAAACATGACTTTAACTTTTGTTTTTTTCAGTGAATTTCTGTGTTTTTTTAACATGAAGTAAAATGTCCATCGCCGTGCACGACATAGGGCTAGGCCCCCATCCCCTTCACCTAGTCCACTGCCACCATGCACGGCTGACTATGTCATGTGAAATAATAAAAAGAGTGTAATTTTAAGTAAGTCAGTCCTACTGGCTTTGTCAAAGGGTTAAAATACCAAAATATAAAAAAGAGCCGGACCTATTGGTTTTATCAAGGGGTCAGCACATCAATGTATATAAAGCAGACCTTTTGATTTTGTCAAAATGTCATCAATAACTATTTTCAAATGTATATTTTATAAATTCAGAGATTGCAATGTTAAATAATGGTAATTATCACATAAAATATTTTTAATAAAGCATTATAAAAAATTAAACATGTCTTAGAGTCTTTTTTTTTTTAAATGTCAGGCTACAAAGTGCAGCCATAGACCCAACCACACGGGATCCTGGCACTGCAGCTCGCAGTGCTTTAAAAAACAAATGGTGAACTCTCCTGGGGTCATGGATTTAATGATTCAGGAGACTTACTGTGTTTTTATTAATGTTGCAGGGGGGCTGCAGCACTTCCTGCAGCCTTCCACAGCATTACAAAAATGGTTGGGGGTTCCCCTGCCCTTTCTATGGGCACCACCAGGAAGAAAAAATATGATTTAAAAAAGCCCTTACAGGGCATTAATGGCTGCTCCTTGCATAGAACACTGAAAAATTAGTTAGCTGTCATTGCCGCTCATTTATAATTCTTTGGTTTATTTTTTTCTTTTTTATGGGTGCCCCGGTGCCCACCTAGGACACCCACGATCTGGCAAATGATGGGGGCCACAGGGGGAAGCCCCATGGCCCCTGCCGCATACTGGGTGCCGGCTTGAGCCAGCATTTTTTGTTTTTTTACAGTGGGTACCACTTTGCCCACCGAGGACACCCGCAACATGGGCAAAAGTTAGGGGCTGCGGTGGACTCCAAGGCCCCTGCTGGCTCCCCAGCTTTGAGGGTGCCAGAGGGAGCCAGTTCCATTCCTTTGCCCCTGCCTGGGCTGTAGCAGCTTTTTCTGTGCTCCAGTCATGCAGGAGCAAAGTTGTGCTTTTTAAAAAATTTATTTTTAGGAGTTTTATATAGCGCGAACTAGACCCGAGAAATCGGGTATCAGAGCGCTTTACATGAGCACCAGTTTTGTTACAGAAGGGCACATTCATTTTTGTTAGGCACGGGGAGATTAAGTGATTTGCCCAGAATCACAGGATGTAGAGCGCCGTCGCCGAGACTCGAACCCAGTTCCCCAGGTGCGAGGTCGACCGCTCTAGCTGTAAGGCTACATCCTCTCCCCTTCCTCTGCTTCCTGCCCAGGAGAGGGTGGGCAGTGAATGCCTGCACACTACTGTGCAGGAAAAAGAAATAGCAGTGGCCTGGGGGATGGGGGCTGGGATCCCTGCAACACTGTTTTCCCGGGAAATGGGGTCCCTGGGGCCAGTGAATGGCTTAGGGAGGCCTGACACCCCTCCCCTAAATTGTAAAGACGGCCAGGGATGGAATCTCCGGGGCTTCAATGGGGCAAGGGCAGGGGGGGCCTCAGGGAATTAGGAACCCCAGGGCCTCTATGAGGCTCGGGGAAGGGAAACCACCCCCCTCCCTAAATTTTATAGTCCGCTTTGGGGGATGGGGTCCCAGGAACCCTATGGGCCCATGCCCCTTTCTCTAAGTAAGAATATCAGCCTCAGCAGATGGGTACCGGGGTCCTCGTTAAGGTTCGGGGAGTGGGACAGCACACCCCCTCCCCAGTAGACAACATTGTGCCGACCCCCCATTTGCTGGCCACCCCAGGGGTCTTATATACTTATATATTACAAGAGTGGGAGCCCTTGATTTTTTATTTTTTTTTAACTGGGCACTTCCTTTAAATCTAACTGTTGCTATACCAATACAGAGACCTTGCTTCCTTGTGTTGTAAAAGGGGATGAAAGAAGTAACATGAGTCCAGTATGGCGAATTTAAAGAAAAATTTGCAAAAACAAAAAAAAGCCTCTATTCCCCACCACCATTGCCCCTTCTCTCACTATATTTCCCTTTTCTATAGTAGATGTTCATTTCTCTCTCTCTCTCACTCTCTCTCTATCTAGCCTCTACCTATATTCTCAATGTTCCTAACTTTTCTCTCTTTCTTATTCTCTCTTCCTCCCTCTCATTTGCATCTTTTTGCCTTACACTTCTGTCTCTTCTTAGCATCTTATCATTTTCTTTTGCTTTACTTTCATTTGCTTTTTCATCTTTTTTTCTTACCCTCAACACCCTCATGCTCTTCATTCGCACCCACCCCTCTCTTGCCCTCTTCTATCACACTTTTATATTGGTCACACTTTTCTAATTTTCCCCACTCTGTCACCCCTCTACCTCTCACATATCCCTACTCTTTCCTACTTGTCTCCAATATGCCTGTTACCATCTGCACCACCTCAGGCCAGAACAAGGATTTTGCCATCTCTAGTTCAAGGTACAAATTTCTGTACACCCCTCTAGTATTTTGCTGCTTGCACTGGAAATATGACACCCCTTGCTGGTTGCAGCCTATGCATCTATCTAGTATTCTCTCTCCGAAAAAGTGCCCATCATGTCATGTGTCTCACACTGTACTTTCTTCTCACAGCTGATCTTCTGAACTCTTTTTTTATCTTCCAGTCCCTTCCTTTTCTTAAATGCGTGAGCCTTGCACTTTTCTCTTCTTAACCCTCTGCCTCCCTTTCTCTATCTCACATACTGTCGTCTCTCATAATGTTCACACTTTTTATTCACACATCCATTTCTGTCCATCATCGGATACCATGCTGTCTCTATGCTTCTCACTTCCCTCAAGCGCACCACACACACTACTGTTCTTACCTCTCACACCATCACCTCTCAATTAAATGCTCCTCTCAAAAACACAAGCACATTTTCCATTCCCTCTATCTAATACTCCTTTCCCAGGTACACCCCTTACTTGCCCATACCTCCCTTACACTGAGCCTTCTCTTCATCATATCATTCTCTTTCTCAGATCCTGTTTCTGACAAGCACTTTTACTATTTCACTCTCTCTCTTACACAGGTTTAATGATTTCTTTACAATAATAACAGACACCTTAGAAACATCAATGCATTCAGGGCATGCTGATAGCAGTCAAGTTCCAACATTATAAACAGCAAGACTTTGCAAGATCTAAATATTTAATCAGTTTACCAATAAATCGACAGTCCTTTGATAGAAATCAAAATTTGGACTGCCATCAATGGTTGTCAGAACCCCTTTTAGAGGGCCACGGGGCATTCAGGGACTACTGGGCCCAACCGTGGTGGGTGAGGCCTTTTACTCCTGATGTCCCAGGTCCGACATAATATTGATCGTGAGCAACTGGACCAAGTACCCCTTCTGCACTTGACTCTCAGTGGTAACTGTGGACGAGCAGTCAAAGGCTCCCTTGGGGTGAGGTGGGGGAGGAGGGGGTGGAGTGGATATACAAAAGACTCATAACTCAAAGTACACACAGTACTGTCAATAAATCAATGTCCAGACAAATAGTTACTTTTATAAGAAAAATAAGTATTTTATTTCTAACTACACATGCAAAGGTATAACGACATTTGTAAGCAATAACACAATCCCCTTGAGATTTGGGCTCTAGTGTTTGTCAGGCAAATCCCTGTCCCACCTTCTTCTGTGTAATGTGGTTGGGATTATTCCCCATTCACTGGTGGCCTCATCCAGGGAATTCTCACTAGTAGGCCATACTTCAAGAGTTCCCTTTGACTCTTAGGAATTATTCGAAAGTGTCTATCGTGCCAAGCACCTTCAGCAGCGAATTCCTTGGGGCCCTGCAGGCCCTGTTCAAGCCTTACCAGCTCCTGCAGCATGGAAGCATTCGGAGTTGCAGCAGGTGCTGAGCGCAGGCACTCACAAGTTCGGATCTTGCTCGAAGAAGTCTGTCTACTCGCGGTACACGCTGCAGCACACGGCAGGCACAGGCTGCCTCTTCTGAGCGATACTGCTGGCTTTCCTCAGCGGTTGGAGCAGCTTCCAGCTCGTGAAGATGCGGTAAGTCAGTTTCTCCACAGCGGGGGCGGGGGGCGAATTCAACCCATCGGCTCCTGACAGGACCCCAGTGAGGGTGCAACTTCCTCCTCAGCATTGTCCTGGTCCTTAGGGGTCAAACATGGAAGATCTTGTTGTGTGGGCTTGACCAGCTGGTCACAGTTTCACTCTAATCCCGGGCGACAGCCTGAAGTCTTTGGCAGCTTTGTACTGGCAGCCCCTCCAGGCATACAGGGAACCTGTGGTGCCTGTGGACACAACTTAGACTCCTCTGGTGGAGTCGTCTACACCATGGCGGCCCCTTCTAGCACATGGGGTCACTGCCAAGGTGTTCACAAGCCGTGGTACGCTAGTCACACAAATACTTCAACAGTGGGCGTCTTTGACATATGGGGCACCGCAGTGAGGCAGTATGGGCTTGGAACGCCCTGCACAGTGCTTGATGCAAGGCTCAGTCCATGGCAGCTCTCTCCTGGCATACGGGGGTCACCAAAAATCTTGCACATCGGCAATGACCCAATCGATGGACAGCCGAATTCTCACAACTCGCACAAGGAGTCCTCACTGTAGGACTCCCTACTGGACCTCGCTTCCACCAATTCTCTCCTCTTCCTCACAGCGCACCCTTGTCTTGGTAAGCAGGCAGGCGCTGGTGTTCCAGGGCAGATGATATTGGTTAACCTGGGTGATGTCTCCTGACCCAGCAGCTATTTATAAACACACACTTTAATTACACACACACTCACCATGTGTGCGCTGCACAACACTTCACCCTTCATGTATTGTACTTCGCACAAGACACACATACACACAGCACATGCTTTTATTGACCAAGCACTGTGCAGCACTACATCTCTCATGTGTTCCTCGCAGGCATACACACACACCCAATACATACACTAACCACACATATACTGCTCAGTACTGCTCTACTTTGCACTGCACCCTTCCCAGGCACACATACATCCCAGTGCAGAGTCACTGCTCCTGTGCTACGCAGCACTCTACATCTACCTGATGTAGGCCAAGGATGACTTACGCACACAGCAGTGAAACTTAAATAAAGAGTAGGCCTCTCTTCAGAGAAACAGGGTAAAAAGGACTGGTTCACTTCTACTGATCACCACCGGTATACTGCCACCACCGCACTTGTGTTTCTTAACTCCTGGTGAAGGCGATAGACTTCCACCACTATGAGGATAGCGCTTTGGATGCCCCTCCCAGCCCAACAAGACCGCAATCTGTGAGACAGACCTATGTCGTGGCATGCAGTCATGGTCCGTGTTTGCCTATGACAACATAAATCATCATTAGGGATCCAGACAACAGAACAATTGGGCACTCAGGGTAGAGGTACGTCTTTTACCATGCAGAGGACTTTCCCCTCCCAACAATGGTTCTATTGATGGCTTTAATAAAGGCTTCTTTAAGATTTTTTCTTCTTAGATTATACAGATTAGATGTTCAATCGAGTCATCTAAGTACCCACAAAGTTTGTGATTTTTTGTTATTGAGCACTGAGCACTCCATACACATTTGAATTTAAATATTGGAGCACACACTCAAGAATAGCTGTGGTTTTTATTCTCCCTATCACCATTTTGAATGTTGAATGATTCTTTTTGAAAATGTTCCTGTTGAAAAAAAAGTTGTGTTCTACAATTTGGCATTACCGACTTAGAGGCCCAGAGAGATCGGTTTGTAATGCAGTGAGGATTTCAATTTGAAACATGGATATTTAGTCGGAAAACTGTAGCTCAATAAATGTTTCAGGCTATTTACAAATTACTTGAGTTTGTGCCGATTCTTTGGTTTTACGGGTATTGAGAAGTAACGGTTAGCTAGTAGGTCATTGTTATTTGGAGCAGCCCGGCTGCAGCCTGAGTAACTAAGCTATTGACAGACGCACATGTGCCAACCTCTTCAAAAGTCCTGTGCAGTCCCAGCTTTGGTGCTGCCCCTGTTCCAAATGTTGAGGGTCACCAGTGTCCCCACTCCTTACACACGAGCAGGCAGGGTCTTCATGAGGGTGTGAGTAATCTTTCACCACTTAAAGACCCCGGCACAGAGAGTGTTCACATTTAAGCCTAGTTTCCACGTGCCTTTGCGTGGAAACATAGTTGCATTAACACCTGAAAACAGTTGTGCCCAGTGTAGCCCAGCCCACGTAAGACTAAGCACGGACGGATAGGACTAAACTCTTTGGAGTATCACTGATGCTGAGCAGCTGTCGCCATCCGAATTTTGACTGTGGACAAAATGAAGGCAATGAAAGCTGGACTACATTCCCTTACTAAAGCTTTTAGCTCTAGCCTACACACAGCTTTAGCTCTCATACTAATCTGATATTTTACATAAAATTCTTAATTTGAAATATATATATGTGTGTGTGTGTGTGTGTGTGTGTGTGTATATATATATATCCATGCATACACAGACATACTCGTTCTCTTTCAGTCTGCCCTCTGCTTCCTTTTGTCGGTTCAAGTGTCGTTCATGTTTTCCTTGCACCTGCCACTGTACACAGAAATTCAGCCCACTTCATCCATTGGCTATCTTCTTTGTGAGTGACAGTATTGTCCCTGGTCATATGTGCACAGCCACCTAAATAGAAGTGCACAGTCTGGTGTGCCTAGGCTCCTGGGACACTCTTTAGTTTAATATTTTTACTTTTTTTGTCAATTTGTTTGCATATTGCCTATATTTGCACAAAGAAAAAAAATCGAAATCTGCAATATCCTGAGGCCAGACTTGTTGGCTTTTGCAAAACTTGCTTCTTTAAGCTTTAAAGGAACAAAATGAAATGAGAGGGCCCCCCCTAAGGAGGGTATTTCCTTTCTGATGAAGCAGGCAGCCAAAAGTTCCATTACAATAAAATGAAATCAATTTGTAGAACAAACATTCATTTGTAACACTTGTTTATGAGGGGAATGTACATGTTCTCCCTACCTGGCTAAACAAGTAAAAACACATCAGCAGCATTTTTTTTAAACGTTTCTAGCTACAGCCTCAGGTTGGCATGGCTACTTTCAATCAATCAATCAATCAATCATGTCACTTATAAAGCGCACTACATACCCGCGAGGGTCTCAAGGCGCTGGGGGAAGAGGGGGGTGGTGATGCTACTGATCGAAGAGCCAGGTCTTGAGGAGTCTTCTGAAGGCCAGTAGGTCTTGGGTGTGTCGGAGGTTGGTGGGGAGGGTGTTCCAGGTCTTGGCGGCGAGGTGAGAGAAGGATCTGCCGCCGGCGGTCGTTTTCCGGATGCGGGGGACTGTGGCGAGGGCGAGGCTGGTCGAGCGGAGCTGGCGGGTGGGGGTGTAGAAGCTGAGTCGTCTGTTGAGGTAGGCTGGTCCGGAGTTGTGGAGTGCTTTGTGTGCGTGGGTGAGGAGCTTGAAGGTTATCCTCTTGTTGACAGGGAGCCAGTGCAGGTCTCTCAGGTGGGGTGTGATGTGGCTGCGTCGGGGGATGTCGAGGATAAGACGTGCAGAGGCGTTCTGGATGCGTTGCAGCCGTCTCAGGAGCTTAGCCGTCGTTCCTGCGTAGAGGGCGTTTCCGTAGTCCAGCCTGCTGGTGACGAGGGCCTGGGTGACTGTTTTCTTGTTTCGGTGGGGATCCACTTGAAGATCCTGCGGAGCATTCGGAGGATGTTGAAGCAGGATGAGGAAACGGCGTTGACCTGCTTAGTCATGGAGAGGGTGGGGTCGAGGATGACCCCTAGGTTGCGTACGTGGTCGGTGGGTGGCGGGGCTGTTCCCAGTGATGTTGGCCACCAGGAGTCGTCCCAGGCTGAAGGGTTGGAACCAAGGATGAGGACCTCCGTCTTGTCCGAGTTCAGCTTCAGGCGGCTGGTCCTCATCCATTCGGCGATGGCCTTCATTCCTTCGTGGAGGTGGGCTTTGGCGGTGTGAGGGTCTTTGGTGAGGGAGAGGATCAGCTGGGTGTCGTCGGCGTAGGAGATGATGTTGAGGTTGTGCTGTCGGGCGACGTGGGCGAGGGGTGCCATGTAGATGTTGAACAGCGTTGGGCTGAGGGAGGAGCCTTGGGGTACGCCGCAGATGATCGGAAAGGGGCGAGGCGGACGCTTTGTGTTCTGCCGGAAAGGAAGGATGTGGTCCAGTCCAGGGCCTTCTCTTGGATCCCGGCGTCGTGAAGGCGTGTTCGTAGTGTGTGGTGGCAGACCGTGTCGAAGGCGGCTGATAGGTCCAGGAGGATGAGGGCTGCTGTTTCTCCGTTGTCTAGCAGGGTCCTGATGTCATCGGTGGCGGCGATGAGGGCGGTTTCGGTGCTGTGGTTGCTGCGGAAGCCGGACTGGGAAGGGTCCAGGATGTTGTTCTCCTCGAGGTAGCGGGTCAGTTGTTTGTTGACGATTTTCTCAGTGACCTTCGCGGGGAACGGGAGCAGAGAGATGGGTCGGAAGTTCTTGAGGTCCTTGGGGTCTGCCTTGGGTTTCTTGAGTAAGGCGGTGATCTCGGCGTGCTTCCAGCTTTCCGGGAAGGTTGCTGTCTCGAAGGAGATGTTGATTATTTTCCGGAGATGGGGCGTGATGGCTGTACTGGCTTTGTTGAAGATGTGGTGAGGGCACGGGTCTAGCGGTGAACCGGAGTGGATGGTGTTCATGATCTCGCTGGTGTCCTCGTCGTTGATGTTGGTCCAGGAGAGCAGGCGGTTGGTGGTTGTGGGGGCAGTGGTCTCGGTGGTTGCCGGGGCGGTCGTGGTGTTGAAGCTGTCGTGGATGTCGGCGATTTTGCGGTGGAAGAAGGTGGCCAGTGAGTCGCACAGGTCTCGTGACGGCTGGATGTCGTTGGTGTTGGAGCTGGGGTTGGAGAGTTCCTTCACGATGTTGAAGAGCTCTTTGCTGTTGTGTGCGTTGTTGTCTAGGCGGTCTTTGAGTGAGGCCCTTTTGGCGGATCTGATGAGGTGATGGTGACTGCGGGTGGCGCTCTTGTGGGCGGCGTAGCTGTCCGCTGTCCGTTCGTGGAGCCAGATCTTCTCCAGTTTTCGGCATGTTCGTTTGGAGGCCTGGAGGTCTTCGGTGAACTAGGTGGCTTTCTTGCTGGTGTGGCTGTTGGGCGGATTCTTGAGCGGGGCGAGGGTGTTGGCGCAGTCGTCGATCCACTGTCTGAGGTTGCGGGCGGCGGTGTCGGGGTCGGAGGGTTCGGCGGGTGGGCTCAGGGCGAGGGTTGTGGTTAGCTGGTCTTCCGTGACTCTGCTCCAGCAGCGGCGAGGCATTTGTTCGGTGCGGTGGTGCGTGGTGGGCTTCCTGTAGGTGAAGTGGATGCAGTGGTGGTCAGTCCAGTGGGGTTCGGAGGTGTGGTTGAAGGAGACGCGTGGGCTTGCGGAAAAGATGGAGTCGAGCGTGTGGCCGGCGGCGTGGGTGGGTGTAGTCACGAGCTGTCTGAGTCCGAGGGTGGCGAGGTTGTCGATCAGGGTGGTGGAGTTGGTGTCCTTGTTGTTCTCGAGGTGGAAGTTCAGGTCCCCGAGGAGGATGTAGTCCGTGGAGGCGATGGCGTGTGTGCTGACGAAGTCAGCGATGGAATCGCTGAACTGTGGTCGGGGTCCGGGGGTCTGTAGATGAGGGTTCCTCTGAGGGTGGTGTTGGGATCGGTGTGGATCTGGAAGTGCATGTGTTCGGCGGTGCTGAGGGTGTCATCGGTGTTGGTTGAGACTCTGAGGGTGTTCCTGTGGACGATGGCGATGCCTCCTCCGACTCCGTTGGTGCGGTCCCTGCGGGTGATCTTGTATCCGTCCGGGATGGCAATGGCGATGTCGGGGGCTGAAGCGGGATTCAGCCAGGTCTGCGTCAGGAATGCGACGTCTGGGGAGGTTGAGTCGAGAAGGTCCCAGAGTTCGATGGTGTGTTTGCGGGCGGAGCGGGTGTTGAGGAGGATGCATCTGAGGTAGTTGGGTTCTTTCCTGGGCGGTGGTTTGGCGGGGTGGGTGCTGGCGAAGCTGCAGTTCCGGCAGGTGAAGGGCCCTTGGGTGCGCTTCGGGGTGGCCTGGTAGCAGGCGTGATCTTTTCCGGGGGTTGAGTGCGTGGAGGGTGCTGGCGTCGTATCGGCGTCTGTTGATGTGGCGGGCGCGGGGGATGCCCGGACCAGGGGGTCTGGCGCTGGGCGCGGTCACGGCGCGGACGGGCGCAGACGGGCTTGCCTTAGGCGCGCCTTTGGCGCGCCAACGGCGCGCCCGCTGCGCACGTCCGCTGCGCGGCCGCACAGCGGCCGCCATAAATGGGGAGGTGGGAGGGAGGAGCAGGGAATGGGGCAGCGAATGGGCAGTGAGGGGTCGGGGCCGCAGGGGCGCAGCGGCGGGAAACAGGCACAGAAGGGAAAACGAGCACAATCAGGGCATCAAGGGGGCACAGAAAGGGAAAAAACGAGCACAATGAGGGGCAGCAAGGGGGCACAGAAAGGAAAAACGAGCACAATCAGGGGCAGCAAGGGGGCACAGAAAGGAAAAAACGAGCACAATCAGGGGCAGCAAGGGGGCACAGAAAGGAAAAACGAGCACAATCAGGGGCAGCAAGGGGGCACAGAAAGGAAAAACGAGCACAATCAGGGGCAGCAAGGGGGGCACAGAAAGGATAAAGCGAGCACAATCAGGGGCAGCAAGGGGCCACAGAAAGGAAAAACGAGCACAATCAGGGGCAGCAAGGGGGCACAGAAAGGAAAAAACGAGCACAATCAGGGGCAGCAAGGGGGCACAGAAAGGAAAAAACGAGCACAATCAGGGGCAGCAAGGGGGCACAGAAAGGAAAAACGAGCACAATCAGGGGCAGCAGCAGGGCACACAGACGGAGCTGTGTGGTGGGGGGCGACCTACCAGTCAAGGTCAGGGGTCGCTCTCTTCACCACGCAGCGGCCGCCATAAATGGGGAGGTGGGAGGGAGGAGCAGGGAATGGGGCAGCGAATGGGCAGTGAGGGGGCGGGGCCGCAGGGCGCAGCGGCGGGAAACAGGCACAGAAGGGAAAACGAGCACAATCAGGGCATCAAGGGGGCACAGAAAGGAAAAAAACGAGCACAATGAGGGGCAGCAAGGGGGCACAGAAAGGAAAAAGCGAGCACAATCAGGGGCAGCAAGGGGGCACAGAAAGGAAAAAACGAGCACAATCAGGGGCAGCAAGGGGGCACAGAAAGGAAAAACAGAGCACAATCAGGGGCAGCAAGGGGGCACAGAAAGGAAAAAACGAGCACAATCAGGGGCAGCAAGGGGGCACAGAAAGGAAAAACGAGCACAATCAGGGGCAGCAAGGGGGGCACAGAAAGGAAAAAACGAGCACAATCAGGGGCAGCAAGGGGGGCACAGAAAGGAAAAAACGAGCACAATCAGGGGCAGCAAGGGGGCACAGAAAGGATAAAACGAGCACAATCAGGGGCAGCAAGGGGGCACAGAAAGGAAAAACGAGCACAATCAGGGGCAGCAAGGGGGGCACAGAAAGGAAAAACGAGCACAATCAGGGGCAGCAAGGGGGCACAGAAAGGAAAAAACGAGCACAATCAGGGGCAGCAAGGGGGCACAGAAAGGAAAAAACGAGCACAATCAGGGGCAGCAAGGGGGCACAGAAAGGAAAAACGAGCACAATCAGGGGCAGCAGCAGGGCACACAGACAGACCTGTGTGGTGGGGGAGCGACCTACCAGTCAAGGTCAGGGGTCACTCTCTTCACCACGCAGCGGCCGCCATAAATGGGGAGGTGGGAGGGAGGAGCAGGGAATGGGGCAGCGAATGGGCAGTGAGGGTGCGGGGCCGCAGGGGCGCAGCAGTGGGAAACAGGCACAGAAGGGAAAACGAGCACAATCAGGGCATCAAGGGGGCACAGAAAGGAAAAAAAACGAGCACAATGAGGGGCAGCAAGGGGGCACAGAAAGGAAAAAACTAGCACAATGAGGGGCAGCAAGGGGGCACAGAAAGGAAAAAACGAGCACAATCAGGGGCAGCAAGGGGGCACAGAAAGGAAAAAAAAACGAGCACAATCAGGGGCAGCAAGGGGGCACAGAAAGGAAAAACTAGCACAATGAGGGGCAGCAAGGGGGCACAGAAAGGAAAAACGAGCACAATCAGGGGCAGCAAGGGGGCACAGAAAGGAAAAACGAGCACAATCAGGGGCAGCAAGGGGGCACAGAAAGGAAAAACGAGCACAATCAGGGGCAGCAAGGGGGGCACAGAAAGGAAAAAACGAGCACAATCAGGGGCAGCAAGGGGGGCACAGAAAGGAAAAAACGAGCACAATCAGGGGCAGCAAGGGGGGCACAGAAAGGAAAAAACGAGCACAATCAAGGGCAGCAAGGGGGCACAGAAAGGAAAAACGAGCACAATCAGGGGCAGCAGCAGGGCACACAGACGGAGCTGTGTGGTGGGGGAGCGACCTACCAGTCAAGGCTGCAGACAGCCAGCTTGCATTTTGTGCTGCCAGGAATATATCTTGAAACAAGAGACTATCGGTGGGGCTGGAGAATTTTCAGAGTGGAGATGCTACCATCAATGTTACATCACTGAACTCATAGGGATTGTGAAAAATCCAAGTGTCACACAGAGAATAAGTATAGCAATGAGTCACAACAATTTAGCAGGACAGTGGTCAGGGTGTGGTATGTAGGCGATGGTACATTTTGGAGCACTCTTTTGCAAATATATATTATTAAAGCACAGTGTAGTAGTTCTCCATCATTTATAGACATCACATTTTCCATTGAAATGGCCACAAAATTCGTACTGACATGCAGTTGTACTGATAAAACTACATAGTGCACAAACAAATTGTGGAAATTGGGTTTCAGCAAGTATATACAAATTGCACATCGCCGAGTAAAGTGCCTTGACATGTTTTGATCCAGTTAAATTCTTTGTTTCCATCACACTTTAGATTTTTTTTTTTAAAGTGCTTTATTTGTACTTTCCTAACTGCTGATATATTTTAAAATATTTGTACACTTCATTTACAGGTATTTGAATGTTGTTTGTAAGAAAAAAAACCTGACCCTACAACCTTTCCCCTCCCACTCCCTGTGACCTAGCAAGATTGTAATATAGTCTCCTTTACAAAATCACCTAACTTTGCGATCAGAGAATGAAAAGTAAACACCAGTCTCCATGTTAAAAGAATAAGCAGCAGTTTGTCAGGAGACAGCCTGACATTTGACCTCCGACCACAGCAAACGTGACAAGATAAAAACAAAAAGGCATCTTTATTGCTCATTCACCGTCTGAACTCAAGCATGGTTGTTTTAGGGATGCTGCGGCACTGCACCTCTGCACACATACTTCCAGCGCCAATGGGGTGTTTGTTACGAGAAAGCAATTATATGCAGCCGCCTGTGGTGTCACTAGCTAGATGGAGCTAGAGTGTCACATTAAGCATCAATATGGTCAGGTGGCCAAGGGAGGATGGTGGCAAAAAGTCTCTTCACCTAAAGTACCAAAAAGTCAGGCACTGATGGAAAGCTTTGATTAGTAGTAGTTCACATTAGGTGTATTTATGTGTAGTATATCCCTACCTCTAGGGAGGAGAAACCTTTCTAGTCCTATGAGCATTTTAGACACAAACTGCTGAACATTGAACAGTAAGATGTCTGGGGTCAGGTTGAAATTACATTGCTGAACTCAGGATGTCCTGGGGAGGATCATTTAATCGGACATTACACTACAAGTTGATTTTTACATATATACAACGTGCATGACTACAATGTGGTGCACAGAGAGGTAAAGCAATTTGCTTAAAAAATACTTTTGCTCCAACGCCAATAAGGATACCTGGTGACTCCAAGTCACCAAGGTCGCAGTGCTCCTCTCCTGTGGTTTAGTTTTAAAATCACAGGAGAGGAGCCTGTGTATAGGTAACTTCACTTGATCCTATATTTCAAGCACACCTGAAACAAATGATATAAAAAATCCTAGCACTACAGTATTGATTCCTGAATGACATGGAGTCATCTGATAATCCTAAGGGCAGAGATTTATCTCAGGGTACCAAGGTCAGCAGTGTAACTACAATTCCTCCCTATGCTGCTCGGTGGCTCTTTATATAGCATATGTGTTACATAAAATTGAATTAATATGGATCCTTCTTAACAAGGGAACTTTAGGCTTCCATTTAGTGCCCCACTGGATTCCAGGTGTTGCATTGGTGGAACTGAACCTCACAACTGAAAACAATGATTTGCAAAAGAACTGGAAATGTGTGTCCTTATCCTCGTGACATGGAGTCTCGTGGAAAACGTAGGTAAAGTTGAAGTACGCTATCAGAGTGTGTACCTATGTGGCTGTAGTTACTGACTTACTCTCCTGGGTGATGGGCGAAATGCTTGCATTATTCTCTGCCACTGGTCACAACTGCAGTCACATTTCCTTCCATGTTTTTTTTGCTCACTGTGCCATTACGGAAGAGGACCAACCTTCTACAAATCATCCATATTCTTACTCATTTAGGGACAGTCCACCCCCACACTGCCAGGCCATGTTTCCTCTGAACGGAAACAAAAACAACACCAGCCCTGTTGTGTCCTCACTCTTGAGATGCAGCTTGAGTGCTACGGGACACTAAGCACAGGACCCACTGCTGGCATCACCGTCTCACTGAGGAAAAGAAAAAGCGATGGGTGGCTTGTATGTATGTATATGGTATTTCTATAGCACAAACCTAGCCATGGTTCATGGTCAAGGGCAAGCATAAAGTCAGGGGACTAATGGGAGATGAAGCTGGGTTGTGGAAGGTCAGTGCATTGTGATGCAGTGTTCTTTAAAGAGGTGTGTCTTAAACTCTTTCCTAAATTTGAGCATCGTTGAGGCGTTCCTGATGGATATGGGGATGTTGTTCCAGATCCTGGGTGCATAGATAGAAAAGACTTGTTATGTTGTTTTGTTCTTTTTTTTTAATTTTACACATTTTAGTCTGCTGCCTGGTGATGTCCTGGTTGCGGGTGTGCTGAGAGCCACCAGAGATGGTGAGCGTGTCTGCAAGATAAGCAGGGGAGCTGGTTGTGATTTCTTTGTAAAAGATGCAGCTGGTTCTGAAGATGGTGCGGGCCGGCAAGGGGAACCAATGGAGTTCCATCAAGATGAGGGTGATGTGATGATCATATTTCTTCAAGCCCTGGATGTGATGTGCTGAGGCATGTAGGGTGCTTCTAAGGGGTACCATTGCGGAGTATGGGAGGCTATGAGTGGGGCCATCCAGATGCGATAGTACAAGGGCTGCAGCAGCAGCTCTGAAGTCATTTTATAGAAGAAACGGTCTGACTTTCTTTAGAAGAGAAAGCTGGTACCTGGAATGCTTAAATTAATCACAATCACTAATAATTACTCCGAGACACATTCCGTTGAATCTTTTTTTGCTCACTGTGCTGAACCAGAGAGAGGCTAATCTTACGGAAATGATTAATAGTCCAGCTCCAGTAGGGGCAGTCTAACTAGAACTGTCAGGCCACATAACTTCTGAAAAGGAAGAAAAGCTATCTTGCATATCCATGCCAGTGGGATGGCTGTTAACTGATCTCCTTTGAAATATGCAGCAATTTGAAATTCATGAGTTGGGCGCCGCCCCGCCCACCTCAGCTTTCTGAAGTTAATAAAGTGAGTATTTTTTAATTGGGTAATTTTAATACCTGCCATGTACAGCGTTTAGAAGCCATAAACGTGTGATGTACAGTGCTTTTAAAAAGGACATTTTGTTATAATTGTCCTGCTCATCTAAGATTTGTTTGACTGGGAAATTCTTGGGGTTCACGTTGCTAAAGGCCAGTCTGGCTCCGAGCAGTAATCGCATCTGGGTCTGGCCTCGCTTGCTGGGAATCATGATTCATGACCTCATGATAATCGTCGCTCCGCTTCTAAGCCTGATATATCTTTTAGAAAACAAGGCAAAAGGGTTTCACCTCGCTGAGTGAATGCTATATGTAAATATTGCCTCCAATCAAGTTCTTTTTTTTTTTTTTCAAATTTCTTGGCATGCCTCGGCTGGGAATATTTTGTGCATTGCGTAAGGTGCTCCCCACTCCTGCTTCGCCCTTCCCTAGTCACTCGTGAGCGAGCCCGCTCCGCTGAGGTTTGTGCAAAAGCATGTTTTGGAAACCTGCGGCACTTCCCCTTCGGAGAATGGACCCATTGTATTCAGCCGGAAGAAACGCAGATTGGAAAACGATTCGGGGGTATTTTAGGAACAAGTTGCATAGACCCCATCACAAGGGCTCGTCAAACAAAAGCGGCCCTGTGGGCCCGGTGGCGGTGGCACGCGCTGCCTGTTGGTGTCGTGTTCTCTGGCGCGAGCCAGACTGAAAGGGAGTATACTCGTTGTGTGTTCGTGGGTCGAATCTCCTCACGCGCCAACTGTCTGTTCTCGTGTCGATTTAGGGAAATGCTGACGCTAGTTATAGAATGAGGCATTTGGTGGACATTTTGGGGCATCTGGATCCGACAGACTTGTTTTGGAGTTTGTGCAGTGGAGTTACCATGCTTGATGTAGGTGGATTGCCCTCCTCAGTGGCGTAACGAAACTTGAGAGGGCCCCCTGCAGGGTACGTGGAAGGGCCCCCTCCGGACTCAATCTGGAGCTCTCCAGCCGAAGTGCGGTGCTGAGGGGGTCCCCTGGACGTTGGGGGCCCCCCCGCACCGTGGGGCATACATGCCAACATTTTAGAAGAGCAAAGTGGGAGATTAAAGAAAGAAAATCGGGCGAATGGGGCCTTGAATCGGGTTATTACTGTCATGTGTGGGCTTAGCAAGTGTGCTGCTGCAGGATCGGACATTTGAAACGCAAATGCACGTTTTTTTCTTCCCTTTCAGAAGCATGGAGTGCAATGGCAGGCAGAAAGAGGGTGATGCAAGTGTTGTGCACTGGCCTGCAGGAGCAGGATGCTGGCAGTGCATACACAACGTTACACAATACCAAGCCTGTCAGCTGAAACCCCCGAGTAATCGGGTTTTTGCTTGAAGTAATCGGGAGACTAGCCTTGAAATCGGTAGTCTCCCGCTTGAATCGGGAGGGTTGGCATGTCTGCCGTGGGGGCTGCGGGGGCATGTGTTACGCCCAGGGCACAAGTCGTAAAAAAAGAAGTGGGGGGACGCTCCAAGTTAGGTGGTGTCACCGGAAGTGACGTCACGACAGGAAGTGATGTCACGAAATTTGCCGGTCTCCGTCTGAAATGCGTGAATACATACAAGATACAAGTAGAGGTATAATACTGCAATAAGTGGCAGTCACTCAAAACACAAGAACACACTATACACAGGACCCATTCCTCGGATTACAGGGTTATTACAGACTCGGGCCGTAGGCACTACCGGCATCTGTCGGGGTCCCTGGAAGTGACATGCTCGGCGTGTTGACAGCGCAGCTCCTTGAAGCCTTGGCGCCTCGGCTGTGCTCTGAGAAAGGCTGGCAAGGGGAGGGCGCGAGGTGGAAGGGGAGATTAGTCTGAGCCTCGGGTGCATTTGAAAGGCTATCATTCGCGCGCAGGTGCAGACTCGGGTACCAGCTCCATCTTTTGGGCAGGGGGGACGGCGTCCACCCGGTAAAAATGCGGTAAAATAAGTGGGGGGACGCCGTCCACCCGTGTGGTACCCCGACTCGAGCCCTGGTTACGCCCCTCGCCCTCCTCCGCCAAAGGTGAGGGAAATCTGTCACTAGGGTTATACTGCCAAGATGGCGGCTGGTTCTCCATCCAAGTGGCTGTAGGTAATGCAAGGAGCCATATTGGTGCAGGGGCGCTCTGGTGGAAAATGCACCACTGTCCTCAAACTGCAGCTAATTCTGCCAACAAATCTGCCTCTAATTCTTCAGGACACATAGAAAGAGGAAAACGCCTCTCGGGATTGTTTTTGTGCAGGAAGGTGCCCCTTGCTGCACAAAAGCAATCCTCCCTGAAACGGAGGCATCCTTGCACCATGGTGCAAGGTGCCTACTTTGGTGCTAGGCAGCAAATTGTGCGCCAGCACAGGGAGAAAGGACAGGAATGTACTGTATTTCATAAATACGGTGCATTTCTGCCCTTTCACATTAGTGTAGGGCAGGGCAGCAAGAAGACTGGCGGTGCTGCCCTACGCCACTTCCTCATAAATGAGGCCCTTAGTGTCCATAATATATTAAAGGTGTTTACCAGAATGTCAAGAATGCTATACTTACCGTTGCATTAAAGTCTGCCATGGCGAACTTTATCCTGGAGGCATAATGGCGGATCAACCACTCTAGCTGAGGCGGTGATCCGCCATCATTTCCGGCTGAGTTCAAAACTTGGCATACCTAATGGTGGGACAAGCTGGGTTTCTGCAATATATGGTAGCTGTAGTTCCAGAGGTGTTGACAATAAATCCAACATCTGTGGCCATTGCACCATTCCTGTAAATCAACCCTGGGCCTCTTGCAGACACCAAAAATCCTACATGGTGCTATGAGTTGATTCAATTTTCACAGGCGACCTCTAGAAATTTGGTCAACCATTCACCTGCCCAGCACTTGCAGCTTCACTGCACCATCTGACTAGGCTAAGGACCACCGCTCCTCAAAGATCCTGCTGGTATGTGCTCAGTTTGTTATTTATTTCTTAAAGTAGGACATTGTGTATAACACTTGCTACTCTAAAACCGAACAGAAATATCATCCAATTGTAGTTAATAATAGAAAATCTACTCGTAAATGGGGCAATACTTTTGTAAAACTATATTGAGGACAAAATATTTATGTCAGACGATACTTCTGCATGTGATCTTCAGACATATAACCTGGTGGAAGGGTTGGGGTTCAGAAAGTCGATAGTTCAATATCCTTTCTTCTAAGGGCTATTGAACTATCGACTTCCTGACTATCTGCCCTTTGCAGATACTCTCTAAGGAGGTGTGCCCACAGGCATAATGGTAACAGTGAGATTTCGGAACCAGATGGAAGTGTAGGAAGTCGTATTCAAGTCAGGGCAGTAAGGGAAGGTGATACTGCAGCAAAGACCATGGGGCGACCTGTCCACAAACCATTTGTATGTCGCTGGACAAATGGAGGAGGTGTTGCAGGTCACCAACAATCTGTTGCTTACTGCAGATTTAATTTAATGTAATTTTTTTTATTAAAGAGTCTTATATAGCGCTGGCCAAACCCAAAGGTATCAGAGTGCTTTACAACATCTATCATGATACTAATGGACACACATTATGTGGTTGTATTTCTTAACTCCGGTGACCATCCTAGCAGCTGCATTTAGAGTCGTTCGGAAGGGGCTAAATGAGATTTTGCCGTGCCTGTGAGGTTGCATTCCCGTAGTCCAATCTGGACAGAACCAGAGATTGCGTGGCCTGTTTAAGGTCATTGGGAGGGATGAAGGGTTTGATTTTGTTGAGGAGTTTTCGGTTGTAGAAGGCGCTCTTCGCAGTGCTTTTTATATGTTTGCTCATGTTTAAACGTGGTCCAGAGTGATTCCCAGGGATTATGCGGAGTCAGCCAGGATAAGATTGCAGTTAAGAGCATCGATGGACTTTAGAACTTCTTTAATTTGGGCAGTCTGTTCATTATTGGATATGAGGAGGATTTCCGTCTTATCTTGATTGAGTTTTAGGTGGTTGTGTGATAGCCAGTGCTGGACTTCTCTTAGAGTGTCGTTTAGTCTATGTATGTCACCTACTGAGGATGTTTCCAGGTACAGCTGGGTATCGTCCGCATAGAGGTGGAAAGGGATGTTGGCTTTTTTGAGTATGACGCTGAGGGGCTCCATGTAGATGTTGAACAGTGAGGGGAAGAGAACTGACCCTTGTGGGACACCCCGGGTTATAGGAAATATGTCAGAAGTAGAATTGTTTATTTTTATTTGTTGAGAGCTGTTTTGTAGGAAGGATGTGAACCATTGTAGGACCACCCTGTTCGCTCTGATTCTTTCTCGGAGGGAGTTTATGAGAAGTTTGTGGTCGACCGTGTCAAAGGCTGCCGATAGGTCAAGGAGTATGAGTAGGCAGCATCGGTCTACATCAATTGATTTGTATACATCATCTTTAACATTCAGGATCACTGTCTCAGTGCTGCACCCTTTTCTGAAGCCCGATTGGTGAGTGTCCAGTAGGTTGTTGCTGTCAATGTGTTGGTTGAGTTGGAGGAGAGCACATCTTTCAAGTATTTTGGCTAAGAAGGGGAGGTTGGAAACAGGCCTGTAGTTATTGAGGTTATTCGGGTCTATGCCCCTTTATTTTAGTAATGGCGTGACTTAGCCGATTTTAAGACAGTCTGGCATAACTCCGCTTCTCAAGGAGCTATTAATAATCTTGGTCCAAAGAGGGGATAGGGCGTGGTTCAGCTTTTTTGCCAGGTGAGCAGGAATAGGGTCAGCTATGTGGGAGGAGGGCTTGGACAACTTAATCATTTCAGCGATATCTGCTTCTGAGAGGGGGTTGAACTCTTCCAGCTGCTGGGCAACATGGGGGGCTCTTGGAGTTGGTTGCCTTTAGTTATGTCAAGTAAAGAGACCGATGTTTGTGAGTCCAGGTGGGCGAACCATGCTTGGGAGTCCAGGGGGTGTGTGGGGGAGTTGTTTCCTTCATTACTGGAGGGCGGGCTTTCGTTGGATGGCAGGATATGGTCATCAAGGGAGCGCTCAATCTTGATGATTTTATCATTAAAGAAATTGGCAAAATTGTCACAGAGTTCTTTAGAGGCCTGCGCATTTTTTGTGGGTGGCTTGGAGGTTTGTTGTTTAATGATATTGAAGAGTTCTTTGGGACGTTTCTTTGCATTGTCTAATGCGCTGCGGATGAAGGCAGTGTTTTCATTCCTGATGTGGTTTTTATATTTCCTGCGTTCTGTTTTGAGCTGGTCAAGGTGGGTTACGGAAGGGTTAGTCCACCAAAGTCTTTCAGCAGCTCTGAGTTGTCTTCTTTCAGAGTTTTGGTCTATATTGAACCAGGATCTCGATGGGGTGTTTCTGACTCTTTTTTGTTTCAGAGGGGCTACTTGGTCTAGGATGGCTCTCATCGTTGCGTTGTAGTGTGTTGTAAATTCGGTTGTAGAGAGGTTGTCTGCAGTGGGGGGAAGTAGTGTCATCACTCTTTCTTCCAGGTCAGCTAGGAGAATCTGTCTTATGCTTCTCGCCCAATTAAGGGATTTCTGTGTACGGGGTAAGTGAGGAATTGTTTGGTTATTGTGAAATGGAATGATGTGGTGGTCTGACCAGTCGACAGGAAGGTTGTGGTCAATAGTAACTGTATCTTCATGAGCTATAATGACGTCAAGGATTGAGCCTCTGTTGTGAGTTTGTTCTTTGCAGTGCTGGATAAGATTATTATTGAGTAAAAGCTTGTTTAAGGATTGGATTAGAGTATTATTCTCGTCGTTCCAATGAAGGTTGACGTCACCTAAGATTATGTTATTGGAGTCTAAGAGTGAGCAGTGTGTTATCAGGTCAGATAGGTGTTCTCCGAAGGTGGGTGTGTTGCCTGGAGGGTGGTAGAGGAGGTGACAGTACAACGTTTTGTTGTCCTTCATCGTTAAGGTGGAGGTTAGATATTCAAATGTGTTGTAGGTGAAGGTGTCAGTTTCAGTAATGGTAATACTGTTCTTGTGGATGATTGCAATGCCACCACCACAATGGTTTTTTCTGTCTTTCTTGATGATTGAAAACCCGGGGGGCACTAGCATGTCAATGATTGGGTAGGAGGATTCATTCAATCAAGTTTCTGTGATGAACGTGATATTAATGTCATGGTTCAGGGTGGTTTCTGCCAATTCTGTTGGGTGTTTGGTTGCAGATCTGCAGTTTATAAGCATGCAGTTGGTCATTCCCTTGTTGAGCTTCTTAGAGGGAGATGCCATGGGTATATTGGTGTGGTAAGCTGGTGGCCTCATTGTTCTTGGTGGGATGTGGTAATTTCCAAATCCAGTGATAACCTGGATCTTGGAACTGGGGTTGCCTCTGGTTGATGATGAGCCATAAGAATTGGCAAGTTCTATCGCCTCCCTCAGAGACATTTTGGCACTTGTTCTTTTCGGTCTCTGAGACTGGTTCTTAAAAGGCGTTGAGTTCCAGCTGTGCGGCTGTGTCTTGGGAAGACTTGGGTGTTGATTGTTGGTGCCGGTGGGTAGTAGGTATAAGCGTTGGGCAGGCTCCGGAGGTGTGTTTAGGTTCATTAAGATTTTGTTTTTACCCTGAATTTCTATCTCTAATTGTCTTTCCATCAGAGAAAGTCTTTGATTAATATTCAGTGAGGAGGGGGTAAGGGTGTTTAATTTCAAGCTGTCTGGTGTGAGGTAGTCCAGAGATGGAGAGTGTCTGTCAGTAAGAGTGTGACTCACGGTGTCATTGGTTACTATATTGTTCATGATGGGTATAGTGGACAAGTGGTGTGAGCACTCTTGTCTTGTTTCAGACATCAGATTGGTGAGTGCTGATGTTAGGTTATGAGAGTCTGGTGCATTTGTTAGTAGGTCACCCTCACAAACTGCCTGTGGGAAAGAGGATCACGGGATAGGAAGGGTGGAGGGAGGGTCAACGGGGTGTTGGGGAGTCGAATTTGTGACGTTCCTCAGAATTGATTTGGTTAACATGTCTTTAGTGTGCCAGTGAGGGGTAGTAGTATGGTACAGTAGGTACGAGGTATAGTGGCCACTTAGGGGTGAGGAGGAGGCAGAGAGAGTGGTGGAGGAGGGGGTAAAGTTAAAGTTGTTGGTGTGAGTCGTGAGATTCTTTTCTGCTGTCACTAGTAGGAAAGATTGGTTAGGGGAGGGTGAGTTGTGCGGGTGAGTTGTGCGAGTGAGTAAAATGCGAATGAGTAATGACGTTCCGTAGCATAGGGAATTGGGATTCAAATGAATCTAGGATGGCGTTGTTGGCTTGAATCAAGACTATTCTGTTTCTGTAGATGGTAGCAGAGGTGTTGCCTTTGAAAGTAGGAGAGTTAGAGATTGTCAGTTTGCAGCTGTGTGGGGTGCTGGTTGTTTTGGATATATGAAGGTAGCTCCTTAGTATAGTGTTCCATTTCGCAGGTCATTGGGTGTGGAAAATGAGATCCGTTTTCTGTTGGCCTTTGGAGGTAATATATATCAGTGAAGAGAGTGTCAGGGTGTTGTTTAATCAGCCTATCTTTGAAGTTTTTTGTCGACTTAACTAAGAGTTTTGGGGGGATGGTGATGGAGAAAGATTTTGGACCATGAAGTTTCATGCACTTGGGCATTGAAGGGCGGAGAGATGTTGATGGGGCAGGCAACATCATACCCTAAGTGAGCGCCCTAATGATGTTTAAGAGTAGAACCAGATGGACTCCAACCGGGGGGGTATACCCTAGATATTGGTATAGGAGGGACAGAACAAGGCAGTACTTGAGGTGAACTGGAATCAGCCCAATCCCGAATGGCCGAGAGTTTGGGAGCTTAACCAGTATTTATTATTTATTTATTTATTTTTATATAACTTCATTTTGAATCAGCTTACATAGCTGGAGAGAAGCTGGTTCTGTTGTGATATCAGTGAATAGGCAGTGCGGTTGGAAAATTGGTTTCCTTTGTCCCTTTCTGTGCTGCGAGGGTGATATTAGTCCTTTGTCAGTTTTTTTCTATTTGTGCGAGTCCTCTTTCAGTTTCTCATAGTAGATCGTGCAAGGGGTTTTCTTCCCCCTCGTTCCCTTCAATATGGCGCTGGTCGGGGCGAATTGATTAAGATGGAGGCGACTATGGTCCATGGAGTGTTCCAGGTTGCCGTGACATGCGTGCTGCTGGGGTGAGAGTCAGCAGTGCCTCTGTGGCATCTGAAGGGTGACTGGAGAGAGAGGCCGAAGTCACCGCAAACCCTGGCGGTGCAGCAGACCTGTTCTCGCAGCACAGCAGGGCTGGGGCGGCGCAGAGGGCCAGCCACCCCTGTCTGAAAACATACAGGTCAGCTTCCTGCAAGCGGGGTCAGCGAAGGACGTGACCGGTGTGAGCACTTGAGAGAAGCTCTGCACCGATCGCAATCCCCCCCCTTTTTTTTGAGCCTCTGCAAGGACGCTCACGGCTGCTAGCTAGCAGGCTCACCTGTGTCGTGGGGTGGGGCGGCGACGCTCATGGCTTCCTCCGCTCTCCCAATGAGCCGCCTGCATGCACAGTATCCGATCGGGCTTGAGGGTCGGCACGGCCTCCAGAGCCGGCTCCCAGCAGTGAACACTCGATGGGATTGGTCCCGACTTCAGACTAGCCCACCTATCTTCAGTGGCGTCTGAGTTCGGCGATGTCCACGTTCGGCAGATGGGGCAGCAGGTCAGTGGAGTAACTTTCCGGTGCTACATCTACGGTAGGTCCCAAGAGCTTGGCCGGAGCTGGGGGTGGGCCAACAGGGATTTCCAACAAAAAGTGATCCCAAAGCCCGGGAGCTCCTTCCTAGAGCTCCTTCCCGGTGGCCATTTAACTGTTTTCTTATAGTAGCAGATAGTTACACGCTATTTAAAATGCTTCAAAGTATTGACCAACCTTGAGTAAGTGCAGATTGTAATAACTCAAGGATCACTGCAGAGAGCCTAGTCCTGTCCACAAACCATTTGTATGCAGCTGGACAAATGGAGGAGGTGTTGCGGGTCGCCAACAATCTGCTGATAACTGCAGATAGTCACACACAATTTAAAATACTTCAAAATATAGGTCAGCCTTGATATAATGAAAATTGTGACAACTCAAGGGTCATTGCAACAGAGTTCTAGAGGTATCCCATAACTCAGCAACGGAGTATTATCAGTGATGGTGTAATCCTCAATGCACTTATGTCATTGATATCATTCTATATATGTCGCCTTGATTATTGTAAAGCGCTCTGATACCCGCAAGGGTCATGTTCGCGCTATATAAAACTTTTTAAGTAAATAAAAATAAATAAAATTGATGCTCTCAATGTCCAGGTGGTTCACTGTTAAGATTTGTTGGTACATAATAATCCATTATTAATTCTGGTGCGCTCTATCCTGGACCTGCTCCATCTTCGGTGGTTTGCTCCTATCCTACGTTGCTGTTGTTCATTCTCATTCTGCTCTCTGGCCTACAGAACCATTATTGCTATTTGGCAAAGCCCTGGACACAAGTGGGGATAAAAATCCTTGCATTGGTAGAAAAGCTGTACCGTGCTGTCTCTGTTGTTTTTCTGGCCTGTTGAGAATTGTATTTTTTTCCTCTTTTTTGATGTTTCATTGGAAATTTACATGAATCGTTCAATAGCTTCCTTTCTATAGACTGTCTCTCTACATCCAGGTTTATCCCCAGATCGCAATCTTGAGTTGTGTCTTGAAAGAATTGTATCACATAGTTCTTAAAATCAGAATTCATTTGAAGATCCTCAGCAACTCTTATAATTCTGATGTTATTTCTCCTGGAGAAATGCTCTGATCTTCCTATGCTAAACTTCAGTAGGTTGCTTTACTTTTGTAACATTTGAAGTTCTGAACTATGGGATTGTGACACGGTTTGCATGTTGTTCACCTACATTGTGATTTGTTCCAAAAGATTTTAATTTCTGCTAAGAAGGTGGTATTAGTTTTACAATAGCTCATAAAAAGTACCACTAACCTTTAATAAAGTGTGAATTTAAAAGGCAGTGACAGGAAATAATATTTTGCCGTTACCGAAGTATTCAAGTATATGGAGACCATGAATATCCTGTACTTCAGATATTATCAGTAGATGATGGTTTTGACACTATTTATGATCAACACAGAGTTGACACGTACCTCTATTTTTAGACAGCTTTAGTTTCATTAGTGGGTGGAGCCAACGGTAATCCAGTGGGAATCCAGGAATATTTTTCTAGTGCAGTGGCAGTAGCCCAAAAGACTTGTTCTTACTAGCAAGTGGTAATCTTTCCTATCCAAAATGAGCCACATGCTTCTGTCGGCGGTGTATTCCCATTCACCCAAACAAAACAAGCATTGGCATAGCCAATAGGTCTCGCCTTTGGGACCTTGTAAGTGTTTAGCCGGAGTTATTGGCTTTGCCAATGTCTTTAAGCCTTGTTGCAGTGCAGCGTGGCTGCAGTGCAGCATGTTGATAAGTTCTAATAAAAAAGTGTTATAAGCATTTTTGTTACCTTATATATAACCAAAGACATTATGTACAACTGAACGACCCTATTAAAAAACAGAATTATCATAAAAAATGCCTTCTAGTTTTTTCTTATTGGAATGCTGGCAAATTCTTCCTGACTATTTTTCAATGTTTGTTTGTTAAAGGTTTTTTGTTATGGGGGGCATAAACAGCGCTGGTAGTGGGGTAGTGCTGCACTGGAGCAGAGCTGATGTGGAGATGGTGCTGTGCTTGTGCTGAGGTGGTGCTGCACTGGGGCTGAGTGATGCCGAAGTGGTGCTGTGCTGGTGCTGAGGTGGTGTTTTGGTGGTGCTCAGGTGCTGCTGAGTGATGCTGCTGAGTGATGCTGCTGAGTGATGCAGAAGTGGTGCTGAGTGATGCTGAAGTGACGCTGCGCTGATGCTGAGGTGGTGTTAAACTGATGCAATGGACCTATAAGCTTTAAAATTCTTTTACTACTGCATATGTTTGCCATTATTTAGCTCCATTATCCTAACCAAGCAGTGTATACAAACGGTTGAGATCTGCGAATGTGGGCCACTTTTCCTTTGGCTGCCCGGGCCGAATTGTGTCACTCATCGGCATCTTGTTTAATCTGCCACTGTGACAGAGGGTCACTAAATAGGAATTCATTTTCAGAATCATTGTCAGGAATCGATTTCCTATTTTTTAGACTGAACCAACATTGACAAACCCTGTCCCCTAGAGCATTATGCCAGAAAAAGACAGATTTGTAAACTTTTGCGGCCGAAGCTTTTGCAGCTGTCGGAATTACTTGTGTGAACTGCAATTGACTGCTTCAAATAGAAAGAATGTATAAGAAGGTGGGAGGAACCGATTTTAGGGAGCAGGAATGAATCGCTCTTAAAAGGAAAACAAACAAATGAAAAAGGTGAGGAAAAAAGGCGAGTGGAACTGAAAAAAGTACAAAAAGATGCAGCAAGAAAGGTGAAAAAGAAAAGGAATGGCGGAGCAGGAAAAACAGACTGAAACAAAGACTTAAATGACAACAAGGCAATAATGGGGAATGGTTAAATACAATAACGAAAAACTGTAAGCGAAGAAAAGAAAAATGGAAAAAATGATGGAGACGGTTATTGAAAAATAGTAGAGGAAAAAGGTGACTGGAAATGGGAACACACAATGAAACAGAGTTGCTGGACGCAGGCAAGAAGAGTGAGAGGAAGATCAAAAAAGTGGCAGGAGGGACAAGGGACAGAAAACTTGAGAGAGAAGATTGAAGCACGCCCAGGCAAGAAGAAGGGCGGCCAAATGAATGAGGGAGCCTTTACAGAAGAATTGAAAAGCGGATGAGCTGCACTGTCACCAACTTGACCTGGCAGCTCCTTGTGCTTCTAATCACTCTGCAACTCCAGGAACAACCAGGGAACCCCAAGATGACCCTGGGACTGAGTTCATCATTCCCTTCGGACTGTGACACCTTGGCCTTTGGGCTCATTCCTCTATATGGTCACGGATCGCCTTGCTTGTTGACTTACAATACCCCTGTAATGTACTGCAGGGGGTATTTTATCCTGCATATTACCAGACCCCTTCTGGTTTTAGTGGCCTTTTCTCATCCAGACCCAAGCACAGTACTGGACTGCCCCAGCTGTAAGCTCCAACTGTTCTAGAGCTAAGGCACATTGATGCCTGTTCTCCTGACTAGTCTGTGTCTCTGGCTACGGGTTGCTTTGTCGCACCTCTGGTGTTTTTCTGGTTTATAATGTTTTTTTTAACTGGGGATCTTTCCATTGATTCAGGATAGCTCAGGAGGTGTTTTAACCTCCTGAGCTGTCCTCTAGTGTACCTGGTGCAGAGGTCTCAGTCTAAATCCTAGCACGGCCCTCTTGGCCTTTCATCCTTCAGAGGTCGGTAAAATGAGATGTCTAACAGCTTCTGTTTGTGATGTAAGCTTCAAGAAGCCGTTCAGCTGCTGACGTGCTACATGCGATGGGATGTGAGAGTGACAGTTGAAGAGGGGTAATTGCTTTGCTGTTATTGCTGGCCTTTTTCTTTCTCTGTTTTTTTCCTTTTAGCCTACGAAATGTCTTAAAATACTTCAAATGTACAGTAATAAAAACTACATTTCACGGCCGCATTTAGAGTTAGAAGGCTATATTGCACCTCCCACTTTGAGCTGTATAAGGAGAAGTGACAGAAACATACCTTTAAAATCCTTAGGTTTTCAGACCTTGACAGTTCAAGGGGATTTAAATGGCTTGTCACCTTCCGGCCACTCACAGCGAGGTCAAAGGCCGCCTTCAGATCGAGGCCCTTAGCACTTGTCCACAGAGGTGCCCTGTCTCCAGCTGAGGGGGGTTAAATGCTACTTTTGCCAGATGTTAAAGCAGACGCGCGGTAACAAATATCCTAGTTTCATATTAAACGCTACTAATTTCTGTTCACTCTTCATTAGCAGACCAAAATTGTGCTTCAGGGGCCCTGGGCCAGCGTTCTAGAAATCCTCACTTTTCCCACTGCCAGAATAAATTAGAAAAATTAAAAGAAAATGGAAAATGACGGAGACAGAGAGTGGTAAATTTAGGTTCTCGGTTTTCTTAAAAAAAATGCTTAGTTTTTTTCCAGCCACTGGGATTAAATAATATGCCCGATATCCAGTAATATGTTTCTGTTTCTTGCGCCTAAATAAAAAAATTAAAAGGCCTTTCCTTGTGTGATGGACTGCTGACGTGGTAGTGTTGCAGATTCCCGAACTGTGCCAGGAACGGCGTAGTGTTATATCTATGTAGAAAGGGGAAGAGGGCGGGTTTAGGCATCATATACTTCCGGCATACCACTGTAGTTTCGCACTCAGTGGTCGCAGGCTAGGTTCGAGTGAACTCAACAACCCCGAATGCACACTCAGTGCACACTTTCCCATATGCGTTTGTTGTTTCCATTTCAATGCATGGTACCCGATTAAAGAGCTTCAACGTCTTGTCGGGGTAGTAAGCGCATTTTAATTTGCAGTGTAAACACACAAGCATTCCAAAGGCCAATCCTTCACAAGCTCGGCTCCTCCCAACCCAACACGAGCCGAGCAGAGAGGAAAAACAGAAATAGTGCGCCACAACCTGCATTGAGCGGTAGGAAAGAAAGAGTACATGTAAGACGGCCAGTCGCCATGGGTGGGAACCAAGCACACAAAGGAGGGACAAACTCTACCAATGCACCAATGAAAAGACAACATTTTACAACGTCACACAAAATAACGAATGGAAAGCAGGGGCGTGCCAAAAAGTCCAGAGAGGGATTACACCATGCCTCGCAGAGCAGCGCATGCGTGCTGCCTCTAGGCTCGACCTAAAAATGACTACAGTTTCCGTAATTTAGCTCTTGTCCCTGTTTCATGTTGCAAAAGCTTCAGAAACAATTGGTAAGGTAAGTTTGTAGTTCTTTTTGAATATCTTCTTTAGTTGGTTTAACGTTTTTCATCACCTGAACAATGTATTGGGATATAGCTAATTTATTTTAAATAGATGGACGTGGGTGTAATGCACAGAATGCATCTTATATATCATAATTGCATTTATACAGGGCTTCATATCCCTTGATGGGGTTACCAAGGTGTTCTGGTGGCCAGGTAGCATGCTACACTGTGGGGGAGTGCTGAGTTGGAAGAGTATTGAATTGCAGTGTGGCCTATTTGGGGTTGTGCATAATTGACCAGAAAGGTGCTTTTATACTCACGGAGGTCGCAGCACAGAAGAGTCTAATAAACAGTGAAGTGATATTGTTTTACCCACTCCTTGTTGTGCCTCTCTGGCGCCCCTGCTGGTGACCACTGCCTAAACTTGGCTTTTCTTTTAGAGCTTGCCCAGACTATGACACTGAAAACCACCTTAACCTGTAAGGCAAAGTGAGTGCTGAGGCCAGGTGACAGAGTCCCTGCTGAAAAGCAACAGGTCATCCCCACCTGGCACGGTCTTGGAGCTCGAGCGGTGGGCGTTGGGTGCTGATGCCCCTTGCAGGGCTAGTGGCAGAGAGCCAAGGCAACAGCTGACATTCGGGTACTGTGGCTGCAGCAAAGGCTCTCGGCATATGCGGCCTTTGGAAGGAATCTGCATTCCAGGAGGCTTGGACTGCAGTACCGTGGTGGGGGCGTGTGTGGGTGGCGTGGGAGGAATAGAACCAGTGGGGTCGGTGAGAGCCACAAGAGATTATGTCTGTGCTGATCACTTTTCCATTTGTGCCGTGCCAACTTTCAAGAGCCACTCCATTCAACTTTTATATATGCAGGAATGCAACAGCCTCCCCTTGCAGTTCTCAATTCTTTTCAGATTCTTACCCACAAATATAGTTTCTTTACCTCTCTGTCTTTATTTTTTAATGGAAAAAGTGTCATTGAGTGATTCTTTTGATTGATTTTAAATGTGTTACATCAATGGCTTTGCAGACTAATACCATATAGATGTAAACAAGTCTTGGTAAAGTCAATAGGTCTGGGTTTAATGTGCTAACATATGCAGCATAAGCACGCCAAAGCCAACAGGAGTGTATAGAGAGGGCTGCAGTTTCTATAGCTCATGCAGTTTAATCCAAGCACTGGGGAGAATGCTGAAGGATACACCCAGAGAGTTAATAACATTACATAAAACACAAAGTCTCCTCTGAGCTCAGACAAGAAGTGATTACCAAAGTCTCAAGCCAGTGGCTGAAAGAGGCTGGTCGTAGAAAGCCAATGGTCGAAAGGGGCGGACCCAAAGTTCACTCTATACATATCGTAAGCACTAGGAGGTGTGTTTAATAGCTGCTCTGCCAACACCTAAAAAGGGATGATATTTCCCAATGACCTTTAAATAGCTTCAGAAGTGTGCATGTACTCGCTTTACGATGCGAACATTTTCTTATGAGTCAATTGTTGCACCGTTTAAGGCTGCTTATGACATTATATTCAGGGAGGTGCCTGCAGGAAAAAAACACACACAGTACACACCAGATTGACATCTTCCATAAAGTAATCTGGGCCTCTCACGAATTCCAAGAGCCAAACTTCATCAACTGCGAGGCTGCAGATTTTCTATAACAGGGCCAAGCTCTTGGAACTCTGAGCATCCAGAAATTAGAGATATAAATTGTTAGCTGACTTTCAGAACGACTTTAAACTTTTTTTCTATTCATTAGATAATTATGGTTTGTGACAGTAGAGGATGAAAAACTCTTCCCTTTTCCTGTTTTGGCAGTGTGTTTTGTTCAGATCCTAAGAGATTTTGTTAGTGTTTTACAAATCAAGTCACCCAGCAATTTAGTTTGTGTTGTGCCCAATACAAAAGGAAAAAAGAAAGAAAGAAACTTTATATTCTGATACACCTGGGGCTTCATTTGTAATTGTGGAGAAAACAAACTACTGGTAGCAGAAGGAAATGAAAGACAAAAATAACACCACTGTGACTGGATGGGTTCTTCATGCATGGCATGAGAAAAAGTGAGGCAATAGGATAATGTCATAGGAAAATGTAATGCACATCACAGACCATTTAACAAAAAGGCTTGGATGCAGTTGGAAATTGCTCTTGATCTCCGTTTGCTTGAACGGTGGCTGTTGCAATGGAAAAGTCCTCGGCATGGTAAAAGATGTGTACCCCTGCCCAGAGTGCCCAACTGTACTGATGTCTGGATCCCGGAGCACCAGCGCCTGCCTGCCTGCTTGCCAAGACCAGTATGCCCTGTGAGGAAGAGGAAAGCGTTGGAGGGAGCAAGGTCCAGTGGGGAGCCCTATTGAGAGGGCTCCCGGTGCAAGGTGTGAGGAGACGGCTGCTGCACTGAACGGGTTATTGCCGGTGTGCAGGAACAGGTTTGCAACCTTATTATGTAAGGAGAGGACCGCCGTAAAGACAGCCATGAGCGAAGTGCTTTGAGAGGAGCGTTAAGCCCGTATACACTGTTGGGGTGAGCCTCTATGCCAAGAGGTGCCGCCGTGGAAGTGAACACTGTCAGCAAGTGCCAAGACCATTGCCGGGCCTAGGGATGACCCTATAAGCCAGGAGGGGCCACTGTGGTGTAGACTGCTATGCAGAAATGGCCGATGCCTTGTGTGAGGTACCGTGGCAACCTCGTATGCCAGGAGGGGCTGCCGGTACTAAATAACATTTGGAGTTCAGGTCGCCGCCTGTGAACTGAAGTGCGATCCATGGGTTGAGATCAAGCATCAAGGACCAGATCAGGAGTGTCAGGATCAACACCATTTACCCCTGTGTGGAGGAGGAACCTCTGATCACTGCTGGAGCCAGCTGCACAAGCTCTTGGATAGCCTGTGCCTGCCAGGTGCTGCCGCATCTCCTGCAGCCTGACTCGATCGAGAAGGACTAGAGCAACACAAGTGCCCGTGGTTGGAGCACCCACTGAGACGCTGAATGCTTCCTTGCTGCTGGAGGGGGTAAGACTTGATACGGGCCTACCGGGCCACAAGGGGCTCGCTGCTATAGGTGCTGCATCATCACAGACACTTTTTGACTCCTTCCTAAGAGTCAGTGTGGACCCTTGAGTTAGGCCTACAAGTGAGCCTTCCCTGGATGCAGCCACCCGTGAATGGGGAATAGCCGGAAACCATTACGAAGAATGGGAGGGACAGGGACATGCCAGAGAAACACTCGAGCCCCGACCTCAAGAGGATTGTGTCATTGCTTATGAATGCCGTATTAATACTCGGAATGCATAGAGTTCGAAATAAAATACTTATTTTTAATATAAAAAGTATTTGACTGGACATTGATTTATTGTTGTTACTGTGCTCTTTTTGAGTTATAAGTCGTGTTCACTAACATTGCTGCCTGAAGGAGCCTAGGACTGCTCATCAACAGCTACCAGTGAGAGTCAAGTGCAGAAGGGGTACTTGGCCCAGTTGCTCAGGATGTGTAGTAGGTCGGGCCCCGGGGCATCAAGTGTAAAATGCCTTAACCACCAAGGTTGGGCCCAGTAACCCCTGTGTGCCTCATGGCCCTCTGAAAGGGGGTCTGACAGTGGCTCAGTGAGCAAAACATTCACTGCTGCCAACCATTTTGTTCTGGACGCCATGGCAAGGCCGGCTCAGCCTTCCATTCTTTCGAGGTAGTAAATTGAGCACCATAAATTGAGTAATAGTTATTTACATTGCTTAGAAACAACAAAAGTGTGATTTGAAGCACTATAAACAAAACAAGTTTTTATATGTTAAGCCCTTTTCCAAACTCTAACATTTTCTGGAAAGAGTGGCCCAAGTGATCTCATGACTACCAAGTTTGGTCTTGTAAAAAGAAATTCATAAGCTTAACATTTAAAATTGAGGAAAAAAATGGTTGAGTGTCCTTTCACGCCACCCAAATCACAGGTGAAAGATAAGTATGCATTTTTAAATACAGGTGTGGAATTCCTTACTGAGAGAAAAAAATTATAGAAAATGTTTTTTTCTTAATGACTTTTGGAGGATTGGCCATGGAACCTCCAGAATTCTAGCTGACCCCTGCCATGATGATAAAGTTGGCACTTCCTGTTGAAAGCAAATTCAGATTGGCTGTTCAAGCTCTGAATGGTGGCTGTAACGCTATGCCCCATGGCCTCCCAAACTCGACACTGGCACCCCTTAAGGGCATCATACATGCTGCAGGATATCTCACATCACCGCTATCCTGATGGAACTCCAGTGGCTCCCCTTTGCTGGCCTGCACCATCTTCAAAACCAGCTACATCAGCTGCAAAACCATCATGACCACTGCCCCAGCTTATGCAGCGGAAAAGTTATCCCTTTGGTGACTATTGCCACACCTGCTGCCAGGCCAGACTGGAGACTAAGGAGTGTAAAAAAACAGAAACAAGGCAGCAGCCGGTTTCTGTCTACGCCCCCAGCAGGAACAACATCACCCTATACATCAGGACTGCTTCATCAGAGGTCAAATTTAGAAAACAGTTGAAGAGACACCTCTTTAAAGAACAGCACTTCACAATGCAATAACAATCCAATAATCTACTCCCTCTCATATCACTTTTTGACTGATTGCCCAAAGGGCTGGTCTGAAATGTCAGTGTGTGGACCGATTGTTTGGCTGTTTGTGGGCCTGCTTTATGGTCTGCTTGGCCGGTTTTTACTGTTCATTTCCCCGATATTAAAACAAATATTGCATGCAGCTAGCTCAAATCCATGCAGTCTGCCACACCTTGCAAAACGTGTTTACAGCATGTTTTGCTTTGCAGCAATGTAAGAAATTGGTTGTCTCTGTAAAACCGGCATTCTATACTCGTAAAATCCTGGGGGATAAAATCCCGGGGGGCTTTTAGTAAAATCCCGGGTGCTGAAAATTCTACCAAGAAGATGTTTCAAATTTATGAGAACTCTCCTCTCCTAAATGTGCTGCAAAATACAATTGAAAACTCTCAGGAGCTGCTGGGTAAGTTGTCCAACTTCTTTGAAGACCAAATTTCTACCATTCTTAAATCACTAACTTCCTACAGTGAGTCTTTGTCCTTGGAGTGGTTGACACAGCTACCATGACCAGCCTGGGAGAGTTTAAGCATATGGTGATGTTGTCTATACCAGACAATATAGATCATGGCATTCATTTGGACCATTAGGAGCTTTTGACCTCAGACAAATTTACTTTCACTGCCACCTCATTAAAATCAGGCTCTCCTTTAGATCCTCTACCTTTTCTCAATTGGAAAGCAGCAATTGGGGTCCTCTGGCCCCTATTATTGGAGAATTGCAACAGTGCCTTCATTAATGGACATGTTCCAAATGCCTGGAAAAAGAAGCTGATAGTTCCTTTGCTAAAAATCCTAATGCCGACTCCTCGCTTCTTACTAATTTCCATCCAATATCTCTGTTGTCATTTGCTGTCAAGATCTTGGAGAAACATGTCACCCAACTCTTACCTGAGTAGCTGTCAAAGCGTCAAATCCTAGACTCAGCGCAATAGGGATTTTGTCCACTACACAGCACTAAGATGGTGCTTCTAGCCATGGTGTATCACCTTCGTGTACTGACGGAAGAGGCTGATCCTTCACCTCTTGGGTTATTAGATTTGTCAGCAGCATTCGACACAGTATCACATACCATCCTACTCACTAGGCTGGGGGAACTTGGTATTAAAGGTAGGGTACTAGACTGGTGCAGAGGCAGTATATCTACCTCCGTTTATGTCAGAACATAAGACCCTACTCTAAGATGGGCCCCAGGGGTCAGCACTTAGCCCGACACTTTTCGATATTTACCGTCAGTGTATGAATTATGCGAATTACACCCAACTTATTATCGCCTTAAATAGGTTGGTGCTGACCCTTCGGATGTTTTCCATCGGTGCATGGCAGGAGTCTCAGCATGGGTTTAACGAAACTCTCTAAAATTAAACTCTGACAAACCCGAAGTATATTTGATAAAACATTCTTGTATCTCGAGGCCTCTGCCGCCACAATTCTGGCCTCCTTCTTGGTCCATCTTGCCTGTCCTGGCTAAGATGGTTAAGAACCTTAGGGTGTATCTGGATCTGGAATTTTCCGTAGCTGGGCACGTTAAGGTGGCAGCAACCAGTTTCTTTCTTCTGAAGGTGCTCAAGAAGATTCTGCCTTTCCTCCCAAGGAGTGCCCATACTGAGTCACCTGGATTACTGCAACTCTCTTTTTCTGGGGCTAGATGTAGGCCTTGGGAGGAAGATGCAGAGGGTAGAGAATGTTGATGCTAGGATGGGGTTAGGACTCCTGCGCTTCTCCTCTGTGTCGGAGGCTTTAACATAATTGGAAGGGCTTCTACTGGAAAATAGAGTTGTTTTTAAGTCCCTCTGCCATGTTTTTAAAGCAGCCAACAGGATTGGTCTGGTCTATATAATGCAGAAATTTAACAACTATACACGTTACCGTTGCCTACGTTCTTCGAATGTTGGTGTGTTAGTCCTACCTAGAACCAAACAAACTAGATCACGTGGAAAAGCTTTTTCAGACAGAGCAGGTGGTGGCCGCCACAAACAAAGGGTGGTGGGGCGGGTGGAGGGTACGCGGGATGGGGAGCGCCGGGGGGGGAGAGTGCGGTGGGGGTGTTAGACTATACAAAAATAAAAGAACTTACCTGAAGCCGCGTCGCGTCGTGCTTCCTCTTCTCTTCCTGGTCCCGGCAGCCCCTGGGACAGACTCCCATCCAATCCCTGCTCTGCTCTCCTGCTAGGAGAACAGCACTGGGATTGGCCTGAGCGGGCTGAAAAGACACTCCGCTCAACCAAGGGAGTCAGTGGGGTTTCTCCAGCCCGACTGTTCAATGCAGCCGGGCTGGAGAAACCTAAGTGTGTATGTGTGTTTTGGTAGGCCTGAGACGGCTGGCCAAACACATATGCGCACTTAGGGAGTAAACTTAGCACTCCTCCTCCCGTGCCTCGCCCCGACCCTCCCTGCACAAGCTGGCTCAGAACTTCGATGCTAGAACATTGTTTTATTCTTCATTTGCTGGCTCTGAGCCAGGCAGTGGGGCGACACTCCTCCGCCATTGCGGAGGAGCCGCCACTGGACAGAGGGGCTTAACTCTGGAAAGAGCTGCCCTGTTGCGAAGATACCCCCACTACAGTTTAGGGAGGCTTAAAAGATTTGGCTCTTCAAACATTAGGGCTTATCTGTAGGGCCTTATCAGGACATTTGGTACTCTCTCACCTGTATATTGATACTCCCTCTACCTGAGCGCCAGGACATCCTTTGGGGTATTTGTTGTGCTCTAGAAGTGGCATAAGATAAGGTAACAAAAGATAAAATAACATAATGTAGCATGACGTAACATGAGGTAACATAACATAACAGAACATAAACTGCACCGATTCGCACACATGGCCCACTTTTTTAACCATCTAATTCACTAATGGGGCCACTTTTTTTTTGGTGCCACTAATTTCTGTCCCAGCGCGTCCAGGCTGCGGGTTGTGCTTTAAAGTTTTGATAACCATGAAAAGCAGGCCTCATAATAGCCGCAAAAGTAAATGTGGGCTGAATGAGTCATTTATTTAAAAATCATTGCAGTTCATGGCACCTTCCCAAAATCCTGTGCTGATGGGGTCAGGCGCGGAATGCGGGCCTCGCCTGATAAGGGAGAGGCCGGATCAGACGAATTCTAGAATACTCGAGGCCTTTGGAAGTAACAAAGAGCGCTCTATGCTGCGCCACGTGGTAGGTAGAGAGTCCACGCGCGTCCGATCAATTCTCAAATGCCGCTGTAAATTATCCACCCTGCCCCCTTCTCTCTTAATTAATTGTGTCCTAACTACATTGAGAACCGCGTTCCACGTTTATACCGTCTTTCTTCATATGTATTTATATAGCGCCTTGTATATTGCAGAAGTTAACGGGACACTCTGCAGAGGTATACAAGGATGGTTACAGAATTCTCTGCTTTTGCTCCTCCCCCAACTCCCATCCTCCCCGCGCAGTGGTCCACCGTGGAGTACAAAGGACTGGTCTACAGATAAACTGGTGATTTTCACTTTGACTGATGCCGCTGAAAGAATGGTAGGACCGGGGCCGAGTCAGTTAAATCACTGGCGGCCCTCGCGGGGCAGCACGTGCTGCACGGGTTCAGCACAGAGCGCATTACCAGTGAAATGCCCGCATTTGCATCTGAAAGGCCGTCTGTACCTCTCAGCCACGGCATCAAACCTGCGATTGCCTACAAGAAAAAAGGTCAGGGGCTAAGTTTTATTTTGCAAGTAACAAGTCTGCCAAGTGACACTATATGACGTGGGACCAGCAGTCATCCCTGTCTTTTCAGCCAACATCATGTTGCATTGTGGGGCTTGTAGTTTTGCTTTTAACAGTTTCACCATGGTGTCGAACCCAAAGTTGGCTGGAGGTATTATGCATGACGCGGAGCTACTTGTCAGCTAGGTTTTAACATTTTACAAAGTCACCTACTCCATTTTCACATGTAAAACCAACAGTAACATCACATATTTTGTATTCATTCTTTCACTCATAACAAGCAGGTGGATTGTTTTTTTCTTAAAGTGTAGTGCAAAGTTTTATACCGAGCTTCACAACACAATAAAGGGTACAGCATGGACAGCAGCAGCGCATCCTTCCATAACACAAATATTAACATAAAGGCAGTTGGCAGCAGCAGAAAGTACGTCACACGACTCTATCACAAATACATGACAGGTAGCTTACACACTAAAGAGGGAGCAGGGGAATTAACAACATTTTTTTTTTGCGATTTTCATAAACAGAGACATAAACATACAAGAATTATAAACCTCCTGGAAGAAACATCCAAACCTCTTAGGGAATTACTGCACATTCATGCACTCATATAGTATGCTGAGTCGTCACCTAGAGAGTGTGATATGCTCCATCACCGGGATCTACAGTCTCCTGGTGAAGGGATCCCTTGTTTGGTTGCAGCTACGTCCCTTATGTTGGCATTTATGTTCTACCTTTGTTAAACTGTCAGAGCTACATTAAAATTGTATGTGGGTGAGTTAAAAATATTTTACTGCTGTCTTCCAACCACAAGGATAAAAAACAGAAGGGCTGAGCAAGAGACCCAGCTTCTATTTTCCATTGACATATTTTGGTACTGGAATATTTCCACTAGGGCTCAGATATACTTCCCAAGAATATAGGTATCTCACATCAAATATTGTGAAACAGTTCCTGCTTCATAAAGCATGTTCGCTAGCCTCAGAAGGTGAGGAGTTATGGGTTAATCTTCCTCAGATCTCACTCCTTGAAGAAGCCTCGCAAAGTGCAATTCGCAAGGCTCTCAGCATAGGCAGCAAAAGGCGAGTCACTGCAATCGTAGCCTGCGCTATGAAACAGGTCAAGCCACACTTGCAGTTAACTGGGTGTGGGCAGTGGCAGTGCATACGCCTGGACACTGCAAACTACGTCCCCAACACCACAGCATTTCCTGCCTTGCTACCAGCACCAGTTGGGCAGTTCTAGTGGAGGCAGTGACGACCAGGTCTCATAATTCTCCTTGGTCTAATCTCTGTTGCATCCTGTCTGGAAAAGCAGTGCCATGGAGGCTGAGAACAGCTCTTAGCTCAGCCTCAGTGCTTGGACGTCAAGTCATCAAAATGCCAGGGGTAGCGGAAGTGACGTCACATGCTATATGTCCCACTCTGATGATGTCACAGGAAGGGACATCACACACACTTTGACCTGCTGACATCAAAGAAAGTGACATCACCTGCCCTTTGGACCCGCATGAAATCAAAGGAAGTGACATTGCATGACCTTTGACTTGGTGCTATCACAGGAAGTGATGCATCTAACTTTTGGTTACTCACAGTCACCCTCGGAGGCTGGAAAATCTACACAGATACAAAAGAAGTACCCTATAAACAGAAATACTTCAAATCCTGTTCACGGGCCCGAATCAATTAGTAGCGTAGCCAGTGTGTCATTGTCAGGGCTTGATATGGAAAAATAGAAGTGCAGGTAGCGGTGATTAATTTGTAAAAGAATAAATGGCGGACCCAAAATTTCGATGAGAAGCCAGTGGCCAGTGCTATTGTATGTCGGTATACCGAATACCAAGTCTGCCGAGTCTTGATTCCACCTCTCAGGCCTCTTTAATTAACCGCCAGACACTCCCTGCCCATTTATTTCACTCTTGCATGCTCTTTTTTTAACCTTGCTTTCTCTCACTGTCACATTTTGTTCTATCTTTCTCTTCCTGCTTCTTCCCCCCTTGTGTGAATTTCACTCTCTCGTTCTGGGTCAAAGTCTGATGAAGAAAAATAAGTGATGGTCCCCAAAAATGAGTGGCGGTGAGCCCCACCTGCAACCCCTGGCACAAATTAAGCACTGGCAGAGGCAGGTACCCTATGCCAGAGAGCCTGCTTGTTTCTCACAAATGCCATTACTCTCCAGTTAAAAATATCGCACCTCTTATGAGAAATGCAAAAATGCAGGCACTCTCCCTCTCAAAATAACCTGACAGCACCAGCCCATTTAAAGCCCCAGTCATGCTCCCTAGACAGGAAATTGCACCCCGGCTGCTGTTTGAATGAAAAAATACAGCAATAATCAGGGTTCAGCGGGTCTAGCTTCCAGTGGTGCAGCAGGTGCAATGGCACCAGGGCCAAGATGCCTGGGGGGGCCCATTGGACCCTTACTATTGCTGTATTTTTTCAACACTGGCATCGGATTCACAGGTGTCTATTGGTGAGCAATAAACACGCAGACTCAGGGATGGGTGGGTAGTTCACAGTCTCAGGGGTGGGCAAGTTCACAGTCTCAGGGGTGGGCAAGTAGTTCTCAGGCTTTGAGGGGAGGCAAGTAGTACACAGGCTCCAGGCAGGTAGGCACCAGGCTTGAGTAAGGGCAAGGAGCACACAGGTTTAAGGGAGGCTTGATGGTTTACAAGTTCAGCGGGAGCAAGCAGCACCCTGGTTCCACAATGGTAAGTAGCACATACGTTTGAGGCAAGTAGCACACAGGTTTGAGAGGGAGCAAGTAGCACACAGGCTTGAGGATGAGGAAGTAGCACAAAGGTGTACGGGTGGGTTAGTGGTAGCACACATGCTTGAGACAAGTAGTGTACAGGTTCAAAGGTCTGTTATGGACCCACAGGGAAGATTGAAATACCCAAATACCGAGCCAGTGGGAATCATTCAACATTCAATTCTATACCACCACAAAGCACCTGCAGTTTTTATTTATGAACTGAATGCAGTTAAAAATAGTTTATCAAGCAGCAAGCGAACAAGACGGCCAAACAGCGCTTTATGCTGGATTAGCGGCAGGGCCAGCCTTTAGCATGGGTGAGCAGCTGGCTCCAGGGTGCCAATATTCTGAGGGACGCACAGAGCTGGGTGCATTAAGGATATTTCAACAGCAGCACCCCTGTCATCTTGCTCCAGTCTTGTGCGTGCCCCTGCATGCTCCTTTCTGTCTAATTTGCAAGTTTAAGGCAGTTTGCAGGTTTAAAGTGGTTTTAATCCTTCATTATACTCTGGGCGATGTATTTAACATACCATTAGCCCCTTCCTTGCCCTCCCTTCATCCTCTCACCCCTGCTGACACACACCAACAACACCCTAATCAGCATCAGGCAGCAACAGTATAGGTGAGCTGGGGGAGGTCCAGAGATGTTTGTGTGGAGGTGCCAGGGACTCACCAGTGAACACAAAAAGGGCCCCTACTGCCTCATTTAATTCAATAGCACCATCAAGGGCGCCAAATTTCTCTCTGCCCAGGATGATACCTTGGCAAAGACCGGCTCTGATTAGTGGCAATTGAGGATGTGGGTAACGACAAGAGTGGCTGACTTTGAAGCTGGGAAACCGGATTTGCGTCTTGGCTTGAGGCTCAACATCCTGTGATTCTGGGCAACTCATTTAATCTCCCTGTGCCTAAAAAATTAATGTGTCCATCTGTAATACAACTGGTGCTCATGTAAAGCACTCTGATACCTTCGGGTCGAGTTTGCGCTATATAAAACAAAACAAAAAATAGTATTATGATAAATAACGTAGCCCAAGCATATACTATATGAATGATCGAAAACCTCGCCAATTACCACCACTATATAAAGTCAATTGACCAGAGGCCTCATCCACCCACCTGAGCATAGAACTATTTAGTAGTTTGCAAAATCTTCATTTACCAGATTTGGGGTCACTTAGCACATTTTACAGAAGTACCAACTTGTTGGACAAAATTCAAACAACAGTGAGCCACGGCACCTTGCATTGGCACCAACACAGAGACTTTTAAACCAAGTTTAAAGCACGCTTTATATTGAGGCTTTCCAACTCAATTAGTTGTTTTCTCCATACTGTTCTTTAAAAATGAGCATAGCGTTTAAATTTTACTCTCTACGGTTTTGGAAAAACGTGAAAGGCTGCTGCAAAATGCTATTGACAGCATTCATTCTCGGTTAGGAAAAAAGCATTACATGAATAATGCATCAGTACATTCTGTTGTGTGCATCAAACAATGGTGTGAGTATTAGGCCTGGGCGGAAAACTACGCTACGCTCGCGTAGTTTGCGTAGTTTGCGCAACTACGCGCTACGCGAATTGCACGTAGCACAGTGCAAAAATGCGTAGCGTAGCGGGCATTTTTTGCTTGCTCGCGGTCCTCAACGTCAAGTTGGCGACTGCGAGCGAGCAAAATGACATCCGGCGAGACTTTTTCCTTGTTCGCGATCAGCAACATCAAGTTGCCGATCGCGAGCGTGGAAAATAAACCTCCCGGCGAGATTCTCAACGCGGGGAGGTCAGGTTTCTCATTGCGAGTGGTCGCGTATGCTCGCGACCGCTCGCAATGAGAACTACCAGTCCGCGTTGAGAAAACTGCCGCTTGAGTACAAATCTACTCGAGCGGCAGAAAGCGATTCCGCTTGCACTGTGCAAGATGCCGTTTGCAATGATTGCACAGTGCGGACAAGCATCCGGCACTGTGCAATCATTGCGAACAGCATTTCCTACCGCACTACGCCGTTCGCGTAGTGCTACGCGTAGCTGGCGTAGTGCGAAGTGCACTTCGCGTAGCTACGCGTAGCGCTACTATGCGAACTACGCCCAGGGTTAGTGAGTGTACTTTTTCATATCCATTGCATTGCATTAGTTTTGAGGTCCAGAAAGCTTCAAATGTGAAATGTCTCTTCAAATTTAGGAAATTCAAGCAGGAATTTCCCTGATTACAATGTACTGAAACATGTACCAATTCAACAATGGAAAACTGCTTTCTAACTGGTCATTTATCATATCATATAACAGGAAAGCACAGATGGCCTATGTAATTAGAGAGGTGCAGGGGTTACATTCCCAGTCGTAACTTGGTCACTGTTGGTCCCTCAATGGAGTCTGACACACGCGTCGTCACACGAGCCCGACTACAACAGAGAGACCTATCAGGGGCTGGCCAATAAATCTTGCCAGGTTCGTCATCGGTAGCACTACTAAACTGACGGCCCTGCAAGTGACTGAGGCGAGGCCCAGACACACAGCGCAGCAGATACATACACGTATCTAGAAGTCTAGAACTGCTCACGGTATGGCCTGGGGTCACCATAGCAACGGTAGAGAGGATTAGTTCTGCACAGGCCTAGACCAGTGGGTCCAGCCAGCTTGCAGGCAATCTGCAATCATGATGCAGTCCCTCAGAGCTTCCTTCAGCAGTGCAATCAATCGCTGCTCCCACTGGCTGAGTGATTTCCAGTCAGGGGTCACAAGTAAGGTGGCAGGGGTCACAACAGGTGGCTTAGGGGTCGCAGTTGCAACCCCTGGCGACACCTAATTGACGTCCATGTCTCAGTGGCGTTGCCAGTGTGTCATGGGTCCTAGGGCAAGGAAGAAAATGGCCCCCTTGGCTGCTGTGTGAAATACAGCAATAATAAGGGTTCAGTGGTCCCCTCAGGCGTCGGGCCGGCGTGCATTGCACCTCCCGCACCAATGGAAGCTACACCCCTGCTCAGCCTGAACCTCCTGCCCTTGCTGCAAATATCGCTAACTGACACTTTATTTATAGCTGAGGTGCGAACATCTACATAGAAATATGTATTTTGGATTATTTTACTTTAGCTCCTTAGGTTTTTCGCTGCTCTAAACGCTTCTATTAAAATTAGTGAACCACACCCTTTCTAAGGTGACAATTTTATTAATGACTCAGAAGGAAACTCAATTGTCTTGTTTTCCCTATATGGGCCTTTAATATTATAGATGGAGCAATGTTATGGTCTAACAAACCACACACAAGAAAGGTTTTGCAGTGTGCATCCTGAGCTATGTCAAGGTCCTCATAAATGTGATGATCATGCAAAAGAAGACACAGTGAAGAAAAGTAATCGCCTGTGGTCCCCCCGGGTGGGGAAGCGTGGAAGCTGGAGCTGAAACCAGGTTTTCCTGGTTAGACATTGTGCAATTCAGATCCTGGGTGGATATCGCATTCTTTCTCCATTCTGATTACAATTTTATTAGTGACGGAAGAGGCAAGTAGGTTGTCTTTTGCGTATTGTACAAGGCCTGTATTGCTGTTAAAGGTGGAGCAACATTATGGCCTATTAACCCTTATATAACAGGGATTTTTGTACAGTGCACACCTTGAACTGAATTATGTCAAGGTGCCCTCAAATGTGGTGATAACTGAAACGGATACAGAGAGAAGAAAAGTATTTGCCCAGGGTCTCACAGTTTAGCCAAACTGGGAAGCTGGGATGGGGACCTGAAAGTAGTTTGCTCAGGATCCAATAAAGTCTGACTGAGTTTGGCATGTTATGAAAGTGCATTCAAATATCCTTAGTATTTTTTATAAGTTGTGGCAACAACAGTGGAAATATCCCTCTTCACAGAACAGCTGCACCTTGGGCAGAGATAGTGCAACTTCCCTCCTTCAGAGAACAAGTTCAGCTAGGGGAGCATCAACACAAGCTTTTCCCCTCATAGGGCAGATACCAATCGGGCAGCAACCGTGAAAGATTTATTGCCTCGCACAATAGGGATAACATGGCAGTAGCAAAGCAAGCTTCCTTCTCCCATAGAAGGCAATAAGTGCAGGCGTCCATTTCCCACAGAACAGATCTGCAGAGCAGAGTTGCACATGCTTTAATCGCTCACAGAGCGTGATCACTCAAGGCATGAGTGAGGTTACAGACAAATCTCTGGAGCAGGTGTTTAACTCATTGAGATGATATATTAGCACTCTGTGCAATCTCAGCCTTGGTGATGCACCTGTTCAAAATTTTGTGGGCCACGAGTGAGTTAAATGTCAGTCTTCTAAAAGAATTTATATCTACAAAAGCTCTGCGACCAAGCAGAGAAAAGGGTTCCACTGTTACTAGATTCCAAACCATGTCTCAGGGGCGTGGGAGGAACTTTTTGGCATTGTTTTGCAATTGTATTTATGTAGCGCTTCAAACCCATTACGAGGCACATGAGTCGTAACATATGTTCTAGATGGAACAGTATGACCTAACACACTCATTACAGTTTTTTTCCTACAAGCCCCCCCTTGAACAGGAACCCTTAGAAGGGTGTGGAACGATACCGCGCCTTCAGCTCAGATGCACGTGGGCTTCCTTACCCCAACCACTCATTGCCACCTCTTTGGCAGGGCACCCCGTTACTGCGATACATGATCCCCACATATAGGCTTCTGATATTTTGGTCATACAGTACTACATTGCATTCTAGACTCCAACGTCTCTAGTGGCCCTGGTCCTGATTACAAGCCACCAACCTCATTCGTGTCTCTTGGCCCTAGCCTTTATTGGATGTTCCCTGCTTTTAAATTGCTCTAGTGCATAGATCTACACGCCCCGGCGGTGAGCCCTTTCCAAATAATTTACTCAAATGTGTCCAAAATGTTTAGACCAGCTGACAAACGCAGGCTCATTATTCTACTCCCAACTTCAGATCTGAGGTTGGTCAACCAAAGACCAGAAAGCCTCTGGAAAGACCACAGAGTCAACAGTTACCAGAACCAGGAAGTGGAGGATGCAGTGAGGGGAAGTTGCCTGATGGGATGGAGAGAAAGAAGGAAGGCAGCAGGAAAACTGGCCCAGGCCACGTCAGTATTAGGATGGGTCTATAAAGGATTTCTAGCTATCAGTTCCCATTGCCAGGAAGTGAGGGAACAACCTTCAGTACAAAGGGCATTGATCATAGGACGTTGCCTGGTGACCAGGGGATGCAACCATAGCAATTGGGCAGAACTGTTCAGTATGAGGTTTACATAGGTTCAGAATAAAACAGATATTCATCAATTTATCTGTAAGTCTTATAAAGCAGTCTGGGCTCCTTTTTGGTTGATTCAGGGCTCTGAAGGTTTTGTCAAACATGTTTGCTTCGGTCAAGCGTGTGGTATGTTAGAGTCTGACTGGGTGAGGTGAGGAGTTAGAAACTTGTCAAATGGTTTTCAGTCATGGCCCCTTTAGTGCATGAAATTCTTCACACTGTGATATGATCCGCAGACCCGCTTTCCACCAATGCTTTCAGAGGCAGAAAGGCATCTCCACTTGGCCCACCTCCTGCCTCAATCCACTTGGTGCTGCCTAAGAAACTGTAAAGGCGAAAGGAGAGACCTGGATCTCCATATCTCCAGAGCTGCAAAGCGGACAGAGAGCACAAAGAAGACCAAATGTTATACTCAGCAAAGTTGTGTCTGAGGCTTCCAAAGGCACTCCCAGTATGGCTACTGATAGCCCACTGCAGAGTGGGTCCATTGTCAGCCTGGAAACATCCTTTACCCCGCATGCGTTACTCCACGTGCCATTACCCCACATTTTTTAATCCGCAAAATCTTATACAACGCAGTTCTTTACACCGCAAACTATTACAACCCATTCCCCAAAGTGATGCCCCGGTGGAGTTAGAATAGTAAATTGGGTTGTAATGGGATATGCGTTGTAATGGATTGCGTTGTAAAGCCCTGCGTTGTAAAAGATTTTGTGGTGTAAAAACTGCGGGGTAATGGCACGCCTTTCCGGACAATGCCCTTATCACACACTTTTGGTCAGAGATGTGGCATTTTTGGGGGTGTGGGCAGTAGATGCTATGTCAGTCTGGTGGCCATCCAGCCTACTGTTTGCATTTCTCCCAATTCCTCTCCTGTCAAAGGCATTACAGAAGGAGTGAAACGAACACGCTCTGTCGATTCTGGTGGCAATCTCCCACTGCAACTTTCACCCCTGAGGTTTCCAGTGGGCTCAGGCACAATTGACGACATTGAATCTCACGGTTTGGAGGTTGAACGGCGAGTCTTACAGCCTGCAACTTGTGTATATATATATAACTCTAACCACTAGTATATGTAGTTGACCTTTGTACTTCTACCATTCCTATGTGATCTTAGAGTTTATCGGCTTGTATCTCTTCCTTGAGTGACTTTATAACTTGTACATTTGCAATTTTTTTCCATTTGTATCTCCTATGTAGCTCATGTAATCCAAAGTCCTTATGTAACGCAACTGGTTCTTTTGTAAAGCGCTCTGACACCTTCGGGTAATGTTCGCGCTATATAAAATCGCAATAAATAAAAAAATAAAAAAATAAAAAAATACAGGACTTAAATTAAAGCATGTGTGTATCATGCCTTTCATACGTTATTAAAGCGCATGCCAGTGTTTTCTCTAGTTTGTAGCGACATCTAGCGGCGCAATGGTGTCTAAACCAGCTGAACTCTTGTTCCACCTTCCTGCTTGCAACAGCGCTGCTGACACACCCTGTTGGAAAGAATGTAGAGCGTGTGCTTTTAGCGGGGAGGGCAAGGAGTTAGGGGAGGGGGGAAGAATGTGAGCAGTGACCTGAGTGAACCCCCCAAGAGTAGAGCACTCCTCAGCGGTAGGAGGATGTGTGAAGAAAGACCTTGGCAGCACTTCACAGTATCTGCCCCACCTCAGGGGAGGAGGCTTGGAAGATTAGTCCGAGGGACGGAGAGAGGCGCCCTTCCCTTCCTGCAGTCCTGGGAGAGTTTGCAGGAACCAAGGTCCCCAGTGGCTGCAAAAACACAGGTTTCGGCCACTAGAGTTATCGGGGAAATTTGCGGGTAGGCAGGCTACCATTTTATGGGGGTGTTCATGAAGTAACTTTCCTCTATCAGACCAGAATCCATGGACTTATATTTCATAAAATCACTCTCTCACCAGCAAATCTTAGAGTGACGCACATGAAATTTGTAAATTTGAAACTTTGTATCACTTGTAATGAAATCTGTTTTATTGTAAAGCGCTCTAACACCTTTGGGTAATGTCTGTGCTATATAAAAAAGCATTAATAAATTAAATGAAATTATTTCTAGAAGTGACGGTCACTCTGACGCGTTGAGACCATGGACATTGGCGTAACACAGGCCCCCGCAGCCCCTGCGGAGCAGAGGGGCCTTCAAGCTCCAGGGGCCTCCTCAGCACAGTACCCTGATTGGAGAGCTCCTCATTGAGCCCGGATGGGGGGGGTTCTTCATGTACCTTGCAGGGGGGCACCCTCATGTTTCGTTAAGCCACTGACTATGGGAGAGAGAGGTTGAAAGAAGGAGAGAAGAGAGCAGTGGTCTGGGAGCATAAAAAAGTATGGGAACTGTGATGCTGCGCGCTAAGGGGGTGGGGTCAAAATATTCTGTAACATTTTTCGGTCTTATACCTTCAGGTACCAACATATAAAATAACACACAGCTTAAATGAAAATTAAATGCACGTAATGTTAATCAGTGGGAAATGCACTATCATGCATTATAAAAACTCTATTAACTAATGCACAGCACCAGAGAGCCACAGAAATGCATCCTGGTTGGTGCAATGGAGGATAGTGACTTGTGTATGGTTAGGGCTTCCAGGTGCCAGTCTGTAATAGAAAGCACTGTGAACATGTAAGTCATTATTTTAAACTTGCATTACACACAGTATAAGATAGGCTTTTACAAAATGTGCAAAAAGGTTTAAGATAAAAAAAGTGCTTCCAAAATATAAATTCTAGTAATAGCCATTCTGTACGTAGTGCACTGTCTTTTATAAGCACACAATTCACAGTTTAACTGGTAGCTCCCTTATAATACCTCTCAAAAAGAATAAATGTGTGTCATCAGGAAGCAATTTTTTTAAACCTGTATTTTGAAAGCACGCATTTCATAGCTTAGTTGGTAGCTGCCTTACAATACTTCTAAAAAATAATAAACGTGTGTCATCAGGAAGCTTCAAGTGATTCCATCGATTAAAGCCAATAACGGCTTCCAAGCATCCTTTACGTCTGCAGATTGACCAGATGCCCACATTTACATTTCTATCAGGGAAGCAGGCACCCTGACAAGAAGGTTTGTTTAGCTGTTTGCTCCTCCCTCGGTTTCGCAGCACAGGAGGCTCCCTACCTTACGCTTAAGCTGCAGCATTTCAGCTCACGGAATTAATCATCCTGGGACAGTTGTATTTACACAAATAATAGGGGAACTGTTTTTCTAAAATTAAAAAACTGGGGACACGTTTTGCCCCTGCTTTGACAACTGGAAGAGAGGAATTAGGGATGAAGAGAGAAAGAGACGGGGGCAGGTGATCTTTGAAAGTGTGTGAGCCAGGGTTGCAGTGTTTAATTTGTAAAACAAAACGAAGTGCCAGTGCCCTCGCCAGGAGGCCACAACAGCTTTCACTACCCATTGCCCCTGCAAGCACTACTATGGTGAATGCCAACACAGCTACTACCCAACACACCTACAAGTCAATCAATGAATCAATCAATCACAGAATTTGTAAAGCGCACTACTTACCCGCGAGGGTCTCAAGGCGCTGGGTGAGAAAAAAGGGGGGGGGTGCTGCTACTGGTCGAACAGCCAGGTCTTGAGTAGCCTCCTGAAGGTCAGCAGGTCTTGGGTCTGTCGTAGGCTTAGTGGAAGGGTGTTCCAGGTCTTGGCGGCGAGGTGGGAGAAGGATCTGCCGCCGGTGGTGGTTCTTCGAATGCGAGGGACGGTGGCGAGGGAGAGGTCGGCGGAGCGGAGTTGGCGGTTGGGGACGTAGAAGAGGAGTCGTCTGTTGAGGTAGGCTGGGCCAGTCTTGTGGAGTGCCTTGTATGCGTGGATGAGGAGTTTGAAGGAGATTCTCCTGTCGACGGGGAGCCAGTGCAGGTTCCTCAGGTGGGGGGTGATGTGGCTGTGGCGTGGTACATCGAGGATCAGGCGTGCGGAGGCGTTTTGTATGCGTTGCAGTCGCTTGATGAGCTTGGCCGGGGCTCCCGCGTAGAGGGCGTTCCCATAGTCAAGTCTGCTGCTGACGAGGGCCTGGGTGACTGTTCTTCTCGTGTCTGTCGGGATCCACCTGTAGATCTTGCGAAGCATGCGGAGGGTGTTGAAGCAGGAGGATGAGACTGCGTTGACTTGCTTGGCCATGGAGAGCGTTGAGTCGAGGATGACTCCCAGGTTGCGTGCGTGGTCGGTGGGTGTCGGGGCTGCTCCCAGCGTCGTTGGCCACCAGGAGTCGTCCCAGGCTGAGGGGTTGGAGCCGAGGATGAGGACCTCTGTCTTCTCCGTGTTCAGTGTGTGACAATTCAGACTTTTCAAGCCCTCCCAAAGCTATAAGAATGGCTTTGGCAGCAAGTATTAATACATTTTAATGTATATTGCATTAATAAATAACTGTTGTGCTGGTCTCTAAATTAGACAAAGAGCACCACTATTAGGCAGACTGTCAGAAGTGCTGGTGTTGAAAATGAAGTGCCGGTGCTGAGCACTGGAAACCACCGGCTCAAATGAAGCATTGCAGGGTTGTAAACAGCTGACTCAAAATGTGGAGCGTGAACGAGCCTGAATTGCTTCCCAGTGGCTCTCGTTCAGTCTACTCTGAGATTTAAAGGAAGGGCGTTAAACAGCATATTTTTTCACAATTTTCACATATATTATTATAAAATTCATACATGTGAAAGAGCTCTCATAAAATAAAATAGCATTTAATGTCATGATAAATTAGGAATTACTACCATTTATGCCAGGCCAATATTATATTATATCATGGGTCCGTATAATTAGGCCACATTTTATGAATATATCAAGAATTATGACTAATATGACAAAGCATTTTATTAGAGGTGGGCACCATGAGTCTATGAATGCCCACAAAATACTAAGAATTACAAATATGGCACCGCAAGTGTTATTTTTGTGCAAGATACCCTCATGTCGCGGATGCTCACAATATGCCTGGAACTACCACCAATTATGCCAGGAACTACCACCAACAGGTGAGGGCCAGTTTTATACTAGGTTTAAGAATCATAATACCATGGATACCCAAAACATGTCAGGAATTACCAATAACATGCCAAGACCAGTTTTCTGGGGAAAATCAAAAAGTGATGGGTAGGCTTGAATTAACCTTAACCACTGGTAATTACTCAGGGTTGCAATTCAGCCCACCATTTTCATGCCCGCCATACCATTTCAACCAGAACACGGCCACATTCAAATCAGCCTTGAGCCTGCTTTCATATTAACAGTTCAGCCTGTGGGGTGTGATGTGGGTTTGATGGGGAAGGCTGAGGATGAGTCTAGGTGTGGCATTCTGTATGGTCTGAAGTCTCTGTAGGAGGTCTGCAGCGATTCCCACTTAGAGGGCGTTGCTGTAGTTCAGTCGGCTCGTGATGAGGGCCTGTGTCATGGTGCGCCTCGTGTGTAGGCATAGCCACTTGAAGATCTTACATAGCATGCGCAGAGTGAGGAAGCAATTGGAGGAGGCGTGTTGATCTGTGATTTCATGGTGAGCTTGTTGTCAATGATGATTGCGAGGTTTCTGGCATGGTCGGAAGGAGTGGGTGCGTGTCCTAGTTCTATTGATGACCAGGAGTCACTCCATGTGTTTTTGCTGTTGCCGAAGAACAGTACTTCCGTCTTGTCTGTGTTCAACTGCAGGCAGTTGTTCTTCATCCAGTCAGCGATGCTTGTCATGCATCTGTGGAAGTTGGTTCTGCTGGTGGTGGGGCCATCAGTGACTGAGAGGATGAGTTGGGTGCCATCTAAGTAGGAAATTATATTGAGACCGGGATCTGACGATGTTGGCCAGCAGGGTCATATATCCGTTGAAGAGTATAAGGCTGAGGGATGAGGCCTGGGGGACACTGCAGGTGATCTCATTGGGTTCAGAGGTGAAAGGTGGGAGGTGGATTCTCTTGGTTCTTCCGGTGAGGAAGGAGGTGATCCATCTGTTCACGTCCCCTTGGATGCCGATGTGGTGGAGTCTTTTGATCAGCGTGTGGTGGGATACAGTGTTGAAGGCTGGCGAGAGGTCAAGGAGGATCAAACCTGCTGTTTCTCCTCGGTTGAGGAGGGTTCGGATGTCGTCAGTGGCTGCGATTAGGGCGGTTTCGGTGCTGTGATTGCTGCAGAAGCCGGTTTGGGAGGCATCAAGTAGATGGTTCTGCTCCAGGTGTGTCATAAGTTGCTTGTTGATGATCTTTTCCAGTACCTTCGCTCGGAACGGGAGGAGGGAGATTGGCCGGTAGTTTTTAAGTTGGCTTGGGTCAGCGCAAGGTTTTTTCAGTAGTGGTCTGACTTCGCATGTTTCCAGGCATTGGGAAATCTTGCGGTGGTGATAGAGGTGTTGAGCAGGGTAGTAAGTTCCAGGCCGAACCTTTGGTTTCCGAGGTTGAAGATGTGGTGCGGGCGTGGGTCTGTGGGAGCTCCCGAGTGGGCGGATTTCATGGTGGAAGTGGTGTCCTAAATGGAGAGGAGGTTCCAGAGCACTGTTCAGTCTGTGGCTCGTGTCAGTTGTGGTGGTGGCGTATCTGTCAAGGAAGTCTGTAAGTGTGGGTTGGATTGCAAAGTTTGTGTATATGGTTGCGATCTTGTCATGGAAGAAGTCAGTGAGGTTGTTGCACAGCTCCTGTAAGGGTGGGATGTTGTTTCGCTGGCAGCTGGGTTAGAGAATTCCTTAATGATGTTGAAAAGTTCCTTGGTATTGTTGGCACTGGTTTCGATGCATGCAGCTAGGGCTGTCTTCTTTGTTGCCCTTAGCAGGGGGTGGTAGAGTTTGAGAGAGGGCTTGAAGCCTGCCCTGTCGGAGGTGTCCTTGCTGGTGCACCATCTCCTCTCCAGCTGCTTGCTGTCTTTTTTCGCGGTTCTGAGTTCTTGGGTGTACCAGCTGGCCATTTTGGGTTATTTTCTCTGGATGTTGCTCTTGATGGGGGCGATTCTGTTGGCGTAATTGGTGATCCAGGTATTGAAGTTCTTACCTCCCTGTTCGAGGATGATAGCGGTAGCGAAGTTGGAGGTGTTGAGTGTGTCAGTCCAGCTGAGATTTTGTTTCACCTCTGGTGGGGGTGTTGGTCATCCTAGGGGTGGTGGTGCAGGGGCTGGAGATGCTGAAGTGGACGATGGAGTGATGGTCCATGTGAGGTCTGTGACTTGGCTGTATTTTATGCGGTTGCTGGAGGTAAAAATGGGGTCTAGTGAATGTCCTGCGGTGGGTGTAGGGTCATGGACAATATGAGTCAATCCAAGGCTGCTCATAGTGTCAAGGAGGTGTGCGGTGTTGTTGTCGGGGTCGCTGATGTGGAAATCTAGGTCGCCAAGGAAGATGTAGTCCTTGGGTCTAAGGCTTGGGGTGCAATGAAGTCTGCGCTGGTGTTGCAGAAGCTGGAGCCCAGTCCTGGGGGTCAGTATGCAATGGTGCCTCTGATGGTTGTCTTGGCGTCCATGTAGAGCTTGAAGTTGAGATGTTCCATGGGGGTGGTGGTGTTGTTGGTGGTGGTGGTGCACTGTATGGTCTTTTTGTGAATGATGGCTGTTCTTCCTCTCTGCTTGTTGGTGTGGTCTTGGTGAGTGATTTTATATCCATCAGGGATTGCTGTGGCAATGTCTGGGGTGGATGTGGAGTTGAGCCAGGTCTCGGTGAAGAAGACGTTGTCGGGTGCGAGGGTGGCGATGAGGTCCCATAATTCAGTGGAATGCTTGCATAGTGAGCGTGTGTTGAGAAGGGTGCATGCGAGTTTGGGGTGGGAATGGTCGGTGGGCTGGTGTGTGTGCTGTGGCAGGTGAAGTGGCAGTGGGTGCAAGTGAAAGGTCTTACCATGGAGCATAGGTTGGAGTGGTGGCAGTGTTTGTTTCTGCATCCGGGGTTGAGGGTGTAGAGCTCAGCAATGGTGTATCTACTGGGGCCAGGGGTTGTGGCACTGGGCACAGTTCAGGGGCAGACGGGCGCAGTGAGCATGCTACGTATGTTTGGGCATACCGTTGCACTTAAGGCATCACAGTGAGGAAAGCAAAAAAGTGATGGATGAAATGTATGAATTAATCTTAGCCACTGGTAATTACTCCGGGGTGCAATCCAGTCCATCATTTTTTTACCCACCATGCCCTCTCAGACAGGAACCGACCACATGCAAATCAGCCTGGACCATCTTTAATAGGGACAGTACAGCCTGAACTGCCAGGACAGGCCCTCTGCAAATGGGAAAACAATCAACCCCAGAGTGGTTTCACCCTATCTGGGCCTTGTTATTAAGGTGCAGCTTGAGTCCTGTGGCACAATGAGTAAGGAACTCATGTCTGGATATACTCATCACACTTAAGAGTGTCGCACTGAGAAAACAAAAAAGTGATGGGGGGGATTGTTTGAACTAATCTCAGCCACTAGTCCTGGCAGTTCAGGCTGTGCTGTTCCTATTAGTGCAGGCGCAAGATTAATTTGTATATAGCAGGTCTCTGTCTAGTGGGTGAAAAATGATGGATTAGAATGCAGTCCAGTGGTTGAGATTAATTCAAGCATTCCTTCCATCATGTTGTTATATGTTGCAGTAGAAGGTCAGTATTCTAGAATGGGTGGACATTTCGTCATATGCCCACAATATGTTACAATTTACCACCATCATAACAGGGCCAAAATTATACCAGAATTTGGCACCACCATGCCATGGGTGCTCAAAATATAGCAATAATTACCACTATTACGCAAAGTCTACATTATATTAGGGGTGGATGCCATCATGCAATGGATGCCCACAATATGCCAGCAGTTAATACGATTGGGCCACAGCCAGCATCATACCAGAAGTAGGCATCATCCTACCAACAATATATACCACTGTTACACCAGGTTCAGCACAGTACCAGGAGTGTGGCACCATTGTGCTATGCATGTCCACAATATGCCAAGAGTTACTACCATTATGCCTGATCCACTATTATATTAGGAGAAGGCACAATCTTACTGTGAATGCCAGAAATAGTCCTGGAATTTCCACCTTTATGGCATGGCCAGCATTTTACTGGCGGTGGCTACTATCATACCATGGATTCCCACAATATGCCAAGAATTACTACCATTCTGTCAGGGTCAGCTTTTTACCAAGCAGGCACCATTATTCCATGAATGAGCGCAATATGTCATGAATTACCACGGTTATGCCTAAAGCAGTGGAATCGCAGTAGTAATCACTATCATGCCACCGATGCTGACAATATTCCAAGATTTACCACTGTTATTCCTGGGCGACCATTATTTCATAGGTGAGCATAACAAACATTCAACCAGTCAAAAGTGTGCACAGAAACAGAAAGGCACATGAAGACACAGCAGCCTCATTCAAAACGGTTTTGTTTAAATACTTACCTTGCGATGATCAGCTAAGCTGCATGCATTCTCATCAGGTTCTCGCTCGCAGTCCCCGACTCCCCGATTAAGCGCAAAGCAAGCCATGCATCACATGCGCAGTGTGAGTGGCTGTGTGGGCCAGATTAAAGGGTACCTGCTTCAGTGCTTAATTTGAGCCGGTGGTTTCCGGTGTTCGGAATTCTCAACACCGGCACTTCTGACAGCTGCCACAAGGTGGCGCTGTCTGGCTAATTTGGAGATGACCACAACAACAGGTAATTATTCAGTCAATATACATTAAAGATGACCATTAGCTGCCGCCCAAGTCATTCTTACAGCTTTGAGGGCCTGATATAGTCCGAATTGTCACACTTGTAGGAGAGTGATGGTTAATAGTTGTTTGCAGCATGGAAGGGGCAATGTGTGGTGCAAGCTGCAGTAGCTTCCTGACGAAAGCCCTGGCTCTGATTTTTAAAAAAAAATTAAGCACTTCCTGCTGTTAATTACACAGTAAGTGTGACACAGTGGCTGCTTCTCTGCTGGATACCAATGCTCTTCTGGATACCAATAGGGACAGTTTTCAGTTCTCTCCTCTGTAACAGAAGCTTGTGCTTCAGCACCCTCAACCCATACAAAGTGTACAAATGTGATTGGTTGAATGTGACCACAAGCCCAACAGATATGCTCGGTTTGCATCTTTTATCTCTGTTACTCTGATAGTCTGAAGTTGAGAACTGAACACCTTCAGATCCTCAAGTGATGAGGAAAGACTGGTGGGGGTGCTCCATCACCTTATTGGTCGAGCCACCTGTGGCAGAGAAAGTGAAGAGAGGGGTCACAAGGAGGGAGTGAGAGACCAGGAGCACAAGAGTGGGAGACTAGAGCGAGATGAATAGTGGGTACAGATAATTGATATATTTTCTTGCAAGTCACAAAGTGGACGAGGATGCCCGTTTAAAACACTTTTAGGTCGAGCCTGGGCAGTGAATGCGCTGCCCTGCGAGCCATGCTGTATTGGAGTATGTACATGAAGCCCCGCCCACTCTCCACCCATATTTGTCATTGGCTTGTGTCATTGTCTTTCGTAAATGCTGGCTTCTGATTTGTTATTAGGCATGTTAGTCCCTCCTTAGTACCGCCTTGTCTTCATTTGTAACCTCCCATGAGGACTGGCCCTTTTACTTCGGTTGTTACATGGTACGTCTTCTTTAGTCTGTAAGCACTATTTTCTTTAATGAGTTTCTCTTACTGCAGGAGGGCAGGAAGGTCTCTTGTGTGCAATTGTGACCACCAGCTTGTTTATTTAATTCGTAGGAAACGGGGAGCTCTTCAGGGGACATGGAAGACAGAAGGGGGCAACTCAGCGATGCCTTCAAGCATTTGGAATGCAATAGGTCTCGCATTTACGCAAGTTTGAGCTATTGGCATTGTAAATGACAACGCCTTTTATTTATGTTTTAAAAACCAAAACATAAATAAAAGGCATTGTCATTTACAATGCCAATAGCTCAAACTTGCGTAAATGTGAGACCTATTGCATTGCAGATGCTTGTTTGCCTTGCAACTTGCAAGGAGTCACAATGTTGACATTGTAAGATGTAAGGGCATTTGTGACTCTGAGTAACTCACAATGATTACTGTTGCTTTGTGTTCCGAGGTAGAGAAACGTTTCATACACTTGACTGGGGATCATGATTTTCCAAAAGCAGGGTCCTCAATGGCCGAGCGACCATTCAAGACTGGGGGTTTGTAGTTCTTCCGAAGCCTTTGCTGGGAGTTTCCAACCTGAATCCAATGCCGGGCGAGGTTCTGTTGATGAATGGTACTTGCCTCATAAAGGGATCCTCAACAGATTGAGCTCTGAAGGCTTGTCCCGCCCTGTAGAGGCAGCCATGACAGCCAGGGCCCGATGGAGAACCCAGAGCACAGACCAGGGCTCTGGCAGGCAGACGCAGTGACTGTGCTGCCCATCGACACCAGTGGCACTTAGGTAAAGGGATGCATTAAATATATATTCACCAGGAAAACTAATTATGCATCAGGCGTACTTATTTATTGTGCACCTCCGGTAATCAGGCGCAAAAGTTCATCCCTTGTTTTTTTAAAACTTTTTTAGTTGCAAGGCTGCTGCCCTCATCCTTATAAAAATCTTTAATTTCTGGTCGTGGAGGGTGAAATCTTCACCCCTGCTTAACTCTGTTTTTTACATTAGTGCCTGTTTTTTACATCAGTGCCTGCTTTTTACATCAGTGCCTGTTTTGAGCTTTCCATCCCTGCACCCAGTGGCATAACGTAAAATGATGGGTTCCCACCGCAGACTGTGATGAGGGGCCCTTGAGTCGCCAATATGTCACAGATTTTCATCGGTCTTGGGTGTAATGGGGGGGGGGCTCTGAAGCTCTGACCGCCACCCCCCTCCCCCTTTGCGTCGCAGGGTATTGTGTTACGCCCCCGTCTGCACCTGCTGCAGTGAATATTCTCAAGGTGTGGTGTAGGAAGAGAAAAGTGGAGAGACGTGGCAGGGAAGAGTCTGCGTGCCATGAAGAGGCAGCCCCCCTCTTCCACCCCTCCCCCCCACCCCCCTCCGCCTCCCCCCACTGGATGCCTATCCCTTCCTGTCTTGCTGCCTTCGAATTCATCATCCTGACTGATATCAGAAATTATTTCATTTTCAGCAGCACTGCCAAGAAGTGGAATTTTCCTGAGGATTTTCTTTTCCAGGAGTCGGGAGGTCTAACCCTGCCCAGGTGACGCCGTATTCCTGCACTGGACGGATAAGTGAGGCGAGGCACATTTTTCTCTTTATTTTCCGCACATTTTTTTATGTGATTCATTAAAAATGAATCCGCGGCAGCCTGAGGGCTTGTGAGGGCTTTTTGCAGCCTGTGTGCTGAGTAGGTGGAAAATCTCTTCCCACAAAACCGCTGGATCCGAGGACTGCAGCTGGTGTAGGATAATATGGAAACTGGGAACTCCTCTAATGGGCTAATTATGATGTGGAGAATAAAAAAAAGTCTTTAGAAGAAAATTCTCTCAGGTGGAATTTTTTTGCTGATCAGTTAGAAATGGTTTTTGCTAGGTTCATGTTGGACTCTATAGGCCTTTTGGGAAATTCTAATAGGTAAATAAAGGTACCCAATGGCGGCTCCTCCGCTAAGGCGGAGGAGCGTCGCCCCACTGCCTTGAAGCAGTAAAAAAAGGAAAAAATAAAATGATAATAGCGTAATGGTATTATCATTTTATTTTGTCCTCCTGCTGCGGCAGCTTGGCATGACGGGCGGGCGGGGCTGCAGAGCAGGGGAGGAGGGTACAACCCTCCTAAGTGCGCAATGACTGTTTGGTCGGCCCTCTCGGGCCGCCCAAACCAGTCATGCGCACTTTCCCTGTTCTCCATGCAGGCTGCATTACAGCCTGCATGGAGAACATGCCAGGCCCCCAGTCCCTGACCGAGAGAGGAACCACAGCGCTCAGACCAATAACAATGCTGCATTGCAGTGTTGTGATTGGTCAGGGGAGCCTGGGTGCTTACCAATCACAACGCTGCATTGCAGCGTTGTGATTGGTCAGGGGAGCCTGGCTTGGCTTCCTGGAGTCCACAAGGTAATTTTTTTTTTTTTTTTACATTGTGCCCCGCGACCCCTCCCCCACTGCTGAAACTTCGCCACCCGCGAGCCATGCCGGCCACCACTGAAGATACCTGCTCCTTAGATAGTAATAACCAGTTCCAACTGGCACTTTCGCGTTAAAGCACTTCACCTGCTGCCCAGAATAATACGTGAACACATCTGGAACTATTGTAACATTTTATAACAACCTTGATGTCCACCGCTAGGTGATGGCCTCGCGTGAGGTGTCATCAAGCAATAAAGCATGGCGGTGGTGGCCCTCGACATTCTGAAGAGGTGCAGCACCAAGGCTGGGATTGCACAGCGAGTGAGTGGTGCGCGCGCATGAAAACCTTTCTGAAGAGGTTGTCTCCTGGGTGCTTGCCTAGAGTGTATTTACTTAGGCGGTAGCTGGGCTGCTTCTAAAAAACAATGACCTATTAGGTAACGAATACTTCTTAATAAGTGGAAATCCGAAGAATCAAGACAAGCAGTAGGTCTCCAGCTCCAGTTGCTGGGCTATCACAATACGGACATGGAGTTTAACTTAAGTGATAATCTTGTCAGAACATATTCATTTGCTCATCCACCTATACATTCCGCCCAGTGATCTAGGCACCCTCTTCAAGACCTGTCTGTAACCTACATGTCACTCATACCTTAACTGCAGGGCCACTGGAATTAAGAGGCAGGAGAGGGCCAAATTATGCTACAGGGTTGAGTAAATTATGCGTCAAGAAAAGGCAAAATATGCGGCAAAATGTGGCATATTTTGTATAATATTACTTCATTATTTCATCATTTTTAAACTTGGTAACACTCTCTGGGCATTGGTTGCACCTCAGTATTGCCAGTTTAACACCTGAATATATCAATAAACCACATAAAGGTGACTAGTCCAGCTTTGGAAAGGGCCTTCGACTGCACAGCAACACGCGCTGTCATATTTTGAGTAACTTTTGAACCGTTTGAGCTAGAAACCAATTTTATTTTTGTTCAAATCTGCAGAATATGTGGCAGATGATGTATTATGTGGCAAATGCAGCAAATCGATAATTATGTGATACTCGCCATGGCCACACGATCTCACAATTCCAGTGGCCCGGCTTAAGTGCTCATGTTTAGTGAGTGATGAAAGCTTAAAGTAGTCTGCTCTTCTGTATCTGTTCAGCAAGGAATGTAAGATTGCACTTGCTGCCTCCTATGAACGAGGGAAGCTTGCACTGCTGTCTGATTTGTAATTGTGCTGTGTTGGGGAAAGTTCGTGCTGCTGTTCCCCTAGCTGTACCTGTCCTCTGAAGGATGGACACTTTCTCTGTTTCTTCCCCGGGTATACCTGTTATCTGAAGAAGCAGTATTTTTCACTGCTCTTGTCCCATCTTACAAAATAAAGAAAGGAAATACTGAATGCACTTGAATAACAAGCACTATGAACTCATGGCTGTTTCAGACTATTTGATTGATATATCTAAAGCCCTGAGGAAGGCAATTGACGTCAAAGGGGCAATCTTCAGTCACTGAAACCTGTTGACAGAAAAGAGAAACACGGTTCATTGTTTGACTCTCCTGTTGTTAATCCTGGGGTTTGGGAGAGATTAGTAAACAACATTTAAGACCAGCCACAACCAGGGGTGTAACTTGATCAGTATGATTGGGGGGGAGGGGGGGAGACAGGGGGGGAGGAAGGTGACGAGCTTTAGATTTCCCAACAATCGCGCTGGGACATCTTGTTAAAACACATTATACATTATTTTAGAAGCCGGACATGGGGGCCTAAGGGGCAGTGGAAAGAGAGAGTTGTGCGGATTGTTAGGGGAACTTAAAAAGCAATATTTTTCAAACTAATCAACATGTTTTAAGACCTTCAATACATAGACCAGAGAGAGGGTGTGCGTTTTTGTCAGTGCGGGCATGTAAAAATCTCAGATGTAATCGGACAGACACCTCACATTACAGCAGAACATAAATGACAAAAGAGACATAAACAGACCCAAACTAAGCAACTCAAAACCAGGAAACGGTGGAGCCAATGAATAGTAGTACTCTTGGAAGCTTCTCAGCGCTAGAAGTGGAACCCAGTGATGAAGTATACCGCACTAGGTAGGTGAGACTTCATGATCCTATATGAGTGCATGAGTGCATGTAATTCCATAAGGGGTTTTGTTCCTTCTTCCAGGTGTTTTGAGTTTCTTATATGTTTATATCTGTTTATGAAGCGTGTACAACAGCCATTTAACTTCTCTCAGTTTTTCTTTAGTGTGTTAGCTACCTATGTTGTACCTGTTCTGTATGGGTGAGAATCATGTGACTTTCCTTCTACTACTGCCATTTATCCTTTACTTATTCTTTGTGTTAGCGAAGGTTGTGCTGCTGCTGTCCATGTTGTACCTTTTTGTGTTGTAAAGCTTGGTATAAAACTTTCCACTACACAAAGGACAAAACAATTTACATTTTCAATGTTGGTTTTAATGCATAATATGAAAGAAAGAGTGAACCCGTATAAAATATGTGAGCAGAATAATTTACTTTTAAATGTGAAACAAGAAGTTTTTGAAAGGACTAGACAGCTTTGGAAAATTCTAAAACATGTCTGACAAAAGGCTTTATGTCTTAAATAACACATTCAGACAATTCTGGCATTTCAGCCAACAACACTTCATCTGTTGGTTTTTTGAGTCCATAATGAAACTTTTAAAAGCAAAACTACACGTCCCACAATGCAACATGCTGTTGGGTGAAAAGCAATGAATAGCTGATGGCATAAGCGTAGTGCAGACTTGAGAAATGCAAAATGAAATGTAATTCCTGACTTTCTGTCTTTTGTCTTGTAGACTGTTCACAGGCTGGACTACTATTTCAGCCTCTCTCAGATGTGTTGTAAGTTTGGTATTTTTGTCCATGTTTTGTGCAGCTCTACTGTAACATCAAAGACAACATATTTAGATAAATGATGTCCTATGGTGCTTCATGAATCAGGTACAGTAGCGGACCAGGTGGCCGTTATCCATTAATTCTACTCATTTAGCCATGAAAATTATGTATTCATTTAAGAATGAAAATTGTGCATGCGATCTGTCCTGGTTATTTGACCTTGGCAATCAATTTCTATATAGAGCCTGTATTTAAGCTCTTCCATGATGAAAGAAATGGGTGTACATGATTTCTCCAATATCAAATTAAATTAAATGTGTAGATTTATATAGCATGGCTTATCATCTGTGAGGGTATCCAGGCGCTGTCCAAGGGCACAAGGAGATTAAGTGATTTGCCCATAATTGCAGGATGTTGAGCCGACGCCGAGACTCAAACCGGGATCCCCAGCTCCTGAGTCAGCAGCTGTGACCGCTGTGCCACATCCTCTTCCTTGAATAATTCGGCTAGTAGATTCGAGTTTGCAATACAGGACTATCTCACTACTACATTTCGGGGAGTAGATTGTGAGACTAGAGGCTGTCTCCCTCGTAGTAATATCAATTAGTCTGAGATTCCTCATCAGTTTTCTGATCACAAGTTTACTACCAGTATTTAGCTTGATTTTAAGTTCTCCCATTCCTGGCAAAAAGTACGCTGTACTTCATTCAGCCAGGGGAGTGGGTAGCTGTACTCTGCCCTGGCAGAGTACACGCCGTCATATTTAGAGATCCCCATCGCCTGGTGCAGATTTCAACTCCTTCAGAGGAGCCGCCGCCATGCTCTTGAACAGAAAAAAAAGTCCCCCACTTTGTCTGTCCTAAATAGGGCAGATGGTCAGAGGTACTTACACTGATGGCCCTTGCCCATTGAGCTGCCATTGTAAGGTTTCTGCTAGTGGAGTGTGTACTCTGACACAAACTTGGTGGACTACCCTGTCCGCAAAACTGATGGTCCGCCCGCTCTATTGAAAATCAGGTGGACCTTCATGCCCCAAGCTGGCTCCACCGGGGTAAACTAAGATACTAATTAACATACTAATTCTTCTCAATTGGCTGGTCAAGTAAGTCTCTTTCTATACTTGACTCTCCAAGGGTCCCCTGAATACACACCTTCTTCTGGATCTCCAGGAGCAAAGTGTCCTACAAAAGGATATTACATATAAAGTAGGCCGGCATAGGCTGGTTATAAATTGAGAGCAAGAAGACATGGACAGGGCTTGTTCGCAACACAGTGTAGAGCTCAGCTTCTGGAAGAGTAAAGGAATCGGAGAAGGTGGGACTAGAGTTGAAGAGAGACAAGAGAGAGGTAGGGGTTGAATGGAAGGAATGGATGGTAAAGACCCAAGAGGAAAAAGATGATGGGAAGATTGAAAGGGGGGAAAGGAGATAAAAGTTGAAGGAACAATAAGAAGAGGAGGGCATTCAGGTAGGAAAAGAAGAGAACAAAACTAAAGGGTTAAAAGGAGTGAAAAGTATAGGGGAGTAAAAAGAAGAACATAGGCAGTGTGAGCACAAATTTTCTATTAATACAAATAATGTGCTAGATTTGGGCTATTGCTAATACTGAGCCGTGTTTTCATAGTCTTCCATCTTGTTTAGACGTCATACTATGTCACATGATATTATTGTTGGCTCTGCTTCTAAAATAAACGTTAATAGTTTCACACAAGTCAGCACAAAAAGTTCTCAGAGAAAGTCTCTGAATGGACTAAGCCAAGGACAAATCTCGCTCGTTCTAGTTCTGTTATCAATTGTATCAGTTGAACTAGACAACCAAGACTGTGAGAATGATCGAATCAGAATGTATTGGTGGTGGTAAAATCACTGAATGTATTCTATGTAGAAATGTTTCCTTTACACTGTTTCCTATTCGTTTAAACTTAATGAATCATGTGTTCCCACTGAATGTATGAACCCCATTGTCTAAAGTACTATATAAGATTGTGCATTTCTCTCATGCGGAGAGACCCCTATTACCTTTCTTTGCAGGCGAATTATAGATTTTATACCGAACCATAGTGAGTTCTTTTACTTATGATTTATATGCTGTGCTGCTAATTTACTGATGGCATATTCTGTATTGTGACTTTAATACTTACATTAAGCATTTAAAAAGATCTATTGTCTGTCACTCTCATGAGAATGTTTCCGAAGTGTTATGTGGGCCCGATTTGATTCTAAAGTGACGGTTAAAATTGGGGAGCACCAAAGTCCACGCTACAGGGATTACACCGCTCCGAATATTGAAACTCTGACTCTGAATTTGTTTGGCTTTAGTTAGGAATCTTACATGGGTTCCATGCACAGACAGCAGGAGAGGTAAGGGGTGAGTGGTGAAAATAAGGAGAAGGGGTGAGAGAATTAAATGGTTTGTGGAGGCTATGAGTGGCACATAGCAGGGCATGAGAATTGAGAAGAGAAAAGAACAAGCATTTGCAATGCAATAGGTCTCGCATTTACGCGAGTTGGAGCTATTGGCATTGTAAATGACAATGCCTTTTATTTATGTTTTGGTTTTTAAAACATAAATAAAAGGCATTGTCATTTACAATGCCAATAGCTTAAACTCGTGTAAATGCGAGACCTATTGCATTGCAAATGCTTGTTGATGTCTAGTGGGTGTCCTGCAGCCAACAAGCTAATGATATCTTCTCCAGTGTCTGGTTGTGCCTGGTCCTCATTCAAGGCGCTAAGGATCTGTTTCTGATGCCTGGTAGTGGGATGCCATACAGGGAGCTACGGGTCTATTTCTGATGCGTAGCCTCACTGGTCATGCCTTCTCTGATGCCTGAGGGTTTGACCCTCTTTCATTGTGATTGTACTGGGATGTGGCATTAGGTATTGCAGACTGTGGGGTGTGTAAGTGGTTTGGTCAAAAGAAGGGGTGAGTACAGGGCATGACCCCATCAGAGATTGGTCATATCTGGGGTGAGGATGTTATGGTGTTCCTTGATGTGTCATTATTGTGTTGCATAATATAGGAGTAACTACAGCACTTACAACTAAAACTACAAACTAACTCTGAGTTCCAGGGAGTAGTGTGCTACCTGTCGACAAAGCGCTAGCACACCTCATCAGGGTTAATAAGCATTATATAGATCTACGATCAGGGCTTTAAGTGGGGTGAAAAAACTGGGGAGGGTCTCTCAAAGGGGCGTGGCCGATGTAATTAAGGGCATGGCTTAAAAACATGTATGCTAAAAATCTGTGCTTAGCATAGTGTGCCACCGACTGGTATTTTGCTGCTTCTGTCATTGCATCCAGATATATAAGACAAGTAACATTACACCTACAACAAGCCAGGACTATTGGCTTTGTCAATGGTTGTTAGTTGCATAAGATAAATAAGTAATAACTACAGCTTTGCTGTATATAACATTGAAAATGCGCCAGTTCTGAAATGATGAGACTGTGAAAGAACTACAAAGAGTCTTATTGAAGTTGCATCACAGGCAGCGAAGGGTGGTACTGCTGCAGAGTTGAGATTTTTTTTTTCGCCCTAAGGGTGAGGGCAATTTGGAGAGCCCAATAGGGACCCGTCTCAGCACCTGCTTTTTATAACTGCTGGTGCTGAGCACCGGCAGGACCCAGCCCACTTAAAGCCCTGTCTACAATAAATTGTACAGCTCTCCTTCTTACACGTAGATTTGCTGCATGTTCCACTCCCACCCTCGCTCCCAGGATTGTTGCATATCCCTCTTATGTTCATGGCATGGCTGTGTGCCTGCTTTCCCTCCTCACTCGCTCCCTCTGTGAACTGTTATGTACCATTACCCCTCCTGTTCATGGTACTGCTGCATTCCCTGCTCTTGGGCCGACTAAACAGCCAATAGTCCTGGCTTGTTTTAGGTGCAATGTTACTTCTTGTATTATATATCTGGGTACAATGACAGAAGCAGCAAAATGCCAGTCAGGCGACACACTTTGCTAAGCACAGAGTTTTAGTTTATATGCTTAATCACATCGACCTCGCCTATTTGAGAGACTCCTCCCCCAGTTTTTTCATCCCACTAAAAGCCCTGGGTGTCAGACAGATACCCAGCAGGATTATCGGAGATCAATTATCAAGCTGGTTAACGAAGGCTGAAAATGTTTTTTTATAAATGAAATCTTTTGTTCCCTGCAGCTGCTTTCGTGAACACGAGACGTGCTCCACCAACATAAAGCGCTCAGAACCTGCAAAGAACAGGAGTCCGCCTCGCCTGACCCTCAAGGGGTGTGATAATAAGGCCGAGGATGGCACCCACGCACCCTGCTCAGCGGGTAATCCTTGCGTTCGTTCGCAGTGACGTCCTGCGCGCCATTTTTCCCAGCTCCACTTGAAAGCAGGTTTGGTGCGCGCGGCAAAGCCCGCGGCCTGCGCAGCGCGTGCGCCACCACGTGAATAATGAGACTGGGAAAGCTTTGATCAGGACATCAGAGCCTGCAAAGATTACGCTTTGAGGATCGTGAGGGATGAAAGAGGCGCCCCCTCCAGAATGCCAAGCAGTGAGTGCATCCAGTAGACACTGTCGTAAGGCAGGCGCAGTGCGCCCGTCTTCCCGCCACGATGCCGCTCTGCCCCTCTGGCATCTCCTGCGGTCCAGACAGCTGCATCTCTGATAGAACAGAAGGCCGAGCAGTCCCGATGCTGCGTCCCCCCCGCACAGACACTTTTATCCAGAAGTACAGGCAATGCTTTTTTGGGTGCCGTTGGCAATGCAGGTGGTGGAGGCATTCATGACAGGCTTCGGAATCAGAATAGAGGGAGCTGCTGAAAAATAAATCTGTTGATTGTATTTTACGCATTGACGTGGAGGCACTTTTAGGCAGGAGAGAGCTAAATTAAAGCCAATATCGGCTTTAAAAAAACGGGAGTCTGCAGTCTGAATCCTGTGGACATAGAACAAGAGAGGAGCGGGGACGAGAGGAGCGGGGGCGAGGGCGAGCGAGCGCGGCAGCCTGCTCAGCTGACCAGACGCTCGTGCGTCATGGCCTTTTGCCGGCATGTTTTCCAATTATCGCGCACGCGTCTGGGCACGATAATTGGAAACACATGTCTGCCGCGCGTAACCATCCGAAAAGGCCAGCCACGACGCACGAGCGTTTGGACTGCTTCTGAAACCCCTTACTTAAAGTCTTCGCCTAGCAGCGCTTGCGCGCTACTCGAGGCTCGACCTAAAAAGGGGTTGGGGGAAATGAAGCTGACGGAATTGTGGGATGAAAAAGAAGAAATAATATGAAAAGAATAGGTAAAGCAAGCAAAAGAAAGGAACAGAGGCTGGACAGTAGGAAAGGCTGGGAGACAAGGTGCATTAAGAAACAAGCATTGGCATAGCCAATAGGTCTCGCCTTTGGGACCTTATAAGTGTTTAGCTGTGCAACATTTGATGTTGTTGACGAAAGGATATTGTGCTGCAGAAGTAAATATTTATAAGGTCATAAAGGGGAGATATATTGGTTATGGTAATGATTGTTTTTTTTTAAGGAGAAGAATTGATTTTAGGCTGCGGCTGCCACTTAGTGTACCGTATTATACGTAGACGTTGTAGCTATATTTGAGAGAGGTAGCGAGAGGTAGAGAGGTGTATAGAGGTAGAGAGAGAGCTAGACAGATGTAGAGAGAGGTAGAGAGGTGGACAGAGGTAGAGAGAGGTAGAGAGGTGGACAGAGGTGGACAGAGGTAGAGAGGTGGACAGAGGTAGAGAGAGGTAGACAGAGGTGGACAGAGGTAGAGAGGTGGACAGAGGTAGAGAGAGGTAGAGAGGTGGACAGAGGTAGAGAGGTGGACAGAGGTAGAGAGGTGGACAGAGGTAGAGAGGTAGAGAGGTAGAGAGAGAGGTAGAGAGAGAGAGGTAGAGAGGTAGAGAGAGAGGTAGAGAGAGAGAGGTAGAGAGGTAGAGAGAGAGGTAGAGAGGTAGAGAGAGAGGTAGAGAGAGAGGTAGAGGAAGAGATGTAGAGAGGTAGAGGTAGAGAGAGGTAGAGAGAGAGAGGCAGAGAGAGAGAGAGGTAGAGAGGGAGGTAGAGAGAGATAGAGGGAGGGAGAGATAGAGGGAGAGGTAGAGAGAGAGAGGTAGAGAGGTAGAGAGTTAGAGAGTTAGAAGGAGATGGTAGAGAGAGAGAGAGGTAGAGAGGTAGAGCGAGAGAGGTAGAGAGAGAGGTAGAGAGAGAGAGAGAGAGAGAGGTAGAGAGAGAGAGAGAGAGGTAGAGAGGGAGAGAGAGAGAGAGAGAGAGAGGTAGAGATGGAGAGGTAGAAAGAGAGAGAGAGGTAGAGAGAGAGAGGGAGAGAGGTAGAGAGAGAGGTAGAAGGAGAGGTAGAGAGAGAGGTAGATAGAGAGGTAGAGAGAGAGGTAGAGAGAGACAGGTAGAGAGAGACAGGTAGAGAGAGACAGGTAGAGAGTTAGAGAGGTAGAAGGAGATGGTAGAGAGAGAGCGGTAGAGAGGTAGAGAGAGAGAGTTAGAGAGGTGGAGAGAGGGAGAGGTAGAGAGAGAGTTAGAGGGGTAGAGGGAGAGGTAGAGTGGCAGTGAGGTAGAGAGAGAGAGGTAGAGAGAGAGGTAGAGAGAGAGAGGTAGAGAGAGGTAGAGAGAGAGAGGGGTAGAGAGAGAGAGGTAGAGAGGGAGAGAGAGAGAGAGAGAGATGTAGAGAGGGAGAGGTAGAGAGAGAGAGGTAGAGAGAGAGAGGTAGAGGGAGAGAGGGAGAGAGAGAGGTAGAGAGAGAGGTAGAGAGAGACAGTTAGAGAGGTAGAAGGAGATGGTAGAGTGGTAGTGAGGTAGAGGTAGAGAGAGAGAGGTAGAGAGGTAGAGAGAGAGTTAGAGAGGTGGAGAGAGGGAGAGAGGGAGAGGTAGAGAGAGAGGTAGAGAGATAGAGGGGTAGAGGGAGAGGTAGAGTGGCAGTGAGGTAGAGAGAGAGAGGTAGAGAGAGAGAGGTAGAGAGAGAGAGGGAGAGAGAGAGAGGGAGAGAGGTAGAGAGAGAGGTAGAGAGAGAGGTAGAGAGAGAGGTAGAGAGAGACAGGTAGAGAGTTAGAGAGGTAGAAGGAGATGGTAGAGTGGTAGTGAGGTAGAGAGAGAGGTAGAGAGAGAGAGGTAGAGAGGTAGAGAGAGAGAGTTAGAGAGGTGGAGAGAGGGAGAGGTAGAGAGAGAGGTAGAGAGTTAGAGGGGTAGAGGGAGAGGTAGAGTGGCAGTGAGGTAGAGAGAGAGGTAGAGAGAGAGGTAGAGAGAGGTAGAGAGAGAGAGAGAGGTAGAGAGAGAGAGGGGTAGAGAGAGAGAGAGGTAGAGAGGGAGAGAGAGAGAGGGAGAGGTAGAGAGAGGGAGAGGTAGAGAGAGAGAGAGGTAGAGAGAGAGAGAGAGGTAGAGAGAGAGAGGGAGAGAGGTAGAGAGAGAGGTAGAGGGAGAGGTAGAGAGAGGTAGAGAGAGAGGTAGAGAGAGAGGTAGAGAGAGATGGTAGAGAGATAGGTAGAGAGTTAGAGAGGTAGAAGGAGATGGTAGAGAGGTAGTGAGGTAGAGAGAGAGGTAGAGAGAGAGGTAGAGAGGTAGAGAGGTAGAGAGGTAGGGAGAGGTAGAGAGAGAGGTAGAGGGAGAGGTAGAGGGAGAGGGAGAGGGAGAGGGAGAGGGAGAGAGAGAGGGAGATAGGTAGAGAGTTAGAGAGGTAGAAGGAGATGGTAGAGAGATAGGTAGAGAGTTAGAGAGGTAGAAGGAGATGGTAGAGAGGTAGTGAGGTAGAGAGGTAGAGAGAGAGGTAGAGAGAGAGGTAGAGAGGTGGAGAGAGGTAGAGAGAGAGGTAGAGAGAGAGAGGTGGAGAGAGGTAGAGAGAGAGAGGTAGAGGGAGAGGTAGAGGGAGAGAGAGAGGGAGAGAGAGATAGGTAGAGAGTGAGAGAGGTAGAAGGAGATGGTAGAGAGGTAGTGAGGTAGAGAGGTAGAGAGAGGTAGAGAGAGAGGTAGAGAGAGAGGTAGAGAGAGGGGTAGAGAGAGAGGGGTAGAGAGAGGTAGAGAGAGGTAGAGGGAGAGAGGTAGAGAGAGAGAGGTAGAGAGAGAGAGGTAGAGAGAGAGAGAGGTAGAGAGAGAGAGGTAGAGAGAGAGAGAGAGGTAGAGAGAGAGAGGGAGAGAGGTAGAGAGAGAGAGAGAGGTAGAGAGTTAGAGAGGTAGAAGGAGATGGTAGAGTGGTAGTGAGGTAGAGAGAGAGGCAGAGAGGTAGAGAGAGGTAGAGAGAGAGAGAGGTAGAGAGAGAGAGGTAGAGAGAGAGAGAGGTAGAGAGGTAGAGAGGTGGAGAGAGGGAGAGGTGGAGAGAGAGAGAGGTAGAGAGAGAGGTAGAGAGAGAGGTAGAGAGAGAGGTAGAGAGAGAGGTAGAGAGAGAGAGAGGTGGAGAGAGGGAGAGATAGAGGGGCAGTGAGGTAGAGAGAGAGGTAGAGAGAGAGAGGTAGAGAGAGAGAGGCAGAGAGGTAGAGAGAGGTAGAGAGAGAGGTAGAGAGAGAGAGGTAGAGAGAGAGAGAGGTAGAGAGGTGGAGAGAGGGAGAGGTAGAGAGGTAGAGAGAGAGGTAGAGAGAGAGAGAGAGGTGGAGAGAGGGAGAGGTAGAGAGAGAGAGAGAGGTAGAGAGATAGAGGGGTAGGGGCAGAGTGGCAGTGAGGTAGAGAGAGAGGTAGAGAGAGAGAGGTAGAGAGAGAGAGGTAGAGAGAGAGAGGTAGAGAGGTAGAGAGGTAGAGAGATAGGTAGAGAGTTAGAAGGAGATTGTAGAGAGGTAGTGAGGTAGAGAGGTAGAGAGAGAGGTAGAGAGAGAGAGGTAGAGAGAGAGAGGTAGAGAGAGAGAGGTAGAGAGGTAGAGAGAGAGAGGGAGAGAGGTAGAGAGAGAGGTAGAGGGAGAGAGAGAGAGGTAGAGAGAGAGAGGTAGAGAGTTAGAGAGGTAGAAGGAGATGGTAGAGTGGTACTGAGGTAAAGAGAGAGGCAGAGAGAGAGAGGTAGAGGGTGGTGGGCACGGAACTCGTTTTGGGTGACCAGTGCTTGTTTTCCATAATCAGATTTCGACCCAATGCAGGCGAGAGAGAGAGAAAGTTAGACAAGAAGGGCTGAGCGAGAAGGGAGGGGGGAGGGGGGAATGCCAGCAGCAGAGGCAGGCGAGAGAGAGAGAAAGTTAGACAAGAAGGGCTGGGCGAGAAGGGAGGGGGAATGCCAGCAGCAGAGGAGCTTGATCAAAGCTCACGAAAAGGGAGGGGAGAAGGGAGGAGGGAGTGCGAGCAGCAGCTGTGCACGTGCAAGCAGGCTGGCAAATGGTGTGCGATGTGCGCGCACCATGACGAGAGAGGAAGCCATATGGCGCCTCTGCTCGTCATTGTGCGCGTACTCGCACGCTCTAGGCAAGCCCAAAAAAAGTGGTCGCATTTCTAAATGCCCACTTACAAAATGTCTCGCCCAGACCAGCGCAAGCGCTGGCTTCAGGGCGAGACCTAAAAAAGGGGAAACAGTGAGAAGATAACATGGAGGTATGAAGCGTGCAGATAAGGAGATGGGAAGAAAAGAGAGGAATGATGGAGAGGAGATGGTATGACCAGAGGCGAAGGTATAAAAAGGCCTGAGAGGTGCTGCTGGAATAAGGGCTTGGAAAAGAACTGTTTCACACAAGTGCTAACCAAGCAATGTTTCTCGAAAAGTTGCTATCTGCAAATATGAATCACTTTGTTTGAGTTCCCAGACCTGTTTTGGTCCAGTTCGACCCTGGGTAGCAGGCAACGTAAGGTCAAACTGCCCTAAGGCGGGATTTGTCTCACTTACACGAGAAACCAAAGCGTCGTCTGGTGAGATCCTATCGAGATGGTGTTTCATGCCCCTATTTCTCGGTCCCCACTGGATGGATCACCCCCAAACTTCCATGACAACAAGAACCTACTTTGACACTTTTTTGGGGAAAATTTCATGAAGATTGGTCAAACAACACCAAAGTTATAGCCAAGTCAAAAAATGCTTTTCCTATGGAAACTAAGTCCTAACTATAACTACCTAATGGTGACCATCAGTACACACAGACATAAATACAAAGTCCTTCCCCCTATCTATGATAAGGCCCAGGAGCAGGCTGCTCATGAGTCTGGCTTGGTGTGATGGGGCTCTGATTCTCCCCTCATTAAATCCTGCTGTGCTGCCTGAGAAAGGAGAGGCAACACAGCAGGTGGCTTTTTAAACAGCTCAGTTCATGTTCCTGTGTTAAGAGAGGGTCAGAGGAAATGTAAGCCTGTATCACACTGTGATAATGAGCATGCTCACCCGGCCCTCTGAAAAACTGGGACATTTCTTTGTTGTAGAAAGTGTCTGGACGCCGGGACAGTCCCTGAAAAACCGTGACTGGCCACACCCACACGGCACCTCCAAGGAGGAGGGTGAGAAATGTGGCATGGTGCTCATCACCTCCTTGTGTGACTGAGAGAGAAGTATCTCAACAAGCCATGTAGCGCTTCCTTGTGGGATGAAGCAGAAAGGTTGATGCTGTTACGCAGATTGTGCTTTTTTGTAAATTGGTGCAAATCCGTCCAGTAGTTTTTGAGAAATTGAAGCCGAAATGTATAGATATATCTCTGACTGCGGATATTTCGCAGCGATTTCACGATTAATCACAGATGCATGCGCCAACGGGAATGCTCCGATTGGCTGGGCGCACCATGAACAGAAAGTTGTGGCTGACATTTTATTGTCAGGGAACGGTTCCCGGGGCTGAAAAGTTGTGTGAAAGCCCACATAAGGGGTCAGGGTGGAGATTCTCTGACCCCATGTTTGAGAAATGGGTGTGTTAGTGACTCAAGTTATGTGTCCAAAATTGATTTTGTTTCATTGCACGCAATATTCGCGACGACCCCACGATCGCCAGCGCAGCCCCCATGTACCGTCATAATGCCATCGCGAATATTGGGTAAAATATATTTAAAAAATATATATTTGTACACACTCGCCGGTCACTGTCACACACTCATGTATGCACTCACAAACTCACTCAGACACTTATACACCCATTCACATACCCACTCACACACTTATACATTCAGTCACATACCCACTCAGATACTCATGCACCCACTCACATACCCATTCAGGTACTCATGCACCCACTTACAGACTCAGTTGGAGAGTGATGCACACATGTACAGACCCACTCAGCGACTCATGCACCTACTTAGAGACCCACTCATAGACTCATGCGTACAGTTTCATACCCACTTAGAGACTCTTACACCCACTCACAGACCCACCTGGGCAGTCGTGTACCCACTCACAGACCCACTCAGCTACTCATGCACCCACTTACAGACTCACTCAGAGAGTCATGCACTCATGTACAAACCCACTCAGAGACTCACGCATTCACTTACAGACCCGCTCACACACTCACGTATGTACTCACAGACCCACTGATACACTCATACTCCCAATTGCAGATCCACTCAGATAGTCATACACACCCATACAGTCACTACCACACTCAGTCACAGCCCCTCTCAGAGACGTATGCACTCAATCACTCAGTCATACACTCATAGACTCACACAACCACTCACAGACTTACTCAGATATACATGCATCCACTCACTCACCCAGTTAAGGTTCATGCATCCACTCACAGACCCACCCACCCACTCGCCCTCCAAGTCACAGAACCACTCAGACACTGATGCATGCACCCATTCATTCACCTACTCAGAGACTTATGCTGTCACTCACAGACCCTTTGAAACACTCATACACCCACTCGCGGACCCACTCAGACATTCACACACCCATACAGTCACTCACACAGCCACTCATAGATCCATTCAGAGACTTATGCACCCAGTTAGTTATACACTCAGAGACTCATGTACCCAGGCACAGTCACACTCCCAGACCCACGCATCCACTGACAGAACCACTTAGACACTTGCGCTGGCAGTCACAGGCCAACTGAGAGACTCATGCACTCACTCACAGACCCACTCAGACACTCATGCACCCACTCACTCACCCACTTAGACACTCATGCATCCACTCACAGATCCAGTCAGACAGCCATATACTTATTTAGAAATGCACAAAGGCACTCATGCACCTACTCAAGATTGAGTGAGAGACTTAAGCAACCAATTACAGACCCATTGTGACACTGATGCACCCACTCATAGATGTACTGAGGCAATCACACATTTCGTTACAGAAGTAGTGCTAGACTGATGCATCGTCTCACAGATCCCCTCAAATAATTATACAGTGAATGAGAGACTTAGTGATACAGTGATGCATGCAGTCATAGATTACACTGAAAAAGTTATGCACTTTGTTATAGAGATATTAAGGAAGTTGTACATGCTATTATACAGTCATTTAGAATGTAATGTGTTTAGTGTGTTGGTTATAATTCATTTTGCAGTTATGAGTTTTGAATGTGGTGGTGGCTATTGAATGCCTGCATTTGTTTAGTCATTTTGCGACGTATTCGCGGCGATCACGGCTACCGATATCATCGTGACGCACTGCGTCACAGCGTAAACGGAAAATAGGTTTAAATGGTTGTTTTTATGCAAACTCCATACAAAAACAGTGCAGTAATAAACCCCTAGTGTCCAAAATATTGTAAATTGTGTGCATATATGTGTTTTGCACCCCCTAGAAAATGCGCGATCGTCACGGTTACCGGAGACATCACTACTCTTGGTGTAATCGCAAAAACGGGCAGTAGGGTTCAAACACAGTTTTTTAAAAAGTTACTACAAATATATGTGTACAAATATGCTTTTAAAGCAGTGATGTGGTTAGTAATGTGTGTATTGCAATAGTTAGAAGAATTTTTTTTGTGGTGGTGGTCGTTGAATGTCTGCTTTTGTTTTGCGATTTTACGACGTGTTCGCGATCATCGCAAAGGCGTCGCGGATTTCAAACATTCCAAAAAAAAATATTTGACAAGAAAATGAACAAAAGTTTGGCCTCTTGAGTGGCTAAGATTTAAATAATGCATTGAAGTGTATTTTTCAGTATGTGAAATACATTTGCTGATCACAGATTGTCCACAGTAAATGAGACAATGGTGTGCCTACTCAAAAAAGTCTTAAAAATAAAACCAGTTATTGATGTACTTTCTGATAACCACATACCAAATCAAAAAAATGAGTCGAAGATAATATAAATATAATATACAATATCCAATTATAGAGACAAAATACGAAAATCTTAGAGGCTCACTCCAAAAAAATGGATGTTACAAATAAGAAATAGAATTTTAAAAAACTTTAGAAATTCACAGAAAAAAACAAAGGTTACAGGGATGTTATAGTTAGGAATTAACATTTAAAAAACTTAGAAATTCACTGTAAAAACCAAAGGTTACAGGGACGTTATAGTAAGGAATTAGCATTTAAAAAACCTTAGAAATTCACACAAAAACAAAGATTGCAGGGGCGTCATAGTTACGAAATAGAATTGAAAAATGCCTTAAAAATTCACTGAAAAAACCAAAGGTTACAGGGACGTTTTAGTTAGGCTGAGATTTCACTCGTACAGAACCAGAGAAATTCAGCAGTTAAAGTTAGCTGAGCTAAGTATAACTCAGCCCCCGCAATGCACTGCTTATGACCTCACTTATTACATCACTCATGACATGGTCAGTGACATCACTCATGACATCTCAGTGAATTAATCTATATATGCGACCTTAAATATTTTTTGCGTAGTCCTTTTGTGACCGTGATCCGACCAAAACATAATCCTATTTCTATGTCTACAGCTGTCCCGGTTTTTCATTCTGAAAATCTGGTCACCCTATCCTTAAGCCCTCATTTAGCGATCATAGGGAGATGGCATAACTGTGTTAAACATGTAGACTTGAGTCTTCTCTGAATCTAACAAATGTATTTGTGTTTGGGGAAATGCTTTAAGTTAAATGGAAAAAAAACCTTCCTATTCTCTCTATGGGAAATTCATGTTCATTTGCAACACCAAAAAGCGGGCATTAACAGGAGGAAACACTGTTTTCTAATAATATTCATCATTTAACTTTACCTTTGTGTAATTTCACAATTACTGGTTTTAGGGTAAAGCGATTTCGGAATTGTGGTGGTTACCTGAAGCCTTGACTGATTTTAAATGAGGGCCTTAATGTTTAAGACACTCATTCCTCTAGAAGCAAGAAAGGGAACATGCCCTGACATAGTTTTGTCTTATAATACTAATTAATTGCCCCACCTCAGTGAAATTAAATTCAGTTTATTCTAAATAGCCTTATGGGTTTCACAGCTGTATCAAGTCTGTGGAGTCTGGAAGTTATTGTACACATTCCTTGTCAAACGTCGCCCTCTGCTGAAGTAAGTGTGCTACAGCTAATGCTTCTTTTCTTAATTCAGATGGGTTATGAGAGCTATTTTGCACCTTCCTTATACAACAGTGCCCTCTGCTGTACTAAGTGAGCCAGTGCTGATGCTTCTTCCCCTAATCCTTGGAAGTCAGAAAGGCATCTTTGGGAAAGGAGTTCATTTTGAGGTTGGATCTGACAAGGTGTCCATCTTCTGCTCTTTAGTGCAGATCTTAATGCATAAAAATGTAGTGTTTCTTAGGGCTCGCAAGAGGAGACCTTTTGTTACCTTACAGGGGGCTTAGATGCCACTCATTGCTTACCAAGGGTTGACTTGTTTGGCACTCTCATTTACTTGCTTCTTATTCATCAGCTTCTGTAAGCTTCAGTCCTCTTAATCTTTTTTCCCTCTCCTGGAGCATGGATGAATTACTTGTGAATTACATGTGTCCTTCCACTGCTCATATTTCAGACACTACTTTTTTCTTTCTTGTTTAAGCACTCTACTAGAGGCTAGGTGTTTTTCAGCCGTCTCCCTCGTGTACTTCTCCCCCTTCTGTGTTCCTCCCCCAGTCCTGGATGACTACTTCCCTCAGTTGTCTGTGTGCTTGCCCCAGCCCCCCTGCACAGCGCTCTGTGTGCTTGCTCCGGCCATTGGATGTCCATGTGCTTACCTCTAGCCTTCCCTATCCACGCCCCATTGTCTGCCTGCTTGCCCCAGTCCCTCTACCACCTTTTGTTGGCCATGCTGTTTCCCCCGCCCCTCCGGCCACCCCTCCATTGTCTGTGTGCTTAACCCCAGGCCCTCCTGCCCACTCTCCGTTGTTGTTCTGCTTGTCCCCAGCTCCTTAAGTCCATACTCCATTGTCCGCCTGTTTGGCCCATCCCCTCTCGCCATGCCTCTCCCTCCACCCACATCCTACTCTCCCACCCTCCTTGCTGCCTCTGGGGAGCACAGGGCTACAACGATTTTTTTCTTCAAAGTAGCAGCACTGGCCATGTCATAGTGATTTTTAAATTAGCCTTAGGTATGTTGCACAGCAGCACAGCTGCTGTGCAACATGATTACAAAGCATTGCCAAAGCCAATAGCTCTCATGGGTGAGGCCTACTGGCTTTGCCAATGTTTGCTTCAATGAGTTAACTCTTTTTTTAATAAGTTCATATTTTCTCTCTATCTCTATGACATTTCACTCACTGCATCTTTGCATTTCCAGACAGAGAGAAGATCTGCATGAGTATGGGAAGGGAACAAAGAGCAACTGGAACCAATGATTCAGGAGAATAGTGTTTCCACAAAGATTACCAGTCAGTCTGCTCAGCTGCAAGGATTTTGGGAGTGCACAAAAAGGCACTTTGCCATTTTGAGAAAAAAACATTTATGCATTGCTGGGTTGGTAAGCAGGACTGCCTGAATTGCCACAGTCATGAGGGCATTCACACATGGGGACATATTTCCAATAAACTGGCGGAGCGCTGTGTTACGCCAAAATTGGTAAGGCCCGCACCGACAGTTTAAAAATGCAGGGATGCGCTGTATTCACAAGAATGCAGTGTGCCCCTGCTTTATCCCTAGCGCTGGCACTAAAAAAGCTGACCAGCGCCAGTGCAGGCACGCTAGCACCATTTTGCGAGGGTGCCTGCGCTGCAGGGGCGATTGTTTATGTGCAGGAAGTGGCACCTTCCTGCACATAAACAATCTTCGCAGGTGGTTTGCTCTATCTATGTGTGCTGCAGAATGCAGCACACGTGGAAAGAGCAAATTACGAGGAGAAATAAAACATTTCTCCTCGTATCACCTGCTTAAGTTCAGGTATTCCCAGGAGGTATTTTTGGTGCTGCCCCATGCATTGTAACAATGGGGCAGAATCAAAAAACAAGGGGCGTTGTGGCAGAACGCCCACTGTAACACCCAGTGCATGCCCCTTTCACGCTAAGTGCTGTGCGAATAGGGGCATTATTTACAATTAAGTGGCTTAACGCTGCCTTGTAAATAAGGTGAAGGACTTAACGCCACCAGAACGTTGGGAAAAGTGATGCTCTGGTGGTGTTAACTCCTTGTAAATATCCCCCCTGGTGTCCTGACACTGTAAGAGTTAACGAGGTAGTTCAACTAAGAGTGACAGCTAGACGTGGACATGCAGCGGAGTGTTCCACCAGGCGTGAGTGAGGGGCGAGTGAATGGGAGTAAAAGTTACTCAAGCATGAGTAGAATGAATGTGAGTGAAAGAAGGAGAACAGAATAGTGTGACAGAGAAGGAAAGGTAGTGATTGTTGAAGGATCTCTGCCAGGCCTCGTTGGATGCCAGATGGACCCCCCACAAACAGCACCCCGTGACTCACAATCCTAAATCTCATGAAGCATTGAATAAGCCACCACCACTTAAGAGTCGCCAACCACTCATTGCAAGCATCTAAGTATGAACCATATATAGACCTCCCTGGTCTGTCTATCATGGAGGACTAGGAGTGTGGGTACAGGAAATAAAAAGACCAATACTGGAGAATGCAAAGGGGAGACACTACAAAAATAAACCAAAGTGTAGGCACAAGAAATTAAAAGACCAATACCGGACGATGCAAAGGGGAGAAACTACAAAAACAGCCAACATCCAACAAAGCATACTGCAGCAGTGATGGAAGAATGGGAAATGAGCCTTAAGGAAAGACAGAGGTAACATATTTACAATAAAATATGAGAACTGGGAACACAGGAGCAGGCAGAACACTGTTCAAACCACAGAAAGAGTTTCAGTAACCCAAACGAGCTAGATAGCGCACCTAATACTGCATTTAAAGAACAGGTCATAGCATTTTACATCTAGATTCAGCCAGACGACTGTTTGACACAGGATGTTAGTAACTTACATCACTCTGTCACCACAAAAAGCAGCCAGCAACACATGGGATGGCTTTCCTGATGGCATTCTCACACCCCACCCAACGTCCTTGTGTACTCTAACTTCAATCAGCCCACTTCCCGTCACCAGTGATTGCTACCCCACCTTCTCTCCTGACCTATCCACTCCAGAGTCCTCATCTCTGGCGGGGCTTGAGAATCAGTCTGTGATTTGCCAACCCATAGCACATGCTTCCACTGCCCCTATTCGGGCATACAGATATTCCTTAATCTCTGGACCCTCTCCCTCCCATTTGCTCTTTCTCCCGTCCATTGAACTCTCCAGCGTGGTTCCCTCAGGTACTCCCACAGCACCCCCTTATGCCCAGAAGGTCTCCTCTTCCAAACCTATACCCCCTAACTTGATTAACCTCTTGCTGCCCACGTCCACCGCTCAGCCCAAAATCCTCCCTACCTATCCTCCTCCCCCCCTTGCCCCCATCCCCACCCAATCAGGCCCTCTGCAAGACCTCACTGACCCAAAAACACCCCATGGCCCCAATAATTCCTTTTCTTCTTAATCGGGCCTCTCATGTGGCCTCTCCCCACTACTGGACCTCACATCTCAACCCATAACTACCTGTCACCACATTGCCTGGGATGCTCGCCTTGATGAGATTTCACTTAGCCTGCTCCAACTCAAGGATAAACTCCAGAAACTGACATCCATCACCAAAGAGCTACTGCTCACTATTATACCCAATAGTGCCTTGACGAATCAGACTAGCTCCCAAACAGGCATGTATCTCTCCCATGACCTGCACACCTATCGTCTTAGCTCAAAAACTATACCCTTCCCCAATGCCTCTTCTCGACCCAGGAGACTGAATGCTGATCTAGCTGACAGTGACATCCACAACCTCCTCCTCTCTTACTCCCACTCGAAAGATACTAACAAGACTTATTGGGGTCAAATCCAAACCATTCAGGCAAACCCTTACAGAGAACCCTGCCACAATCACAGAGCTGTAAACAACGACAACCTCAAGCGCATTAACATCTCTCGAGCTGCCACTGTCCATACCAATAGCCAACTGAAATGCGTACTCCTCAACTGCAGATCGGCTAGTAAACATGCACCCGATATCTATGAACTCATCCTCACAAATGAGCTTGATATCGTTATCCTCATGGAAACCTGGCTAAACAGCTCATCTCCTCCTATTTTAGACTTACTAGTCCCCCCTAGTCACTTCATAATTCGACTAGATAGAACTAAGAAACCTGGTGGTGGAATAGCTTGCCTCTACTGCAACACACTCTCTGTGTATCAGTCAGAAACTGTCACCTTGTCTGCCTGTGAATATCTTTGCATCAACATCGCTAGCAACAACAGTCTCATTTGCAAACTACACGCATTCTACTACCCCCCTGGATACAATCTGCCGTTCATTGAACAAATCATGGAAGTCTTCACATCCAACAATGACCCTCAAGTGGCACAGATCTTCCTTGGAGACTTCAACCTCCATTGGAATAACCTGAACGACCATGCAGTGAACTGCCTTAAATCCTTTCTATCAGACTACGAGTTGATCCAATTCTGCGACAGTCCCACCCACAACAAGGGTGAGACTTTGGACTTTATCATTTCTAAAATGAACAACATCACATTGGAGTCCATTATCCTCTGCGACTGGTCAGACCACTACAGTATCATCTTCCTCATCAACGTGGAGGTGATCCCGAAGAAGGATCAACCCAAGAAAACAAAACATTGGAAAAGGAATCTTCGAAACATAAATCCTAATGACTTATCTACCTGATGTATCAATGCCTTGACTCCTCAGATGGACATGGTAGATGTCCATGACCTCACAGAGTTCTACAATACCTCTATTTTGGACGTCATTGACTCTATTGCGCCCCTCCAATAAAAAAGAAATTCCACCAAAATCTCCAAACCTTGGTTCAATGATAATCTAAACCCTGAAAGACACAATCTAAGATTAGCAGAAAGAGGCTGTAGATCCGTACCATCCACTGAACACCTGAAACGCTTAAGATCAGTAAGGAACACATACAACAGAAAAATCAAAAATGCAAAGGCCAACTTCTTTAGAACCCATCTTAACCAAGTCAGAAATTGACCCAAAAAGCTTTTTGAAATGGTCAAGCAACAATCGCTCAACGCTCCTAACTCGTTGGACCTTGGATCCATCACTCCCCCAAATTGTGAGGAACTGGCCTCCTTCTTGGGAAAAACTAAAGCCATTGAAAACGACCTACAATCAACGAGGGAATTACTTCCAGCTGCCTCACACTTCTTTCGACTCACCTCCCAGGTCACAGATCGGCTTGGTCTCCCCGGGGATGTCCCCCAAAACAATGCCTTCTGGCACACTTTCACTCCCCTCAATGAAATGACATCTATAAAATTCTTCTAGCTTTAAACCCATGTAATCACTACATCGACCCATTACCTCCAACAATCTTCAAGGAGATAAAAGTTGCTATTCTCCCCCTACGGTCTAAGATTATTAATGCTTCACTACGGCAAGGCACGATCCCTGATTGCCTAAAAGTAACACCAATCCGGATTTCGTCAAGGACAGCACTGAATCTGCACTCACTCACATTGTTGATGACATATTAAAAATGCTAGACCTAATGAATCATGTCTTCTGATAGTACTTGACTTATCCTCTGCTGTCGACACTGTTAAACACGACAGTCTACTGAACCTACTTGAACAGAGGGTGGGCCTATGGTTTACTTCATTCCTCCACAACAGAACCCAAAGAATCAAGGTGAATCAATCCTTTTCTCAGCCCTCCGTGGTCACCCTGGGGGTGCTCAACGATTATCAAGATCGGGGTAGTTCCTCCTATACCAAAAGGTCACCGACGGTTGAACCAGGTGGCTGTAAATACTGTCGCAGGAAGACCTGAAGGTCAGATCTTGATGCCCTCACACACCTGATAGGGTGTCATGCTTCATCATTGGGCGCTCCTCTTCAGGCCGGCGCTGCAATGCCTGACGGGCCTAGGGGCTCTTTGTCGGAGATCTTTTGATCCGAAGACTCCGTATAGATGAGTGAAAGTGAGGGGGCTAGACAATAGTGTGACAAATGGAATGAGTGAGTGGTGACTAAAATAGGCTTTGGTATCACCCTGGGGTGCCACAGGGATCCGCCCTTTCGCCCATTCTTTTCAATGTATTTTTGGAACCTCTAGCAGACGCATTGAAATCTGCCAACATTCTTTATCACATGTATGTAGATGACACTCAATTGTATTTGAAAATCTCCTCCCCAGAAGACATAATTTCCCTCAACTCTACTTTGCATAACACTCAACACTGGCTCACTGGCAACCATCTCAAGCTCAACCCTGCCAAAACGGAATTCCTCCTCATTACCCCTCTAATCTCGTTTACCGCCTCCTTCAAAAAAGAAGCGAAAACACTTCTGATGAACAAGTTTTTGCCCTAAGAATAATCACCTTATGTTTTATTGATAACACCTTCTGTTTTATTGACTGTATACCTGCCTACTATTCTTGTATGGTGTGTGACTACTACATTGATGACTCTCATATATGTGATGAGTTTCTGTTTTCACAACTATATCCTGCCTTCCTCTCATGTAAAGCGCTCTGATACCCTCTAGGGTCATGTTTGCGCTATATAAAACTTTATAAAAAATAAATAAATTAATAAGTAAATTGGAAAGGCAGTAGAAAACCTGTGCAGAATGGGGTTCCCCGTGACCCCAGTGGCAGTCTACGCTTCCACAGCATGTTCTGGTTAAGGGAAGGATCATTAGAACCACATCCCTACTGCGATACACCCCACAGAGACAGCCCAAATACTTACCAACCCAGCACAGTTTGGTTGGCAGATCACAACACCTACCTAGCTCCACCCCATGTAACACATTTGCAGGGAAAACTCCACACTCCTTCTACACCTCACTTACTCATTGTAGGAAGGTATATCCAAGGGCACCTCCGCCCAGAGTCCTGGCCCACGGGCAGACTTACAATTGTAGACAAGGCCTGCATTAAAGCGCTAACATACCATAGGATTGGTGGATGTATGTTATATAAAAACATATTGCATTGCAAAACAACATTACTGCTTTTACTCTGGCAATAAATAGGCAATTTCTTCCAATCTGGTGCCCTCCTATGGTCATTTGTGGTAACACCATAAGGCAGCTGCCTACACTGTCCCCCAATGTGTCACTGGTCCTGATTTTTTTAAACTTGCAGCTGTTCTAGGTTGCTGAATGGAGTGTGTGGCAGGAAACCCTCACAGTGTTACTTGCTGGGGGTCAGACCAGAGTCACTCATAGAGTGAAGGTTATTTCATAGGCTTTGGAATGCTATTTTCTGACTGCCATAATGTTACAACTTGTGGTAAGGCACTCCAGACACCAAGGGTTTTTCTCTATCTCTCTTTCTTTATCCTGCTCTCTCTCCACATCCTCTTTCACTCTCTCCAAAAGACAAACACACACACACACCACACACACACACACATCCATTCTTTGAACCACCCCAAAGCGCTTTAAAAATGCTGAAAGTGGCACAAAGCGCTTTACAAAAAGAATTCAAAAAAGTAATCATGCTCATCATCACAATATAAAGTGTCCTGCTTCAGGAACTCAGTTTGCACGCTTAGGCTGTCATAGGGTTTCTGCACATACAGAGCTATGCACAGGATAATAGGACCTCGGAATATAGTGGTGAGCCAACCATAAACCTTAGCACCCAAAACCCCAACCCGACTAGCCTTAGCGTCCCATTAGCACCAATGTACCAATGCTTAGACAACCCAGAACACGGTATCTCTCTCTCAGGACTCGCAGAGGCAAGAACACTCTTTCGTCACATTCGTACCTGTCCACAACATGCGTATGAAGAGACACTGTATAGGTTAAAATTTTTATTTCAACTTACGTGCTCTAAGGTACAGTACACGTGTCAGTACTAGTAGCATAATACATAAGAACAATATAATCAGCATAGTTACTACTCCATAGAATACGAACGGGGAAAGCATCTCATAAAGCAGTGGATATATGTCTAAATAACATTACCACCCTCCCCGTGCTGGAAACCAGTTTATTATAATAATAGAAGACCTTTGGGCTTTTACTAGCGAACCCCCATACCTCAGTCTCTTGATGCAAAACTACATCAGCAAACAATCACAGCTCTTCTCACTGGAAAGGTCGTCTCCAAGTGCTATCTTAGAGCAAGCGAGCGCATTATTAAAAGCCCACTAATTTCTCAATGGCAGCTGTACAAGTGTTATGTCTAGGTGTGAGGGACGGGCCAAATCAGTAGAAACCAGGAGTTGTTATTCGACCTTGTAACTGTTGTTCAGACTGAGCCCAAAAGGGAACAGGAGAAAAGGTGAATAACAGAATATGCAGACTGTTGTATAATTACTTGGCAATAACAGAGGGCGACAGAACAACATCCAATAGTAACGTGCGCAAGAGTCATCATGGCAGCCAGGCGTGGTAACGTAGCCAGACCTGCCAGGAGGCCATGAGCCACAAGACAAGGCATGAGGGGACCGGGGAAAGCCCTCGACATCAGGACAGAGAAAGAGTGAAGAGTGTGTGTGTGACAGAGATGCTGCCATCAGGACTAATTAAGAGGGGCTGATGAAAGATGCATCTGACGGCACAGAGACTTGAAGGGCCTTATTTATGAAAAGTGTTGCATCGCTGGGGGAAAACAGCGCTGCAACACTTTTCAGTGCGCCATCCTTGCGACACCATGGATGTGACGTATTTACACTACGATGCTCCATGTCGCAAGGATTTACAGATACGTCAGTAATCCTGACGTATCTGTAGGTGCAAAAATGGCGCATTGCTGGAGTGCGTCTGAAAACAGACGCAACTCCAGCAATGTTTCATTTCACATGGGGCAAGCCCCATGTGAAAAGCCCTACGTCACCCCTTACACTTGCTTCAAGCAGGCATAAGGATTTGACGCACTGACGCCGTAGAAGTGGTGCAGGGAAATTTCATAGATTTCACTGCGCCTCTTCTGCGAGGCTTTTCTAAGTCGGAACGCCCACACTGCATACATTATACCTGTTGCAGGTATAATATAGCGCAGGGGTTTACAAAGTGACGCATCTGCCTAGATGCGTCACTTTGTAAATATGGCACAGTGTGGCACATTTTTTACGCCGCCGCAGCGTCACAAAAAGTGACGCAACGGCGGAGTAAGGGCCTCATAAATAAGGCCCTGAGTATCTTTTCCATCACTAAATTATGAAATATTAATGATTCACTATGATTTGACAGATTTTAATGTATTTTCCCATAGATTTTACCTTTTTTTCACCGAAACTGAAAAGATCTGCTACAGTTTTCCCCCTAGCTCTGGACAGCCTCCAGATGTTTTCTTCCCCTCCCTGTATTTGGATCTCTGTGTCCAGCAAAGGCTCAAGATATGGGAACCCATGTCTAGATGACGTAGCAGCATCTCTGAGTTGCAGTTCTCCACCCCAGTACACAAGGCTTTTCCTCTTCATATGCTTCCTTCCTTTCCATGGGTGACTCATCTCCAGATGGTCAGCCACACCACAGCTGAGACCTTCCACTCCCACCCCCTTGACCGGCGACCTCTTGTTACCTACCTGCATGCTTACTTTAATTCACCTAAACGTGCTTCGAAGCAGGTGAAAGGTGACACAAAGCATTTTACAGCTTCACAACAACCATTAAACTCTAACATTCAGGTCTGGGCAATCATAAAGTGTAGGCACTAGTAAAAGTAGAGATGGTGAAAAGAGAGGGTTCAGGCAGGGTTTTGCAGGACAGTACGAGCCTCGTGGTCCTGATCTGTCTCCAGATTATATTCTTGGAACAGCCACCTGTGAGTAGGTGTTAGAACTGGGGGTCTCTAGTTGGCAGAGGTAGGTACCTTTGACCAAATAGGGACCCTTGCTTCTAGTCAGGGTAAGGGGGATACACACTTTAGGTAACCCCTGCTCACCCCCTTGGTAGCTTGGCACGAGCAGACAGGCTTATCCCAAAGGCAATGTGTAAAGTATTTGTACCAACACTCACAGTAACACAGTGAAAACATCACAAATGGACACCACACCAGTTTAGAAAAAGAAAGTATCTTTATCTAAACTACACAAGACCAAAACGACAAAAATCCAACATACACAGTTAAAAATGTGACTTCAAAAAGGTTTCAAGAACTTGTGCCATAGAAATCTATGGATGCGTGACTTTTCACCAAAGTACCTGTAGATGCGACAAAAGTTCCCAGGCCAAACAGCTGCAGCGTCGGAAACCAAAGACACTCCTGAGACCCTGAGGAGGCAATGCGACAGCCCCGCTGCACGCAGCGGACGGGTTGCGTTGAGTACGGTCTGTAGGGGGAGCGATGCGTTGAGACTTCGTGCCGGTTCCAGTTCGCGAGTGATGCGTCGGGAAGCGTCTCGCATAGGTACGATGCGTAGATCTTCGGGATGCGACAACGATCGATGCGGCGGCGTTGCGCGGCGTCGGTTCTCTTCAGCCGCAACCCCTCGATGCGTTGGTTCTTGCAGCGCCGATGGGCGCTGCGACGATCTTCGCAGCGGCACGGCGATGCGACGGAAATCTTCTCGCACCGTCGAGATGCGCGGGTGAAACGTGCAGCAAGAAGAGCGATGCGTCGGGTTTTGCAGTTCTTTTCACGCTTCTTCTTCTTCCAGCTCCAAACAGCAGCAACCACCTCCAGAGGCCCCACAACTGAATCAAGCACTCTAGGCAGGTCAGAACTCACACAGCAGAGTTCAGGGGGAGCTGGGGGTGAAGTCCTTTTGTTCCTGGGACTTCAAAACAGGAGGCCAGCACTCCTCAGGCCCTTGGAGATCTTCTTCAAGCAGGGGACACAGCACACAGCAAAGTCCTTCTCCTTTCCTTGGCAGAATAGCAACTGCAGGTTAACCCCAGAACACACAGCAAGGGCAGTCCTTCTCTTCATTCTCTCCAGCTCTTCTCCTCGGCAAAGATTCCTCTTGAATTCCAGGATGATCTAAAGTTCAGGGGTTTCAGCTCTCATATTTATACCCCAAAAGTCTTTGTTCTCTAGGTGTAAAGGGTCCTGGACCCAGTCCAAACCAGTTCTGGGTGCACTCTGCCAGTGCACAACTTCTTCCTTTGTTAGTGTGGGCCAGGGTCTTCAGACACACCACAGGAGGTGGAGCCAGCATTGTGGAAGGCAGGCACAGCCCTATTCAGGCCCAGGTGCTACTCCTCCCACCACTCCAAATGCAGTTCGGCCTATTCAACCTAGTGCTGACTCACCCAGACTGGAGCCACCCCAGCCCCTGTCACTCTCAAGCCAGACAGTCAATCCACAAACAGGCAGAGGCACACAGAAAGGTTGAACAAGAAAATAGCCACTTTCTAAAAGTGCTATTTTCAAACACAGAATTTAAAAACCATCCTACCTAAAAGATGTGTTATTAAATTCTGAGTTCAGGGATACCAGACTCTAATTTCTTATCTTACTCCTATGGGAAGATATGCTTGTAAAATTGTTACACAGTATTCCCCATTCTGTCTTAAGGCCAAGATAGCCTTTCAATAGTGAAAAACGAAATTGGCAGTATTTCACTATCAGGACATGTTACACACACCAGTACATGTCCTACCTTTCACATACACTGCACCCTGCCCAGGGGGGTACCTTGGGCCTACCATAGGGGTGTCCTATGTGTAAGAAAAGGGAAGGGTAAGGCCTGGCAAGTGGGTGCACTGGCCAGGTCGACATGGCAGTTAACAAACTGCGCGCAGGCACTGCGGTGGCAGGCCTGAGTCCTCTTTTCAGGGCTACTTATGTGGGTGGCACAATCAGTGCTGCAAGCCCACCAGTAGTATTTGAATTACCAGCCCTGGCACACTCAGTGCACTTTACTAGGGACCTACTGGTAAACAAAATATGCCAATCATGGATAACCAATCACAATAACAATTTACACAGAGAGCATATGCACTTTAGCACTGATCAGCAGCGGTAAAGTGCCCAGAGTCCTAACGCCAACAACCACAGGTCAGGAAAGAATAGGAGGAAGAAGCAAAAAGTTTGGGGATAACCCTGCAAAAAGGGCCATTTCCAACAGTAGGGTTAACCTTATAGGTTGGTAAAGGGGTGGTCTCATGCCCTGCCCTATGCTGGGGCATCTTGCTCATTTTCCGAAGGCCAAACGTGCAAGTTGTGATGCGCTCAGATCATTGGGCCCACCGATTCCAACTCCCCACTTGTTTTCTTGCCACTTTGTACCCTTTCTTTTCATGCTCTTTTCATAAATTATTACATTTAGACATCACCGTGATCCCACTGGTTTTGTTTCAAGCTCTGGTCTTTCCTTAACCTGCTCTTCAGTTCTCCTCTGCATTCTGATCTGGACTATCTCATACCGTTCCATAATCCTTTGTAATTCCCAGCTATTGTGTTACGCGTATTTCATGTCAGTATTGCTTTTCGGTACAGATAATCTTTGCTCGTGGGAAACTTGTTCGAGCAGAGCATGTCGATGGGAAGCTGTGAGACTGGAGGAGTGCATCGGCAGCACGTGCTGCACTTGCAACATTCACCACGTGACTTTAGAAATGAGATGGAAAATGCATTGAGCAGGTGTCCTGCTGGACTCTACAGTGCGAGGGCAGGCCTTGTGTGCATAACTCACACAAACAACTGGAATTTTTGGGACAATTGTGGCACACAAAAAAATATGTAATTTCACTCACATCCACTTAAGACCATCACAGGGACCCCCTTCCAGCACAAAACCTATGCTTTAGAGAACACCGACAAACATGCTCTAGGGCAGAAGGGTGCCTGCGTCGGTGTATGGCTGCTAAACATTACGCCGGTGCAGGGAGACAGGAGAAGAGTGCCACATCGTAGTAGATATGGCGCTGTTTTGCTCTTTAACTTTCAACTTTAGTTGATGTGCTGCGCTGCATGACTTCTTAGTAAATCTGGCCCCTCTGTCTTCTACTCCTCTCTGTACCCTTGAATTTTGGCATGTACCTATACCCCAGCATCTGTACCCTAGCTTCCCTAACCTCTGCCTATACTTTTATGCTATTGATTATACCCTTCTGCATCAAGCCCTACCTGTATCCTCCTACCTCTACCTTTGTATCTCTGTAACTGCCTCTAACCCTACCTACAAGCTTGAACATTGACCACTGCCTATACCCTAGCATATTTCCCCATACCTATATCCTCTTTGTTCAACCTCTGCCTTTACCCTAGTACCTCTACCCCTACAATACCTAAAACCCTCTCACCTGTCCAAGTACCTCAACCCCTGCCTATACTTTATTAGGTCTACTGACAGTGCTTTACTACTAACCATACCAGTACCCTATCACCTGTACTCCTGCCTGTACTCTAGTACCTTTACCCCTTCCTATGCTTAATACCTAGACCCCTACTAATGCCCAGTGCCTCGGTCCCCATCTACATCCTAGCACTTCTGCTCCTGCCTACAGCCTAGTACCTGTATCCCTACCTTTACTCTAGTATCTATACACAAACTATACACTAATGCCTACACCCTTCCCTATGAACTTGCACTTCTACAATTAGCAACACTCTTGCACCTTTACGCCTACCTATAACAGAGTACTTCGACTCAATACCTGTTTAACAAATCATCAATCAAACGCTCTTTATTCGGTTTTCACATATAAAACCATAAAAGTATTCTAAAAAACCATTCATGGTATAAAAGAAGACCGGTACAAAGTATTTATAAAAACGTCACAAGAAAGATAAGTCTTCCCTAAAAATCTCATACAATGCATAAAATATATTATAAAGTGCATATACCATAAATCATTGGAAGTAAAAAGGCAGAAAGGAGGATGAGTCCAAGGACCTCATCTAGACTATATGTATCATCAAGGTAACCAGAGTGGAGACATGCCCTTAGAGCCACTGCCATTTAATCGAGGCAAGCTCTAAGCTTCACTGCAGATTTTAGAAAATTAAGAACAAATAAAATACAATCTCCATGCAACAGTTGTAAATAAATAAGGGCTCCTGCTTAAACTCCAATCTCCTTAAAATAGGGATAACAAAAGTTTACCGGGGGGTCACATAATGCTTACAAAATATTAAAAAATGAAGCATGTCCTGTGGAGACTCACCGTCGCAGCCACAGGGTTCTAAGATCTGACCTCTACTACTTCCCTGTGGCAGGGTCAACAGGAGGTGAAAAAGATCCAAACGGAACCTGGACAGTAAAAAGCGTTCATAGGTGCTGAAAGGCCCCAGGAGATATGGCCCAATCGATTGCGTTGTTTTCAAGATTAAAAGTTTACGAACACTGGGTTTTGTTAGTTCCAACTCTTCCCTCTTTAATCTCCTCAAACTACAGAAAGACTCCCTAGCCCACCCCAGATCCTTCTTAGTCACTGATTCTGGATTTGTAAATAATTCAACTCTTCCCAATCTTTCAAAGCTGCTCTTTATATATCTAAACCAAGGAATGTGATGGGCGTAATCAAGAGCCATACACTCCTTCAGGATCAATCGACTCAAGGATGATCCTTCGTTCAGCCAGATTTTCAGCCAAAATGTTAGGGGCCGAAGAGCCAACAAATCAGAGAGATAGGGCACCCCCAGTTCTTCATGTACCACCATGTTAGACATTCCCCGGGGCAGACCTAACAGACGTTTCAAAAAGGTATTCTCAGACAATTGTAGCTCGTCCATAGTGACATGACCCCATATTTCGCTACCATAGGAGGCTTTAGCGACACATTTAGCCTGATATATCTTTAAAAGTGCCGCAATCGGTCTCCTACCCAATCTGGAAGCAAAATTAAAAACGGCTGTGTTTGCGCACACTAGGACTCCCCTCTTTCTCTGTTTTAGTGGATCCCATTTCATTTGTTCATCTATTAGGACCCCCAGGTACGAAAAGGCATCTGTACGGGGAACCTGAGCGGATCCAACCATGAATTGAAAGGGCTTTTTAGGACGAAGTCCCACCTGCATCACATAGGATTTGGAATCATTTATTGAAAAGTCCAAATCCACCATGAAAGAGGAAAAGAAATTAAGCAATGTTTGTAACCCCCTAGCGGTCCTAGATATGAGGACCGCGTCATCCGCATATAATAAAACAGACAGGCCACGCTGACCTACCTGCGGGTAATCTACCTTTATCTTCATTAAAACTTTTCCCAAATTATTAATATATAAATTAAACAGAAAGGGGGCTAAAATACACCCTTGACGTACTCCTCTTTTTATTGCAAAATGGCGGGATAACCTTAGATCTAGTGAACCCCGTGAATAGTTCGAGAAGAGGCGTTGATACCAGTATGAAATCAATAAATGAACCACCTCCCCGCCCATCAAAGGACGGTGTAAGGGCCTTACTACGGGGACCTTTTGCACACATGGGGGACGATAGGTCAAATTCGTGTAAAAACCATTCAATATATCGCCTTGTGGAGTGTGTTCAAAATGAATTCCCCTCACACGTGGGCAACCCAAATCAATCAGACTAGAAATCCTGGGGTCACCACATGGGTGAGTATTAAAATCCCTGGCAATCACAAAGTTTTTAAAAACAACAATGAGATGTTTTCTTAGAAAGGAACCCAACAAAAAAATGTTACACGGGCCCTTAGCACAGGACGTTGAGTTATAAAAGTTAATAAGACCCAATTTACAGGACCCCTTACTCACTAGCAAGTACTGTATACACTGACTCTCCGTCGGCATCACCGATATCTTACACTCTGCTGCCAAAGAAACGTAGGTTACAAGACCGCCTCTTGATCTTCCTGCAGGTGAGGGGGTAGCCGGAACAAAGAAGGACTTATAGCCCTCCAATGGTAAACTGTTCCAGGACAACCATGTTTCTTGCAGGCAAATCACACTGAATTGTTTTATAAATAAAATCCACGAGGGGTCGAGAAACTTGTTAGCTAAGCCAGCTATGTTCCATGATATAAAGTTGCAGTCAATTTCGCCCAAGGTCCCATTGATTTGCCGTAGTTTTTCCTGCTGAGTAGTTGATGTCTCCGGGTCCATGGAAACGGGCCCACTAAGTCAATCACAAGTGCCCAAGGGTGCAAATAGGTTTGATAACTCCATAAGAGGTGGAACTGACTGCTGCCTGCCTTGTGATGGCCAATGCGTATAATTCGAATTACGATTTAAATTTAAATTTGTGGGCCTGGGAGGGGCGGTAGAAGGGCTTCTGCTTATCGAATGAGGCCCTAATGTTGTTAGGCATATTATTCCACCCAAATGACTCAGGTTTGTAAAAAATAAAACGAGAGGTAGGGCCATAATGGACGACTGGGGCCAAAAGGGGCGTTAATCAAAGCTGTAGCCAGAATCCTTTCTGCAATATGAGGTCTGTTAAAATTGATAATAACACAGTCTCCCCTGCAGGACTTGTTAGAGCTACCTACCGAATTGACACCTTCGCACCATATTAATGTTTTTCTCCACCCTTATGCCTAAAGCAGTATTACAAGATAGCCAGTGTAGGACTTTGTTCTTCAATTGACAGTAGTCCTCCTTAACACCCTGAGAGAGAGAAGGCACGTTCCCGAGGGTCACAACATACGGCGTTGATTCCGGTGGGAGGTGTATATCAGGCAGATTCCGCACAAAGCCCCCACTCCTTCCCCCTGAGATGGCTCTCCAACTCTATTACTCTCAGGGACGGCTTGATCCTGTGCGGGTGACCTTTCCGCAGGACCCATATTTGAACCAGGGTTTAAAACTGTGTGATTCAGTGAAGAGGACGGAAACCGTCGGTTCTGTGCAGAACCCCTGAGTCATTTTGAAGGGGAAGATGGGTACTCCCTGGTGTTTACATGTGAGGCTGCCAAAATGGGTCCTTCGGTTGCCAGGGGACCCATTGGGGACCTTAGTTCCGAGTTGACGGCCTCCCCCCTCGAAGGCATACAACATTTAAGGTCAGAAAGTCCCTTTTCAATTAAGGCCAGACGTTGAAATAGTAAAACCACTTTAGAGTCCAGCATAACCTTTAGAGAGTCCTGGAAGGATTCTAGTATTCACCAAATCTGCCTTTGTGATTACTTGATCAGTTGGGAACTTCTGAGTTGTCACCTCAGCTCTCGGCCTTTTGGCCTTTCCCCCAGGCATTTGGCCCTTTCTTTTCGTGCCTGATCCTTGGCTAACCAACTCTACTCCTCTCGGTCTCCCTCGGGTGGCAAATCCAGAAGTTATTGATTGCTTAATAGGGGTGCCCACCGCACGCCCCTGGATTGAGGGTACATCATCCCCACTAGGGTTGTTGACCACAATAGTGGGTGTAAGAGGTAAATATTGACCCGCTGTACAGCTATCCAGGCCGTCTGATTATTGCACCCCAGGATTGTTTAGTAAACCATCAGCGCGATCCGCGATCGTAAGGACCCTTGCTGGACTAGGAGGGGGGCGGTTGACAGGGGACCAGGAGAGACGCCGGACCACCAGCTCTATATCTTTGTCAAGCACTCCAGCAGCCCGCTGTAGGAAAGAGTCCATTGTCACTGCTGTGCCTGACGCAGCCCTCCCAAGATCCGTAGCCACCTTGCGTTTCCCCTAGGCACACCCGGACCAGTACGCTCTTGGCGCGCTTCAGTCATGAACACAAATGTAACAAGGCTCGGGGAATACTTGCACATACACAGGGAGTTGACCACACAAACCTTGGAGCCAAAACATAGTGTCCGTAGGTCACCTGGGTGCTGTAACCCTATAACCAGCTTCAAGTAGAAGTTTTACAAATGCCAATAATGAAATATGATGGGGACGCTGCCTCCCTACCTGCTCCTCTGCCACCGGAGCTAAAGTAATGGCCAAGCTTGTTGCAACGAAGTCCTGGTGTTGGAAAAAAAGAGAACCAAGATGGTAGTCCCAGCCCAGCCTCCTCTGGGCTCTGACGAGTGCAGACGGGCCTGCCCTTGGCCCGGCCTTCGACCGGACTTCGCCCGGGCACGCCTGTGCACGTCCCGTACTGCGGGAGGACCGGGGCCTTGAAATACGCCTCCTGGCGCGTGGGCAGCGTCTCCTGCGTGCAGCAGCCTGCCGGGATATGTAGTCTCCCGCTTCTCTCCTCAGTAAAGTGCTCGGTGCCAAAGAAAGCCAGTTACGGTCTACCGCGCTGCGGGAGGACCGGGGCCTTGAAATACGCCTCTTGGTGCGTGGGCAGCGTCTCCTGCATGCAGCAGCCTGCTGGGATATGTAGTCCCTCGCTTCTCTCCTCAGTAAAGTGCTCGGTGCCAAAGAAAGTCAGTTACAGTCTCCTGCACTGCGGGAGGACCGGGGCCTTGAAATACGCCTCTTGGCGCGTGGGCAGCGTCTCCTGCATGCAGCAGCCTGCTGGGATATGTAGTCCCTCGCTTCTCTCCTCAGTAAAGTGCTCGGTGCCAAAGAAAGTCAGTTACAGTCTCCTGCACTGCGGGAGGACCGGGGCCTTGAAATACGCCTCCTGGTAGGTGGGCAGCATCTCCTGCGTGCAGCAACCTGCCGGGATATGTAGTCCCCCGCTTCTCTCCTCAGTAAAGTGCTCGGTGCCAAAGAAAGTCAGTACTCTTGTCTCTCAGTGAACATTTGATATGGTGGTGCAAATGTTGTCTCAAAGCCAGCCTGATCCACCGGGAGGTAGTCCATGCATGAACAAGGGAATTCAATGAGGAACAGTCTCTCAAAACAAAAGTCCTTCAAACACCTTGTTTATATTCTATTCATTTATCATTTTCCATTAATCGCCTCCTCCACATAAAGGTGACGCGTTTCGGCCCCAATCATTATTGGCCTCCTCAGGACCCAGAAAGGCAAGTAAAGTCATCGAAAATGCAGGCTTGCCACTTCCTTTTCTGCATCAGCTATTCAATGTTGATTGCCCAGTAATCTTCATGACATATTAAATAGCTTGTGGCCTGAGGTCAAGGACCAGGAGGCTGAGTTTCAATCAAGGTCCTGTTGTAGCAGAACCGGAGCCACCGCTTATCCTCTTTCGATATCTCTCAGTACAGATCTTGAATGTGATTATATTATGACTAGTCTTTTTTTTTTTTTTAAATCTTTTTATTGTAAAATTAAAACATAAATCAAATTTTATCATAAACCACAACTCAATTACAATAAGAGCAGTCTCAAAAAGAGAAAACAAAAATGACATCATGCTTGATAGACCAATAATTGAAACAAATATTTTTGAGCTCCACTTGTTGGGGCCAAAATTTGGGACGCCCACTTCGGGGCTGGACTCGAGAAAACAGTAGACTACTGTGATTCGTTATTGACAACGAGGGGAGAGGCATCTCCAAACGGGGTGCATATCCCACCTCTATAATCATTCCAAGGGGCCCAGATCTTCGTCCATTTGCCGGGGCAACCTCTGCTTTCATACACCACCCTCTCAGCCTGCATGCACCAATCCATATCATACTCCCAATCAGAGCACTTCAAGGCGGCCTCTCCTTTCCATGTTTGCGCTATGTTGCGCTTGGCAACCATACAGCCCGGGGAAACCCACAAACGTTCCGGCCTAGTCAAATCTGTAGCTTCCCAAATGTTCAGAAGGCGTAACCTCGGGGTAGGCTCAATCTCTCTATCGCACACAAGGGATAAAACTGAAAAGATCTTTCTCCAATACCTCTGAAGAGTGGGGCAGTCCCACCAATGATGCAGATATGTGCCCACTTGGCCGCAGCTGCGTGGACACATTGGAGAGTCAAGGCGACCCATTTTCACCAAGACGGAGCTTGTATAATAGACTCTGTGGAGCAGTTTTAATTGAATGAGTTTAAACCGAGATCGGATCGCCACCTCTCGGGGTGAGGCGAGGGCCTCTCTCCAATCTTCATCATCAATGTCCCCCACGTCTGCACACCATTTTGCACAGATTTTGTCCAGAAAATTGGGTGAATTATTGAGGATCTTTTTATAAGTTAACGAGATGGCCTTCTCTGGGAGGTAGTCATCTAAAAGCCTGTCCTCCAGGGGAGAGGACACCGGCAGCTCTGTTCCCTTGGAAAGTGCCTTGGACAAGGCACTTCGCAACTGAAGATACCGAAAAACCTCATTCTGGTGCAAGTGGAACTTCCGTTGTAGCTCGCCAAATGGCACTATTCCACCTTCAACCCACAGGTCACCCAGTTTGGACAGTCCAATCAAGTCCCACTTATCAAATCCGGGTTGCCGCCAAAGCGACCCCAGGCGACAGGAATCAAACAGTGGTGTCGCTCGCGTTAGTCTTCCCTTCCATCCGAGGGCCGAGTTAGCCGCGTGCCAGATGGAGACCGTCGTAGCAGTCGGTGTAAATTTCGGTTCCAATTTCATCCCCCCATAGAGTGCCCTCAAGTATGTTCCTGGCAACATGTTATATCTGTCCATCTGATATGCCGGATCAGTAATGGGTCGGTGCACCCAGTGATTGAGAACAATCACCTGAGAGGCCCAATAGTAGGATCTGATGGCCGGCAGTGCAATGCCGCCATCGTACCATCCCTTGGTCAGCTTGGTGAGTGCAATTCGGGGTGGTCTGTTACCCCATACCATGCTGCGAACTTCCGAGTCTATAGAGACAAAATATTGGGATGGAACCGGGTGCAGCGTATTTTGCAACGCATACAAAAAATGGGGGAGTGCCATCATTTTGTAAAGGGCTGTTCTTCCAAGGAGCGTGAGTGGGAGGGTCTGCCAATGTCGAACATCTGCTCTAAGGCGCCGGAGGGGAGGCAACAGATTTCGCTGGTAGAAGGTCTCCGCATCCGCCGTAATGTATATACCTAAATATTGGAAGCCTTCGGTCACTACCCTGGCCCCACAATCCGGGGGGAGCCTAGGGGGATGACCACTAAGGATATATATCAGGGATTTATCCCAATTAATGGTGTATCCCGAATATTTTTGAAAAAGAGTAAAGATACGAAGTACGTAATGAATCGAGAATTGGTGCCTAGCCAAATAAAGTAAAATATCATCTGCGTAGAGTGACACCCTGTCCTCCCACTCCGGTGCCCAGTGGAGCCCCCGGATCGCAGGGTCTCCCCTGAGCCAATGAGCGAGAGGCTCGATCGCAAGGGCGAACAACAGGGGGGCCAGAGGGCACCCCTGTCTCGTACCCCGTCCCAACTCAAAGACCGCCGACCTACTTCCATTTACTGCAATTCTCGCCAGGGGTTTAGAGTAAAGGAGACGCACCCAGGACACAAACCGATCGCCAAACCTATAGCGCCTCAGCGCGGCAAAAAGAAAGGGCCATTCAATCAGATCGAACACCATTTTGGCGTCTAAGGACATTATAACCGAATCCTCCTGTATGGTGGCCGCGCGTCCCAGGACTCCAAACAAGCGGCGCAGATTTAGCGCCGTATTTTTTGTTGGCATAAAACCATTTTGATCCGGATGGATCAGCTTCTGAAGAAGGGGCGAGATGCGAGTAGCAAGGATCTTAGCCAGGATTTTAACCTCGGGGTCAAGAAGAGAGATGGGTCGATAGGACGAGCACAGGTCCGGAGGCTTGCCTTGTTTATGTATGACGGCAATACTGGCCAGTCGATGTGTAGCCGGGAGAATGCCCTCACGCACACTTGCATTGTACATATGCAACAGGTAAGGGGAGATAACCGACGCTACGCTTTTATACAGCTCTATCGGGAGCACACTATAGCCCATGGCTTTCCCGGACTGCAAGGAGGAGATGGCCCCAGAAACTTCTTCAACCGTTAGTGCACCATCTAGGTCCCTGCACTCCAGAGAACTCAAGCTCGGTAGCGGCAGTGTAGCCAACAATTCGGCTGCCTCCTCCCGAGTGGATGCAGACACAGGGGAGTAGACCTGGTGAAAGTGGGAGGCAAAGATTCCTGTAATGCCAGGCCCATCACAGTGTCGGGTGTCGCTCTCATCAATGATTTCCGCCACCCACCTATTTGCTACGTCTCTTTTATCGAGCCAGGCCAACAACTTGCTAGCCTTATCTCCAATATCATAGAGCCTATGCTGCGAGGCCTTGTGATACACCTTAGCCGCGTCTCCCGCTATGTCTCGATATTCCTTTTGCTTAACAGCTAATTTATGTGAGCTTTCTTGTGACGGCCCGGAAATTAGGTCATGTTCCAGAGCTACAATCTCCTCCTCAATCTGCTCTAGTTGACGACGCTTTTCTTTCTTGTGCCCTGCTACTGCCGCAACTCCGCACCCACGTATTACTGTCTTATAGGCCTCCCAAAGAATCACGTCGGACTGGACCGAGCCATCATTTTCAGCAAAATATTGTGAAGTAGTTTTCGTCAGTTTGGCACGTATCTCAGGGATTTTAAGATACCAGGGGTTGAGGACCATGTCCCGATGGCTCGCAGGAGGTGTACCGCCATAGCAAGCGACAATTGGTGAGTGATCGGAAATCCCTCTAGGAAGAAAGGACAGATTGCTGACCCAAGGGAGTCGGTCAGCCCCACAAAAGAGGTAATCAATACGAGAGAGGCTGCCGTGTACGCCAGAGTGGAAAGTATATTGCTTCTCAGTAGGATGGCAAACTCGCCACACATCTATAATGCCCAGAGCCCTCAGAAAGTCGGATAACAGCTTCCCAGATGAATCAGTCAAGCGAGGGGGGGAACGGTCCAGTGAGCCATCCAGAGCCTCATTACAGTCTGCACCAACAATCATATCACCTTCGGGCAACCCCAGCAAGTGTGTACCCAAATCATTCAGGGTGGTGGAGTGGAGCTTAGGGGGGATGTACAAGGATGTGACGTTGATAGTCTTACCCTCCCACCTTCCGGAGACTGAGACAAATCGACCCAGCGGGTCGTGCAACACTTTCTGAATTTGAAAGGGGAAGGTACTTCGCACCAGAATGCCAACTCCCCTAGAGCCACGTGTGTAGCCTGCATGAGCGATAAGCCTATAGCCCCATCTATTAAGCGCACAGTAGTTGGACCCCTGTATATGAGTCTCCTGGAGAAATACCAGGTCAGGAGAATGCCTTTTTAGATACTGCAGCACTATACCTCTCTTAATCCGATCACGAAGACCATTAACATTCCAAGAAAGAATTTTGAAATGGCCCAGTACTGGGCCAGCTGGGTCAGCTACGCTCATATTGTAAGAGATTGCCTAGCTCCCGCATCCTCCCACCCCGAAGGAACATGTTGGACCTCCCAAAAGCCCCCCAAAGCAGGAGCCCCTGCAAAGTCAAGAAACAATGACCTACAGCCTGATCTTTAGTTGCCAAAAGCCTTTTTGTTGCCACCACAGTAGAGCTCGTCCGCTACAATTTGCCAAAAACAATCCCCTGATAAAGACTGCCCAAAAGAAAAAGGAAAACAAATAAAAACACGTCAATCAAACCCCAGGAACAAGTAAACATTACCCCCCTCCCTGCCTCCCTGCAACGTGGACTTGAAACTGCCCACCCCCCCAAAATTGCAGAGTGACTGTATACCCCAAACGAAATATACTGTATATAGGGGAACGCTACTCAGCCTAAACATCCCAAGGCCTTATAGCATTAAACAACTCCCTTCCTACATAGCCAGTCGACCCGCCCAGCCTAAGACATCAAACTAAACTTAAATCCCCAATTGCAAACACATATTCTCTAACAAATCCATCCTCTCCCCCTCCCCGGTCATCTTCAAATACTTAAAGATAACCCAAAGCAAAACCACATTAACCAACCCTCAGTTGAGTTTCCGGAGACAGAAATACATAGCCCTAGATCATGCCTGCCCATGTCTCACTGAGTGTCTTATTGACTCCAGTCAATGCATGCCCGCTACAACACGCAATCTGCGATTTTCATCCCATTGCGATGAAAAACCCTGGTGCAACCACTCGGTACCTATTCGCCCTCTGGTCGAGGTCCACCCGACGGGGAGGAGCATCTCTGCGTATCATCTGCGCGCCACCTCTCCAGCCAGTCCCAAGTGTCCTCAGGAGATGAGAAGAACCATGTTTGCCACCAGCTTGCACCCGGAGCTTAGCCGGGAAGAGCATGGCATATTTCAAATTGTGGCTTCTGAGTGCCCGTTTCACCTCCAGAAAGGACCTCCGCTGTAGTTGCACTTTGTATGTGAAGTCAGGGAAGAAGGTGATGGTGGAATTTTCCCATTTGAGTGGCGATATTATGACTAGTCTTAACTCCAATTTCTCATGTGAATGTGCCCCCTGGTAAACACAGGTGCAAAGGCATCTTGTTTTGTCTGTACCACCGTGGTAGACGCTCTGTGTCCGTGTCAGGTTCCACGCTAGTCGCTCTGCGTAAGTCTCCTATCTCCTCTAATGCTGCCTGGGCCAATTGCAGCAGGAGGAGATCGGTAAGGCACGAACAGTAAACAGCTTGGGGGGGGAGGGAGAGACCGTATTCTATTTGTTGGTGCGAGCGGGGCACACCGGGAATTCCCGCAAGCTGCACCTAGCTCTAGCCAGGCTGCCTCCACAGGAGCTCCCGGGGCACACACTCTGCAGCGGCTGTCTACAGCCGTTCCGCTCGCACTCACAGCCCCTTTAAGACTTCTGAGCCAAGCCAATGCCTTTTTCCACAGCAGGCACAGTGCGGTGTTCAATTTCTGCAATTTCAGCAGTGCCTTGTCTGCCAGCCTTGCCAGTGCAGGAGCTTGCTTTGGGGGCTGCGGCTAACAAATCTTTTCTCCCTACACTCTCCATTACTCTTACCCCTTTTTAGGTTGAGCCTCGAGTAGCGCGCAAGCGCTGCTCTGGCGAGACTTTAAGTAAGGGGGTTTCAGAAGCTGACCACACGCTCGTGCGTCGTGGCCTTTTTCGGGCGGTTACGCGCGAGCAAAAGGCCATGGTGCACGAGCGTGTGGTCACGCCTGCTGCTCGCAAGCGCACAAGCGCGCGCGACGTGCACTACAGCGCGTGAATACCCTCCCCCCTCCTCCCACTCCCTCCTCGTCAGCTTCATTTTCCTTTCACTTCTTTCACTTTCGCGCCGCGCGGCCGTGTCACTTTCACGGCCGCGCGGCTATCAGCTTCATTTTTTTTTTTTTATTATTTAACTTTCAGCGCGAGGCGCGCGCACCACTCGCGTCGCCCCCCCTCCTCCCCGCGTGTGCCTTCAAATGCTTGTTGTATTTGCAGTCCACTGACTGTGTCACACCTCTGCCTCCAGTAAGTAAAGTAGTCTATTTCTGGCTAATGTGCCTCCTCAGGAATGTTCAGGTGAAAGGTGTATGAGTCACAAGGCAAATTCCTAACAAAAACAGTAACATTTTTTATGGAATTCAATTGTGTTTCTTAAAGACAACGAATGAAAAGTAGAATTTAGACTTGATGGATGTGCTTGGCACACTGTCTTGTGTGTAAAATCAGTTCTCTAATTATAAAATAATCCATATAGTTCCTGGCCCAAGGCAGTTTTATTTTTCATTTTATTAATTTTATCACGCAACAAAAACAGTGAAGACGGTCATGTAAAGGAACTCACAATAGTAAAAGCGAACAGCTTATGAACCTGCAGTAAGTTTCTATTTTGACACATTTTCCACACGTTCTTTGATGAGACAGACACTGGTATTAATCCGATTGGTTTAAACACCATGAAGTGGCACAGTGCCAATCCCAAACCATGTCAATTCGAGTTTAGGAACTGACATCAGCCTTTACAGCAGTGGAAAGAGCGGGTGCTGCTGTACTGGAGAAGTGATAGATCACATTCACACTCTGTATTATGGTTTTTATGAACTCGTGTAATCCCTTTTTAGCTATTTATTGCATTCAGTTTTTAGAGGGCTACAGATATCATACCGATTAAAATGCTCAGATTAAGCCGCTTCTGGCAGTTCTGTAGTCGGTACCAAGCTATTGAAAGAAAGATTGCTGAAAACAGCCTAGGTAGTACCGTGACACAGGGAAAGCAGGCGATTTCGCAACATTCTCCAAAAATGCGACTGGTTTTGTTGCCTTTTACAGCTGTAGAGGAATAATGCCACTGGGTACTGCGGAAGACACTGGAATTCAAATGTAGCATTTGGCTTCATCTTCTTCAAAATCTGATTGTGCGCCCCTCCCCCCCCCCTTCTACCCTCTCTATATTCACCCAGACACTCCTGCAAGGGTCATGCTTCCTTGCTATGCTTACTTTTTAGGTTTCCTCTTGATGAAACTAAACAGTAGCACCAGTAAGGCCAAACATTATGTAATTTCCATAAAAAGACTTGTGTCGAGCCAATTAGACGTATATGAGGTCATCAAAGGAAAACAAAGTAGTTGCCTTGCCTGGGTATGGTAAAAAAAAAACTGTCGCATTGCAGGGCAGGGAAAAATGCTCTGCTGGCTTTCTTGCATGTGGAAGGAAAAAAGAAAAAGTGCTCCCTCTGCAAGCCTTGTGAGGTATTGAAAACCTCCAGAGGAGTAGAAGTAGGAAGCAGATGAGGAACATAGTCGTGTGGGACATGGGGTATACTTCATGGATGTCTACTCATCACTGACAGTAATCCGTCCTCCTCTTGCTCCCTGGAATCTATCAAGTGTGGGCTAGCGGGGCAGGGCTTCAGGAGGCAGGCTGGGGACCCATTGAACTCTGACTGCTTGCCTTCTCTCCGAGACACTTCATTGCACAGGCAGGTTGGAGGTGTTAGTGGTTGCTGATGGACCTGAGGCCTTTGGAGAGTCCGGGAAGTCTCCAAGGGACTGGGTGAGCTGCACACAGTCCTGACATGGACAACTAATGGAGGACAGGGGAAGCAATGTGACGGTCCTTAGAACACTGTGGTAGCGGTTCGTGACCTTTTGAGTTCTGTGGACCCCCATTGAATTGCTTATAGAAGCTGGGGACCCCCACCAATGCAGTTTCTACCAGTGAACTTCTAAACAATATACAAAAGTACAGAAACAAGTATACAAATTAAAAATGTTATTGAAAACAAATGCAAAGATCCAAATTTTAATAGGAAGGTTGGTGCTTTTCAAACTGTAGTTGTATTTCTAAAAAGCAAAGCAATATGCTAGACTTTGGCATATCACTGTCTTTTTTGCTCCCAATTCAAACCTTCTTTTTGTTGGCGCATGCCAGTGCTTCAATTGAGGCCACCAGTCGTCCATACTAGATTCCATTTGCTGTACTTGTGCTCCTCCCACTAATAAATAAGGAAATCCACTTGATTTTTAGCCTCCAATTTCAGATTTCTTCAAATTAAAAAAAAAATTCAATTGTGCTTTTTGCTTTTTTATGTGTATTTCCGTTAATAATCTGCTAATATTTTTAATTTTCTAAACAGCCATGGACCCTCCACACGTCCACTTTCCCTGAATTAAGAACTGCTATCATATGGGTTTTGGTGCTTGTCCCTTACTCTTGACTGAGTTCCATGCGATTCAGGGAACTGGGCTCATTCTCGCTCACTCCCCTCTACCCTTGCACCTTCTCCCTGCCCTGTGCAATCCCCTCTCCTATCACCCTGACCTACACAATGCAATCCCTCACCCACTGCTCTGCTTCAGATGCAGGATGGCTCTGGGCAACATGGAACGATTTTAGTTTTTAATATAGCAGTGTGGGGATCAGGTTTTACTTTAAGAGGAGACACCCGGAAAGACCGAACTGCTGGGTACTGCCCATGATCTATCAATTACAAACATATATGTTGGTAGAGAGTTTCCTTGAAATTGTTATACCATTCATTCGTCTGACGGGTTGTGTGTTAAAATAAGTGTAGTGACGAGTATTAATTTTTACTATTATTATGAATCAGTGGTGAAACAATTTTCAGAGTGGGGGTGCTGCCATGTTATATCACTGAAGTCCTATGGATTGTGAAATATACAAGTCTCACACAAAGAACACGTGTAGCAAAGGTATTCAGCAAGAGAGTGATGAAGGTGTAGTATGTAGCTAGTGGTGCTTTTGTGAGCACAAATATATTACTAAAGCATCGTGCGGTAGCTCATTGTCATTTATAGTAAGCACATTTCCCATTGAAATGCCCACTAAATTTGCACAGACCGTTTTACTGATAAACTATATAGTGCACAAACGATAATGTGTAGAAATCGAGTTTCAGCAAATATTTACCATTTGAGCATCACCAAATAACGTGTTTTTAGTAGTTTTGATCCTACTAAATTTTTCTTTCCATCACAGTTCAGAATTACAAAAAATGTTCTTCATTTCTGCTTTCCTAACTGCTGAAATATTCAGAAATATTTGAAGTACATTTACATTTTGTTGCATTAGAAACAAGCATTGGCATAGCCAATAGGTCTCGCTTTTGGGACCTTATAAGTATTTAGTTAAGCAGCACAATATCCTTTGTGCAACAACATCAACTGTTGCATGGCTAAACACTTATAAGGTCCCAAAAGCGAGACCTATTGGCTATGCCAATGCTTGTTCCCTTAGTTTGGGGGAGATACTGGCTGCAACTGGTTGGTAATTCTGGCCCTGGTATTACCCTCTCTAAACTTTGGGCAACTCATAAGGAGGTCTAATGAGTCTGTACGTGGTCCCAAAAGAAAACCTATTTAAGGGTATGAACCTGACAAATGTCTCTATCACCCCAGGTCTCCTCTTCATTGCAAGTCATCGAAGGTAAAATACCTTCCTTTTCTAAAATACGTTTTTGTTGCCTTTATCAAATCTGTGCTAGACTTTTAGAGGTACCGGGCGGTCTGCAAATCCCTTCCCTTCCTCACTTGCCAGTTGGCTCTCGGGGATTTTTTTCCTGCCCCCTATCTACATGGGACCTGGGACTGACCTTCAGGGACTCCTCCAGAATGATGTATCTGCCTCAGTGGTCTCACAGAGCTGCCAGGCTACAGGACAGAAAGATGAAAAGGTTCCAAACCTCAGTGGATTTCTCATTCCTAGACAGCAGGGCTGGTTCTGATCAAGGAATTTCCTTCTACAAACACAACATCGATTTCCTCGAATTCGGAGCAGATTTCTTAGTGGCTTCTGACAGCACCTCCGGATGCATGACGGGTATCCTCGTCAATCACAGGCCTGGCCTGCTCGTGAGAGATTCCTGCAACAAGTTCCAGATGTGGAAAAATAGAAATGCACGACTCTCTCTCATCTTCTTATACCACAGGGCCCGAAATGAAATGCTGAATATTTATTATTTTATAAGTTAACCAGATGGCTCAAAGTCACGAACAACATGGTGTTCGAGAACTGGGTTTACCTGTAATCACCCTGTGCATTCTGGGAATCGTGGTACTGATTCATTTCAATGGATCTATTCGAACTAAGTCAGCTGAAAACAATGATTTGTAAAAGAAATGCCCATGACTGGATCAGTGCGCCGTTTGTGACGTGCCGTCAGCTGGTAACCCTCGTGCTATATTTAATCAAGAAGTGTCTGGCCATGTTTAAGTTAGCATGAATGCCAAGCAGTCCAAAGCAGCATAAAGTGGCGTTGCTCATGTGGTGGCTTCAGAATGGAGTCTTCTATCATGGGACCATAGAGTTTAAGACATTCCTGCCGCCCAAGCCTTCGCTCCTGGACACTGCAGAGGACTGACTCAGACATGGCGCGTCAGCACACTGTGTCCTGCCACACAAGTGACATGTTCCTTCTGCTTCTGGCAGTGATCAATTTGAGCTGGTGGTTTCCGGTGCCCAGCACCGGCACTTAATTGGTTTCCGGTGCTGGCACCGACACTTATTTGTCATCACCACACTTATGACACTCTAATTAAGAAATGAGCAGAACAACGGTTGTTTATGTAATGTAAATGTAAATGTAAATGGGTATTTGTAAAGCGCACGGCTACTCCACAGAGTGTCCCGGCGCTAAGGACCACACGACAGAAGACCAGCCAGTATCGGACAAGCACTGTAGACTGTTACTGCTGGAACAGCCAGGTTTTTAACTGTTTCCTAAAAGAGAGCAGATCCTGGACCTGCCTAAGAAGCAGAGGCAGGCAGTTCCATAACCGGGAGGCCAGCACTTGGAAAGAGCGGCCGCCTAGTCGGACACGGAAAAACTTGGGAATTGACATCAGAAGTTGTTGTGAAGATCTTAGGGCTCTTTGCGGCACATAATTCTGAATCCTTTTCCTAATATAGATGGCGCCCGTGTCATGGAAGGCCCTGAAAGCCAGGACCAAAGCTTTAAATTGAATCCTTTTCCGAACCGGCAGCCAGTGCAGGGACTTCAGATGTGTGGACATTCGTGCTCTGGGCCCAACCATGAGAATAGCTCTAGCCGCCGCATTCTGGACCACCTGCAGACGATTTAATAAGTACTCCGGTAGGCCAAGGTACATGACATTGACGTAATCAAGCCTTGACACGATCAGGGGCTGGACTACCGTTTTCCTGTGCGCAACCGACAGCAGGGGAAGAAAGTTTTTTAACATTTTTAGCAGGCCAAAGCAGGTGCCGGCCACAGTTTGTATCTGGGCCTTCATTGATAGTTGGGCATCTAACTTGACCCCCAAGTTCTGTACAGTGCTCACTGAAGCTACCGGGGGGGACCTGTCTTGCGGCCACCACTGGTGCCATACTTCGCAAGGAGGGTGGCCAAAGAAAATGATCTCAGATTTCTCTGGGTTACACTTTAATTGGTTCCGATTCAGCCAGGAGAAGACCTCCGTCAGGCAAATATTGATTTCTCCACCTCTGAAATCAGCGCCCTTGTCGCAGGTGAACAGCAGTTGAGTATCATCTGCATATGATACTATTTTAGCGCCATGTGCCTCGGCTAACAGCGTGAGGGGAGCCATATAGACATTAAAGAGTGACGGGCTCAGAATAGATCATTGCGGAACCCCCACCTTCATAGCGGGAATGGGGGCCGCAAAGGGGGGGGACCAAATAGTTTGCTGGCGGTCACTAAGAAAGGACGAAAACCACTTGAGCACCGTGCCCCCAACGCTGCACTCATGGATTCTCTGTAAGAGCCGGTCGTGGGGCAAGGTGTCAAAGGCCGCGGAGAGGTCCAACAGTATCAACACTGCTTTTCCCCCTTTGTCCAATGTCTCTTTGATGGCTTCGGAGACCTCCAACAGGGCCGTTTCGGTGCTAAAATTTGCTCTGAAACCCGACTGGCTGGGATGTAATACATGGTTAGCCTCCACATATTCCGTGAAAATCAAATTCACACATTTTTCCAAAACTTTGGAAAAGAAGGACAGTAGAGATATTGGCCTATAGTTTGAGGCCACCGCAGGATCAGCGGCAGGCTTCTTAAGTAGAGGGAGGATTTTGGCATCTTTCCATCTATCCGGAACCTGCCCTTTTAGCAAAGAAGTATTCAAAATCCGGTTGACCGCTGGATTAATAATCCCAGCTATAGAGGACAGTACCTTGGCTGGTCAGGGATCTTTAGGGGTGCCTGACTTAAGAATTTTCATTATCTCCAGTGATTTCTCCAAGGAGACCGGAGGAAACTGGGTGAGGCCGGAGCCTGCTTCCAGGTTAGCCGCGGATGCTGGCACTATGATTACTTCATTCGCCAAAGGCGTAGTCTCGAAAGAGTTTTGAATAATTCTGATCTTATCGTGAAAGTGCCCCGCCAGATGATTGATCCACTCATTCGTGGGCGTAAACGGCCTTTCCACCATACTAGGGGAGGCAAAATCTTTCACAATATTAAAGATTTCCTTGCTTTTGTTCCCTGCTGACTCAATTTTGGAAGCGAAAAACTATTTCTTTCCCTCACAGATTTTCTTATAATGATCTTTCAGGGCCTGTTTATAACTAGCTTTGTCCCCAGGGTTAAAATTAATCCACCACACTCTCTCCAAGCGTTTGCACGCACTTTTTGCTCTTCCTAAGAGCTTCTGTAAACCATGGGGCAGAGGCACGGCCAATCTTAGCCGCACGCGTAGTGGGGGGGGCCAACTGCAAGGCACGGTGGTCCAGCCAATCCTCGAGGCTGAGCACGTCCGTCTCCAGATTGTCACTGCAGGGAATAGGGTGCTGTCTAAGAGTGGCGTTCATAGCCTCTGGAGAAATGTGGTTGAAAGATCTAAAAATATTAGGACGGGGCTTGCCGTAGGAGCGCGGGCCACATGACTCCTTGTGGATACTAAAACCTAAGAGAAAATGATCAGTCCACACTAATGGGAGAGGTGCATCAATTCCTATTCTAACATTGGAGAAAATCTGATCTAAGATGTGACCCTTCTCGTGGGTGGGTAGGTAGATGTAAGGGGCCAGTTCGAAAATATCTAGAGATTCCAGCAGCCTAATAGGCTCCGGTTCGCCAAATTTGTCCATATGGATATTAAAGTCTCCAAGTACCAAACAATGCTTGTATTTGGTAGCAATAGGGGAGATGACGTGACTGATCGACTCGATAAACTTTCCAGCCGGGCCAGGGGGCCTATAGATGAGTATGCCCATGACAGATTGATGTGGAGACACCACAAAAAGAAACCCGAGGCCTTCAGCCCCCTCTGCTTCCTCAGTGGGTAATATGGAGCACGAAAAGGTATTTCTAAAAATTATGGCAACGCCGCCCCCTCTGCCCTTTAACCGATCCTTTCTAATAATCCTGTAGCCTGGGGGAATGGCACTTGTAATAGTAGGATTAGAGCTTTCATTAAACCACATTTCCGTTAGAAACATTAAATCGGGGTTATTATCCAGCAGAAGGTCATAGAGTGATAGCTCGTGTTTTTTAACGGACCGGGTGTTCAGCAGCAGGGTCTTAAGCTGGCCGCCCTCCCCAAAAGGCTGATCCAGATGGGTGTTAGAAATGTTCCTAACCTCACTCCCCTCATTAATCATCCTACGGGAGGGTTTGGACACCCAATTACAATGTTTGCAATCAATTATGTTCGCCTCGGGATTAAGAATAGAGTGGCAGTTCAGACGCTTACCTATGTCAAGCAGTTCTGCTCTACTGTAGCTTAGTGGGGATCTCAGTCCGTAGGGCCGACCGGCAGCATGGCCGGCGCTGGCCGCCTCCGGGACGCTTGCTTGAGGTGCGCCTTCGGCGCGCCAGTGCCGCACCCGCTGCGCGCGTCCGCCGCGCATTCGCGCAGCGTCCCTGCTTAAGAATCCCAGGATTGACAACTACACTGCTCACTCCACAAGATGGCGGTTCTAGTCTTTGTGCCAAATCCCCCCACTCAGGGTTCGATTCCACCCTGCCGCCACATCAAATTCATACAGTGTAAAGTTTTAAAAGTTTTAAAAGTCAGAGCTTTCAATAAAAACAGAAATTATCACAGTTAAAAATGCCTGGTTCAATTATCAGAACATTTTGTGCAAAATAACAAGCGACTGCTCGGGAAGCGAGCAAAAGTGCAAGTGACTGCTCTGTCTCTGGGCCGGCCACGTTCGCGCAGCGTCCCTTCTTAAGGATCCCAGGATTGACAACTAGACCGCTCACTCCACAAGATGGCGGTTCTAGTCTTCGTGCCAAATCCCCCCACTCAGGGTTCGATTCCACCCTCCCGCCACATCAAATTCATACAGTGTAAAGTTTTAAAAGCTTTAAAAGTCAGAGCTTTCAGTAAAAACAGAAATTATCACAGTTAAAAATGCCTGGTTCAATTAGCAGCAAATTTTGTGCAAAATAACAAGCGACTGCTCGGGAAGCGAGCAAAAGTGCAAGTGACTGCGCTGTCTCTGGGCCGGCCGCGTTCGCGCAGCGTCCCTTCTTAAGGATCCCAGGATTGACAACTAGACAGCTCACTCCACAAGATAGCGGTTCTGGTCTTCGTGCCAAATCCCCCCACTCAGGGTTCGATTCCACCCTCCTGCCACATCAAATTCATACAGTGTAAAGTTTTAAAAGTTTTAAAAGTCAGAGCTTTCAATAAAAACAGAAATTATCACAGTTAAAAATGCCTGGTTCAATTAGCAGCAAATTTTGTGCAAAATAACAAGAGACTGCTCGGGAAGCGAGCAAAAGTGCAAGTGACTGCGCTGTCTCTGTGACTACAGTATACATTAAAAATACGAATACCTGCCTCCCCAACCATTCCTTTAGCTTTGGGGACCTGGAATAATCTGAACTGTCGCGAGATGGTTAGCAGTTGTTTTGGTACCGTCATTGGCAGCGTTGACGGGGCAATGGGTGGTGCAAGCTGCATTGGCCTCCTGATCAGGGCCCTGGCACTTATTATTTTACAAATTAAGCAATGGGACTGGTATCCATTGACGCCCAGGCCTTCATCTCATAGGACCCTACCAACCAGGGCACTCAACTGGTTGAGGGTGTCCATTCTCTTTTTCTAGAATCACTCTCATTGGTTAAGCCTTCCATCTGTTCTGCTCAGAGTCTTGTTTTGTTCAAGCCGCCCCATTTAGAGCACTCATACATTCATCAATCTCAAGAAAGCCATTGCGTTGCGTTGCTACACGTCATTTGGGGTGTGTGGTCTAGGCATGAGTAGTTGATTTGAAACACGAAGACTGGCCTTTGACAAAAAAATTGAGTGAATGTGGGTGTTCAAATAAACCACAACAGTCTGGAAACCAAAAGTCTAACACGGGTTTAATGCCAAAAAATAGAGCGCAGCACAGCCAGTAAAGAAAAGATAATTGTCTTTTCAACCGGCCAGACGCCCAACCAAAACGGCCCGTTGGAGCATGTCATGCCAAAATGCATGCACATCTCAATGGTTTCGATAGATTTTTCTCTCATTACTAAGGAGCAAAACTCAAGACTTTCAGCCACAACAATGAGCAGGTCGCAGGATCTCCTCAAGGAGAACTTGCGAGGCGTCCTTGAAACCACGGAACAATACATGAACGCTCCGCGGACTTCATTCATTTCTTGAAAGCGTGCTTTGGTAGCGAAATATCGACTGCGAGGCTGTGCTTTGCTACGAGATGCAGGAAATGTGCAAATGTACTACTCCGAATAAAACAGCTTCTAGGCTTACTGGAGTCATGAACCTTAGCAAGTATATGGAGGCTTGAGGGAATTTAAGATCAATTAGAAAACAACATCAATACTTGATTATAAAAATGTAAGCGCCCATCGTGATATACAAGTGCAAGGGTGAACTGACGTTAAAGCAATAGGAATACAAGATTATGTTTTACAGTCGGCAAATCATTTGTGCCACTGTAGGCCTTACAGCACTATCACCATGGCCAGAAGAGGGCGCCAGTCTGTTAAAAAACATGACCTCAAAAAGGCCTGGATGCAAGGGGAAAGGGAGCCCTGTGGCTCTACAAGTACTTGTACCTGAGCTCTCTATCACACTCTGGGGCATATTCTCAAGGACTTATCGCCGATTTATCGGCACTTTAGCGCCGCAAAAGTGGCGATAGATTTATTGCCCTATTCTCAAGCTGGTGCAAACTGCCGATATCACCAGTTTTCCAGCGATAGCTGCGCAAAAAACATTGCCACGGATGAGAGCGACAACTAACGCTAATGATATGCAGAGTAGGCGTTCCCGTGCAAAAACACACGAAAACACCACTTCGCGATATTCTCAACGACCAGCCAGATCGGCGAAGCGATCCAAAACCAGGCGATAAGGCGCGTTAGCAGCAGGGATTTAACACCTGCCTATTACTGGTGTTAAGCAGGACGACAACCTGCAGTAGAAAGGGAGCCCAGCCCAGAGCCACATCTGAAGACCAACAGATGCCATGGAGCCAATGATCATGCAGCTTGGAGACCCAAGAGGGCCACAACACCCACCACCACCACCCCCATGACCCCCCCCCCGGACCACCCCTCTCCAGACTACCACCTAGGCAGCGCAGAAGAAGACAGCGGACGTTCCTAAAACGCACCAGCCTCAGACACTCAACGCCAGAGGATGCCATTGCCCACTACAGGCTCAAAAGGACAACCATCCTCCGCATCCTGACCCACATTGCCCACAGGCTGACGGTACCAACACAGCGGAGAACCAACATCCCTCCGCAGACAAAGCTGCTGGCTGTGCTGCACCTGTTGGCCTCTGGTACCTTCCAACCAACAACTGCCAGAGTCGGAGGAGTCTCACAGCCAGCCCTATCAAACTTCCTCACACATGTCTTGGATGCATGTCCACAAAAGCAACGGCGGGCCCCTGTACCGCACCACACGCTAGTTCCAATTCGTAGTGTTCCTGCGCAACCAACCCCAACGCCAGCCGTTGCTTGACACCTCTGTGCTCCAGATCCAAGATTGTAGTTACTGAAATGGGGGTGCGCCAGGTCATGAAGTCCAGTAGTCAACAGTAGTGTAAAAACTGTTCTTCATTACAAATACATAAATCAACAATACGAAAAGCTCACCCAACGCGTTCCATTCCCAACAGGGAACTTCATCAGGGCAACGTGTGGATTTAATTAACTGCATATGCTGCGGGAACTCCCCAATACAATTCCATATTCCGAAAGTCAGTATTCAGAAACCTGTTGGATAAATGGTGACAATGGTCAAGCGTCCGTATAGTCACAAACGTAATCTGGTACAGTGTATTGCACTTGGACAAACCGGAATGCTAACAGGTATGATAAATCCTGCATAAAAAGACCGTAACAGAAGTTTGTGTGGTCGTAACCTTCGTAGGAAAGAAAAGGAAGGTTACGACCACACAAACTTCTGTTACAGTCTTATTATGCAGGATTTATCATACCTGTAAGCATCACGGTTTGTATCAGCTTGATACCCCTGCACCTTCACTTCCCCCACACTGCGCAGGAACAGCTGGAGACCAAGCAAGGGAACTACGCCATAGCTGGCTTCCCGCACGTGTTGGGGGCAATTGACTGCACACATGTACTACTTGTGCCCCCTGCCGACACTGCACACAATAACCGCAACAGAAACCACACGCATTCCATCAATGTGCAGGCAAAAGTGGACCACCGGGGCCTGTTCACGAATGTCGTCGCAAACTTCCCAGGCAGTGTGCATGATTCCTACATCTTCCGCAAGTCCATCACCAACCAGCGCTTTGAGGATGGCACCTATGGAAATGCACTGCTCGTCGGTAAGTACCAAATGAACACACCACACACCTCAACTCCACAATCATACAACTCACAACTGTGGGAATGCACACGTTACAAAATCACATACAACATGCCAATCAACATGCCCAACTACGAGACACGACAACACAAGTAACTGTGGCCAGCCATGTAGACAAACCATGCACGGCATGGCACCTCTGCCACACAATTGCAGAATGTGGGGAGTGGTGGGAACCAAGTATGTGCGAAGGAGGCAAGTGACCCCTCAATAAGAATGTACACAATGCCAAGTGTGGCGGTGATGTGCTGGACAGACTTCAGTATGCAGAGCACAGACATGTCCATGTGGACATATACTGCTGGTGTTTGTAGTGTTGTGGACAGTGGACGCAAACAGGTTACCTCAGGCAGTGTGGAAGACCTTGGACATGTAGCTTTGTCGCCCCCCCCTGTAAGCGTGAGCGGAGTGGCCTTGGCCGGCGAATGTCGTGAATAAATAGCCCGGGGCTCTGGGCGTGGTTCAGTTCCGGGATGGCCACCAAAGTAACTACTGCGTGTGTCTCTGTGTCCGCCATATCCTGTCCATAGGCCTACACACACGTGGCCGACCACCTTCAACGGCCAGATTTACACTGGAGACGAGGTGGCTACGTCCCAAGCCAACCCGCGCACATCTCGTCATCGCATGCAGGGTTGTGTCTGCCAGGGCGGCGTCCCCCACCCAGCCACGAGGCCGCCGCCGTGACCGGTGGTGCCTGCACGATCCTATGCGCCTGCTGCACCCCAGCCCTGGTCCCCAGACCGGTCCGCCGCCCAGCGATGACTGGCCACCCCTGCGCACCCAGGCCTCAATGCTCACCTGCCGCCACTGGCGTGTCTCCAAGAGGGCCCACCACGTGCCGGTGCAACCTCCTCAGCCGATCGCTGGATTCCGCGCCACAGGCCCCCAGCGCACCCTGCGGCACTGCACCGCGGAGTCATGTGTGTGCTGACTGCTGCCTTCGGCGTACACTGCGGTCCAGCAGGGCTCTCAATTCAAATCGAATCTTGATTGGCAGGACGGTGTATGGAGGTCTACGCATCATCGCAAGCTGCACACCCGCTCAGCTCTTCAGGTGCCCCTACCTCAGTGCACCGCAAGTCACCGTCCTGTGGTGGTAGGCCCGTGCCGGCCACAGTGCATCGGGTGCCACCAACTCTGTGCACCGCAAGTCACCATCCCGTGACGGTAGGCCTGTGCCGGCCGCAGTGCATCGGGTGCCACCAACTCTGTGCACCGCAAGTCATCGTCCCGTGGCGGTAGGCCCGTGCCGGCCGCAGTGCATCGGGTGCCACCAACTCTGTGCACCGCAAGTCATCGTCCCGTGGCGGTAGGCCCGTGCCGGCCGCAGAGCATCGGGTGCCACCAACTCTGTGCACCGCAAGTCATCGTCTTGTGGCGGTAGGCCCGTGCCAGCCGCAGTGCATTGGGTGCCACTAACCCAGTGCGCCACAAGTCATGGACCCTTTATGATTGAATCTCATGGTACGGACGCCATCATGTCACCTCCGGCAGTGGGGAATGTGATGTGGTAGGTCCCTTTTATTGGCAGGGTCACATGTCCTGTGACACCTGTGCTGGATGGGTGTGGTGTGGGTGTAAACCAGCCCTCAGGGAGTGGCTGTGGCATGCTGACAACTAGACCAGTGATCAGCAGATCACTACAGGGAAGACCTGGGACATGTAGCTTTGTCGTCCCCCTGTAAGCGTAAGCGGAGTGGGCTGGGCTGGCGTATGCCAGTCCAGCGTAGGGTGTGAACAATGAGCCCGGGGCTCTGGGCGTGGTTCAGTTCTGGGCTGGACAAGAAAGTAACTAATGCGTGTGTCTCTGTTGTAGTGTCGGCGCCACCCGGACCGCAATCGGCAATGTTGCACCCTGTGACTCAAGTCCCACAACATGAGCAACATGGACGTAGGGGGAATCACTGACCCTACATTCATCCATACTTTCATACTTGAATGATCATAGACATGACACATCTGTGTGAATTTGAATGTTTTATTCACATTCAGTGGAGTGTTGAAGCTGGAGCAGTACACGGCCATGCAAACCCCACTTTACATTGTTGCCCCGTGGAGGGCCAGCCAGAGTCCTTTAGGGAATGACAAGTTCATCGGAAGAGGAAGAGTTCAGTCCGCAGTCTGATTGCGGTGTCATTGGTAACCAAACAGAATATGGCAGTCCATGTCGAGGTCCAAGGTGAGTGTCGCAGAGTGTATCGGGGGACAGTGGAAGGTGATGATGCAGAGGGCAGAACCAAGCAGAAACAGGCCATATGGCGGAGATGAATGCTACCGCTTCCTTCTTACCACTAAGGTAGAATCATCCGCATCTTCATCCTCTGATGTTTCATGTGCCTCACATGTGTGTGGTGTTGTTTTGTCTGCATCACTGTGTGGCAGTGACACATCAGTGGCCGGAGGTGGATTGTCTGCAGCACTGTGTGTCACTGACACATCAGGGGGCGGAGATGTGGATGTAGAAGCAGCAGCAGCATTCATCGGTGCCAGGCCTTGTGGCGGCAATGCCATGATGAGGGTCTGCAGGGCATGGAAGTACCCAGCTACATCTCGCTGGTGTGCAGCCGTGGCAGCCATTCTTTCCGCCTGCATCCGCTCCATGTTCTCCATGATCCTCCGCATGTGTCCCAACTCCCGGCTGACATCGCTGGAGCCACTCTGACTAGACAGTTGTCCTTGTCTCAGAGTCAGGACTCCAGCGATGTCAGCCATGGATCGTTGGAGAGCATGGAGCGGACTGTCGGTGTCCGTAAGGGACTGTAAGTGGTTCCTGATGGGACTTAGACACCCACGTATGGCATCTAGTTTGGCTGCCATGAGGTCGGACCCCACCCGCACCTGATCAGCCATCTTCTCCTGGCACCTTAACACACGGCGTTGGAAGGCCATGTGTTGTTCGTGGGGGTCCTGGGAGACAGCCGTGGTGGTGGGTGCTTCCTGCTGTGTGGTCTGTGCAGGGGGTGAGGTCTCCTCGATGCAGCTGGGCTGCCCTGCTCCTGGAGGTGAGGTGCCGAAGCTGTCCATGAGCTTATGGAGGGCGTCGGTGTCGAAGGTGTGGAGGTCCTCTTCGTCATCAGTGAAGAGATGTTCGGTCTGCTCTGCAGGAGGTGTTGATTCTCCCTCTGCAATGTGAAGGGGAGATGCAGTTTAACATTGTGTTCACATGTATGTTGACGCATTGTACAAGTTTACATACAGACTGCATGACAATGTACATTGGGACTGTTTGGGAGGAGCTGCCTATTTGATGCGGTACAGTGGACATTTCGACAACATCACAGTTGTGTGTTTGTACTTGTACATTATCATCTCACATTTCCCTGCTGTGCCAAATGTGATTGGCCAGTTTCTACACACAAGCAGCACCAGTTGTGTCCTCTGTTCTGTTGTGAACGTGTTGCAGTTTGTACCACATTGTTGTCAATGTTGATGTGCTCTGAATGTTATGTGTGTGTGCTGCATTTTGGGAGAGTCGCCCCTGCAGCTCTGATTTTGCTGCCCCTTATCCCTTTCAGGCGGTGTGCCTTTGACTTCTGTGCTTATACAGTGCTGAGATGTTGCATACTTGGGTAAATTGGGCTCTTGGTGGGAGTTGGGACTCTGGGGCATGGTTTGTCCGCAGATGTGTTGTTGACGTCAGGGGTTGTTTGTGCACGTGGATGTGTCAGAGTGTGACCTGCTCCTTTACGGATGTGGTCCACACTCAGCCACCTCAGTGTCGTGGCGTGCAACATGTCATGATATATTGACTGCAGCCATGCTATTCGTCATGCAGTGTCACTTGCATTGTCAGTGTGGCTCACAGACACGCCGCTTTGCTGGGTTTGGCACATGTGCATGGGTTGGTTGTGAGATTGGTGATGTGTGGGAAGAGCCCCCTCTGGGCACATAGTCGACGGGGGCCTACTTGCTGTGTCTAGGTGTGCTGCAGTGTGCCAAGGGGATCAGGGACATGATCCAGAGTCATTGTGGGTGTGCACTGTGCTATACTTAATTGTGCATGTGTGACATTGTGCCCATCTCCCCCCGTACCCCCAGTCCCTGGTCGTTACTCACCCTGTTGCTGTTGTGTCAGGTCATGTTGAGCAGTGTCCGGTCCCCCAACTCCTGCCACCGTCTCCACACTGATGACTGTGGACACCATTTCCTCCATCTCATCCAGCTCCTCCTGTGGCGCTGGACTCCCACCTCCAGTCTGCATTGCTGCCTTCTGGTTGTTGCCGAGTTTCTGCTTGGTTTTGCGCTTCACATCATTCCAGCGCCTCTTGAGCTCTTCCATTGTCCTCCTCAGCACTCCGACTGCATTCACCTTGTCCACGATGGACTGCCATATTCCATTTTTTGTTGCCAATGACACAGTGGAGGTGACGAACAGTTGTTGATGGTGTTCTATCACCTCCGTTATCAGGATCCTGTTTTCCTGCGGACTGAACCGCGTCTTCCTCTTCTTCTTCTCCTTGCCCTTCCCTGACCCCGAGGTCCCAGGCTGGTCCTCCGTGGGGCTTGTGGGGTTCTGGTTGTCCTCTGTACTTGCTCCGGCTACCTCCATTGTGCTTCGCAGTTGTTTTGGTTTGTTTTGGGTTTTTTTCTGCTTTTATAGTGATTTTTCCCGCCTGACGTGTGTGAATTGCAGGCCTGGCGCAGCTTATCGCTGATTTTTTTATCGCGGTTGGGCCCATCGCCACTTTTTTCACGTTCAGCTTTAGATTTTTATCGCCGTCCCGGTAATTTTATCGCGGACATTTGACGCGTTATCGGGAAACTATCGCATGTTACCGCCGTGTTGAGAATAAGACGTTGACACGGCTTATTTTACCGCGATAGACGGCGATATGAAAAATTGCGTTAACCTATTTTGCCGATGATTTTCGCACGTTCTTGAGAATATCCCCCTCTGGGTTTTACAGTCTGGTTGTAATTGGACCCCACACCTCATACTGTTCCAGTACGGTCACTCTGTATTTGTGCTTATTTCATGCATTGGTATTTTACCCATATGTAACTCTGGTAACTGTTTCTTTGCCAATTATGTGAAGAGCTCTGATACCTTCGGGTCGAGTTCGCGCTATACAAAACTCTATAAATAAATAAATCAATAAATAAATACACAGTCCCGCAGGCTCGTCACACTCATGCTACAATATAAATGTTCTTTTGAAAGAGTTCTGATAACTCTTAGAGTTGTGTCCACACCACATCAACTGTCCAACAAAAATCTCACTGCATCTGTTTTAAGATGCCGTTCCTCCGCACTCACTGCTGTGCCCTCAGGGCACTCAGTGGCAGCAACTACCTATAGCATCGCCTTTGAAAAATCTACTTGCCCAGAAGACCAGGGTTGGTAAGTAACTCAGGATAAGGTACTTGAGCGAGCATCATATAGCCTGAACTAACACTTTGAAAGGCTTGGACTGCTCGGTTTTATTATTGGCTCATAAACATCCTACCTAGGTTGCAATACATGTAGTGTGCCAAGGTAATCTAGTCGAATTATCCTGCACTACCAGGCCATTCACAACTATTTATTTTGGACACTTAGAGCCTCATTATGAGTGGCCCTTTAATTCTGGTAACTACTGTCACCGTTCCCATGGAAACTACTAGGTCTGCAGATTTACTGTAGACCTAGTAGTTTCCTCTACGGAGATCTTACCTCCTCCAGGTAGGTGAAAAGTCTGGAAGGAAAACAGGGTCAGCCGAAATGGAGATGAGGAATTACTAATTTTCTGTGTAATCCTCATTGTTTGGGGAACTTAAGAGTCCCATTGGTAGGCCCCCGTTAACTTCACTTCCCTGGAGTTTTTGATACTTTGTGGATCGGTAGCGCCTGATGGGTTAATCAGGCATCAAGCGGCCATTTGTAATGTGGCCCTTAAAGCTGTATTAAAACTAAGGGGCATATGTACAAAGAAATGACGCAGCGTGGCGCTGCAACCAATTCAGCAGCACAGCGCCCCGTCATTTTAAAAATGCAGGGATGTGCCGTATTTACACAAATACGGCATACGCCTGCGTTTCCCCTTGCGCTGCCGCTGAAAAAGCTGCCCAACGCCAGCACAGGCACCCTTGCACCATGCTGCAAGGGTGCCTGCGCTGCAGGGATGATTGTTTATGTGCAGGAAGGGGCACCTTCCTGCACATAAACAATCTTTAATGGTGATTTGCTCCTTCAATTAGAAAGAGCAAAACACGAGGAGGAATAAAAGTATTATCTCCTCGTTTCGCCATTCTAACGCCATCCTTTCAATGGCGTTCGTTTTTGGTGCTGGCTCAGATTTACTATTTCTTGTAAATCTGGGGCAGTGTCAAAAAGCAATGTGTGTTGCGACGGAACGCCCACAGCAACACCCATTGCACGCCCCTTTGACTCAGAAAATTGCATCAAAGGGTACGATATTTACAAGGCGGCATTAAGCCATGCAAAGTGGCTTAGCGCCGCCTTGTATTTATGGAGAAGGGCACTGCGCCTCCAGAGCGTCGTAGAAAGTGACGCTCCGGTGGCGCAATTACCTTGTAAATATGAACCCCAAGACTCCCATACCGTCGTCTTTTTCACAGTTTTCTAGCAATTTCCACTGTGGTATGTCAAGAAATCATACCCCTACGCCAGCTATTGAGAGTTATTAGACTGTCAGTAAGGCACCTAGCTTGTGAGTGATGCTGCCACAGCCCTACTGGCCTTTCAGATGAATAGCTCTGTCAGCAAACGTCCAGATCTCCCTAAAGGCCGGTCCACCTCCTGTATCCATGAGAAAACACAAAGTGGAAAACCGCAGACTGTTCCCAGACCCTCAGGGTTTCGAGTGAGGTGATGTGGTACAAAAATACATGAAAAAGTAAAACCGAATACTGCAAGTCTAATTTACAAAATGAGAAAAACAGGAGCCGGTGAAACATGCACTGCCTAGCTCGTCTGGTAGAACTATTAATGCTATCTTTGGAACTTGTGCAAACAAGTTTTTTTAGTGCTGTCGGGACCCAGGAGTACCATAAACTCAGCAGTTTTATCCCAAAGGAGCGGGAAAAGAAATCTTTGCAACAAAACTATTCTACAGGTTGACCAAGGACTTACACTTTTGTGAGCGTAAGACGTCACAGTTTAATGTTTCGAGGCTGAAACAATGTATTTAGGCCTGACTAAGACACGTTTTTGCCCCGCTTAGGACTTATGATTCTAAATTTCAGATCTTGATGTATAGAAACGTAAAATCTTGGGTGTTATCTTGGAAATTAGGTATGTTAGATGGTGGGCATGCCAAATGCACGGAATACTCACATTTTCATACTGTTTTTTCACATATACTTAGCAGGGCCATTGTCTCCTTAGAAACAGTTTTAGAGTGTGAGGGACGTGGGGGCCTCATTCACAACAATTTGATGCAGTGCGGCGCTGCAAGCCATTGTGCTGCGCCGAGTTGTGTCATTTTAAAAGCACAATGATGCGATTTATTTACAGCAATACGATGCATCTCTGTGCTTTCTCCTGCGATGGCGCACAATGGGCTTCCATACGCCAACGCAGGCACCCTTGTGCCATGGTGCAAGGGTGCCTAACTGCAGGGATGATTGTTGATGTGCAGGAATGGACACCTTCCTGCACAAAAACAATCATTAATGGCGTTTTCCTCTTTCTATGTGTGCTGCAGAATGCAACACACATAGAAAGAGGAAAAAACGAGGAAAAATAAAAGTATTTCTCCTCGTTACGCCTCCTTATGCTTCCCCGGGGGGAGGCGTAGGATTCTGATGCATTCCCAGGTTTACGAAACGTTGTAAATCTGGGAATGCGGCAGAATCCATGGTTGTTGAGTGGGAGCATCCACAGCAACAACCATGGCACACACCTTTCACTCAAAGGGATGCATGAAAAGGGGCCGTATTTAAAAGGCCATGAAAAGCCATGCAGGGTGGCTTTACATGGCCTTGTAAACATGGGCCAGCACACTGCGCCTCCGGAGCTTAAAAAAAAGTGATGCACCGGCAGCGCAAGTGGCTTGTAAATAAGCCCTGTGCTTTCTTCTATAAGAATTATTCCCATGGTGAAGAAAAACAGTTACTGATTTAGTGATATGTTTTTCACACCTTGGAGAAGTAAATATTGGCCAACAGCATCACTCCTGCAGATTTATGAACTGCCATAGATTTCCAGGGCTCCTCTTGTGAATGCTTATGAACCTTAAAAGAGTGTGAAACCTACTTTAAATATAGGAGTAAAATTAGGGGAGTTGTTTTTACATTTTTACAGTATGGCTTTATGAATTGGGCCCAAAGGAAACATGGATATAGATTCAAGGAGAATTTGTTACTTCAGGGAACGTCTATTAATTAATTATTTTAATTATTTATTTATGTGGACCCACACGCATATGCAACATCCATAAATATGAGCAGTACAAATGTATAATATAATGCAGTCAGATATAAATCTATTACAGTAATAACTTACACAGCCATAGAAAGAAGGGTCTTTTCGTAGAGATGGTGAAAGGGTGGTGAGAGGTAAACGCCCAGAGAAAATCAACAACTGATGGGTGGTGTGTTTGTATTTCTTTCAGCCACTGCTAATGACTCATTCCCACACAGGGAGCAACCATATGCAAATCGGCTTGACCCTGCAAAAGACAACAACAAACCAACCCAAACTGCCACACCACTTCCCCTCTGTATCGGAACACAAGCAACCACAGACACGTTTCAGCAACGTCGACTTCCATCCGTGCCTATGCCACATCTTTCTCCATCTATGCATCAGAGACCACAGCAGTGTCAACTTGGCCAGGGCAATGTTAGCGCAATCCTGATCAGTACAGGATGAGGACAGCACACCACCTGGAGCAAGCTGGGCCAAGGCCCCCAGTTGACAACTTCTGACCCCAACCTGCAGAGGTTAAAAGGACAAGAAATAAGAAGCACTGTGAAGATAGGGCACTGCAGGTAGAACTACTGCAACACATTATGCCCCACTCAATTATTAGTTACTCTCCAATGGATTTGGGTGCAATTGGGCAAATCATTGCTGGGAGATGTTCCTCAGGCCCAAACTAAATTCACCGCCAAAACAAAGTGAAGACCCAACGCTGACTGCAGTAGCTACCAAATGAAGGCCTGAGTCAATGCAGACTACAGTGAGCAATCTGGATCTAGCACCAAGTCTCTGAGTGATTTGGGTACTTCTTCTGAGGCCGCCGACTGCGTGGCTTTCTAAGTACCAAACTGTCAGGAGCTAATCAATCAATCAGTATTTGTAGAGCGCGGCTACTCGCCCGTAAGAGTCTCAAGGCACTGTGGGGTGGGGGGCTGCAGGTCCGTCTGGGCACTGAGGTTAGTCGAAAGTTGTTTGAGGGAAGACTATGGGTTGCAGTTGTGATTTTCAGGACCATTTTGCTATTACAGGAGCTCTTGTTTCAGGGAATGCCAAAAGGGCACCAGGAGCTCAATTGCTCACCACAGTGCTTTGCAGTGAAGATCTTTCCCTGGGTTGCAGATAGCAGCTTTATTTCTTCCTGTCTTAGCTCTTCGCTGGCCTCCTTTTTTAGGCGACGTCATGTCGGGGTACCACCACAGCACCCACAGCACCCACACCCGCACAGCAGTGCATCAGATCCTTCCTTTAAGGCAGGCTCCATACCGCTCTTCTTCTAGAAGACTGCAGACTGAAGAACTTCCAGGTCCCCTTTCCCAAACATGGCAAAGGACAGTTAGCAGTCTGGAGCACAAACGAGTTTCTCAGTCTCTACTTTGTTGGATCCTGGATTCTGGTAGAGAAATATCGGCACACTAGCTGCTAATCTCTGCCCATGCTTACACCAACTGTTGCTAAACTAAGACTTTGACTTAGCTCTACAACGTTTGTTTTCCCACCCATGGGTTTCACAAGTGCACTCAGTTAAATGCACCAACGCTTGATGTGAATGACAGGTTATTGTAGCCACGAGGAACACCACCCAATACATAGTTGAAGTGGAATCAATGCTTTTGGGTTACTAAAAGTCCCTAAACAGGAATCTAGTGATGCCGTGGTGATTGGAAACAAACCTATTTCGTTCTCTTTAATACCACACACAAACACAAACTGCACTACAAAAAAAGACACTTTAACTAAGAAGTGTTTTATTTCAACAGTCTCAACCTGTTGCTTACAACATTTAAAATAACTGCACAGAATACCATAATAACAGCACAATTGAATGTTGCAAAGAATGAAAATAAAATGAACATTTCTACCATAGCTAAAATGTCATCTAAAAACCTGACACCCAAAAACCTACTTCTATGTGCTACATTAGGAGAGCATGGAATAGTATAACTTGTATCTAGAGTTTCTTAGGGAGAATCAGCACACAGCAAAGTGCTGTAGTTGTCAAAAGTCAGAGAGGCTGTGTTCCCTGCAAAAGGAAAACACATGTCACATTAGCTCCTCTGCTCCCAGAATCGGCTTGATATCAGCTTTCAGGAGAAAGTGCAATGCTGCATCATCTCTGGCAGTCACTGTCCTCTCTGGCACTATCTTACGTGATAATATGGGGCGAAGGACCTCTTCTGACAAGCAAGAAAGTGGCAGCCCTTTTATCCTGTATCTTATCTAATGTGGCAACTTCTGACATAACTTCAGAAATGTCTGACATAACCTATGTGCATCAAAATGCTTGTCTTAGACGCATTCTTATAAACAAATAAGGTAAAAACGCATCAATTCAAACTGCACTATTTTGGTCATTGTTCTTATTTGACCTGGGATAGAGATAAAGTGGCACTTGTTCCAGAATGATGCTGCTTCACGTGTTCTAATCGATGTCATTGTCTGGGTGACTTGATACTTTCATGGGTTCTTGGAAGATAAGGACAGACGACAGCTGCATCAAAGGCAAACATGTCAATCATTCTGCAAAAATAGAGAAAATGGAGTCTGGGCCTACTCAAGATGGAGTCAAGCCTTATGGTCTTTACGTTACAATTTTCCAGACAGAATTTGCGTATTCCAAAAGTCTTGACTCTGGGATCAGTTTCAGATTGTTTCTGATCTGGCTGTTATTGCCCCCAGACTGGTGCAGCCACAGCCTGTCTCACAGTGTCAGCAGGAAAGTGGGGTTTAGTTTGGAACCAGCTGGCAGGGGAGACCCAAAAAAGGAACAAAAAAGGAAAAAGGCTCCCCACTGAACCATCAGTTAACTTGTTGTGTGTAGCACTTTTGGGGATGAAGAAAAAGAGCAAAGCGGGAGGGAGCAAGAGGTTCCCTTACACAAAAAGGGACCCTTCATCTCCTATCCTCCACACCATAAAGTCTGATCCTCTACAAAGTACCTTGGGAATGGTTCAGAGCAGCCTGCAATTCACACTGCTGTCTGACAGGTTCTCTCTAACCTTCTTCATATGTATCACTCTGGTTTAGGAAGTCAAGATGGATTCTAGGGTTGCCAGTCACATTCATCAAACTTGTTTTACTGCACCAGTGTAAACTACTCACACGTTTGAACCATGCCACACATGGATGGAATGGAGAATCATGTTGCAGAGTAAAGTCCAATTTAAAAACAGAGGAGAGGCCAGTAGGCAACTCAGCCTAGCAGGCAACAGTTCCAAACGCCTGTCATGCTGCTGGGAGTGACACTCAGAAAAGATGGGTGTGCATGAAGTGTCCCTCCAAACCAAGGAAGCACCCATGTATGATTTTAACGTGTGCTGAGGCAAAAATCAAAAACTCTCAGAAACATGCTTTGGGGAATGCGAAGTAGGGATGCATGCTCTCCCGAACTATGCGGGGACCTTTTTCGTTTCAAAAGTACACTCCTATTAGAAGACTAAAGTAGATATCCAAGGTTTCCAGGCCAACATGATCTTTCCAACATGATCTCTTCTATCCCTTCGCTACCCTTCCGGAGTAGCGTGCTACTCACCAAAAAAGCACTTCAACACCCCATCAGGGGTAACAAGCGCTATATAAATGCAAACCTTTTTCCCTCTTCTATCCCTCCACTATCCTTCTCAATCCAAATAACTGACTAATATCTACCACGCAAATTACTTTCATATTTCACTATACTAATTCACCACTAATCCTTTATGGGTTCTGGAGTAGTGTGCTACTCACCAAAAAAGCGCTTCAACACCCCATCAGGGGTAACAAGCGCTATATAAATGCAAACCTTTTTCCCTCTTCTATCCCTCCGCTATCCTTCTGAATCCAAATAACTGACTAACCTATCCACCACTCAAATTACTTTCATATTTAACTATACTAATTCAACACTAATCCTTTATGGGTTCCGGAGTAGCGTGCTACTTGCAGAAAAAGCGCTTCGACGCCTCGTCAGGGGTAGTAAGCGCTATATAAATGCAATTACAATTACAATACAATACAATCTTTTACTTTCTTAGCGATCAACTTTACACAAATTTTAAATATCTACGTTTTGACTAAGTCTAGACAAGATCTTGGCGCAGGTGTACTAAACAACATCAAATCAAGGAAAGAATGTATGCAGGTATTGAAGCATGGGAGTGTAAGGATCCTTTTGGGACGCCACACGTTGATGTGAGAGGAGGCAATTACTGGAAAATGTAGAAGGTCTACTGAGTGAACGCAGTCGAGTAAACATGAATGAAGGCAGGCATGGTCGACTCTTTGCCCAAGACATTCCTAGAAAGCGACATGGTCAACTGTGTGAAATGCAGCTGCAACTTTCATCAATACTCTGACAATGCCGCCATCTGTCTCTACAAATGTTATCCAGGATGGACATACATAACAACTCAGTACCGCTGACCAGCTAAACTATGCTGAACACGGGTCATTGAGACTTGTATCTTCTGGGGATTGTGCTAATGCTGCAGTGGCTGCTGTGCTGAGTAACGTCCTGCTGGAACACAAATGTTCATGGATCGTTGTACGGTGGGATGGGCTCACAGATGACTTGCTCAGAAGTAGTGCCACCTACATCATTTCAATGTTTTATTTGGTGAAATGTATCTCTTGTTTCCAAAGAGGCACTGATTCAAAGCATGAACTAAGTAATGGTTGATGACAAATTCTGTAAACATCTTCTGAAGGCAGGAGATCCGAAAGTGATTCTGAACATCATCTACTATAAATAAACGATAAGTGGTTTGTCGAAGAGCCAGGAAACATTGAATAGTGTCCACCAAGTTATTTCAGGGACTGGATTTTAACCTGTGATTTTCAAGATAGTCTGCAAATGAAATGGTATGTAAAGTTTGTCGATTAACAGACTCTGCACATATCTGCTGTAGATGGGGAAAAGGACAAGGTGTAATCCACGGGAGCTGGGTGGCCAGTCTTGCTGTCACCTCTCTGATTCCGACATGACTTTCCTGACCAGGCAGACCAATGGGTACCTCAAGCAAAGGGTCAGGATTCGTGCCACTGCACCTCAATGTAGCCCCTCCCCATACCTGCCATCATTCAGAAACAGGAAAGAGGAAGATCTTTTCCCAATTCACTCGCATTGAATGGATATAATTTTAGGCAGGGTCGCTGTTCCCAGGAGGAGCAGGGTCAGTGCTGGTTTGGATTAGCCGGACCTCTATCTAGAGTGGCACAGTAGGTGAAAAAACAATGGATTGGAATGCTACTGCGAGCGATTGCCAGTGGCTTAGACTATTTGCAAGCATTCACCCCATCACCTTTTGTATGTTTGTAAAATAAAATAAAGCCATTTTATGAAGAAAAAAAATGAAAGTCACCCTTATGAATCAGGTGTGTTGACAGGTATGCCTCTGGGATGCATGGAGGGCTCGTGCCGCACACCTATCTCTGGCTCCAATATATATGTCCCACCAGGAATTCACTGTGTCCTGAGACCACAGGCAACTCTCTGAAGAGCAGGGCAGTGGAAATGTGGCTGTAAAAGTAAATGAGCCAGCGCTGTGGCTGAGGCTAACCCGGTGGCAGAGACAGACATTGAAACCGCGGCCCATAAGAGCCAATGCAAATTGCGCCGACTACCGAGTGAGGAAGAAAACTGCAGCATCGACACATCACATAAGACCCTCTTGGATATTGCCACGTATCCCACAGTGCTGCGCGCATGACTTTGAGTGTTAGGTAGTACACAAAGCAGCTGCTATGCTTTTAAGAGACAAGGCCACGTGCTTTCCCGGTTGTAAAAGGTTCAGACTTCCCTGGTCCCCGGCAAGCTCAGCGCGGCCACAGCAATTTGAGCCGCCGTTTCCACTCCTATTTCAGCCTCAAACCACAAAATTCCCGAAACGCCCAAATATAATCGTTCGCTGCCACCCACAGGCCAAATGTCTGCAATACAGCCAGCTTGCTGTGCTCTTTCAATCAATGGCCCCTCTAGTGTGCTCTCACGGTTCTTTGGTTCTGCAACGAAAGGAAATCATATTTTCAAATTGATTATAAAACACCACCGAATGGTCTGTTCCTTATGATTCCGTATCTTCATGGGTCCCAAATTTATTTAAAAAAATCCTGATCGCTTAAACAGGTAAACTATCCACTCACCTAATTTTTGTACGTATAAACGTTTCAGCGTGTACGCTTCTGTTCGTTTGTCTCCCTCTCACTGTTGCCACTCTTGTAGCTTCTTTCTTACTTTACTCAATTCGGTCAATTCACTTTCTTTTTTAATTTTCTTTTTAATTCCTTGTCTCATTTCTTTCTTTTTCTCTTTCCTCCTTTTGCTTAGTAGTCTTTCTTTTGACATTTTCCTTTCTTCCCTATTTCTTTCTGTCTATCCTTATTTTCTTCCCTTCATTCATTTCTTCCTTCTTTCTTTGCTTCCTTCCTTTATTCTTTCTTTCTTTTTCCCTTTCTCCTTTCTTTCTCTTTTCTTTCTTTCCTTCTTACTTCTTTCTCATCTTCTTTCTTTCATTCTTCTTTCTTTCTCTCCCTCTTTCTTTCCATCCATACCGGCCATAATAAACACAGGAACAGTCTGAGGGGCATATTTACAAAGGGCTGCATACCCCCTGTAGATAGTCTGGAACCAGGACAGGAAAGGCAGGATGCCTGGGGAATTTCAAGGGAAACCTCTATAAGCTTCTCCCATTTCAAAGGAAGGCCCAGGTATAAATATTGGACAGCAGACACCAGCTCTTCAGTACACCCCTGGACCTGTGGATACTCTGCCAGGAAGAAGTTCTGCTGTGCTTCTGAAAGGACTGCCACTTTGCAGGACTGCTACCCTGCTGTGCTGACCTGCTGCTCTCTTGTCTGGGTGAGAAGCACTGGACCTGCATCAGTTGAACCCAGGTTTCCAGAGTGACTCCAAGGGCTAGTTGGGTGGCCTCCTGACTTGAGCTTCAGGAACAGATGGCTCCCACAACCTTGACCTCAGCACCTAGACTCTGCATGTAAGTCTACCTTACCAAGGGGTGCTACCCCAGTCATAGTTCCTTGAAAATGGGCAAAAGATGCTCTGCCAGCCTCTGTGGATCCAGCAGAACCGATGTATCTTCTCTGCTGCATTGTGCAAACCCGAGCAGAAACAAAGCAACGTCGTTTTCTGTGCGGATCTTCCCTGACTCAAACACTTGTATCGCATCGCAGCCCGCTGCCTCATTGGAACCGCCGCTGCTCGATCCATCCTCTGTGCCAGCCCTCGCATCCCTCGTAGATGGCAGCCTCGACGACGATGCCAGACTCTGCAAAGACCTCGCATCTCCTCGGAACCAACGAATCACCTACACTGCGCAATGCATCCTCAACGCCGGACTTCACATTCCATGCCCTCATCGATGGTATCCTCAATGACAACTCAGGACCCTGCATCGCAGTATTGCAGCATCTCAGAACCGACACATCGCTTCGGCGGCATAACGCATCTTTGATTCAAACCCTCACATCGCTCCACAAACCAGGATCTAAGGTACTTGGTTCAGGGGGCCTAATTGGGTCCCTGTAGCCAGCCCACGCTCCATCGAAGTTGGCCTGAACTTGTATCTTTGCCCTGGTCCGGCACGACCAGATTCCACAGTTGCCACTTTGTGCTTTCTGGGGCTATTTTCACTAAAATCTTTAAACTTGCATATCTTCAGTTCTATTAATTAGTTTTTTGTTGTTTTGGTCTTGTTTTCTTTATTAAAAATTACTCTATTTTCTAATCTGATGTGGGATCCGTTTTGTGTGGTGTTCTCACTTAACAACTGTTTGAAGTGCTGCATAAATATACTTTACACATTGCCTCTAAGTTAAGCTTGATTGCTCTGTGCCAGGCTACCTGAGGGTTGAGCACAGGTTAATTTAGGGTTGGCTTGTGCCTCCTCCTGACAAGGATTGTGGTTGCTGCTTGACCAGGGTTCCTGCCCCAGTCAACCAGGAACCCAGGGGCATATTAGCAAGGGCTTTATCGCCGCTTTAGCGGCACTTTTTGCCGCTAAAGCGGCGATTTTTTTATCGCCCTATCAGCAAGCTGTCGCTAACAGGCGTTAGCGACAGCTTTCTGGCGATAGCGGCCCGTTTTCCCATCGCCTTGCATGCCAGCGATAATTATCGCTAATGACATGCAAGGTAGGCGTTCCCAACTAAAAGCGACCAAAAACAGTCGCTAACACAATTTCCCCCTATTAGCAACGCAGGCAAAGCGATAAAAAAATTTGCGCTAAGCGCGAATATCGCTAGAATTTAACACCTGCTAAAAACATGACTTACCAGTTTGTTGTATGGGAGGTGGATTGTCAGGCTAAGTCCCCCATGGCGTTAATGCGTGAATATCGCTTGATTTCCAGCGATATTCACGCATTTTGCCACTATCGCTGGATATTTTATCGCATTGGAGATAAACGTTGCTAATAGCATGTTATCTCCGCGATAAAATCCAGCGATACGCGGCAATAAAAAAAAACGCGCTAAGCGCGGTTTGCGATAATTATCGCAAGTTGTTGCTAATATCCCCCCTAGTTTCTTACAGATTGGTTGTGCACTATGGTAGGCAGCTATTTTGTAGCCCTGAGCGGAGTTCGCGTAGTCGCACTACGCGGAACTCCATGAAGTGGGTAACAAACTCCGCCCCGCTACGGAGTTCCGTGATCGGGCAGACTAACAGAGTTCCCTTGTTCCGTATGTGTGCAGGGCTACCCTGGCCCTGACTAGATAGCCACGCATTGGCGCCTAACAAATTCAGATAAGTAATACATAACACCCGAAGGCAAATATCATGCGTCATCCTAGAGGCGAAGGTATCTAGGCACTATATTACATCAGATCACCTGCGCAGCGGACAGGGAAATTAGAGTGATTTTACAGATGACTGTTTTCAGTCGTTTGAAGATTGCGGTTTAAAAATTAGCAAAATAAAAGGGCACAGTGGCGATTTACAATACATTTAAGCGTTATTGCTCTCTGTTCAGGGTATTCATCACTATAAATTTACCTCCCAAAGCTGATGGCACATACAAAAGAGGAAGGGCAGTTAACAGTAGTTAACATCAAGAGCAAGTGGGCAATTTGGCGTTTACGAGCACATCTCCCCTAATCTCGCCAGCACAGGAAGATAAACCCATCCACTCTCTCTATCGCATTCGCGTCAGTGCCAATGAACCTAGAAAGCTGCAATAACCATTGGTTACTGCCCGCATTCTGAACATCCTGATTGACCGAGCGAAGACCTGCTTTATATATACTAGGGGCCAGAGGCGTAGTTTAGTGTGTGTGCGTGTGGTTGGGGGGAGTGGGGAAGTTGGAAGGAACAATGCTGGTAGTTTTAAAGGATGACTCCTTAAACTTTAATGCTTTCGGTATCTGCCCCCTCTACACAGTACCAGGCAGTTAAAGCCAGGTTACATCATGCAGCCCTGGGGTTGGGAGAGGCTTGGATACGTTATTCAGCTCAGCTGGCAGAAGTACGACAGAAGGCTGCAACTGACCGCGGTGGTAATGCTATTCCACTCTTCCCCGTGAGCCCCTTCCTTCCCCTGTGTTCATGCCTGCCTGTCAGTCACAGTATGCCCCACAGCCAGCGGCCCACCACATGCACACTACGAGAGCTTCAAGTAACTCGCCCATCCACGGTAACAAATGCACAGAGGGATATTGAAAAAATGTTCCAAATACAATCCTTTCTTACCTGAGATCAATGCAGGGCAACCTTTTTCATTCACGCTGTTGGCCCCGCGGGACCCTGGGCATAGGTTGGGGGCAGGAGTCAGGAGGAAACACACGAACTGGGAGGCAGTGAAGTGCGCAGAGAATGGGCAGTGGAACCTGCTTCTGTCCGGAAGATCGGCCCCTGTGCTCTCTCCGTCAACCTGCATGCTCCCTCTCGGACACCCACTAAAAGCATAGGCGCGCGCCAAATGCTCGCAGACGCCTGGGGACAGCGGGCACCCGCACACAGTTACAGCATGCGCAGACCGCAGATCCAGACAAAAGAAAACGATAAATCAAAGTCACTACCCAGCGGGACCGTTATTGACTTTCAGGTTTCACTTTCAGCTTGCAGACTGCCTGCATCGTCTTAGTGGGCGGTAAACTCCGCTACGCGGCGGTTGTCACAGAGTTTTTGGGCTGAATTACGTGCTCCAAAGCAGAGCACGGAGTTGCAAATCTCCGCAAACTCCACCGGCGGAGTGGCGTTTACCACCCACAGTTACTATTTTGTTACATAGATGTTTTTTAGATGATCTTAGTACGCAAGAGTTTTGATGTTGCTTACCCCCTCTGACATACCATGAGGCTCGAAGATTTGCACTGTGATAAGTCTTGATAGATGCTCTAGGTAAAGCCTGACAGGTTTAATTGTCTACTGGGTTCTTGAAATAAAAGAAATCCATAAAAACACACATTTGAATATGTATGCCTACAGAGGGGATTCAAATCAGCCCCCTTTCTTTCATTGGTCTTTTCAAATGTCATTTACATTCTGCTTCTGCAATGGATGAGTCCACTTTCCCCAGTGGTTCTATTGTGGTGTGAGTGACTTATGTTTTCCTGATCGCACATGCACATTTGCCTCAAAATGAGTGGGGCTTCAGTGCTAGGTGCAGTGTTTTTTTAGATCCTCCTGCAGTTCTCCAAATTATACTACTAGACCGCTCACCTGCCACTCATTTCCTCTGCTCTGCGCCATATTCTTCACAGCCACAATTTAAAACCAGGGGGCCCTATTTGGATGGTGTTGTCTAATGTATTATTAATATAACCGTTCCAAATTGGCTACCACATTATGAAGCATTATGTCAGCCATTTTGGATTGCTTCAACAATGAGAAACTATGTACAATACCACGCCAAGATGCTGCGGTATTCTGTATAGTGTATCATTATTTTACTGCTTCACAATGGCAAACACGTTGTTTCTAAATGTAATGTCTATGTTGGAACTTTAAAACAATGAGAAAGTATGTTCGATACCATTCCAAGATGGCCAATCACTGCTATATTTACTTTAATTTTTTTATTCCAACACAAGCAGTGGCATATTTCCTTACTTTTTTCACATTCATTCTTTTAATTCATCTTGCAAATGCTTGTTGAGTTTGTGTGTTTTTTTACTGTGAATGATTAAGTAGGTGAGTGAAAGAATGATTCCGTGAGAAGATGAATGGAAGGATGAACGAAAGAATGCATGCATGATGACTTACAGTGTTCTTAAATTCATCAATGAATTTTTCTTTTGGTTAGAGGCCAGACCAGTTGGCATTGCTAATGTTTGGTCTGTGGTTGCTCTATGTTTCTATGGCCTATTTGTCTAATAAACCTGCTATTAAGTGCTAATTAAAGGTAGATTGTCACATCTGGGGCAGGTCAGTACCAGCATCTGACCCTCCCACCCCTCCTAGTGAAAAGAGTAGGCAACTCCCCGAGTGATCCACATGAGATGCAAGGGTGTTGAGGTGCTAACAGCAGGGTGATTTGGGGTTCATCTTGCCTATGAGATAATCTCAAACCTATGTATCGGAGTAATCCATAATATAGTTCAGCTATAAAGCACTATATAAAAGATACAAATAGAGCAGTTACTTATAATCCAGAACGTGCTTCAGGCATCATAAGTAGTAGGAAAGCGCTATATAAAAAACAATATAATACAGTACTTCAGGGGTCCCTTACAGTCAGCAAATACAGTAGCTCATATTGCGCACATCTAGGCATTATAGCATGCATATATTTTATTAACTCCCTTAGGCACGGTTTTGGGAGATTCAGGGGTTAGAGCAGATATGGTAAAGCCTGTAAGGTTACCAGGGCACAAGTCCTAAAAAAAGAAGTGGGGGGACTAAGCTAGTTAGGCAGTATGCAAGTGACATCACAGCGCATGACATCACGACGTGTGACAACATGGCACATGACATCACAGCGCATGACATTACATGTGGCATCACAGCAATTGGCATCATAGGAAGTGGCCTCACAAGCCACGACTTTAATATGTACATGTGATGTAAAGCGCTCTGACACTGCTTTGGGATGAGTAGCTCTATACAAGACAAAATAGTGGTACTTAAATTATTTCAACGCCTCCTCAGGGGTAGTAAGCACTATATAAATTACATTTATTTTGTGTAAATACTGGGAGAGACCAACACATCTGACATTCTTACAGTGCATGCATATCTAGTAAACAGAGCCTGAACAAAGTGAAAAGCTGCCTCTCAAGTATGTGTGAAGTGCTAACCTTTGTTTCCTCTCTGCTGCATTTGCTTCTAGGTGTGAGGCTCCTGACTGCTCCCAGCCAGGAGACTGGAACAAAAGGAGGCCTGATGACCCCTCAAATTTGGCCTTTGTTATGGGCCCAGCAGGAGTCTGAACTAAGAAAGCCCCTTCCCAGCCTGCACGTTGTTGCGGATCGAAAGCGGGCAACAGCGTGCAGGCGCTGCAGGATGTGTCCCGGTGTTTGCAAATTACACCGGGACAAATTCAGCATATTTTTCAGTGGGGCCCAACTTCTTGGCAGGGTGGACGGCGTCCACCCTGTGAAAATAGTGGGTGGACGCCGTCCACCCGCGTGTACCCCCGACTTGTGCCTGAAGGTAACTCAGCATGTTAATGCATCTGCTGCAAAGGTCTGTATGAGAAATGAATTTCACAAGTTTGAATCCTGTCTGAGTCGGCAGGGCTGCTTCAGCCTTTCATTCCACTGAGGTTGTTGAAATGACCATCATCAAACTGGAAATACTAAAACTTATTTGCAGAGCTTCGAAGCCACATGTCTGCTGAAGCAAGGATAATTTAACAAAAAAGGCACACATTAAGACTTCTTTTTGTCTATGAATAAAACGTACAAGGTGGTACAATGCTGGACTGTTATTGGAGAGATTTGGAAAGAAAATATGTCTTCAGTTCACCTACAAAGGACCTTCCCTGTAAGGGTCATCCGTAACTAAATTTCTGTGAAATGGCCTAACTGAGAGTAATCAACCCAACATGTGTTTTAGGGTTCGAGCATCCTTCAGCAGACATCACATAATAGCCATAAAAACAAGACCCGCTTACAGACCCTTTCAACTTCCCCTAACCTGGGCTGATAAAATCTTTCAAAAATAAACTGCGGATGGCGGATTTGTAAAGTAGACAGATACTCTTCAAAGGCCGTTATTGGCTTAAATTGATTGAAGAATGTTTATTGTTCTGGTTAGAGAGCAGCAGCCTCATTGTATGTCAGGTTCTGTTGCCTGTAAGGCTCTGTGTTAATCTTGGGTAGGAGGAGGGGCTCGTTTACACCGGTCTTTGCGGCTGTCCCCGGCCCCCGCAGGGGGCCACCTCAGCAGGGCGGCCCTTTAGTGCCATTTCGGCACCGCCCAGCCGCTCTAGTCTCTGGAGGGGTTCTTGGAGCCCTCTAGCTTGGTCACCTCAGTGACGTCCTTCCGGTGCGCCGAGGTGGGGGGGAGGGCATATATGCCTCCCCAGCCCCTCCTGGCGTCCTCTGTTGCACCAGCCACGCCGTCTCCCACCCCACCTCTTACCCGGCGGACAGGCTGGTGGACAAGCTACTCAGAATGTTTTAATGTTTTCTTTTGTGTTGCAGGCGGAGTTACAGGGCGATCTGGAAGCAGACCGGTACAGTAAGGGTACCTCTGCGGCAGACCGGTACAGTAAGGGTACCTCTGCGCGGCACAGTAGGGGTGCCAGAGCCAAAGACCAGGAGCCTCAGGGCAGGTTCCGGGAAAACCGCGACGGCGCCCCGTTAGTCCTTCGGGCGGTTGGGGGCCTGACCAACCGGGGGTTTGCCCTGCTACGCTCCGCCCTGAAAAGGGCGTGAGTAGAACAGACCAACGTGTCACGTGATCCGGAAGAGGATCATCAAAGGTAGCACTGACTGGGTGTCCCACAGTGCTGGCTCACCAGGCGGGCGGGGGCAGCATAGGTTGGTACTGCTGCCCGCCCTTGGATCGCCCGTAAGATAACCCACATATTGCATACTCCTGTATGGAATAAACCTGCAGCAATATTTTCCCACTACAAAGTTGTCTCGTGTATTTATTCATTCTTGCATGCTCAGACGGGGGGTGGGAGATGTTGCCGGTAATGGCACTATAATCTCACAGCATCTCAGCAACACCTGAGCACAGACAGATGCTGTGGTCACAGTGTGAGGGGCCAAAGGGCCCTGGACGTACAGCGTTAGAAGAGGCATTGACAGGCTTAGGAGCTGGAGGGACCGCGGACAGTGCGAGGTGCCGGGGTTCATGGACAGAGAGACCGAGGAGCTGGAGGGACCGCGGACAGTGTGAGGTGCCGGGGTTCATGGACAGAGAGACCGAGGAGCTGGAGGGACCGCAGACAGTGTGAGGTGCCGGGGTTCATGGACAGAGAGACCGAGGAGCTGGGGGGACCGCGGACAGTGTGAGGTGCTGAGGTCTATGGACAGAGAGGGACAGAGGAGCTGGAGGGACTGCGGACAGACAGTGTGAGGTGCTGGGGTCTGTGGACAGAGAGACTGAGGGGCTGGAGGGACCGTGGACAGTGTGAGGTGCTGGGGTCTGTGGACACAGGGACTAAGGGGCTGGAGGGACCACGGACAGTGTGAGGTGCTGGGGTCTGTGGACACAGAGATACAGGGCAGCTGGAGGGACCGTGGACAGACAGTGTGAGGTGCTGGGGTCTGTGGACAAAGAGACTGAGGGGCTGGAGGGACCCCGGACAGACAGTATGAGGTGCTGGGGTCTGTCAACACAGAGACTAAGGGGCTGGAGTGACCACGGACAGTGTGAGGTGCTGGGGTCTGTGGACACAGAGATACAGGGGAGCTGGAGGGATCGTGGACAGACAGTGTGAGGTGCTGGGGTCTGTGGGCAGAAAGACTGAGGGGCTGAAGGGACCGCGGACAGTGTGAGGTGCTGGGGTCTGTGGACACAGAGATACAGGGGAGCTGGAGGGACTGTGTGAGGTGCCGGGGTCTATGAACAGAGACAGGGGACCGTGGACAGACAGTGTGAGGTTCTGGGATCTGTGGACACATTATGAAGTTGCAAATATTTCCAGAGGTCTTCATGAAGTGTGTGAGAGATTAACTTTACAGATTTGCTCATCTCTAGCAGGCAGATGACGGCCAGCTACAGATGTGTCCTCCTACCTGGCTGATATCCAGAAATGTATTGATTGTCTTGACTTCCAAGACAACTGAATTAAGTTGATCACCTTCAAATAGAATCATAGTTCGGCTGTTGATTGACAAATTCTCTCCACTTGGAATCTCTCCATCCTTGCTTCCTCATGAGAAGTCCCACTGACTCACTGTGGATATCGTCTACTGTGTCAAGTCAACCACTCATAGCCAGGATAACAAATGCCACTGTCAACCAACTTTAAACACTAAAAAAAATCATGATAACCAGCATCCCACAAACTGAGCCATATCTGTTAACAAAGCTATGGTCCTCTCTCCACTGGTCTTCCAAACACTCACTTGCACCAGCCACAACACGCCCCAATTCGGTCACCAGAATATTCTCTGATGTGAAGAACTCTGGCCACTTCACCACATCCAATCAATCATCATTGGTTACTTACTGAGGCAAGATCATATTCAAAGACTGCTTCGTAACCTATAAAGTCAGTTACCTACTGACGCAAGATCACATTCAAAGACTGCTACATAACATCCACCTATGACAGCAATCTGATCCCTGCGACAGTCTGAGCAGACATTAAAATACTAGACACAAGTTTTGACTCTTTCTGTATAGCCCTCGTACTGAAGGGCCTTCTCTTATCTATCCCCAGGAGCAAGCAGCCTGAGGACAACTACTTGACTATCAACCATTAGCCCTTTGGGGAACTCGGAAAACGCGACTCTTCTCCAACCACCTCTGGCCTCCTCCGGGATCTGCACAAGACTGTTGCTGTTACTGTCTGCCTTAGACAGACAGTAACAGCATTCTGCAGCATGCATAGAAAGAGGAAAATGCCATTAATGATTGTTTTTCTGCAGGCAGATGCGCCCTCCTGCACAAAAACAATCATCCCCCACAGCGCAGGTACCTTTGCAAAATGACACAATTGTGCCTGTGCTGGCGCATGGCATTCAATTGTGCACCAGTGCAGGGGAAAGCACAGGGATGAGTCGTATTGTTGTTAATAAGACACATCCCTGTGTTTTGAAAATGACGCAGCACGGCATAGCTAAATGGCTTGCGGCGCTGCGTTGTTTTCTTGTAGATGAGGCCCACTGTTTGTAAATATATCTTATGAGGATATCCTGAAAAGTCTGTATGGATCTCGCCTTCTGGCTTGGCTGCTCGGAAAGACAAGTCAAGATCTGATAAGACAAGAGCGTTTTCGTTTTTGCTGCTGCACTAAAAACCCTTGCACATTTTCTACGTCGAATAAACGAATCATGTATTGGGATCTTTTCACTTTCATGCTGTTCTTTAGCACCTAATAAGGTTCTAGCGCTGGCTGGTACTTTGTGTCTGGCTTTGAACTATGGGTCTTATTTAGCACTCTGTCATAATGTGACTGCTATTTCACTGTCCGCACTACAAGCCATAGGCTATAATGCAATTGTAATACCCTGGACAGGACATAGGCCAAGTTTGTGACACAGTATCCCATCCGACAAACTCTAACTAAGGCCCTGAGACTTTCATTGGTCTCTTCAAGTCCAACCTGCACCCACCAAAAAGGTGGAAATGAGGCATTTGGAGCTCCAAGACCGTGACAAGGAAGAGCCGCCCAGTTGGCTGGCTCAGATGTACTCGGAAGACTTCTGAGGCCATTTTGAGATATGTCTTGTAGTTCATAGTGAGCTTCGTTACAGCTCCACTCTAAACTGTGGGGTAAGATGGATGCACTTGTTCTGTACTTTCCATTTTACATGGGTGCCTAACAGGTAGGGAAATACCTCTTAATGCCTAAGAGGCACCATACAGTGGCAGAAAGGGATTGGGATCTCCCTCCTCATGGAGGGAAGGGGGGAGAGGGAAGGGGACACGTCTTTCCAGGTATAAGTCAGGAGCCACAGCCCTTAAATAAAGACAATCTCGAGTTGGCAGTGAGCAATCCACTTGCCTCATAGTAAGGCTGTGGAACTGTTACATGTCCAGTTTGGAGGCAATAAACTCAATAGTCCTGCCCTTACAGAACCCTGGATTTGACCTTTAGTCATCCCTTGTGCACTCTGGGAGCAGGACCTGCACTCAGCTCTTTTATTCATAACACCAATGCGTAACTTGAGCCGGTGGTTTCCGGTGCTCAGCACCGGCACTTAATCATCAACATTGGCGCCTGAGCACCAGTTAAGGACACATTCGTTTTTGGTAGGCACAGGGAGACTAAGTGATTCACCCAGAATCACAGTATTTTGAGCCGACGCCAGACACGAACCTGGTTCCCTAGCTCTGAAGTCGGCAGCTCTGGCCATTAGGCCACATCCTCTCCCCACTTGTAGGGTACTGTGTTAGGCAGTGCTAACAGAAGAAATGGGCTGGTGGAAGATGCCTCCTGATGAAAGTCCCGGAACTTATTTTTTTACCAATTAACCACATCATAACACTCTTCAGAAATTGCCTCAAACGATTTCCAGTGACCCCTGGGTTCAGTGCTTTGTTTTTGACTAGCCCTGCAGGTAAAACCCCTTCCCTAACAGCTCACTAGAACGGCCACAACTGAAAAGCTCTGTGGACAGGGCATATGTCCAAGACCTCACAACTCACTCATTTGTCCATTGTCCAGTGCATTCTGGGCACAGGGCCTGGCTTTCAGACAGAGCCTGTCCTGAGTGCCCAGTCCCATTAACAGCAACATTGATATTATCAGTGGTCTCATTAGTGATGTCTTTTGTGACATCATGCATGAGGTCATACATTTCAGTGGTTCTGATGCCTCTTTTCTGGTTACAGACCAAGCATTCTAGCTCTGAATCAGTATATCCTAACTCTTCAGCAATGCATTCTATCCCTGTATCAGATCATATTAGGCTTGTATAAAACCATTGTAGCCTGTATCGAAACACTGTGAAGTTTCTCTTCCGATCACGAACCATTCTGGACACGTCAGTTAAGTTTTAAGTTGAGTTTAATAAGCACTCAAGAGTGTCTTATGCATTCAAGGACCAGCCTGTCAGTTAACAAGCATTTACATTACAGGATCCAAAGAGACTGGAACCTTTGGTATGTAAGCAGGTAGGTAACCAGAGAGACTAGCCCGCTCAATATAACAGGACAACGCAATACCACACTTCCACTTACCCTAATAATAGCATAACACATTCCCAAAAAATGTACATACAAGGCAATAGAAAGCAACAAGCAATGTGCTATAATAACACAAGTGAGGTAATTGGAATATAACATAACATCTAGTAAGTTTCAAAAAGTCTCATTCAAGACAGTGATTTTGTAAAACTTACTGCTCTCGTACAAAGCCTTCCGCCCTTCCCTTGCCGTCGCTCTGGCACATTTGACCTACCACTTGTCACTGTCCCGTTATACAACTAAATATCTGGAACATGCACTGCCTTCCTCATGTTCCACAAATTCCCAACCAATAATTCAGCGGTGTGTGAAGCCATTGTAATCACTTGCATCGGTTTGGAGAATCTGGACGTGCCTTTCTTCACTCTATAAGTCGAAAACAACAAGGAGTGACTGTGAGCGCATCTAAGGTGCAGCATACATGCTCCCCAAGTGTATATGTATCCCCAAAAGGTATGCAGTTCGTATGCAGACTAGAGAAGAAGAAAGAGCGAGTCAGTAGGTCAGAAAGGACTGATCAAGCAGATCGGGGTATTTGATTGATCAGAAGTAAAAGCCCTCACATACACAGATGGGTGTCATGCTTCATCATCGGGCAGCTCCTCGTTGGGCCGGCTCTGCAATGCCCAACGTGCCCCTCGAGGGGGCTCTTTGGCAAAGATCTTTTGAAGATATTAAGAGCTGTGATGAAGTGTGTGGAGGTACAGTGTGCGTAGATTGGTGTCTATGTGATTTAAAAATGACTAAGAGGAACCCTTCAGGTTTTTAATAAGCAGGTACTCTTGTCATAAGTAAAAACAAAGCGTGGCTGAGCTGGAGACAATGATCCTTTACAGCTCAAAATGTGGTGAAAAAAGGAGTCAACATGTAGAAACATTAATAGTCACGGTAGATCTTAGCAATTCATCAGGACCATAACTAAACCTAATCTACAAATGATTGGGATTGCAGGTATGGTGTTCAGTAAAGTACCCAATCAAAAATTCACCTGTATGGTGTACGGTATACCTTATATGAGTAAATATATACAATCCGCCCTTTTTGAGTTAAACGTCTGCCCCTTAGATGTTGACAGAGGACCGCACTAGCTGTGGAAACAAGAGGCGTGCTGCGCAGTAACCATCTGGCGACCTACCCCACTCTGCAACACTGGAGGTGTCTATCACAGATTCACATGCACCCAATCTCCCACCTTAAACCAAGCCCTATCATCGACATCCTTCTCACCTTTGCTGTGACCCCTCCCATGATGGTTATTCCTTCACCTGTATTTTCCTGAATAAACATTTATGTTTTGGTTGTGAACAAAAGTCCCTACCACACAGTTACTTATATGGTGTCTATGCCGTCACCACATTAAGAGTAGTGAGATATGCCAACACCAACGTCCTTGTAACAATCCTTCAGCCTTCACCTCCACACTATGCTGACAGCAGATATTTCTTCTACACCCTGTCTCACCTCTCAACCAATCCATTGCTTTGTGGGTAATATACACCTGTCTTAGAATGGCAGTTACCTAGCTTTCCCCAAGAACTTCTTCATTTCATCATCTGTCACAATTTTCATAGGTACTCCTTCTCTGACAAACAACTCCTCTAAATATTCTATAACTAGTCTTGTCTCAATGTGTGACACAAATTGTATCTCTGGCCACCACGCATAATAGTCTATTACAACTAGGGCATTGATCGAGGCACTATCTAGAGTATAGAAGGGTCCAATGATTTCTAAAGCTATTATTTCCCAGGGCCACTGGGCCTCTGTACCTGCTGTATGGGACAAACAGGTAGTTGTTGAGACTTATTGCACCACGCACATTGAATGCACTTTCTCAACGTTATTTTTATGTCCTTGTCCAGTTCTAGCCACCAAAAATCCATTCTGATGCTCCTCTTCAGTTCCCCCATTTCTGATGTGACCCTCATGTGCCGTATCCATCAGCCTAGCTCTCAAACATCTGGGAACGACCAATAACTCCCTCTGTCACAAAACACCTTAATCTCAGGACAATTCTACATCCACATTCATATCACTCTTCTCTTTATCATTCTACACTTCCTTCCTTGGCCACCTAGTTTATAAACATTAAATGATATTCTTCAACACTTTGCCTTCTTGGACCCGTTTCTTCCATTCATGTTGCAACACACATCTTGCAGTCGCTCACTCACCATAGCAACTACATAATCCCAGTCGCGGCTGGGCCCGTGAATCAGTAGTGGGTAGGAGGGGGGAGGTCTAGGGGGGGATATGAGAGGAGGGGGAGGGGAAAGGGAGGAAGAAACAAAAAAATAAAATAAAATTGCGTACCTGTCGGACAGCCTCTCTTCGTCCTCTTTCTGGCTTCTGCTGGAACAGGATGCAGGCTAGGCTCCCCATAGCCAATCACAATGCTGCAATGCAGTGTTGTGATTGGTAAGCACTCAGGCTCCCCTAAGCCAATCACAACGCTCCAATGCAGTGTTGTGATTGGTCTGAGCGCCGTGGTTCAGCGCTCAGATGGGGAATGGAAGCCTGGGCATGTTCTCCACCCAGGCTGTAATGCAGCCTGGGTGCAGAACATGCTAAGTGTGCATGAATGTTTGGCCGGCCCTAGAGGGCCGGCCAAACCTTGATGTGCACTTAGGAGGGTGTCACCACTCCTCCCCCCTGTGCAGCCCAGCCCCGCCCCACAAAACTGCCCAGCACAGAAAAATAAAATGATAATAACATTGCGTTATTATCATTTGATTTTTCCTTTTTTGCCATGCTGAAAGGCAGTGGGGCGACGCTCCTCCGCCTTAGCGGAGGAGCCGTCCCTGCATAATCCTCTTCCTCTTGCTTACCTTCAGCCACAAAGGAAGTTGCTATAAATGATTTGCAGTCACATTTTTAACGCTGGGAATACATTCCCTGTCTAACTCATTCTCTAGTCTAAAAGGCCATCTGGCAAAGCAAAGAGTTTTTCTGACTGCAACTCTATTGGTAAAAAGATCTAATAGAGATTTGCGATCTGTTGTTGCAGTAAACTTTGTGCCCCACACACGCAACCTGAAAAATTACATGTACCACATGTATGCTAGTGTGATTCCTTTTCTATCACTGAATATCTGGGCCCAGATTTATCATACTTTCACGCAACACAGCAGGACACCTTGCTGCACTGAGCTGCATGAAAGAAAGAGGGCAGAAATGTGCCTGATTTGCCATTAAATGGCGCATTCCTGCTCTCACACTACGGTGGTGCACTTTTGCCTGCCTAGCGCCAAGGCAGGCACCCTTGTGCTGTGGTGCAAGGGTGTCTGTGTTGTAGGCAGGATTTTTTTTGTGCAGGAATCATTTTCCTCTTTCTAAGTGTGCCGCAGAATGCATCACACAAACAATGAGGGTAAAACGAGGAGAAATGAACATATTTCTCCTTGTTACACCTCTCCTGGGAAGGCGTAGCATTTTGACGCATTCCCAGGTTTACCTGTCTTGGTAAGTCTGAGAATGCGCCAAGCACAATGGGTGGACACCTGGGAACACCCACTCTCTACACATGAACACCTTTCCAGAGTAACGCATGGCAGCGACTTGCGTTCCCTTGCGTTACTCCAGATTTACCAAGCACCGCAGGGCCATGCAAGGTGGCCTTGTGTTGCTTGGAAAATCTGACTTAGTTTTTCGTTGCCCTTGCAACACCCTGTGTGACGCAAGGGCAACACAATCCCTTGACAAATCTGGCCTCCAGGTTCTGCTGATCTTAAAGCTATTGATGCATATGCTACTACAACCTCACAGTCCCTCTTGACCTGTAACAAACCCACACTTATGGCATAACTATTTGGATCCGTTAGAATTATTGAATGAAATTTAACATCAAAGGGTTACAAATATGGTGCCATACATATTTCTTCTTTCAACGTATTAAATACTGCTTTACACTTGTCACACCACACAAATATTGTACCTTTTCTTCCATAACTTCCTTATGCTATTTGTTTTGTTGGTAAAGTTCACAATATATTTGGCACAGAATTCAGCAGGACTTAAAAATGAAGGCAAATATTCCTTGTTCAGTGGGCTAGGAGCCTCCCTCATTGCTTCAACTAAGCACAACTTTGGTCTGATGTCATTACAATGTGTGTAGTGACATAAATAGTCTATCCCACATACACTGATTTTGCATTTTTCTCTTTTTTACAGTCAGCTCTTCCTCTTCCTCATCCTTATCCTCATCCTTACCATACACAACAATATAGGATACATTTTTAACGTTACTAAATAATTTCTGCATTGCTCTCTGTAAGACAACTGGAGCCGAAGTCAGTCCACATGGCATCCTTCCAGTATGATAAATTATGTTAATGATTTGCAACTTTCATCCAGAGATCTTTAATGGGATGCAGAGGAAATGTCTAGTATTGAAAATACTGAGACTCCCTTCTGTGTCTCAAACATCTTGTTTATATTTGGCAATGAATGGTGGTCCACCCAAATACACTTGTTTAGGTCTGTTAAGTCTATGCACATTCTTATCTTTCATTTCAGTTTTTGGGCCAATATGACTGAGGATAAACATTCAGATGCTTCAATGGTTTCTTCTATCCCCTCCTCACACAACTTTTCCAACTCAGGTTATAATTCTGTCTTTAATGCTAAAGGTACAGATCTAACTTTGTGCACCTTTAGGACGAACCCTTTTAGTAGGATCATCTGGTGCTTGACCCTTTAGGAAACCAAACTGACCACGGAACACCTCAGGTAATTTCTTCTCAATATTTTTGTGTTGTTTCACCTCCAAGGTCCTGCACACCCAAAATCGCATCAGGGTAATTCGGGCCTGTATAATACCCAGTTCCCTTTGTCGTGGCTAACCTAATAAACACCCGCATCGTTGGCTGCATTCACCTTAGATGTTGCAAGTTTTCCTTTGAACTCAATCTGAGCATAAAAACAATGCTTCATTTGCTTCCCCCATGTGCCATCAATCTAACGTCAGATTTTTCAAATGTTTTCTCCTGATTAACATGATTTGTGCCATCATCAATAAGCGTATAACGTGCGCCAGAATCTGCTATAATCACTTCAGGCTTTCCATTCACCTTAATTTTACAAAATGGCGCAGCATCCTAATCCCTAACTCAACAAATCTGCAGAATAAAATCCCCCTTACTTTTCTCTTCCCCCTGCAGAATTTATATCTGTGTTTTACTTAAACATATTGCTTGCACCATCCATACACCTACAGGCATAGTATTCTCTTACTTTGCATCTTTTACAAATTTGATTTAAGCTGACCATCATTCGTCTGCTGGAGTATGCCCTTTCATACCATATCTGAAACGTCATATTTTTTCATGTTTCATTTTCATAAGACTTTTATTCATTCTAAAATTGTCCTTGCTTGCTTCTTGCACTGGTTGTATGTAAATCAATTGGAAAACATTTTCCTCCTACATTGTCATCATAACAATATAATGGAAACGTTTTTATCTAATTTTGGTTTAGGCATTGGTTTGTATGTTTTATCGAAACCTTTTGGAGGAATGTCTTTTTTCTTGAAAAGGGCTATTTTTATTCTGTTTCAAACTATTTTCTACTTGTGCTTGTGAGACAGCAGTTTAAAATGTGGCTCTTTTGTCAGATCAATTGTCATTCTAACTGGAAGGCAGCAGAGGGAGCAACACCACAAGGCTGCTGTTAGCTCCGTCAGTCACAAAAAGGCAAAGTTACCTATTTGCTGACACAAATCTGCTCTAAATCTTGGGGCATTCGTTTTGAGGGCTTTTAGTCATGCTTGCACCACGCTAAACCACTTTGTTTCATGGAAATGGAAGTAAAATATACTAACTCCCAGCATGGTAGACTGTTGTTAACCACAGGAGGGTACATCTACAGCAAAGAGAAAGCTTTCAGCATAACGTTTTTTGGAAATACACTCAATATCTAAGGGCAAACTGCCAGAGACATGCCTGCACTGTCTTCTTAAATTGTGGGCACTTCATGTGAACTTTTTAACCTTTGTGCAGGTCGGAGTTCTATTTCTAGTGCCATTATTTAAAAATAAACATTGTACAACTGTTGCTTCATTGTTTAAAATTCAATAAATCATTGATGTCACTAAATACTGTTTGTACTGTAGTTTCGATTAAACTGTGTTGTCATTTAAATGCTCCTTTGCATTTTCGATTTAAATGCATTTCCATTAAAATGTTTCCACTTATTTTCGAGTTTTTGGTGTTTCGTTATAAATTACTTTACTTAAATTAGGATTTCCATGACTTCGTTTCCTCCAATATGCTTTCTATGTTTTTGTTTTTCTATGGATTCACATATATCATCTTGCACCATTGTGCTTCCTAATATTACTTCTAAACTTCAATACAATCTCTTTTAGTCATAATTTGTGAACATCTGTTTATGCAGAAGTACCCGTCCACAACTGTTTTAGATCTTGTGACATGTATTCAGATGTGTTGCACTCTTTATAGCCTTCTCCAATGGTAAATCTTTGTCATTAATAATTTTTCCTATGTCATTTTGCTGCCAATTGTCTTTACTATCTGATAATTGAAAAATGATACCTATAAGGCCACTATAAAATCGTCAACAAATTCCCCAAGCTACTGAATTCTGCCTAACATCTGTGCAACTCCACTACCTCATTCTTTTCCTTTCCATATTTTAGGTCCAATTTCATTAAACGTTTTTTCATTGTCATCTAGTTCTTCCCCACTTCCGTCATCTTCTGCACTTAATGACGAAGGAAGATGCTTCTGAATTTCCCAACTTCTGCTCCTAAACAATGTTTAAGAATGGCCAATTTCCTATTTGGCTCGAATATATCTCCCCAGAAGCCTCCACATAAGCTACCAAACCTTCTTTCTAATTGTTCAACTCTAACGGTGGCTGTCCTGGAAATTGCTAAAACACTGATGGGCATTTATTTCAGCCATGTGTGCACCCAGTACATTCATTACTTTGCATTCCACATTGATGTCTGCCACCGTGATAAAGACCCTCAGGTATGTAAAGTGTATTTTTTTTTTACCACTGCCCTCTTTTTAAAAAAAAATTCCTCTGTGTGGTGTGAGCATCACTGCTGTAATGAGCCAGTCGTAAATCAGTCTTCCTCTGGGCTGTGTGTGTGTCACCATAGCAACACGCTTCATGTTGTTGTAAAATTGTTGCTTAGGGCTCTTGCTCTAGCCCAGCATTGTGATGCACTGAAGTCAGGAGGTTGATAGAATCAGCTAGAGATGGTGCTCAAGCCTCGGACACTGCTGTGCACGCGCTTCGGCCGCACATCACACAGCGGTCTGGCTTGTATTGTGTTCACACTCCAAGCCATGCGCTGCACAAAGCTTTTGTTTTAACTGTGCTCATGGTTCAAGCCACACCGTGCAGCCATATAACACAGTACCTTTTTTTCCAGTTTCCTCAGCTTCCGCTATGTGTCTTCTTCCAATTGCAAATAGTACCTTCTTCATTCAGTGTTTACTCCGCCTCCACTCTTTCTCCTCCCGAGACAGTGGCGGCTCTTCCGCAATGGGGGAGGAGCATCGCCCCACTGCCTGGCTCAGAAACCAGCAAATGTAAAATAAAACGATGCTCTTGCATCATTTTATTTTACATTTTCCGGCTCTGAGCCAGCGGTTTTGGGACGGGCGGGGCTTAAGCATGGGTGTGGGGAGGAGAAGTGCTACATGCACTCCACTCCCTAAGTGCGCATCTGTGTTCTGGCTGGCCGTCTCAGGCCGACCAAAACACACATGCGCCCTTAGGTTTTCTCGAGCCTAGCTGCATTGAGCAGCCGGGCTGGAGAAACCCCACAGACTCCCTGGTCTGAGCAGGGCATCTTAACTGTCTGCTCAGACCAATCGGACAAGGGGTCTGTCCCAGGGGCCGCTGGGACCAGCAGGCAGGAAGGGGAGAGGCGGCGAGACGAGATGCGACGCTAGAGGCAGCCGGCAGCAAAAGGTAAGTTTTAGGAGTTTTTAAAAATATTGTATTGATCCCCCCATGTAACGCATCCCGTGCGACCCCACCCGCCCCACCACCCTTTGTTTATGGCGGCTGCCGCTGTCCCGAGAACAGATCTTGTAGGTCTGGTTCTCATTACGGCCACTGGGAGACTTGTATTGAGACATATTAGGCCTATATTAAGACATTCTAGCCATGTATTGTGATGTGTTACGGTTGTATCACCAGTACAGTCAAACTCCGTATCAGTACATTGTTACCCCGTGCCAGTCGTTATGCCTCTGAATCAATGCATTCCAATTACATGCTTTATTTTTTATTTGGAAACCCTGTATCAGTACACATCAGTACATTCTGACCTTTATCAGTACATTCTAGCTTATCATAATACATTCCATCCCTGTGTCAGTACATCAAAGTAATTTATCAGTACATACTGATAATGCATCCAGGGCCGGCTTTAGTGCTGGTGGCGCCCAGTGCGACAATGGGGCATATTTACAATAAACTGGTGGAGCGTGGTGTAGCTCCAAAATTACTAATACCGTGCTCCATCAGTTTAAAAACGCAGGGATTCGCCGTAGTCACAGGAATGTGGTGCAACCCTGTGTTTTTCCTAGCGCTTGTGCTAAATCTAGCTACCTAGCACCATAGTGCAAGGGTGTCTGCGTTGCTGGGAATGTTTGTTCGTGTGCAGGAAGGTGTCCCTTCTTGCACATAAACAATCCATAATGGCGATTTGTAACTTCTATGTGTGCCGCTTTGTGCAGCACATATAGAAGTTGCAACTCTTCATTTTTAAATGATAGTTTATGTGCAGGAAGGGAACCCTTCCTGCACATGAACAATCACTAATGGCAATTCGCTGTTTCTATGTGTGCTGCAGAATGCAGCACACATAGAAACAGCAAAACCGAGTAGAAATTAATTATTTCTCCTTGTTTCGCCAGGTTTTCCCTGGTCTTATTTTTGGTGCTGCCCCATATTCATGCCACCCTTGTAAATAGGGGGCAGCGTCAAAAGCAATGGGTGTTGCGGCGGAACGCCCACGGCAACACCCATTGCCCGACCCTTTTACGCTAAGTGCTGCATGAAAAGGGGCCTTATTTACAAGGCAGCGTTAAGCCACATTCTGTGGCTTAACGCCACCTTGGCTTAACACTGCCTTGTAAATAAGGTAAAGATCATATCGCCACCAGAATGCCACAAAAAGAGACGTTCTGGTGGTGATAAGCCCTTGTAAATATGCCCCAATGTTTGTTGGCGCCCCCCCAGTGACCACCTCTGCTACGGATTCCCTCCCTACCACCCTTTAACAGTGCCCCTCAAGTCCCCATAACCACTCTCTCTCAGATGCATTTAATTTGTTTTATAGCACCACCGCCACTCATACCAGTGTAGGGTGTCAGAGCACTTTACATCACACACACTACACAGAGACAATTAATCATAGGTGTGTAAATCAATGCATAGGAAATGTTACATAAGACAGAGGACTACAAGGTGTAGGAGGCATGTCATCCATACTGATAGACAGTATAGTTTAAGAGTGCTTAGTCTGGAGAAGCACAAACTAAGAATTTAAAACATAACACCATGGTTGGGGGAATATGCGATGTTACATCGCATGTGCTACAACGCATGCAATTACAATGCGGTCGTTACAATGACCTCGTTGTTACAACGCAAACCATTACATCGCAAGTCGTTTCTACGACTTGCTGTAGGGGGCGCGCTAAACTAAGGAATAGTATAATTTACTATTCCAACTCCAGCGTGTGCAACAGTAGGGAAGGTGTTGGAATAGTAAATTATACTATTCCTTAGTCTAGCGCGCCCCCTACAGCAAGTCATGGAAACGACTTGGGATGTAATGGCTTGCGTTGTAACAATGCGGTCGTTGTAACGACCACGTTGTAATCACATGCATTGTAGCGCATGCGATGTAAACGCTGTTTCCCTGGTTGGGGGTTCTCTTTAATAATCAGAATTGATTTCTATCCAAATTAACCCTTTTTCCAACATTAGGAAAATGAAAGACGGGAAAAAATCAAAACACTCTAATCTATACCTTGCAGTGTGCATGCAGCTCTTTGATGACAGTTAATAGCTCACTGTTCTATGTTAGGATTATAACTTATAAACTGTATGTAACAAAGGATCTCTCAGACAAAAGCAACTACCCACTGACCTATTTACATTGTATGCACTTTGTGATCTGCATGATACACGTTCTTTGCAGCAGGCATATTAACCTTCTGTGCTACCTTACCATGAGTCAAAGCTTCCACTAGCCAGAACGCCAATCTCTCTCTAGGAAGAACTTTAAGCACCGGAGGTATCTTGACCTTTTTATTGTTGCCTGAAAATTGCTGGAGGCCAGGAACAAACCATAATATACTTCCAACACAACGCCCCCACCCGAAGTCAGTGCCCATTGCGGTTGCACTGGGCGCACTGCCCTAGAACCGACCCTGAATGCATCTGTCAGCCTATAGCAGTGTGGTCTGGGCCTTAGATCAGTGTATCCCTGATCCGTAACCATTTATTTTGGCCCCTAGACCTGTAACTCTGTTTCAAACAATCAAAATCATTATAAAGCGCTACCATCAGCAATGGTGCCATCCAGCTCAGTACAGGTTTTTAAAGCTTTTCTCACTGGAAGGAGTTGTTGGACAGTTTCAGGGATTCCATAAGGAAAAGGGAATACTGAAAAAGGCCTTGTATCTGGATATTGCAGCTCCCCTTCTGCACATGTGGACCCTGTGTTGATGTACAGCTCTACTCATATGCTGTACATTCTAACCATGTTTTATTTGTTCCCAACATTATATCTGTACATTAGAAGCCCTCATGCACACACAAACCCTGTATTAGTGCATTTTAAACATGCAAATATGCAGTGTCATCTAAGCATGTACTGGTGGCTCCTACCACTGTAACTTTGCACCTCAGCCGCGTATCTATACATTCAAGCCCCCCCCGATACAAACCCTGTGTTATTTTTTGTATTATATCTCGCCACATACACTGTGCGATTAAACCATGTATTCAGTGGTGCTGGAACAATTTTCAGAGTGGAGGTGCTGCCATCAATGTTACATCACTGAAGTCATAGGGAGTGTGAAAAATCCAAGCCTCACACAAAGAACAAGTTGAGCAAATGACTCATGCCGATTCAGCAGGAGAGTGGTAAGGGTGTGGTATGTAGCATGTGGTATACTTGTAGCACACGTTTGCAAATATATTACTAAAGCATGGTGTGTTAGTGCTATGCCATTTATAGACAGGAAATTTTCTATTGAAATAGCCACAAAATGAGAACTGATGGGCAGTTTTACAGCAAATATTCATCATTTCATTGTGCATGTTTTGTGCGTGCTTCAGATTGGAGGCAACTCAGTGCTGCCTGCCCTGAGAACTATTAGTTTACAAAGATTCACTAAAGCAGACGGTTATCCTTCATCCTGCCCAGATCACCAGATGGAAAGTGGAAGATCATCTCAAGCACAAACATTTAAAGTGCAACATTCTTGTTTTGTGGTTTCCTTCCATTGTTTTTATGATAAAGTGAAACCATATTTATTTAACTGCATTTACCCGGTGGGTGATGGTAGTGTGTGAACACTGCGGTTCTCATGGCATATAGTGGTAGAGAAACACATGTAAATCATGTTGTTTACTTCTACAGTTTTGCATGCTGTCTCAGAAAGCCTCCACAATATTCCTAAAAATAATGCATGTAAAACCAACCATGACTTAAAATGACCCTCTCCGTCCTTTCCATCCCCTGAAAGCCTCTTCCCTCTGAGCACAGCCTACTCTAAGTCACATGCATGATTGCCTGAGTCCTTATTATTTTACCTCTCCAAATTGCTCGCACCCTATTTCAAATATCACAACCTCTCCTTTAAACGTTATACCCCTGGAGCCTATCAATACATGAGCTCCTGCAGCTCATTTATCAAAACAACCAACCAATGCATGAAACGCTGAGATCCCCCTTCCCACTAAATATCACACCTAATTCCCTACTAATGTGATCTACCACATAGAAACTGGAGTAAAGGCATGGAATGGCTCTGGTAGAGAACAAGACTAATCCCAATAACCAACAATAACTACAAAAGCACTAACCCTGGGACCTGGAGCAGCGTGCTGCCCAGCGTAAAGCACAACAATGCCTCGTCAGGGGCGTAAGTGCGATATAATGCAATCACAAACCAATATATAACGCACACTAAATACTAATATCATAAAACTCAGCAGTCAGACTGACAATTATAGTTCATGCAGACTGCCTAATAATGCCCTTTACTGCCTGACACTCTTAGACTCACAAATGACAAAACTGCTAAGTGTCATATCTATCCCTAGCAGTGTACCAGTCCACAGCAATAAACCACCCACTACCACTGAACAGGCAAGGAATAACTGAAGAGCTCTGCCACATACAGCTGGCCAATGGACAACTCTAATTTAGCCCAACACTGCAGGTCCTGACTCAGTGGCGTAACCAAATTTGAGGGCCCCCCTGCAAAGTACAAGCGAGGGGGCCCCCCTGCAAAGTACAAGCAGGGGGGCCCCCATGCTCCGGACCCAGTCTGAAGCTCTCAGGCCAGGGGCCTGCCGGTGCCAGAGGGGGCCTTCAGAGCTCAGGGGCAGCCCCACACGGCGGGGGCAGCAGGGGCATTTGTTACGCCTCTGTCCTGACTAGTACATACTTCAGTCACTTCTTGGCATCTCACAATGACAATCAGACTTGGGATGATATTTACAAAGTCCATCCCAGCAGATTACTCCACCACTGTTCCCTCTAACCAATGCCTGCTCAGGAACATAAACTTTAAACAAAATATCTCATAATGGGCATTCCAGCGCAGGAACTGGCTAAGTGGACTATGAACATAAGAAATACCAAAAAGGGACCTTGCGCACTGCTCAGAGCTGCAGCTTACTAAAAACCATAAAGTGCGTGCCTGTCTCTCACACTTCTTCATCCATCAGATGCTAAGCACGGAGCCCGATTACATGATAACTGCACCTCGGCAGTCCTCACGCACATGGAAACGCTGCCCAAATAGGATCAAAACAAAGACAACATCCTTCCAACCACACATCCTTCTTATGGTAGTGTGCTACCCATTTAAGCAAGCGCTTTAGTGCTCCAAATATGGGTAGTAAGCGCTATTGAAAAGGTTGAAATACAATACAATACAATTTGATCATCACCAAATAAGTTTCCTGATTTGTTTTGATCCTTTTACAATCTTTGTTTCAGTCACACAGAATTACAAAAACATGTGCTGCATTTGTGCTTTCTGAACTTCTGAAATATTTTTTTATATCTGTAGAGTTCATTTACAGGTATTTACATTTTGCTGTGTGTTAGAAAACAACTGACTTCCTGCAAACTTTCCTTTCACACTTCCTGTACCCCAGCACAATTGTCACATTGTTTCCCTTGACAAAATCCTCTACCTTTGCAGTCAGAGAAAGAAAAGTAAACACCAGTCTCCATGTTAAAAGAATAAGCAGCAATTTGTCAGAAGACATATCCTGACATTGACTCCTGGCGCAGGCATAATGTGACACAGGCCTCTACAAACTGACACATTGGGCCCAATGCATCAGTTTGTAAATATGGAACACTGATTGCGCCGTCGCTGCGTCAAAACAAAATTATCCTGCGGCGATGCTAGCTCCTTGTAAATATGCCCCTATGCGTCAGGGTGTTATCACCTTGTATACACCCTGTGCATTCCAACCCTGTGTCTGTGCATTCTAGCAAAAAGTAGCCGATTCTGGGAGTGTCTCACTTTACGTACTCCTGCCCGCTCCTGGCATAATGTAATCTTCCCTGTATAAATTTTACAATCCCTGGGAAAGTTCTGAATATATTATTCTCTGATATATTTTAAAGAAACATTATGTCTCCACAAATATCTGACAAACATAGAAGCAGGCAGTCGGTTTCTTTCATTCCAAAAAGCGCTCCACCATCCTCAGGAAACTCAAAGCCCTCTTTTCTGCAGACCTCGGCAGGAACGCGTTCCAGGAGAGTTCCGTGCCAGGGTCCCTCCCTTGCTTCCTGGAACTGCTGGGTACCTCCTCATGAGAAGTCCAAAGAAAACAGTCCAGGCCATTGTCTGGCAGTTTAATTTTACAAAAGGTTGCATTAAATCATTTACTTTATGCAGAACACTTGAATGAGCTGATCTTAATCAATAATTTACAACGGGAAAAGGGGTGAAAATTCGCCTATCGGAAATGGCCTACATCTCGCCTACTCCCACCTCCTCCCTTCCTAGACACTTCTGCAACACCGTGTTGTACACGCATCCTTCACTCTGCAGCACAGGCTAGTGGTGCGTCACTGGACCCACGCCCTCCTGGGAACTTCCGTGGTGATAACCCCGGATCCAGAATCAGATGTTACCGCTCAGAGGTCACAGGAAACTCACGTAGGGCGAGAGTGAGAACACACCATTGCACCTGAAGCCTCATCAATAATACACTAGGGAGGGTGGAGGCACTTTAAGGCGTTGTAGGCAGCTGACTTCCAGCACCACCACAAATTTCCAAAAGAGGGTGCTAGATTCCAACAAATGGCCTGCAAAATTGCATTTTTGCTAAGCGAAAGAAAGCAGTTGACAGCCAAACATAATTTTTCACGGGATCCAAAAAAGCTTGCACCACAGTTGTGCAAGACTAATAAAAAGAGCCACGCTCTCGCTGAGCCAGATAATAATTAGGGCTTTATTCAGAGTTTGGCAGATGGCATGTTCTATCCCAAGCATGGCAGATGTTTCATCCGCCAGATTACAAGTGCATTATACTATGGCACTTGCAATTCAGCAGACAGGACATCCATCATATTTTGATGGAATAGCCTGTCCGTCAAACTCTAAATATGGCCCTTAGTTAGTAGTACAGCCACGCATGCATGGGTATGGGATCTAATGACCATATTCCACATGGAGCAGCCTCCTTTTTGAGACAGCCCATCGCCGGGCTGCTAACATTCAACAGCGCCAATGGACCCTTCGGAATAGTGGGCGTCGTGCGATAGAAAAACAATTGTATGTCGAAATATCGACAATAGAAACATCTTGCTACCAAAATATCATATTGTGGCCGAAATACTGAGGGCCAAAATATCAAGAAGGTAAATGCAGTTAGGAAAGTATAAATTCTTAGTATTCCAAACTCCACATATATGTACCATGACCATATATACATGGTCATGGTATGAATATGTGGAGTTAAGCAAAGTAAGCATATACTTACCTATATAAACTAACCCTTCTGATATTTTGGTCCTCGATAATACTTTGTTCATGACATTCTGGTGGCGCAATATTCTGGTATCGATAATAAGGTTGAATACTCAGCAAAACAATATAACATAACATGTATGATTTACCATTTTCATATAGCACATAATTGTCAGCAGAAAGTTATCTTCATGAATGAACTTCACTCAATGTTTGCGAAGAGCTTAATTTGTAAAAGAATGTGTGCCTGTGCCCCAAATGCCAGTCCGTAGAATACCCCAGCTGTGTAGTCTTCAATAACCCACTACCGGACACTAAAGACTCGTGTTGGCTGTACTGTGGCAGTAATCCAAGAGGGCTAAGCCTGGTGATGCATCAATTCAATGAACGGAAATAATGTATTCATAAGAAATCTATCGGATTGTTATTTTCAGAGTTATCATTGGTTAATGAGTTGAGCAACTTGCGAGGAGTTAAAAGTATTGGTTGTTAATACATTTATGGACTGGAAAATGAATTTTGTCAAATGAAATGATTGTCATGTACTTATCGAGCCTATTGAATTTTGCTTAATGGTAAAATAAATCAGACTAAATACAGTATATAATTGTATTGCGTTTTTAACTCTCCACCTATTTGTAACATTTATTGTTACCGTGGAAATTTATCCCACTATTGGACACTGCCTGCCCCTTTATCTCACTCTTGCAGGTACCATTGTGACAGTTTTCCCATCTTTCCCTTCTTCCGCCTTTCTGTTTTGTGTGTTTTTACCTCTCTTGCTCTCGGTAAATGTTTACTGTGGAAAAATAAGTGCTGGTGGCCCCCACCAGCAAGCACCGGCTCAAATTAAGCACTGGTAATGATTTGGACACAGAAAGCATTTTAATGTTATATTGCACTGTACTGTAATATTTACACAGTGCTTACTACCCCTATGTTGGGGGAAGCGGCTACTGAAAGGCAAGTGTTCTGTGATCTGGCAGCGACTGTAGGAGCGGGTGCCGTTGAGCCATAGGGCCATCTTATGGCAAAGTAACACAACGCAGCGTAGCAAGACACCTTGCTGTGCTGCGTTGCGTTACACGGAAAGGGCAGGAATGCACCATATTTAAAAGAATACGATGCATTCCTGTCCTTGCGCTGGTGCCATTTTGGCTGCCTAGCACCAAAGCGGGCACCCTTGCACCGTGTTGCAAGGGTGCTTGCATTGCAGACAGGATTGTTGTTGTGTTGGAAGGGACATCATCATGCAGAAAAACAATCCTGAGAGACAAATTCCTCTTTATGTGAGTAAGGCAACGCAGCGATTTGTGCTGCATTGCTTTACTCAAGATTTCTGAAGCCACTCGGGGCCACGCAAGGTGTGTGGTGCAAAAGTAACGCAGCATTGTTCATATATATGCCCCATAGTGTGTACAAAAAAGCACTGCCACAGTGCAACCTACAATAAATCTGTTCAGGAGGCTCCTGGTTCGATAAAACAATCTGCGAGGTGATGACTGTGGACTCTGTGAAAGAAACTTTACATAGTTATTGTCATTTACAGTTTATAAGCAGCATATATACACAATACGTGCCTTTTAGAGCCACAGAAAGAAGAAGATATCATGAATTCGGTCGTTTCTAACCGAAAAAAGACACATCCAAACTGAAAACACAGGGGCATATTATCAAGGAATAGCGATATTTATCGCTAACCGCGCTTAGCGCGACTTTGGTTAACGCCGCCTATCGCTGGAAAATATCGCTGAGATAACACCCTATTAGTAAGGTTTATCTCCATAGCGATATTATTTCCAGCGATAGCGGCAAAAAGCGAGAATATCGCTGGAAAACCAGCGATATTCTCGCATTAACGCTAAGGTGGATTCAGCATTAGAATCCACCTCCTATACTTTAAACAGGTAAGTCGTCCTCACTAGCAGGTGTTAGAATCTAGCGAGAAACGCGCTTAGCGCGAATTATTATATCGCTTCGCCTGCCTTGCTAATAGGGGGTAGTGGGATTAGCGACTGTTTTCAGTCGCTTTTAGTAGGGAACGCCTTCCTTGCATGTCATTAGCGATAATTATCGCTGACATGCAAGGCGATGGTAAACGCGGCCTCTAACGCCTGAAAGCTGTCGCTAACGCCTGTTAGCGACAGCTTGCTAATAGGGCGATAAAATTATCGCCGCTAAAGCGGCGATAAAGCCCTTGATAATATGCCCCACAGTCTGAAGCCTGTCTGCGGGAACACACAACGTCCACACCTATCATGGCGCCCGTGTGAGTAAAGAAAGGCCTTTGCAGTGCATGGAAAAAGTAACAACCTGCATCTGAATGTGAGATTCCCTGTGCATTTATAAAAATGCACAACTCCAAAAGTGCTCCTTTAAAGATTTCTGGCTGTGCTACCCTTCCGTCAAAGATCACCTTTATCCTAGCAGGGGTTACCTCCAGTCCAGAGTCAATCCCTGTCACAAACTCTAGACAGGTGTCTCAGGCAATGATGATCTGATTCAGAAAGACATTTTCAACAGTAAATACATTTACAGCCCGAATGGCTGGATTTACTCCTGCCTGCTATCCACACCATGTACACCCCCCCACCCAACCGTGTACAGTCCAGGAAATAGTCGGAGATTCACAGCAGTAAAGGTCTGGAGTAAATCTCTTCCAAGAGAAGGAGAACGAGACCCCCTAGACTTGGTTTAAGTATTTGAAAACAAGCTTCTTTCATAAACAAATCGTATCTCCTTGGGAAAAAATGGCCACATTGGTTTCTCCTAAGGAGGTATTGCTCTGTGCATAAAATTCCACAATGTAGAAATGTTAACACGTGGAACATCACTTGAGTTTTCCAGGGGAATTTCTGTAAATCGATTACTGGGGAAGCTTCCCAGGATTACTCTTGGAAAGGCTTGTGAATTTGCAAAAATGTAAAAGTATGTTGACGCAAAGCTGTAAATCTTCACTCACTCTTTTACACGTTTTTTTAAATTGTGCTGTAGGTCTCGTCCACATGATTCTCCACGGATGTGCACCTTCTAGTCTCTCCAACCTGATGACACTCTATTGGCCGACCAGGTGCCGTAACTCGACGTCTCAACAGGTCACCCGAAGAAATAGAGGGGCATATTATCAAGCCCCTATCGCCACCACAACGTCACTTTTTGCGACGTTGTGGTGGCGATAGGGTCAGCGCCCTATTACCAAGGCAGCGTTAAACCACATAACGTGGCTAAAAGCCACGTTAAGTGGCTTAACGCTGCCTTGGTAATATGGCACCTTTCACGCTAAAATTAGTGTGAAAGGGGCGTGCAGTGGGTGTTGCGGTGGGCGTTCCACCGCAACACCCATTCACTTCGAAGCTGCCACCTATTATCAAGAGAGGCGATAATAGGTGGCAGCGCCGAACTTAAGACCAGGAAAATCCTGGTCTTAAGGTGGCGAGACGAGGAGAAATGCTTCATTTCTCCTCGTTTTTGCTTTTTCCATGTGTGCTGCCTTGTGCAAACTGGCATTTTAGGTTTGTTTATGTACAGGAAGGGACACCTTCCTGTACATAAACAAACCTCCCTGCTCGCAGACACCCTTGCACTCTGGTGCAAGGGTGCCTGCGTTGGCGTTAAGTCGTGAGACTTAGCGCCATCGCAGGGGGAAACTCCAGGCTGCACCATATCCTTGGTAATATGGTGCAGCCTATCGTTTCCGAAGTGGCGTTGAGAGGCGTTAAGCAAAGGACGCTAACGCCTCTCACCGCCACTTCCTAGATAATATGCCCCAATGTTTTGTGGGTGGAGTACTCTGTATACAAGGCTCGATCCTCTAGAATCACCCATTTACCTTGTGCCTCGATAAGGACTTTCTAATACAGAGAAGAGCCACCATTTTACCGTCTGAGGACCGCCTAATTCAATTTCACTTAATCTTGGCAACATGCTTTGAAAGTAGGTAGACGCCACTAAATGAATGTGGCTCTTCCCTTGCATGGGCTTGATGCATCAGGGATATTCTGCATGCCTCTTACTCTTTAATGCAAGAGAACCACCGTGCTAGACATCCAGTAAATGTCTGGTGTACGCCACATTTAAAAACAGATATTAAAAAACATATAAGAGGAATGCAAGTGACAAAGAGTAGGATTGGCCATCTTACATACAATTAAAATCATATAAACTCTTAATTAAATTACTTCAATGATAACATTTGATTCAATTTGTAGGATCTCTAAGAATATTGTATCTAGTCAAGCACCAATGTAAATTAGTTTGGCCCTGTCAGGCTAAAACGAATCTAGGACAATCTGAATTTTGTTTAAAGCTATAGATTTAGAGTTAGTTGAATTTGTTTATAAAGGGCATAATATGTGGTCATGTGCAAGAGTGATTCGAAATCTCTTTGTCACCGGGTGCTGTGCCTCAGTGGTATAAGAAAAAGGAATTATAATCCCCTTGCTGAAAAACGAGAATTCCCATTTTAAATCCTGAGAAGGTTACCAACCACCTCTCTATTACTGTATTGCCAGCACTAAGCAAAGACCTGGAAAAAATTGTGACAAAACAACTCTTGCTATTTCTTGAAGCAAAAGCTATCCTGGAGGTCTGGCCATTTGGTTTCTGAACTGGCATCAGAACTGAATCAACTTTGCTTCTTGCAGTGAAAGAAATAAGGTTTATTTTGACGAGGAAATACAGCCGGCTTGATCGTATTACATCTGTTGGCTATCTTGATATGGTAGATCATAGTTTGTTGAGCAAGGTTTTAAGAGAACTAGGGGGGCATATTAGCAACGTGATTATCGCCGCTTTAGCGGGACTTCTTCCCGCTAAAGCGGCGATAATTCAATCGCCCTATTAGCAAGCTGTCGCTAACTGCTGTTAGCGACAGCTTTTAGGCGATAGCGACCGGGTTGGGAGCCGCTTTGCATGCCAGCGATATTTATCGCTAATGGCATGCAAAGTAGGCGTTCCCAACCTAAAAGCGACTGGAAACAGTCGCTAAGGTCGCTATCGCCTATTAGCGAGGCAGGGGAGGTGATTAACGAACCAGCGCTAAACACGTTTAGCGCTTGTTTGTTAACGCCTGGTCCAAACCTGACTTAGCCATGTAATCCAATGGGAGGTGGATTACATGGCTAAATCCCCTCGCCCTATTACCAAGCTAACACTGGTCACAGTGCGAATATCGCTTGTTTTCACGCGATATTCACACTGTTCTCCAGGGTTTCTATCGCTTTGGAGATAAGCGTTGCTGATAGCACGCTATCTCCGCGATAGAAACCTGCGATAGCCGGCGATAATTATCCTAGCGCTAACTACGCTTAGCGATAATTATCGCCGGTTATTGCTAATAGGCCCTTAGGCGTCACTGGCACAGTCCTAGGCTGCTTTATGTCCTTGCTGGAAGGCCGAGTGCAGTCGGTGAAGATGGGTATCTTCATTTCTAGAGAGACAGCTTCGTTATTGGGGGTCCCAGGAGGGTCTTCTTTATCCCCCACTACCTTTAAACATCTCCGTGCTTCTTCCAACCACTCCTTTTGACTGTTCCACTGTGATGCATCCAGGTGACACCCAGCTTGTTTTCCGATTAGACCATTGAGCACTGAGATCTTTAACTGGGCTGCATAAGTTCCTCTACGCAGTCGAGGTGTTGATGTCACATAGTTTTTTTTTTTAAAACTAAATGCTGACAGAACAAAGCTGGTTACAATACAGAGTCCTGGGCCAGCAAGTTCTGGCCCACCAGCCTCGGTACAAGGCCAAAATCGACTTGTAAGGTAAATCAGCAGGTGTTGTCCAAGATAACAAACGAGTCATTCGACCTCAAAAAATTGGAGACTGCGGCGCTAGTTATCATACCTTACGACGGCTCAGCCATGCTCCACTGTATCTATCTGTGATACGCGTCCCCCATCGGTCTCAGCCTCTATATGTTCCACGGTAGACTACTGTAATAGCCTTTATCTTAGATTTCCATCCACCATCCTTATGATGTTACAAAGGGTGAAAAATACAGCAGCACAACTTGTTTATCAGTTGGGAAAATGTGATCATGTCTCAGAGGCTCGCAGAGAACCTTACTAGCTGGCGGCTGAACAAAGAGTTCTTTAAAAGCACCTTGCCTCATCAGTAAACTAATGATACCCCTCCTATTAAATAATAAACTTTCCTTCTGAGAAACCACTCCTGCATTACCTAACCTTTTCCAACCTTTCTACTCATTCCATTCTCATACATCACAAATTCTCCTTATGCGTAACCTCTTCTCGCTGTCACGCTATCTAACCTCCTCCACTCTATTTACTTATCCCATTTTTCCCACTTGCACGAACTCACTCTAATAATTAGACCTAACAAATCCACCTTTAAAGAAACTGCAGGAAATGCTTGAAAATGTTTACTTAGAGCACAAGCCTAACCCAATCGCCAACAAATTTACAACAATAATTAATAACCACCTAGGAGAGGTGTGGCGCAGTAGCCGGAGTGGCTGACTCCAAAGGGTGGGGCTCACGGTTCGATCTGCGGCAGCTCAGCTCAGCATCATGTGACTCTGGGCAATAGCTCACTTAATCTTCCCCAGCGCCTTGAAACCCGTAAGGGGGTGATATGTTTGAGCTTTACAAATAGGAATTATTTCGTTAACAACTAACTTTGGGGCATATTAACAAGGCGGCGATAAACAATTATCGCCGCTTTTGCGGCCGTTTTCGGCCGAAAAGCGGCAATAATTATATCGCCTTATCAGCAAAGACACGCTATCGCGTGTTTTGCTGATTTTGCTCCCGTTTCCAGCACGCCTGACTTCGCATCGATAATGAGATGCAAAGTAGGCGTGTCTGTGGAAACAACATGGGTAAATATCGCGAAGGCAGCTTCGCGATATTTACAATGCGGGGAAGCGATTATTTTAATCGCGTTAAGTATGTCTTAACGCAGGAATTTAACGTCTGTTAAATTCCTGACTAAGGCATACTTAACATGGGGGTGGATTCTGTGGCTAAGACCACAGGCCCTATCAACTAGGATATCGCCGTTTTCCACATGGAAAACGGCGATATCCACGCTATCTCTGAAATTTTTATCGCCTCGGCGATGCGCGTTGTTAATAACGCGCTAACCGGGCGATAAATTACAGAGATAGCCGGCGATAAATATGCAATCGCTAAGCGCGCTTTGCGATATTTATCGCCGGCCCTTGATAATATGCCCCCTTGTGTTATGGACTAACGTACCTACCCAGCATAAAGTGCTTAAATGCCTTGTCAGGGTTCGTAGGCACAGTTATCTCAAATAATATTTATTATTAGTTATTGGTGAGCGAAAAACCAACAAAAGCTGATTACATGGCGAGGTTATAGCAATATACACAATTCTACAATGAAACTTACTAACAATCGGAGGAATATAGCTTAGCTCAGATAGTACAGCACTAATACAGACCAGATGCTGCGCTTAGAAGAGAAATGGTTTGATGGAAATTTTATCACAAAAAAGTCAGGGCAGGAAGATTGATCTCCTAGCTATAAATACAACACACACAACAATGTAGAGAGAATAACATTCGTCTTTTAGAGGTTTGGTGAGAACATGTACTGACATCACCCAGAGAATCACACCATCCGTCAGCATTTTGTTTTTGCGGTAGGATTTCTGAAGGTCAGTCATTTTATCAGTAAAGAAATACATTTGATATTAAAGTTAAAACAAAATCTGACTTTGGAGCGTTAATCATGAGATCCTGAAGAATTGGCTGTTATTGAACGCCCAATCCTCACCAATTCGAAAAAAATTAATCTAGATCTGCATTTTGGGGCTGATTCACAGAGTATTTATGAGTATGGGAAGTAGTACAAGAAGAGAACTCTTTTACTTACTCTTCCAGGGCTTTATGAATCAGACGACACATTAAACTCCTGATTAGTAAAAGTGATAAGCGGACACTTTTTGTTTGTACTAGTTGTAGATGAATACTCCCCTAAAATGCCCATTGCATTCCCATTTTATATGGTTTGGGGCTAGTTCACAAATTTGATTACGTAAACCAGGAGTAATACTTTACATACTCCAAAATGCCTTTGTGAATGGGCCTGTTGTATTGTAGTGTGAACTTCGAACATTTTCTTTGAACAAATGAAGATGAGGCCACGCCTTGTGGAGTGCTCTGTGAATAGGGAGTTGTTGCTAGGCAGCAGTAATAAGAATGATATTTTGAGTGCCCAAAGAGAGAACAAGTACTGACTAGATTGTCTCTTGACAAACAAATAAAAAGGTATTATTTTTACCCTACTGTGGACTAATGACAAGTGGCCTAGTTTAGTCCTAACTAACTCCTCCCCCTGAAGTTACCGGTACTGGGGGTACTGGTAACTCTGGGGCGGGAGAGAACGTTACCAGGTATTGCAAATGGGACCCTGGGGAAAGAAAAGAGGAATTACCGGGGCAATTAGTCATTCCGGTCGTTATTGTCCTGCTTATTCCTAATGTCATACCCGCTAGACTACGAAGATTATGGAACCAGACTGCCTAAACCTCCATCAGAAAGTCCGCAGCAAGCCTACCATCAAATCGCTCCGCTGGCTCCCAGTTTGCGCTAGATTGAAATTCAAGCATTCTCAACGCGTATTGTGATATAGAGGCCCAGAACACTTACAGAAGCTTGCACCAATCAATCAATCAATCAATCAATCAATCATGTCACTTATAAAGCGCACTACATACCCGTGAGGGTCTCAAGGCGCTGAGACCACCGTAGGCTTCCACTCACCTGATCAACCAGCAATCCTTCAGGAGGAAGAAACATGGCGGCTGGTCCCTCGGTACTCAGCGACCTATAATGAGGAACACCATCAGCAATCATCGTAGACACAAATCCAACCTCAAGTGGTTCAGGAAACCTTTGAAAATTGAACTATTCAGACATGCTTTGAAGTGAAGTTCTATGTTGACTCAGAAGATGCATATGAAGAACATCAAACCTGTTTGTTAACTTTCCGATCAGACTTTGGCTACACGAAGTGCTTTACAAGTCTCCCACATAAACAAATACATAAATATGTCCCCTAAACATATTGAACACATGGGTTGCTAATGCAACGTTCTGGTTAAAAAAAAGAAAACATAACGCTCTGGATTGTATTGTTGCCATAGTGTGCTGTGTTTTTGTAATATTATTCACTTTAGTATTATAAAATGCTCTTGTATTATGTACATAATGAGATGATGTAATTCAATAAATAGAGTTTTGAAAACAAGCTTTCAATGATCCAAGAATCCCTCAACAGTGACCAAGATCTTTGCACCATCACCTTGGCCAGCTCCCTGTACTCTGACACAGGCAGGACTAATACACGGCTCAGTGCACAAGCATCACTCATAGTTCACAACAGGAACCTGGAAGCTAGCTTCCATGCTCCATGGGTTGGATCATGATGGACTGTTCATTGTGAGGCATTCACACTCATTCTGAAATATGCAACAAAGAATCGGGCTCAATCCTGGTATCTGTAGGTCATTTGTTTCTCCATGGCATGGCAGGTGTTGGGAGTAGTGACACGGGGTGGTACGTTGACCTATTTCGGCACCCAGTGACTTTTTCAGAAGAGAACGCACTACAGCAGGAGCGTCCAACTTAGGTCAGGGAAGCCAGATCAATGCAAATTTTCAGGGAAACCACTGAGTAAATTAGGTCTAGGTAGAATTACTGAATGCTAATGCATGTTTTACAGATGTCTGAAAAATCTGGCATAGATCCCTCTGAACCTACATTGGCCACCCCGTGCTAGAGTCTGTTTGCAAGTGTGACCACTGTGGGTACAATCCTGTAAGTTAAATGAATGTCATGACATAAGGGATGAGCCACCATGATATCTGCTTTAAACGGCACAGGCTCACCAAGGGAGGATAGAGCTATGTGGTAACCGTAGGCCTGGAGGGCTCTTGAATAACAACTAAGACGTCAGCCATCGAATTAATTGAGTGGTGATACCAAGCTGTTCTGGCCTTTTCATGCGGGCTTTTGTACTGTTTTAAGACATGTTTGTATTGGATTTTATTGTCATATAGTCATCTCATTTACACTTTAATCTGGCTTAAACAAGCTCCCAGTGCTCTGCTTTCAACAAGGGTGCTATCGGATGGGAAGTGATCCCATCCCAATAATAAATCCATTGAGGTTGACCAGGACTACACCTCCCAGAATGGCTTGAATTGTTAATTGAAAAGCCCTATGGGTCAATGTGCTGCTGCAGAAACCTGTGTGTAACCAAAAATCATAAACTTCATATCTGCGTGGAGCTACATCTGTTACTGATTGGATATCTGTTCATCTTGTTTTGAAGCTATTTATTGAACCTGGGTGCATAGGGGCATATTCTCAAGGAGCTATCGCCGAGTTATCGGCACTTTATCGCAGCCAAAGTCGCGATAAATTTATCGCCCCATTCACAAGCTGGTGCTAACAGCCGATACCACCAGTTTACGTGCGAACGCATCCGCAAAAAACATCGCCACAGATGACCCCGGCAACTATCGCTAATGAGATGCAGAGTAGGCGTTCCCGAGCAAAAATCCGCGACAACACCACACCCCAACATTCTCAACGACCAGCCACATCGGGGACAAGACCACAAACCAGGCGATAAGGCGCGTTAGCAGCAGGAAATTAACACCTGCTCTGACCTGGTGTAAAGTCGGACGACAAGCTGCACCATCAAAGGGAGCCCAGACCAGAGCCACACATGAAGAACAACAGATGCCATGGAGCCACTCACCATGCATCCCGGAGCCCCGAGAGGGCAACAAACCCACCGCCACCAACCCCAGGACCGCACCCCCCCCCGGAACCCCCCCAGCTCCCCCCCCGACCCCCCGGACCACCACAGAGGCAGCGCAGACAAAGACAGCGGACCTTCAGGAAATGCACCAGCCTCACAGACCTAACACTCCTCCCTGTCACCATTATTTTTCAATCTGTATATTTTTCCTCTGGTCTCAGCCCTGCGAAAAAGAGAGGTCTTAGTCTTTAATTATGCAGACGACCTCCAGCTGATATTCAACATCGATTCCTCTGCAGCATCTGTGTCCAGCTTTCAATCCACCCTGACCTTCATCAGTGACTGGATGAACACTAACCAGCTCAAGCTAAATCCAGACAAAATGGAGCTGATCCTTACTGGTGGTCTGGCCAACCCCTGGAACTCCAACTTTTGGCCACCACTACTAGGGAGCCACCCCCTCCCAGCTAGCTCAGTAAAAAGCTTGGGAATTGTCATCAGCAGCGATCTAACTATGAAGGCTCAGATCAGCTCCGTGGTCTCTGCGTGTTTTTTCCATCTCCGAAGAATTCGGAAAATCAGCAGATTCCTTTCCACCGCAGCTCTGACCCAAATGGTTCTGGCCCTGGTCACTTTGCGTATTGATTACGCAAATTCCCTATATACCGGCATACCGGCATACCAGTTACACCGGCTGCAACTAGTCCAGAATCATGCAGCTAGACTCATTTTCGGTCAACCTAAACACCAGCATGTGAGCCCGCTGTTGAGAAGCCTTCATTGGCTCCCCCTACCTCAACACTCCCTATTTAAACTGGGCTGTACCATCCATAAAGCCCTATCAGGACGCGGGCCCGCCTTCATTGCCTCCAATATACATCGGTACATCCCCTCTCGCAATCTACGTTCCTCTAAAAAAAACTTACTGACCCCCCAAACCTTCAAACGTAAGAAACATGGAGGTCTCAGATACACGACCTTGGCCCCTCAGTTCTGGAACTCCCTCCCCTCTAATCTGCGTAATGCCGATTCTTACATGAAGTTCAGGAAACTACTTAAGACCTGGCTATTCACCCAGGCGTATAATTGATAAACTCATACTACTATGCAACCGCCACCGTACTCTCCTAGCGCCAAGAAACCGCCTGGTGAACATGCGCTCTAGAAATGCATTTTAACATAACATAACATAACATAACAATGTCAATGCCCACTACAGGCTCAAAAGGACAACCATCCTCCGCATCCTGAACATCATTGCCCACAGGCTGACGGTACCAACACAGCGGACAACCAACATCCCTCCGCAGACAAAGCTGCTGGCTGTGCTGCACCTGTTGGCCTCTGGTACCTCCCAACCAACAACCGCCAGAGTCGGAGGAGTCTCACAGCCAGCCCCATCCAAGTTCCTCACGCCTGTCCTGGATGCCATCATCAGCTAGGTACCCCAGTACCTATATGTCCCCCACAATGCGCAGGAACAGCTGGAGACCAAGCAAGGACTATACGCCATAGCTGGATTCCCGCACGTGTTGGGGGCAATCGACTGCACACATGTCCCACTTAAGCCCCCTGCCGACACTGCACACAATTACCGCAACAGGAAGCACACGCATTCCATCAATGTGCAGGCAATAGTGGACCACAGGGGACTCTTCACCAATGTCGTAGCCAACTACCCAGGCAGTGTGCATGATTCCCTCATCTTCCGACAGTTCAACATCAACCAGCGCTTCCAGGATGGCACCTATGGGAATGCACTGCTCGTTGGCAAGTACCAAATGAACACACCACACACCTCAACTCCACAATCATGCAACCCACAACTCTGGCACTGCACACGTCACAAAATCACATACAACATGCCCAACCACATGCCCAACCACCAGACACGACAGCACAACTTACTGTGGCAACCTTGGTTAGCCCTGTACATGAGCCATCAACGGCATGGCACCTCAGCCACACAATAGCGGAATGTGGGGAGAGGTGGGAACCAGGCATGTGCAAAGGAGGCAAGTGACCCATGAATGAGAATGTACACAATGCCAAGTGTGGCGGAGATGTGCCGGACAGACTGCAGTATGCAGACCACAGACATATCCATGTCTACATGCACTGCTGGTGTTTGGAGTGTAGTGGACAGTGGACGCAACCATGTCACCCCAGCCAGTGGGGAAGATCGCGGAAATGTAGCTTGTGACGTCCCCCCTGTAAGCGTGTGCGGAGTGGGCTGGCCCGGCCTACGCCAGGCCAGCGTAGGGGTGTGAATAAAAAGCACGTAGCTCTCGGCGTGGTTCTCTTCCAGAATGCCCAACGTGTCTGCCAGGGCGGCGCCTCTCACCCCGCCACGAGGCCGACGCCGTGAGCGGTGTGGCCTGCGATCCTGTGTGCCTGCTGCACCCCGGGCCGCTGGTCCCCGAACCCGTCATGCCCGCCCCTACGCAGCCAAGCCTCACTGCTCACCTGCCGACACCGGCGTGTGTCAAAGAGGGCCCACCACGTGCCGGCACAAGCTCCAAGCCCGAAGCCCGCGACCTTGGCAGCCTCCTCAGACCATCACGGCCTCCGCGACACAGGCCCGCTTTACTCCTTTCTCGTTGACGTACTCCACCGCTGCCTCCGGCCTACACTACGGTCAAGTAGGTCACACATTTGGAATTGAGTCTTGATTATGCAATGGCAGAGTACACACTTCATGGCTGAGTTTATATCACTGTACTCCCTTCGATGTGGTGCCACCAACTCTGTGCATAGCATTAGAACTACACCTGTCTGTGGTCCCTTGCTGACTACTGCCTTCGGCCTACACTGCGGTCGAGTAGGTCACACATGTGGAACTGAGTCTTGATTTCTGCATGGCGGAGTTCATATCATTGTACGCAAGGAGACGAGTAAGAGGAAGACGCGGTTCAGTTCGGAGGAGAAAAGGATCATCGTTACGGAGGTGATCGGACACTGCCGACAACTGCTCTGGTGTCACTAACTCTGTGCATCGCGGGCCAACGACACGTGTCTGTGGGCCCTTGATGACTACGCCTTCGGCCTACACTGCGGTAGAGTAGGTCACACATTGGGAATTCAGTCATGATTCATTAATGGCAGACTTGATATCATTGTACTGGCCTCATCGCAGACTGCATCCCCTTTCAGCTCCGGTGCCACTAAGTCTGTTCCCCGACATCCATGGACACTTTCTGGTTGGACTTTGGTGGCGACTGAGTCTATGGACTGGGGGTTGTCTTCATCATCATGTCGGTGATACTGACTTTGTGGCAAAAACGAGGCTGTAGCATTCCACTCCTCCATTTGCCGCTTCCGGCCGGCTTCTGCCCTCTGCATCATGCCCTGGAGGACACCTTCCACTGTCCCCCGCAAACCTCCGCTACATTCACCTTCGACATTGACGAGGACCCGCTCACCTCGCGTGGCCCTATTTCACTGCACCGCAAGTCACCGTCCCGTGGCGGTGTGCCTGTGCCGGCCGCAGTGCATCCAGGGCCGCTAACTCTGTGCAGCTCAAGTCATGGCCCCTGTCTGATAGCATATTGGATGGCCTCTGGGTCGATGGACTGGGGGTCATCAAGGCCATGTGTCTGTGGTCCTGCGCTGTCCGCTGCCTCCGGCCTCAACTGCGGTCCACCTGGGCTCACACATCAAATCGAGTCCTGACCTGCCCGGACGTCGCATCACCGCAGGATGCACACGCCACCACCGCCAGGACCAACTCCAAACAACAGGTGCCAGAGTCGGACGTGTCTTACTGCCAGACTATCAGAGTTGCTCACACCTGTCGTGGGTGCCATCATCAGCTTGATACCCTGCTCAGCTCTTCAGGTGCCACTAACTCAGTGCACCACAAATCATGGACCATTCTGCTTGCATGTTGGGTGAACACTGTACTTTCTCCGGCTACCACCATGATGCTTCACAGTTGTTCCTGTTTTGCTGGTGTTTTCTGTTTCCGCTTTAATTCTGATCACTGTTCAAGTTGTTGCCAGCACCAACGACTCTATGAGGGCTGGCTTACACTCTCCCCACACACATCCAGCACATGCGTCACTGTACATGTGACCATGCCAATAAAGGTGTCGAGCGCACGTGCCCGTAGCCAGTTCAACGAACTATCTGAGTGTGTCTGTGTGCTCATGATGTATGCATTAGGGCCCCGGGCCCTACAGCATTACATTGTGCTGTGTGCAGAGGACGCAGCCATGTCACCGCAGGCAGCGGGTGAGACATTGCACATGTAGCCTTGTCGTCCCCCACTCAATACGTAAGAGGAGTGAACTGGGCCGGCGTAGGCCAGTCCAGCGTGGGGGTGTGGATGCTTATCCCATGGCTCTGGGTGTGGTTCAGTACTGGAAATGTGCAAAGGCATGTGTCTCTGTCGCAGTGTGGGTCTCCGTTGGGGAGTGTAGGGGGTCCCTGATGGGACTTAGACACCCACGTATGTGATCTAGTTCGGCTTCCATGAGGTAGTACCCCACCCGCACATGTTCGGCCACCCCCTTCTGGCAGTCTGACACCTTGCCTTGGAATGCGATGTGTGCTTTGGTGGGCTGCTGGGAGCCAGCCGGGGTGGTGGGTGCGTCCAGCTGTGTTGTCTGTGCAGGGGTTGGGGTATCCTCGATGCAGCGGTGCTGCCCTGCTCCTGGAGGTCGATTGCCTAAGATGTCCATGGACTGTTGTAGGGCGTCGGTGTCGGAAGTGTGGAGGTCTTCTTCAGCATCACTGTAGAGTTGTCTGGTCTGCTCTGCTGGAGGTGTTGTTTGTCCCTCTGTGATGTGAAGGGGAGATGCTTGTTGACATTGTGTTGGCATGTATGTTGCCGCATTGTTCAAGTTTACATACAGACTGCATGACAATGTACATTGTGACCGTTTGGGAGGGGCGGACTATTTGATGCGGGACAGTGGACATTTGGACTACATGACGTAGGTGAGGTTGTACACGTACATTTGCATCTCACAGTTACCTGCTATGTCAGATGTGATTGGCCATTTTCTACGCCCAGGTGGACCCAGTTGTGTCCTCTGTTCTGCAGTGTAAGTGTTGCACTGTGTACCACATTGTCGTCCATGTGGATGTGCTGTCATTGCTATGTTTGTGTGCTGCATTGTGTGAGAGTCGCACCTGCAGCTGTGATTTTGCTGCCCCTTATCCCATGGAGGCGGTGTGCCTTTGGCTTTTGTGCTTTTAAGGTGCTGTGATGTTGGCGACTTGGGTCATTTGTGCTCTTGGACGGTTTTTGTACTCTTGTGCATTGTTTGTCTGCAGATGTATTGTTGACGTCAGTGGTTGTTTGTGCACGTGGATGTGTCAGAGTGTGACCTGCTCCTTTCCGGATGTGGTCCACACTCAGCCACCTCAGTCTCGTGGCGTGCACAATGTCATGGTGATTGTACTCCAGCCATGCTGCTCGTCATGTGGTGTCACTTGCATTGTCAGTGTGGCTCTCACATATGCATCTTTGCTGTGTTTCGCACAGGTGCATGTGTGTGTTGTGTAATTTGATGATGTGTGGGGTGGGACCCCTTTGGGCACATGGTGGACGGGGGCCTACTTGATGTTTGTATGTGTGCTGCAGTGTGCCACGGGGATCAGGGACATGACCCAGGGTCATTGTGGGTGTGCGGTGTGCTACACGTCGTTGTGCATGTGTGCCATTGTGGCCGTCCCGCCCTTCCCCACAGTCCCTGTTCGTTACTCACCCTGTTGATGTTGTGTCAGGTCATGTCAAGCAGTGTCCGGACTCCCGACTCCTTGCACCGTCTCCACACTGATGACTGTGGCCACCATTTGCTTCAGCTCCTCCTGTGGCGCAGGACTCCCACCTCCATTCGCCGTTGCTGCCTTCCTGTTGGCAGCGGGTTTCTGCTTGGTTTGGCTTTTCACATCGTGCCAGCGCATATTAGCCTCCTCGACACTCCAGCTGCATTCACGATGGAATGCCATTTTTCAGTCTGTGTTGCCAATGACACAGTGGAGGTGACGGACAGTTGTTGTTAGTGCTCTGTCACCTCCGTGAAGACGATCCGGTTGTCATGCGGACTGTACCCCGTCTTCCTCTTCCTCTTCTCCTTGGCCTTCCCCGACCTTGAGGTTCCTTGCTGGTGGTCTGTTGGGCTTGTGGGGTTCGCGTTGACCTGGGCACTCGTTACGGGTGCATCCATGTTGCTACGCAGTTTATTTTGTTTATGGTGTGTTTTTCTTGTTCAGCTTTTATGGTGCATTTTCCCGCATGACGCGTGGGTATTGCAGGCCTGTCGCTGGTTATCGCTGATTTTTGTATCGCGGTTGGCCTCATCGCAACTTTATTTGCGTTCGTGTTTCGCATTTTAGCGGCATCGCGTTAATTTTAACGCGGTCATTTGACGCGTTATCGTGGGACTATCGCATGGCGCCGCCAGGTTGGGAATACTACGTTAACACGGCGTTGTTTTCCCGCGATAGACTGCGATATGCAAAGTTGCATTAAGCTAAACTTGCGGTGGTTATCACACGTTCTTGAGAATATGCCCCATAGTGTCTTGTTTTTGCATTGTATATAATCACACATTCACCAGAGCACTGCATCGTTCGCACTTGATATATTGTTGTGTATTGACAACTGCAGAGAACTTGGATTATATATGTGTGTGGTGTGTATATATATATATATGGGTACTTGTTGGGATACTGTGGGAATCTGTGTGTTTTATGAATTGTACTGGGAACGGGGAATTGGTGTTTTATTTCACCTCTTGACTCGAGCGAGTCCGCCATTTTTCCTCCTCAGCGCGGTCTAGTCGCCTGAACTGGCGACCATAAAACGCGACGCTGTGCGAGCGCGCCTAATCTCCTAAATCACTGTCAGACCTCATTGTGCTCTGCCTAGTTGTTGCTGCTAGTTCTTTCGCTAAATCTGCTTTTAACAAACAAATCCTGTTTTTAAATTGCTTTTAGCCTCTTTGTTGGGTACTTGTTGGGATACTGTGGGAATCTGTGTGTTTTATGAATTGTACTGGGAACGGGGAATTGGTGTTTTATTTCACCTCTTGACTCGAGCGAGTCCGCCATTTTTCCTCCTCAGCGCGGTCTAGTCGCCTGAACTGGCGACCATAAAACACGACGCTGTGCGAGCGCGCAGCGGACGCGCGCAGCGGGCGCGCCGCTGGCGCGCCTTTGGCGCGCCTAAGGCAAGCCCGTCTGCGCCCGTCAGCGTCCCGGAGGAGTCTGGAGTCGGATATGCTGACAGGCCTAGGAACTCACTAGTTTATAGTAAGTCTGATCTCCTTGAGATTGGGTGTCAGTCACCTCTTTGTTGTCATAAAGGTTCGCTGAGTGGAACTGAGACCTCGCTCTTGTGTCACTTGTGTAATTGGGTTGCTGACCCTCTGACCAGTGAAAGGAGAGGAACAAGTGCAATAAAGGATGGCATGTACTCTAGCGTTTCTTGTGACAATAGCCCTCTGAAGTTCCTCCTCCTGAATACTCGCTCCATTAAAAAACATGAAGTCCAACTGTATGACTTGTTATCTGAGTCTGATCCCGATGTCATGTTTGTAACCGAAACGTGGTTGAACGATGGTTCAAATCCAACGATAGCAGGGGCTCTTCCATCTGGCTATCAGATTATAAGGAAGGATCGGCCTGTGGGTAGAGGGGCGGTATTGGCATAATTTATAAAAAGTCACTGATTTGCTCTATTTTATCGGTGCAAGATATTGAGGGCGCCGAGAGCCTCAGTTTCTCGCTCACTGTTTCCAATCATCAATCAATTGCAGGCATTCTTGTTTATCGACCACCTGGTCAATGTGGTAAATTTATTGAGTCACTTGCTCAGGCCATTTCACCTATTTCTATTAAATATAAACACTGCCTTGTATTGGGTGATTTTAATATCCATATGGATGAGTTATGTGACCCTGAGGCTGTTCGGCTGTTGGAATCTTTAGCGATTTTTGGGCTGTCCCCTTACATTCACCTCCCCACTCATGTTAAGGGACATACGCTGGATCAAGTTTTCTCTAACGTTAGTATGATAACGGATGCCCCTCAACCTTTAGTTTGGTCAGACCACTATCTCCTGAGTTTTAAACCCTTGAGGTCGTTAACTCATGCTCAATATAGGACTGAGCCCCGTCCATTCACTTTTAGACCCTTTAGTCAGGTCACGGCCGATAGACTGGCAACTGCTTTGAGCAAGTACCCGATTCCCTTCAGTGGAAACCCTGAGACTGATGCCCTCAGTTTGGAAAGGTGGCTAGGAGATCGGGTCGCGGAGCTGGCTCCCTCCTCTACCCGGAAAGCTAAAACTGGTCGCACTTCCGCACCATGGTTTACTGAATCACTTAGGGAAAGCCGTAGTGCCTGTAAACGGTTGGAGAGAACGTGGCGGACCAAGTTTGACTCTGAGGATAAAGCTATTCTTAAGCTAGCTTTAAAGGCTTACTACAATGAGGTCCGTTCGGCTAAGAAAAATTATTTTTCTTTAAAAATACAAGATGCGGCCAATAAAAGTAAGGACATTTTTAAAATTGTTAAGGATTTTTCATCCCCCAGCGCTATGAGTAAGGCATTTATCCCTACCTCTAGTTGGGCTCATCAGATGGCCGGTTTCTTTTATAACAAAATTGCTCTGATACAACAGTCATTTCCCCCTAGGGACTCATCTGAAACTGGTGGCATGTGGAATGCCTATGATTTGTTGTCGAGGGCCAGTCATTCCCTTACCCAATTTCCTCCCATTTCTCTGGAAAAGTCTCTTGACATTATTGGAACATTGAAGTCGGGCTCCCCTTCTGATCCCTGCCCAGCTAGGATTCTGAAGAATATTGCGGCACCTATAAATTCTGCGGTTAATTCTGTCCTCAACTCTTCGCTTGGCCAGGGTATGGTACCCAGTTGCTGGAAAAAGGCAAAAATTGTTCCCCTTCTGAAGAAACCTACTGCAGACCCTGAGGTTGCTTCCAACTATAGGCCCATTTCATTGCTGCCTTTCTTCTCCAAGGTCCTTGAGAGGTATGTCAACTCCGTGCTAACAGATTACATTGAAGCTAACCATGTTCTCCATGACAGTCAGTCAGGTTTTAGACCTTCCCTTAGCACTGAGACTGCTCTTCTTGAGGTTTCGGAGACTATCAAATCTCAGGTGGATAAAGGGGGCAGCGCGGTGTTGATACTGTTGGACTTGTCCGCGGCCTTTGACACCGTGCCCCATGACCGGCTTTTGTGTAGGTTAGCCGAGTGCGGCATTGGTGGCGCGGTGTACAATTGGTTTGCCTCTTTCTTGTCTGAGCGGCAGCAGGAAATCTGGACCCCGCCCTTTACAGCTGTTATTCCCTCAATGCAAGTGGGTGTCCCGCAGGGCGCTATTTTGAGCCCTACGCTTTTTAACATCTATATGGCCCCACTTGCATGTCTGGCTGAGTCACACGGAGCGAAGATTATTTCTTACGCCGATGATACTCAATTACTGTTCACGTGTGACAAAGGGGCGAATTTCCAGGGAATGGAGATAAATAGATGCTTAACGGAGGTTTTTCCTGGTTGCAACTTAATCAACTTAAGTGTAACCCTGAAAAGTCAGAAATCATGTTTTTGGATGTCCCCCATGCGTCAACTGGAGCTCATGGTGGCCGTGTGACATGTCTCCTCCGGCTGCTCCAGTTGACACAGTAAAAAACTTGGGAGTTAAGTTGGACACTAGTCTATCAATGAAGTCCCAGATCCAAACTGTTGCTGGTACCTGTATCGGGCTGATCAGAATGGCAAAAAACTTCCTTCCTCTTCTCCCGGTTGAATCCCGGAAGATCGTAGTGCAAGCCTTAATTACATCCAGGTTGGATTATGTAAATATCCTGTATCTGGGGCTCCCTGAATATTTGCTCAATCGGCTGCAGGTAGTTCAGAATGCCGCAGCCAGAGCTATTCTTATGGTTAGCCCCAGAACACGCATGTCGCCTCATCTGAAAGCACTACACTGGCTCCCGGTGAGAAAGAGGATTCAGTTTAAGGCTCTGGTGTTTGCCTATCGTGCTTTCTACGATTTGGGTGCGGTCTATCTGAGAAATAGGATCCAGCACTATCAGCCTCAACGTGTTTTAAGGTCCTCGGGACAATCCCTGATGGTGATTCCCAAATTCACTCGTTCTCGGACTGGAGGTCGCTCTTTCCAGGTTCAAGCGGCCTGTCTATGGAACACTCTGCCCCTTCATCTTAGACTGACTCAGGACTTGCTGCCCTTTAGAAGATTACTTAAAACATGGCTGTTCCAGCAATAATACGATGGTAGGGTAGGTTGGGGTTTTCTGTCTGGTGGTTTTTGGAGATTGGCGCCGGGACACTCTTTGTGAGTAACCGTGCGCTTTATAAATCCCTATTTCATTTCATTTCATTCATTTAATTTCATTTCATTATATATATATATTACCTACTGGCGGTAGCCAGTAGGTAGTTATAGTTAGAACCTTGTTTCTATAGGAAAAGCGTTTTTTGATTTGCCAATAACTTTGGCGCCGTTTGACGAATCTTCACGAAATTTTCAAAACTAATTGTTCACTCAGGTCAGCTCCTGTCTTGAAAGTTTCGGGGTGATTCATCAAGCGGGGGCCGAGAAAAAAGGGGGGTCCCAAAACGTGTTTTCTCCATGTTAATTTCTATAGGAAACTTTACACGGCTACAGCCTGAACTGCTGAACGGAATTACACCAAATCTGGCAGAGAGATAGCTCTTGGCCCAGAAAGCACGCTTTTTTTAAATGGTGTAAATCCGTCCAGTAGTTTTTGAGATATTTAAAGATTTACAGATATCGATATTTGAGACTTTTGAGATCTGATTGGCTGAGCCCTCCCGAGCACGAGCTTGCCTCTGATTGGCTGCCAACACTTCAAACCAGGAAGTGTTGGCAGCCATCTTGTGACTCAGTACCGAGGGAGAAGGAAAAAGGTGAGAGGAACATTAAAAAAGAAGAAAAGAGGGCAGGGTAAAAACACCCTGACCCCCTAGGCCTAGTGAGGGGGTCCCACGGAGACCCCCAGGGCCAAATAAAGCATTTTTTTTAAAATTTCATCCGGATTCGCGCACCCGGCGTGACTCCGGCCGAAAATAAAAATAAAACGAGCACGGGCTCCCGCGCTTCGTTTATTAAAGCCCCCGGTGGGCCAGGTCCCGGGGGCAATCCCAATTTATGTAGCGGGGGCCCATGGTGGCCCCCGCAGCCCCAGGGAACGCCACCTCCCCGGGGCTTAAATAAAATTAAAAAAGTGTGGGGGGGGCTCCTGCCCCTCCCCACACTGCCCCAGGGACCACCACCTCCCCAGAACAAACTTTATTTAAATACAGGGGTCCGTTGCAGCCCCCCGGTGCCCGGGGACCACCACCTCCCCGGGGCTATGCAAATGATGGAGCCCTCGATGGCCCTGGGGACCGCCACCCCCCAGGGCCGGCTCCTGCAATGTCCCCGGGTGCCCACCCCGAGACATTGCCGTTTGCAATGGCAGGGCGGGAGCACGGCTCCCGCCCTGTCATTGCAAACTCTACTTTGCTTCATGGAAGCGAGAGCAGAAAACCTGCTCTCGCTTCCATGAAGCGAAGCATATTGCTTTTGGACATGCAGCTCCCCTTGTCCAAAAGCAATGCCGGCTCCCGCAGGATGCGGGGAGCCAGCTGGGACCGCTGGGGCATTGGGGCTCCCCCCTCTGTCCCCAACGTGAGGGCCGGCCCCGGGGGACGTGGCCCCCCAACAAAAAAAAAGTAAAGGCTGGCCAGGCCCCGGGGGATGGAGTCCCCAGGGCCAGAAGTGGCCCAAGGAAGGGGGGCCACGCAGCCCCCCTCCCATAAAATAAAAAAAGAAACTGGCAACTCGCCGGAGGCCCCGCCCCCTCCCTGCATAACTCTGCAAATACGCCTCCTGGCCCGCTCTGCGTTGGGGGATTAATTCCCCGTTGCTAGTGAGGGTCCCTGGGGGTCAACTAGGCCACCAGGAACCTCCAGTAAGCCCCACACAGTGGAATTGCTGAGAGGTGGTACGAGGCCATGCCCCTTTTTACACCACTCTGCAAACGTGCCTTTTGGCACACAGCTGGTGGGGTGATGAAGTCCCCTTGTGTCCTGAGGACCTCAGGACTGAAGTGGACTTCATCTCCCAAGCAGCAGTGCGCCAGGAGGCGCGTTTGCAGAGTGGTGTAAAAAGGGGGCGTGGCCTCGTACCACTCTCAGCAATCCAGCTGTATGGGGCTTACTGGAGGTACCTGGTGGGCTATTTGGGCCCTAGGGACCCCCAGTATTCAAGGGGACTTAATCCCCCAACTTAGAACGCGCCAAGAGGTGCGTTTGCATAGTGGTGGAGAAAGGGGGCGTGGCCTGTACAAAAACCTTAGAAATTCACTGAAAAAAACATACGTTTCAGGGATGTTATAGTTAGAAATTAGCATTTAAAAAAACCTTAGAAATTCACTGAAAAAACCATAACTTTCAGGGACGTTATAGTTAGAAATTAGCATTTAAAAAACCTTAGAAATTCACTGAAAAAACCATACGTTTCAGGGACGTTATAGTTAGAAATTAACATTTAAAAAACCTTAGAAATTCACTGAAAAAACCACAGGTTTCAGGGACGTTATAGTTCGTTGGACATTTTACTCGTACAAAACCAGAGAAATTCGGCAGTTATAGTTAGTGATGTCATCAGTGATGTCACTGACCATGTCATGAGTGATGTAATATGTGACGTCATCAGCAGTGCATTGCGGGGGCGCGAGTTATAGTTAGCTCAATTAACTATAACGGCCGAATTTCTCTGGTTTTGTACAAGTGAAATGTCCAACTAACTATAACGTCTCTGAAACCTGTGGTTTTTTTCAGTGAATATATATATATATATTCAAATACGAATGTTACTCGTCTCGTACACATTCAACTCGAGCCCAATTTCCATAAAGCGTGTAGTTTATTCAAAACATGAAACAAGCACAACGCCCGCCGCGTTTCGGTGCAGCCGCACCTTGGTCACAGGTCAAGGAACTGTTTGTCCAATTAGAATACATATAGTGCACAAATAATAAACATCAATGTAGGACTACCTATTCCAATGTTCAAAATGGCATCCATTTTGTAATGGTGTTTTTTACATAGCGACATGCAATGTTTTATATACAAAATATAATAAATCCATTGATAACAATCTTTTTGTCATTTTATACACACAAGAACTAAATTTGATATGTTGTTTTTGACTACAGTTACGGCAGATTACCAATAACTGCCGATATTTCATTTGCCACCCCGTCACTATAATCCTGTCAGCTTCACAATAAACAAATATACGCAAGTGCTCAAAATGGCGAAAACTGTAAATACATACCGCCCAAAAATCAAAATACTGCCCCAGTGGGTCACTGACAAAGTTAACAGAAGTGTTCAATTCTGCCCCTGTGGGCCAACTTAATTTCAAACGTCATTTTCATGAAAGAAAATATCAGATTCTATTCTTTTTCACAGTTCGAGTATAAAAATATATTGCTTTTCTCAAATAATTCGATCTCACACACTGCAGTCACAATTGCTTCAGTTGCCATATCTTCAACATGAACAGCTGATAATTCTGTCTCCTACAAAAAATTAAAATTAAAATAGTGCCATCAATACATTAAGTGTAATAAAACCACAAACATAGCTAAGACATCTCTGTATTCAATATATACAACGGTTCAGACCTGATATTACACTCCGATTCCACCAATTAACCTAAATGAACCCACATCTCCTCATCTTTATTTAATCCTTTGGGATGTACTGTGTCATACTTAATGATTAACCTGGATTCCAGACATCTCAGTTCTCGCACTCTATTCCCTCCTCTCTCTGATTTAGGGATTCTGTCCAATGCACAGAAACGTAAGAGGCTTGTATTTTTATTGTGTACTTCTTTGAAATGTCTAGCGACAGGATATTGTCTATCCTCATTTACAATTGCCCTTGTGTGTTCAAGTATCCGCTTTTTAACCGGATGAATAGTGCTTCCTATATAAATTAGCAGACAAGGGCAACTCAGGGCATAAACACAGTAGTCAGACTTACATGATCGATTGTTATATGAAGTAATGAATCTCAAAGGTTCATCATCTTTAGTTTCTGGGATCTCACTTTTTAAAGTTGATGCTCTATTAATGGTTGACACCTTCAGACATGCCTGATTTACCACTTTTAATGAGTAGCCTCTTTCAAAAAATCTGTTCCTCATAATCTGTAACTCACTTTGGAATAGCCTTTCAGAACTACAATTTCTTTTCGCTCTTAAAAGCTCCCCATAGGGTATGCTATTGATAAGGTTTTGGGCATGGCAACTTTTTGCGTGAAGTAAACTATTCCCAGCCGTTGATTTTCTAAACAACTTACTGGTAAGTTTATTCTCCTGTATCTGAATTTCTACATCCAGAAACTCAATCTTATCATGATGTACAGTATTGGTAAAGTTTAAGTTGTATTGATTCGTGTTCAACTCCACTACAAATTCAGTTGCTTTCCTTTCTGATCCTTTCCAGATACAGAACACGTCATCTATATACTAAAGATGATGAACCTTTGAGATTCATTACTTCATATAACAATCGATCCTGGGAGGTGAGAAATTGTCTTAAAAAATACTGGCATGTTCTAAACACTGATTCTACACTTAATAAATTTGTGGGTGGACAACCAAAAATCACTTACAGAAAGTGTAATGCTTTGTCAGATATATTGTGCAGCAATATGTTATCAGATGATGCAGTTTCAAACCCAGTACAAGGCTTTTTTCCATGTAAATCTTGTAAAGCCTGTAGAAATAGCTCCAAGTGTAAAGACATAATATTGTCCAAGGATAGGAAACCGTTCGCCATAACGAAACATCTCACATGTAAGTCTGACTACTGTGTTTATGCAAAACACACAAGATGATGGACGGAATGCTGCACATTGGCAAACATTCACCCCCAGTCACAGATCTGGGTTTAATCCATCGTTATTTTGCTTCACCACGCCACCCCAGTTCAGACATAGCCATATGCAAATCAGTCTTGACCCTGTGCCTCATAACAATCGATCATGTAAGTCTGACTACTGTGTTTATGCCCTGAGTTGCCCTTGTCTGCTAATTTATATAGGAAGCACTATTCATCCGGTTAAAAAGCGGATACTTGAACACACAAGGGCAATTGTAAATGAGGATAGACAATATCCTGTCGCTAGACATTTTAAAGAAGTACACAATAAAAATACAAGCCTCTTACGTTTCTGTGCATTGGACAGAATCCCTAAATCAGAGAGAGGAGGGAATAGATTGCGAGATCTGATATGTCTGGAATACAGGTTAATCATTAAGTATGACACAGTACATCCCAAAGGATTAAATAAAGATGAGGAGATGTGGGTTCATTTAGGTTAATTGGTGGAATCGGAGTGTAATATCAGGTCTGTATCCGTTGTATATATTGAATACAGAGATGTCTTAGCTATGTTTGTGGTTTTATTACACTTAATGTATTGATGGCACTATTTTAATTTTAATTTTTTGTAGGAGACAGAATTATCAGTTGTTCAGGTTGAAGATATGGCAACTGAAGCAATTGTGACTGCAGTGTGTGAGATCGAATTATTTGAGAAAAGCAATATATTTTTATACTCGAACTGTGAAAAAGAATAGAATCTGATATTTTCTTTCATGAAAATGACGTTTGAAATTAAGTTGGCCCACAGGGGCAGAATTGAACACTTCTGTTATCTTTGTCAGTGACCCACTGGGGCAGTATTTTGATTTTTGGGCGGTATGTATTTACCGTTTTCGCCATTTTGCGCACTTGCGTATATTTGTTTATTGTGAAGCTGACAGGATTATAGTAACGGGGTGGCAAATGAAATATCGGCAGTTATTGGTAATCTGCCGTAACTGTAGTCAAAAAGAACATATCAAATTTAGTTCTTGTGTGTATAAAATGACAAAAAGATTGTGATCAATGGATTTATTATATTTTGTATATAAAACATTGCATGTTGCTATGTAAAAAACACCATTACAAAATGGATGCCATTTTGAACATTGGGATAGGTAGTCCTACATTGATGTTTATTATTTGTGCACTATATGTATTCTAATTGGACAAACAGTTCCTTGACCCGTGACCAAGGTGCGGCTGCACCGAAACGCGTCGGGCGTTGTGCTTGTTTCATGTTTTGAATAAACTACACGCTTTATGGAAATTGGGCTCGAGTTGAATGTGTACGAGAGGAGTAACATTCGTATTTGAATATTGTGAGGGTCGCGACCTCACTCGAAGCCCGCCGCCGGAAGTGGCAGAGAGACCCGCGACTTCCGTGGTTTATATATATATATATATATATATATATATATATATATATATCGTTCAACGATACACTGGTCAGATTTGCTGTTGTTTTATGTATTTAGCATTAAGTACTGAATGGACTGGGAATACTTCTCCAGAACGTTACAGTGATCACATTAATTGTGGGATTGTATTGGTTATTACCCACCTACAAAGTGATGTCCATTGCACCTTACATATATAGATAAAGTGTTACCCAGGTCCACGTGGGCGTATAGGGTTGTCCTTGTTACAACTCACCGAAAAAAGCACTTCAACACCTCATTAGGGGTAGCAAGCGCTATATAAATGCAAACCTTTTCTCTCTTCTATTCCTCCGCTATCCTTCTCACTCCAAATAACTGACTAATATCCACCACTCAAATTACTTTCGTATTTCACTATACTAATTCACCACTAATCCTTATGGGTTCCGGAGTAGCGTGCTACTCGCCAAGAAAGTGCGTCAACACCCCATAAGGGGTAACAAGCGCTATATGTATGCAAACCTTTTTTCCCTCTTCTATCCCTCCGCTATCCTTCTCAATCCAAATAACTAACTAATATCCACCACTCAAATTACTTTCATATTTCACTATACTAATTCACCACTAATCCTTATGGGTTCTGGAGTAGCGTGCTACACTAATCCTTTATGGGTTCCAGAGTAGTGTACTACTCGCCGAAAAACCGCTTCGACGCCTCGTCAGGGGTAGTAAGCGCTATATAAATGCAATTACAATACAATACAATACAATCTTGCATCTGTTACTGAAGCACTTGGACACAGCCAGGAATGATTCAGTTTGCAAGCCATGTCTCCACAGTGTTCTTCAAATCAAATCAACTAGGATCGTGGTCTATTTAGGGTGACCATATCCTCCAGGTCATTACAGACACTAGGCCATATATACAGTGAAGTGGCGGAGAGTGGCGTTAGCCTTCCTGGCTTAACGCCTCTCTCCGCCACTTCTGAAACGCAAGGCTGCACCAAATTTACAAGAATGTGGTGCAGCCTTGCATTCCCCCCTGCGATGGCGCTAAGTTTAGAAACTTAGCGCCAACGCAGGCACCCTTGCACCATGGTGCAAGGGTGTCTGTGTGCAGGGGAGCATTGTTTATGTGTAGGAAGGTGTCCCTTCTTGCACATAAACAATCCTAAAATGCCATTCTGTCACTTTCATGTGTGCTGCTTCATGCAGCACACATGAAAGTGACAAAATAACATTAAAAAAAAAAAAGTTTGTTTATGTACAGGAAGGGACACCTTCCTGTACATAAACAAACAATGGCATTTTGCACAAGGCAGCACACATGGAAAAAGCAAAAACGAGGAGAAATCATGCATTTCTCCTCGTTTCGCCATCTTAAGACCAGTTAATACGTGGTCTTAATTTTGGCGCTGCCTCCTATGTACGCCACCCTTGTACATAGGGGGCAGCGTCAAAATGAATGGGTGTTGCGGTGTAACGCCCATCGCAACACCCACTGCCCACCCCTTTCACGCTAACCATAGCGTGAAAGGGGGCCTTATTTACAAGGCAGCGTTAAGCCACGTTAAGCCACCTAACGCTGCCTTGTACATAAGGCGCAGCCCCTATCACCACCACAACGTCACTATAGGTGACTTTGTGGTTGCGATAGGGGCTTCTACATATGCCCCCCTGTTTCCAGTCCTTGACTTTCATGTGACAATCAAATTCATCCTGGTTGCTGCAGTCTTAATTTACTTTCAATGAACTAATTACACTAACACACCTGAAAACAATGATTTCTAGGTGAAAAGTTCAGGGCAGGAGACAGCACCTCTCATGCATCGCTCTTCCACCTGGATTCATCCAGGCAGATTCCAGGGACTGAGATCTATGAGACGTCTGAGCCAACCATAACATATTATTGAAATAAAAGGATAATAAAAACTACAACAGCCCTCCAAACTCTTTCCGTGACGCACTGATGTTATTCACAAAAAAAAGTGAAAAGCTTCTCATTGGCTGCTAGTGTTTTGTTTCCGAAAGGCATCTGACAGATTAGACTTCCTGTCGTTTACTTTGTGTGCTTGTTTTATAGTTCTTGCTGCTCTGGGTTTGTATTTTCACAGTAATTTAAATAGTAGGCTTTACTATGATCTGATTTAGATTACTTGTTATACTGATATCAAAAGGATGAAATGACAAGTTGACTCTTCCAATGCACGAGACACCAGTGATAGAGGAGTAAAGAGTATTCTGTCGACTCCCCATGATAGTTTTACAAGTGTCGGTGACGCTTCTTTGTTAGCGGTGTATGCAAGACCATGTCCTCGTAAGTAACTGTGAGGTGTGACACCTTGTTGGGTCACAACTGTGTATTCTGTGGAAGAAACAGTTGTGACACCCTGTGGGTCACACGCATGTTCGGATTATGTAAGAGTGTGGGAATGATCCAGTCGTATGGAGGACCTTCACAGGCCCTGGTGGACCATAATCTGGCCATGGCTGCGAACATTCCTGTGTCCCACAGATTAGAGTTATTTCTCTCCGATTGGTCCTAGGCAACGCAATTTGGTCCTGAGGAGACCCTATAAATTATTCTGAGTTGAAACGTTGACATCTTCCCCATAGTTCAATATATATATTGTGATTAGGATATATATGCAATGTTAGGCTATCTCTCCGAATTTATGATTGTTGATTGAACCTTGGTGATATAATGTCTTATATTTATGTTGTATATGATTACACATTCACTAGAGTGCTGCATCGTTTGCACTTTGTATATGAATGTCACTTTTATAATTGCAGAGAATTTGGATAAATGCACATTTTGAACAAAACCAATGTCAGACTATTTTATCGTTTATCCTAAACTGAAATTAATTCTCTCAAGAGTGTAAGCAATTTCATTGCTTGTGGGACTCATGAGTTACCCAATTGAGTCCAACCTATCAAATGATGCCCACGGCACTTTGTATATATATCTAAGACGTTACCCTGGTCACTGTGTGCGTAAAGGGTTGTCCTTGTAATACGTTCCGAGTTGACATTGCGGGCATCCAATTCTGTGAACGGTAGGGGTCACACAAAAAATTCAGCAGCAAACCTGCAGAGCTGGTTTACTAACTCTATACCAAATAACCGTGGACTAGATAGATGAGTGACTGAAGCATGAGCCAGGAAAACATAAGCACTGTGAAAAGTCCTAGTTCATACACAGCTGTAAAGTATCACCGGTGTCCAGCAGCTGTGGAGGCTGGTGATCCTTGAAAGTGATGGGCCATAGCACTTACCCTGAATTCTAGTGAGTGAGTGAAGAGAGCCTCGCTTCTTCCAGGTGAGTTGGGGATTTCTCTCCCTAGGTCATCCATCATGGATTCCTCCTACAATTACACGCCCAAGAGCCAGATTCTTCTTGTTCCTGGAGGTCAGTATAGAAATTTCCTTGGGCTGCCTATAACCAAGTGCACGCCTGTGTATCTCTCTATCTGCCTGTTACAAAGGAACTGCAGAGGCTCTGATACTCCCTCCTTATCCGGGGCGAGTCATGGATTGCCTTAGGTTGACCACGATTGACTCTATCCCTAGACTATATGTCGATGTTCTCACCCCCTATGGGATTAAACAGACCATCCACTATGGCTGCCTGTATTCAGCACTTACCACTAACATCTCCTCTCTCATCCTTGAGTGGATCATTAGAAACCGGCATAGTCAAGCACGGTCCAGTGCAGTCAAATACATGCAAGTATAAATTAGCGTAAAATGTATGGGCTCTTATTTGCAAATGCCTTCCTCCTATTATATGCCTAGACGTAGCGACCTAAGACAGGAGCAGGGAACCAGTCTGATCACGCGCACGTGACATAAAAAGGCTTCCCCCATAGGTCACCTTCCAATTTCCACACTCTCACAACCAAGCTCTCTTGCACTGTGTAGTATGCTATCCCTTGACTAATGCATGTTGGCAGCTTGCCTGGTGTATTCTTTTTTTGCAGTTTTATATAGTGCGAACTTGACAGAAGGTATCAGAGCACTTCACATGAGCACCAGTTGCGTTACACAAGGACACATTCATTTTGTTAGTAATGGAGAGAATAAGTGATTTGCCCAGAATCACAGGATGTTGAGCATCCCTGCCGAGACTCAAACCCTGTCTCCCAGCTTGGAGGTCGACAGCTCTAGCCGTTAGGCCTCATCCTTTCCCCATAAAGCCCGTTAGCAGCACATCTATGATTCAAGACAAAGTGCCCTATTGCACTCCTACCGCCGTCACCCTACTTACCAGACCTCCCAGGCCCAAGGGGGAAAATGTCTAGCAGGACACCTGACGACAGCCACTTAAATCCCCTTGCACCAGGAGAAGAGTACAACATGAGGACCTGGTCACAGCCTCCATGCTACCAACATTAAGCGAGCAAGTGAAAGAACATAGGACTACCGCTTAGCAGGGCCGCAAGCAGCACTGCAAGAGCGCGTCCACACTCCGCCTGCAAACTGCCACCTTATGGGACCCAGCGTCATAACGTCATCCGCTAAGAAAATGAAAGCAAAATGACTTTGTATGGATCCATTCCATGCTCACCACCTCCCAATCACCACACCCCCAAACACATACTATCAGGAGAAACTTCAATCCCCACAAAAAAGCTCAATAAAAAAAAGTAACCCACAGCTTAAGAAAAGAGGCCCAATAACTCGCCTGGGTGCCCTCAACAGCAACAAATCAGAGAACAGAGTTGACGGAACAAGGTGAGTAAATATTACATAATGCTTATTTTCCCAAACAGCGCCAACGAATGCTGACCAACCTGCACAAACATTTGACAAGTCACAGCGTGTAGATCTCGTTCACGAGCACAGAAGGGAGGGGGGAAGGGAGGCCTAAATAAAGTGAAGCAACGTATAACCATATAAATACAGATACTACACCTTCTCCCTCTTTAAAAATGATTTAATACAATACATAGTCCAAGATTTACAAAGGTTTTGAATTGCTTTTTTAACGTAAAAACCTTTTTGGGGATTTACAAACCAATGCAAATTGGCATTTGCGTTGGTTTGTACGGAAAAGTAATGCAAACCAGCACAAATTGCTGCTTTTTGTTACTTAGTGTCAAGGGGCGTTACATGGGTGGTACATGGCCATTCCCATTCCCATACACACACCTATGGTTTTTGATGCACAACTCTATCTACTAACATTAGTATACAGGGTTTTGCGCCAAGAAATAACGCTGTTGAAAAGCAGGCGTTAAAAGGAGAAATGTTTCCATTTCTCCTTTTTTTCAACTTCACATGTGTGCTGCACTGTACAGCACACATACAAAGTAGGAAAAGTTTTAAAACTTGTCTAGTCATAGTATTTTGTACTGGAAGGGTACCCTTCCAGTACTAAAGCTATGCTAGACTCACACACGTACCCTTGCAGTACGGTGCAAAGGTGTGTGTGTGGTGCTCGGCAGCAGAATTCGGCTACCGGCACTAGAGAGAGGGGAGAAGAGTACCATATCTCTTTAGCTATTGCACTCTCCTGCTCTCATCCTGTCACGCAAGTCAGCGCAGCAACTTTGGATGCTGTGCTGCGTTGCGTGACATCTTTGTAAATCTGGGCCATAGTCTTTAAGTCTTGAAGGCGATGCAGCATTTATTTTTGATAGATCAACACTAGTGGGACTTAAGGTATCACTCGAAATGCATCCCGTCAGGTCAGCTTCTGCATCAGTAAGGCTGCTACTGGCATTTGAACTCATGTGAGCATTGGTGCGAGTACTGGCATGAGAGGAATCTCAAGCCTGGGTGGAGGAAATCCTATTGGAGGTAATTAGGTTGGTTTGCTAAAGACATCTTCAGGACATTCAGAAAGTTGACCTAGGAATGCATTCCACCCGTTGCATGCCAGTGGCTTTGTGGTTTGTAACTCACATTTGCTTGCTTTCTATTTGCTGGCTTTAGTTGCTTTAGGCTGTCCAGCTGGAGTTCGTCCCTCCCATTGCCCAAACCTTGTTTACTGTATTCTTCCTTGAACTTGTTTCCTGTAAACAGGCCTTTAAATCTTGGGGCAGATTTACAAGCCCCTTGCGCCTCCTTGCGCGGCTATTGCATCACTTTTATTGACGCAACGGCGGCGCAAACAATGCGGCCTATTTACAACGTGACGCATCTAGGGAGATGTGTCACGTTGTAATGCCCGGCGTCACATTATACCTGCGTCAGGTATAATGTATGCAGGGTGGGCGTTCCCACGCAGGAAGGCCTCATAAAAGTGACTCAGTGAAATCTACAAGATTTCACTGCGTCACTTCTAGGACGCCACTGCGTCAAAACCTTACGCCTGCTTGAAGCAGGCGTAAGGAGTGACGCAGTGTAGTGGGAATAGGCCTCAAAAAGCATTGCTGGAGTTGCGTCGTGCTTGCGACACGACTCCAGAAATGCGTGACTTTTGCCCCAACAGATGCGTCAGAATTTCTGACGCATCTGTCAATTCTTGCGCCATGGTGCGCCGTATTGTAAATACGGCGCATCCATGGTGGCGCAAGGGTTTCTCAGGGTGGTGCAGGGAAAGTGACGCATCTCTACAGATGCGTCACTTTCTTGTAAATCTGCCCCCTTGTTCTTATCTTGTCACATTTGCTGTACATTCAATGACAGAGGTCAAATGTCAGGCTGTCTTCCAGGGAGCATGGTGTTTATTTTTCTTTCTCTGACTTCAAAGGGAGAGAATGTGGTCCAGCGGCCGGAGCTGACGACTCGAGGGAGCTGAGGATCCGGATTCATCTCGTGGCTTTGGCTCAACATCTAGTGATTCTGGGCCAATCACTTAATCTCCCCGTGCCCATGCCCAGTGCCTGGATACCCTCACGGGTGAAAAGCTGCGCTATATAAATCTACAAATTATTATATTTATGTGACAATCATACTGGCTACTGGTGTATGCTTGAGGAAGGCTGTACGGTTTTCTTTTTCTAGCACAAAACAAAATTTAAATGTCTGTAAATTAACTGTTGTGATGATCAAATCAATACATTGGGTGATGACATGTCCACACATTATCGTTTGTGCGCTGTATACTTTTATCAGTAAAACTGTATGTGAGTGCAAATGTAATATCAATTGAAGATGCGTTGTCTGCAATGGCACTACGCTACCATTCCATGCATACTCCATGTGTCCCCAATCCACTCTACTCTGCACCACTCCACACTATGCCAATTCACACTGCGTCACTGCGCTCTTCTCATCACCACTCCACTCTTCGCCTCTCTACTCTACTATGCACCACTGTACTCTTCGCATCTGCACTTTACACCACTCCGTGCCACTCCACTCTATGCCACACTACTCTGCAACACTGCACTCTACCCCAATGTACTCTAATTTATATCACTCCACTTTACCTCAGTACACTCTATGCCAATCCCCTCTTAGCCACTCTAATCTCCTCTGCACCACTGCACTCTACTCTAAAACAATCAATTCTACATCACTTCACTCGGTGCCACTGCACACAGCATCATTCCACTCTTCTTTGCACCCCTCTACTCCACTGCACTGTATGCCAATGCATTCTACACCACGTTACTCAAAACCAATGCACTCTATGCCAACCTACTCTGTACCACTGCACTCTACAAAACTATACTCTACGCCACTGCACTCTATGTCATTGTACTCTGTCACTGCACACTACACCACTCTACTCTACTCTACACCACTGTATTCTACGCCACTGCTCTCTACGCCACTCTACTCTCCGCCACTGCACTCTACAACAGTATACTCTGCAACACTGCACTTTCTGCCACTCTACTTTCTGCCACTCTACGCCACTGAACACTACACCACTGAACTCTGCATTGCTCCACTCTATGCCACTGCACTCTATGCCAGTTCACTCTAAACCACTCTAACCTTCGCTGCACCACTGTACTCTACAACACTCTACTCTATACCACTGCACTCTACAGCACTTCACTCTACTCTGAAACAATCTTGTCTATGTCACTACATTCTGCTCCACTCTATTCCACTCTACACCACTGCACTCTATGCCACTGCACTCTACACCACTGCACTCTATGCCACTGCACTCTATGCCACTGCACTCTGCACCAATGCACTCTGCACCACTTTACTCAAAACCAATACACTCTGCGCCACTGCACTCTATGGCAATCTACTCTGTACCACTGCACTGTACGCCACTATACTCCACTCTATGACACAGCACTCTACGCTACTCTACACCAAGCATTCTACGTCACTTTACTCTGCAGCACTGTATGTCATTGCACTCTACACTCTACATCACTGCACTCTACAAAACTCTAATCTGCAGCACTGCACTCTCTGCTAAGGCACTCTATGCCACTACTCTATACCACTCCACTCTACCCTGCACCACTCTACTCTATGCCACCTCACTCTACTCTGAAACAATCTACCCTACACCACTATACTCTACACTGCACCACTTCACTCTGACAATCTACTCTACGCCACTTCACTCTATGCCACTGAACTCTACGCCACTCTACTCCATTTGCGCCACTCCACTCTACACCACTGCATTCTATGCTGTGCCACTCTACGCTATGCCACTCTACTCTACACCACAACACTCTACACCAATTCTCCCTATACTACTTTACTCAAAACCAATGCACTCAACTCCACTGTACTTACGCCAACTACTTTGCACATCTGCACTTTATGCTACTATACTCTACAACATTCTACTCTATGCCACTGCACTCTACACCACTGCACACTATGTCACTCTACACCATTGTGCTCTACGTCACTGCACTCTACGCCACTCTATTCTACTCTGTACTACTGTACTCTACATCACTGCTCTCTGCACCACACTACTCTATGCCACTCTATGCCACTCTACTGCACTCTACGCCACTGCACTCTACGCCACTCTACTATGCACCACTGCACTCTTCGCCACTGAACTCTACACCACTGCAGTCTAGGCCACTTCACTCTGCAGCACTGCACTCTCTGCTAAGGCACTCTACGCCACTACACTATTACACTCCACTCTACCCTGCACCACTTCACTCTACTCTGAAACAACCTACTCTATGCCACTCTACTCTATGCTACTGCGATCTATGCCACTACTCTATGCCACTGCACTCTACCCTACACCACTATACTCTACACTGCACCACTCCACTTCACTCTAAGACAACCTACTCTACGCCGCTGGACTCTATGCCACTGAACTCTATGCCACTCTACTTCACTCTGCGCCACTCCACTCTCCGGCACTGCATTCTATGCTGTGCCACTCTACGCCACTGCAATTAACGCTATGCCACTCTACTCTACACCACTGCACTCTATGCCAATTCTCTCTATACTACTTTACTCAAAACCAACGCACCCAACTCCACTGTATCTAAGCCAACTACTTTGCACATCTGCACTTTATGCTACTGTACTCTACAACATTCTACTCTATGCCATTGCACTCTACGCCACTGCACACTATGTCACTCTACACCATTGTGCTCTACATCACTGCACTCTATGCCACTCCTCTATGCAACACTGCACTCTACGCCAATGCGCTCTGCTCCAGTACTCTATACCACTCCATTCAACCCTGTACCACTCCTCTCTACCCTCCACCACTCCTCTCTACACCACTTCACTCTACTCTGCAACAATGTACTCTATGCCACTGCACTCTATGGCACTCTACTCCTCTGTGTGCCACTCTACTCTACGCCACTGCAATCAATGCTTCACCATTCTACACCACTCTAATCTATGCCACTGCACTCTACCCTGCACCACTATACTCTACCCTTCACCACTCTACTCTACTCAGACACAATCTATGCCACTCTACTGCACTCTACGGCACTGCACTTTACCCTGCACCACTCTATTGCTCTGCAGTGTACACTATAACACTGCACTCTACGCCAATGTACTCTGCACCACTTTACTCAAAACCAGTGCACCCTACACCACTGCACCTATGCCAACTACTTTGCACAACTGCACTTTATGCCACTATACTCTACATCATTCTACTCTATGCCTCTGCACTCTACATCACTGCACTCTACGTCAATGCACTCTATGCCACTCTATTCTACTCTGCATTACTCTACTCTGTCACTGCTCTCTGCACTACTCTACTCTGCACCACTCTACGAGTATGAACTCTATGACCCTGCACTCTATGACCCTGCACTCTATGCCACTGCACTCTATGCCACTGCACTCTATACCACTGAACTCTACTCTGCACCACTCAACTCTACGCCACTCTACTGCACTCTACACCACTGCACTCTACACCACTACACTCTACACCAATGCACTCTACGCCACTGCACTCTACGTCACTGCACTCTACGCCACTGCACTCTACACCACTGCACTCTGCCCTGCACTACTCCACTATATCCTGCACCACTCCACTCAATGACACTTCACTCTATGCCACTCTACTCCACTCTGTGCAAACTCCATGCCATTGCACTCTACCCCACTGCAATCTACTCTGCACCACTCTAGTCTGTGCCACTGCACTCTACGCCAATCCACTCTACACCACTTTACTCAAAACCAATGCACTCTACGCCACTACACTCTATACCAATCGACTCTGCACTGCTGTACTTTACGCCACTTTACTCTAGGCCACTGTACTCCACTCTACTACACTCCACTCCACAAAACTCCCCCCCATGGTGCCCTACTCCATTAAACTCTGCTCCATTGACACTCTACTCCACTCTATGCCACTCCACTCTACAGCACTCCACTCCACTCTGTACCATTCTACGACACTACTCCACTCTACGATGCTCTACGCAACTCCCTCTATGCTACTCCCTGCCACTTTACTCCACTCTATTCTATGACACACTTCTCCACTCTACTCCACTCCACTATATGCCACTCCAGTTTGACAATCTGCTCCGCTCTACGCCATTCTATTCTACAACACTCTACTCCGCTCTATGCAACACCCTCTACACCACTCCACTCTGCTCTACAGAACTCCACGACGCTCTATGTCACTCCTCTCTATGACACTCTACTCCACTCTATGCCACTCAACTATTTGCCCTTCCACTCTATGACACTCTACTTTCTTCACAACACTCCACAACACTGTACACTACTCCATGATACTCCACTCCATGCCATTCAACTCTAATGTACACCACTTCACGCCACTCTTCGCCACTCCATAACACTCCACTCTACTCCACTTTACGACATTCCACTCCGCGCCACTCTCCTTTACCCCACTAACTTTCAGCCATGCTGAACAGAAGCCACTCTGGTGTACAACATTGCTAAAGCATTTTGACAAAGCCAATAGCTCTGGCATAGGCGAGACCTATTGGCTCCGCCAATGCTTGCTTTTTTGTTAGTACCTGAAGGATTGGACACCACATCACAGGAGCCATTCAACCACTATCCATTTTCCAAAAGAAGAGCTGTACCCCATATTCTGATTACCTTAACAGGATCTCTGAATTTACTAACATTGTTTTTCTTTCCAGCATATTTAATTTTAACTCAATCACTAATTTAGATGGATGAGCCATTAACCCTATTTCTCTTGTCATAGTTATATTTCATTTTGAACTTCTTTGCAGTCACAACCTCTTGCAATTGAGCCTTATCCCTGACCTGAGGACAATTCTCTCATTTCTTCCTTGAGGATGTCATGTGTCATCTACGTAACTTTATTGTTTTGTCAGCGCATCTGCCCTGCATTGGTGCACATACATTTCTACGCCCATATCCATAGATGGCCACCTGTAGGCCATTCTTGATTATTTTTTTTGCGCCTGTTATATCCATATGTCCCTTATGGGAAAGGATGATCAGTTTACCCTTTGGAGAACTAGATGACACCAATATATATCACCTCAAAACACAACTTCCTCCTCAACTGTACCTCATTATTATACGACTCTTGCATCCAATCCCTTTTGGGTATTGCCTCAATTGACTCATAGCGATACAAAAGGGGATGATGGACGGAACGTTTGAGCCAATCAAACACTCACCCCCAGTCAACTGATCTAGGTTTAATCCATCATCATTCTTTAGCTCACTCCACCACCCCAGTTCAGACATGCCCATATGCAAATCAGTCTGACCCTGTGCCTCATGGGAACAGTCCAGCCCGAACTGCCAAGCCATGTCTTCCCTGGACCGGAAACAAGCATCCTAGGACCGGTTTCTGGCATTCCAGCCGTCATCAGCCAGGCTTGCTTGAATCCAGTGGCAAAGTGAGCAAGGGACCCACGTCTGGGCATACTCCCGCCAACTTAGGGCGAACAAAGCGATACAAAGGGGATGATGGACGGAACGTTTGAGCCAATCAAACACTCACCCCCAGTCAACTGATCTGGGTTTAATCCATCATCATTCTTTAGCTCACTCCACCACCCCAGTTCAGACATGGCCATATGCAAATCAGTCTGACCCTGTGCCTCATGGGAACAGTCCAGCTCGAACTGCCAAGCCATGTCTTCCCTGGACCGGAAACAAGCATCCTAGGACCGGTTTCTGGCATTCCAGCCGTCATCAGCCAGGCTTGCTTGAATCCAGTGGCAAAGTGAGCAAGGGACCCACGTCTGGGCATACCCCCGCCAACTTAGGGCGAACAAGCGATACAAAAGGGGATGATGGACGGAACGTTTGAGCCAATCAAACACTCACTCCCAGTCAACTGATCTGGGTTTAATCCATCATCATTCTTTAGCTCACTCCACCACCCCAGTTCAGACATGGCCATATGCAAATCAGTCTGACCCTGTGCCTCATGGGAACAGTCCAGCCTGAACTGCCAAGCCATGTCTTCCCTGGACCGGAAACAAGCATCCTAGGACCGGTTTCTGGCATTCCAGCCGTCATCAGCCAGGCTTGCTTGAATCCAGTGGCAAAGTGAGCAAGGGACCCACGTCTGGGCATACCCCCGCCAACTTAGGGCGAACAAAGCGATACAAAAGGGGATGATGGACGGAACGTTTGAGCCAATCAAACCCAGATCAGTTGACTGGGGGTGAGTGTTTGATTAGCTCAAGCGCTCCGTCCATCATCCCCTTTGGTATCGCTTTGTTCGCCCTAAGTTGGCAGGGTATGCCCAGACGGTCCCTTGCTCACTTTGCCACTGGATTCAAGCTAGCCTGGCTGATGACGGCTGAATAGCCAGAAACCAGTCCCAGGATGCTTGTTTCCGGTCCAGGGAAGACATGGCTTGGCAGTTCGGGCTGGACTGTTCCCATGAGGCACAGGGTCAGACTGATTTGCATATGGCCATGTCTGAACTGGGGTGGTGGAGTGAGCTAAAGAATGATGATGGATTAAACCCAGATCAGTTGACTGGGGGTGAGTGTTTGATTAGCTCAAGCGCTCCGTCCATCATCCCCTTTGGTATCGCTTTGTTCGCCCTAAGTTGGCAGGGTATGCCCAGACGTGGGTCCCTTGCTCACTTTGCCACTGGATTCAAGCTAGCCTGGCTGATGACGGCTGAATAGCCAGAAACCGGTCCCAGGATGCTTGTTTCCGGTCCAGGGAAGACATGGCTTGGCAGTTCGGGCTGGACTGTTCCCATGAGGCACAGGGTCAGACTGATTTGCATATGCCATGTCTGAACTGGGGTGGTGGAGTGAGCTAAAGAATGATGATGGATTAAACCCAGATCAGTTGACTGGGGGTGAGTGTTTGATTAGCTCAAGCGCTCCGTCCATCATCCCCTTTGGTATCGCTTTGTTCGCCCTAAGTTGGCAGGGTATGCCCAGACGTGGGTCCCTTGCTCACTTTGCCACTGGATTCAAGCTAGCCTGGCTGATGACGGCTGAATAGCCAGAAACCGGTCCCAGGATGCTTGTTTCCGGTCCAGGGAAGACATGGCTTGGCAGTTCGGGCTGGACTGTTCCCATGAGGCACAGGGTCAGACTGATTTGCATATGGCCATGTCTGAACTGGGGTGGTGGAGTGAGCTAAAGAATGATGATGGATTAAACCCAGATCAGTTGACTGGGGGTGAGAGTTTGATTAGCTCAAGTGCTCCGTCCATCATCCCCTTTGGTATCGCTTTGTTCGCCCTAAGTTGGCAGGGTATGCCCAGACGTGGGTCCCTTGCTCACTTTGGCACTGGATTCAAGCTAGCCTGGCTGATGACGGCTGAATAGCCAGAAACCGGTCCCAGGATGCTTGTTTCCGGTCCAGGGAAGACATGGCTTGGCAGTTCGGGCTGGACTGTTCCCATGAGGCACAGGGTCAGACTGATTTGCATATGGCCATGTCTGAACTGGGGTGGTGGAGTGAGCTAAAGAATGATGATGGATTAAACCCAGATCAGTTGACTGGGGGTGAGTGTTTGATTAGCTCAAGCGCTCCGTCCATCATCCCCTTTGGTATCGCTTTGTTCGCCCTAAGTTGGCAGGGTATGCCCAGACGTGGGTCCCTTGCTCACTTTGCCACTGGATTCAAGCTAGCCTGGCTGATGACGGCTGAATAGCCAGAAACCGGTCCCAGGATGCTTGTTTCCGGTCCAGGGAAGACATGGCTTGGCAGTTCGGGCTGGACTGTTCCCATGAGGCACAGGGTCAGACTGATTTGCATATGGCCATGTCTGAACTGGGGTGGTGGAGTGAGCTAAAGAATGATGATGGATTAAACCCAGATCAGTTGACTGGGGGTGAGTGTTTGATTAGCTCAAGCGCTCCGTCCATCATCCCCTTTGGTATCAATTGACTCATAGTCGGATAGCCATGCAACCATTAAATCATCATTCTCGTCTAACTCATTTGGACTCTTTTCGTCCTCACATGAGGCACGTGACTGGTAATCAGAGGACACCTCAGAAAGGTGCACCACCTTGAACTAATACTTTTGGTAGTTTGAAAGCAAGTTTAGAAATTCTAGGGGAGATTTTTCCTGAACCCTCTCTATCCAAAAGGCCGACTAATGGTTTGTGAACAGTTTGCAATACAAATTATCTGGCCCATAAGAAACTTTTACATTTGTTAACAGCCCACACAGAAGCAAATAATATAGCATTATAGCCCGCCGTAGTGGGCTATACCGGCTATTAAAGGCCCGCTCCAGCGTTAAAGGCCCGAGCCGAAGGCGAGGGACTTTAACAAGGGAGCGGGACTTTAATAGTCGGTATAGCCCAGCTACGAAGGGCTATAAGGCTATTAGAACATTCTGCCACTAGAGGGCAGAATGTTCTAACAAATAAAACAAAGGCTTCAGGGAGCGCGAGTGGTTTGAAATTCCCTCAGGCTCCCTGAAGCCTTTGTTCACAGTCACAGCTGTGAACAAAGAAACATTGGAATGTTGGAGCTCCGGGCTTATACCAGCCATTATAAGCCCAGAGCTACTCCACTGTTTTCAATGGAGCTCCCAACATTCCAATGTTCTAATTCACACTCAATTACTAAATTTCTTGTTTCCTGTCCCCGAGTTTGCGTGAGGCAAAATCAATTGTACTGCTACCTTCTCTCGACCTTTGACTAAGTCCTGCACCTAGGCTGACTTGGCTACCATCGGTAGTGACTACACATTGAAGGTCATTGAACTTCATTAATGATGGTGCTATTCTCAGCACGCTTGCTTCACACTTCTCACTTCAAACAAACTCTACATGCTTTTTTATCACATTGCCATAGGTTTCTCCTTTTCTGCATAGTACTCGATATATTTTGAGCGAAATTCACACATTCCTAAGAATAGTGTCAACTTTTTTATTGCATTGAGAACGTGATTTTGAGATCGCTGTAACCGAAGATAGTTTGGGTTGGGCATCATTTACTCCAATCACATTCCTAAATACGCAACATTGTTTTTTTGCAGTGTTAACACACTTCCCCGCACCCTCTGCAATACTTGCTTCCAAAGAAGTGAAGGCTAGCTCAGCAGCCACAGAAGAGAACACCCCCAAGAAAAGATAAGAGGCCCCAAAGAGGAGAGGCCACAGCTAAACAGAGGCCCCAAAGTAAACAAAAGCATGGCCCAGCAGTGGCCCCAAAGGAAGGCTGAAGAACAACCCTAAAATGGCCAAGTAGAGAAAAAGAACCAGGTGCGGCTCCTCCGCTAAGGCGGAGGAGCGTCGCCCCACTGCCTCGGAGCAGCAAAAGAAAGGAAAAAAGATAATAACTAATGTTATTATCATTTTATTTTGTCCTCCTGCTGTGGCAGCTTGCGTGAGGGGGCAGGGTGGGGCTGAAGAGCAGGGGAGGAGGGTACAACCCGCCTAAGTGTGCAATGACTGTTTGGTCGGTCCTCTCTGGCTGCCCAAACCAGTCATGTGCACTTTCCCCCTTCTCCATGCAGGCTGCATTACACCCTGCATGGCCCCCAATCACAATGCTGCATTGCAGCGTTGGGATTGGCTGCGGGGAGCGTGGGAGCCCTGGTGCTTCCTGCTTTCTGTTTCTTACAAGCAGCCAGGAAGAGGACGCAGAAGAGCGGTGGTAAGGTTTTTTTTATTGTTATCCCCCCACGCCCTTTCCCCCCCACCCGCCCCACTGCTGCTTCCAGGCTGCAGCCGCAATTGAAAAGAACCCAACCCTGCCGTAGTCCTGAAGAGAAGAACATGAACCAGTACCAGCACATGAGAAAAGGATGCAAAGCGACGTGCCAAAATATGTTAAGCATCTAAAGGTGAAAAAAACAATTGAATGATATCATCAAAGAAAAAAAAGCACAACAACCTGACAACATCATCAGCTTAAATCACCACTATAAAAACAAGCATTGGCAAAGACAGTAGGTCTGGGCTTGGCAAATGGATGTGATGATTCTTATTATTATTTTTTCTTTGCAAGCATATGCAAAAAAGTAAAAAAAATAAATAAAAAAAAGCATCCTGTCACCTAGATGTGCCAGCCATACACTTGCAATAAAAATGTAAAATGAAAAAAAATATATTTATAATTGTATTAGAACTCTCTGGATGCTTCTGGCACGCACATTTAGAACAGACAGAGAAATGCTCTTTAGTTTTATTACACATCACATGAAAATATGATTCTTAGGCTTTGAATTACGGCAACCCGAAGACATAGTTGTGTTTTTAAAACACAAGGATGACCAAAACAATGAAAAAGGATAAAGAATGGAAAGGCAAAAGCATTGGCAAAGTAAACTAACGACTCAACCAAAGTCCCATGTATGCATATTTGTATATATTTTTTGTTTCTGGTTTCTAAAGCGGCACCTAGGCTGGACTTAAAAATATGCTAAAGGAGCAGGATCATCATACAGTGACCTACCTCAGATTGCAGAGCAGCTATCCCCAGAATGGACATGAAGTGGAATAAAGGAACTGAGCAGTCTGGGGGGTCACTGGCTGCAGCAGTGTAAGTAGCAATGATATTCACATCTGACATCTAGAGATAAGAAACAACCGGTGCAAAACCACCTGACACAGGCCTTAACTGTGAGACACCATCATACACAGATAAGAGAACTGTCTACTGCATCCTTCCTTCCAGGAGCATCAGGAATCTTAGGGACTCCAGCTTCACCTAGGGAGGGATGTAACATAGCAAGGCGCCACAACTCATTTCAGATCATGGGGTATCTTTCTTACTCTCATACCCAAAGTTTCTGAGTTCAACCTCATGCTCTGAAAATTAGTTTTACCTTATATGCACATCTTCAAACAAATGTAAACAATGCAGCAGCCAACTTAGGTGCATGAACACCGGCATCCCTGGTGCTGTAACACAACCATGGCCATTGACACCCACATGGAGCTGTCAGACTTGCACCAACAAGGTGTTCTCTCTCTGGACAAACTCCAGTGCAGAGGTAACTCAAAAGCTCCCACATGGCCTCATTTCTAAGCCTGGGTGAAGTTTACGTAGCGGCGCTACGCGGAACTCCGCAAAGTGACCAAAAAACTCTGCCGTGCTATGTGGAGTTCCGCAAGCAGCGGAGTGCGCCTGCTAATGACTGTTCACGTTGATTTTCAGCACCAGGTGTTTGTCCTGCGCTGGAAAAACAACGCGAACTGCATCATGCACAGAGCAAGAGGGCGCTACTTTTTTTCTGCCGCTCGAGTAGATTTTCTACCCGAGGGGCAACTTTCTCAACGCAAACAGAATGTTTCTCAATGCGAGCGGTCATGACCACCCTCGACCACCCGCATTGAGAAATACGACTGCCCGCATTGAGAAATCTCGCCGGGAGGAGAATTTTTCTTGCTGACGACCACCAACTTGGCGTTGGGGAGTGTGAGTTAGCAAAAATCTCGCCGGGAGGTGGATTTTCCTTGCTCGCGCTCGCCAACTTGATGTTGGGGAGCGCGAGCGAGGGAAAAAACTTCAGTGGAGCGGAGTTTTTCGGAACTCTGCGTACTCCGCGGAGCGCAGAGTGCGGAAAACTCCGCAAACTCTGCGAGCGGAGCGGAGTTCACAGCCCGGGCTTACTCATTTCTTGAAGGTTATCTTCATCCTGCAGTTTACTTTTTAGCCTAAAGCTCTTTGGTTTTTAATTTGTAGTATCACTGTTCTCATTCAGTATATCATTTCCACTTTGAAGAGTGCAGTTACCTAAAAATATTGACCTGATTGAAGAGAACTCTCATGGCAAGAACCCAGCTGGCAGCTGTGATGACTCGTCCTTTCTTTTCCTAGGCCCTCGAGTCCCCTTTCATAACCTTAAAACATTGCTAGCCTCCTTAGATCTATATCTCTGAGACAGCTTCTTGGCACTAAGTCGTACCTTTACCTCTTAGTCAATAGGACTATACGAGCTGTTGCACTCTAAAGTGGTCTCTTTTGGACAGTCGCAGACCCCTGAGTTTTGCACAGCCCATCTGAAGTCCCCCATATACCCTACCTAGTCTAAGTTTTTCCCTCTGGTGTTCCCAACTCTTCATGCACTTTGCGAATTCTAGGGTTTCTGGATTTGTGATTCTATCCTGCAGAACATCTTTAATGATTAGGAATGTTCACAGTTAAGTTTGGGACTTTACACGCTAACAAAAAGTAGCTCTCCGTGTTCCCAGGTCCATGTATGAATAGCTGATTCAATCCAGGTTATGTCTTTGCATTCTGGTATTTCTTGTACTTTTCATCTTAATATAAATACAGACCTAATGGTACTAGAATGCAAAAAATACAAAATATGGGCATGGGAATCTTGAGAGCCCTCACAAGGGGACCTTGGATGCAAGTGGGATTTGAAAACTCAGCGTAACTCATTTGACTGAATAAAAGAGATCTTCACGCCTTTGTGGTGACAGCCTTCACAGTGGGGTAAACCCATCATTGGAGGGGGCAGAATCGAAAGGGAGAATGAGCAGGCCACATGCCCCTATTCATCACAGGCCTGGCACCCGCTTATAATGGATTTAAATTGGGGTAGACTGTCGCCTTTGAAGGAACCTCTGTCTACATCAGGTTCTGATTTGCAGGGTGGGAAGCAATTACACTGATGCTAACCTTGCACATTGTGTGGAAGGCTTAAAAAAAATCACTGCCACTGTAACCAATTTGCCTCTTTAACAAATGCGCAAAAATCCCACCACGGAATCCATAAACGAAATAAGAAACTCATTTTATTAGAGCCAGATTGAGAATTTGCATTCCACTGAATCAGCAGAAGTGCCAAAGTCTGTGAAAATTCAATAACTTTATTTTTCCTTCATTTTCGGTATTTGTATTTGTTTTTGAATCTTATTCGATTCTTGCTTTCACTGTGATTTATAAAGCCTCCCAATTTCTCATCATGACACTGAAAATAATGCTGGGTTTTCCTTTGCGTTTCCTTGCTCGGAATTTACCAGACAGAAACTTATTGGCTTGCTCCTGTGCCTGTGTTTTGATCTGCTCTGAAATATCAGAAAAACAATGATTCACTGTGGTTTCATTTTTATAATAAGAGAATCTATTTTCCAGTGGATGACACTACTATCCACATGTGAGTTTCCTAATCACAGTAACATATATACACTTACGCAACGTGTAATCATTGCATGATCTTCAATAAAAAGAATTTAAAAACCAAACCATTATCACAAATAAATTACAATTTATTTTTCAAAATTACATTAATTATGAATGATCCAGTGCTCGCATACGTGAAGAAAGTGGAAAAGTGCATCACAAACAAAAGTTAAAAAATGCATGACTCTTGTCTCCTTCAATTACTTCTGGGCTTGGGGTCAATAGAAGAGGTCTATAAACGTCTATGGTCGACGGTGTTTCGACCTCTGGTTAATGTGCAGTCATCATCAGGACAGAATAGTGAACATCAAGTATCTAAAAAGATATATAGATATATTACTATGGGAGGCTGGGTTTTAAAAGACCCGGAGAAGGATGAAATAATGTAATTATTTAAAACTTGCGTTATGAGGGTGAACTGCTGCAAGGAAATATTCAATCCAAACTGACCGGGATTTCTCTCAATTAGGGTCCTGTGAATTGAAATTAAACCAACTTAGCTTATTTAAAAGAAGAAAAAGGGGGGCAGGAAGGTTTCTTTTCAGGAGGACGGGGGAGTGGGATAAGGGAGGGGAGGGAGGAAGGAGTGGAAGGAAAGGAATAAAAAGAAATGAAAAAGAAAATGAAAGGGACATACCCGGTAAGAACTCCAAGGGTATTGCCAGTGGAAGCCCAACGTCTCCCAATCCGATTTTATTACATCAGAATTAAGCAGGTATAAACCAATGTCACACTGGGCACTCAATGCCGGCCCCCGGGGAAGCAAGGGTCGCAGACCAGTCTTCCCCCCGGAGCACTCCGCGCAGGCCGGAAGGACAAGGTGGGAGGGGGGTTCAAAGGAGGGAATTGGGGGTGGGTTATGGGTGGGCTATAAAGGTGTCACAGGGTTTATGGTTGAACACGCACAGCAGATCAGTGTGAACCAATGAAAAAATGTGTAGCGTGCTTCAGAAGTGACACTCACTGATCAAAGAGTGTGAAAACTGAGTACATGAAAGCGTCACCCAGCTTGGGGGACGACCTTCTGAGCACAGCAATGACCCACACGAGTGCGGGATCTAAAATGCTTGTGAATTGATAACAAAAAATGTGAATAAAGTTTTTCAAAGTATCCAAGTACTTGTTTATTCCAATTTCGATATTACGTAATCCATATCGATCTTTTGTACATCAAAATAAATCCATGGAAGTAAATCCTTCTTAACGTGTCTCCCGATGCATTTCGGGCATCATAGTGCCCTTCGTCAGGGAAGAGTATCTAAAGAATAAGTAAGCGGAGATAATATGAGCAAAACCACTATTCAGTACGAACCAATGATCACCAGATAGTCCAATGTGCCGTGATAATTACCAAAGTGCATGAGTGTCATGAAAAAATACCAAAAAGTGAAATAACGGGCGTGCGATGATGAAAATTCATAAGATAAAAAAGTGATGAGATATACCAAACCAAAATTTCAACATGTGGTTGAACCGTGGTACGATAAACATCGACCAGTTATGTACAAAGGTGAAAAAAGACGATGTGGTTCTGCTTAAAACATTATGGGTGAATGCAGTCCCGCGGTGAATCACCAACGTGAATGAAATCAACATTACATGCGAAGTGAATACCCAAAGTTTGGTCAACGCTAGTAATTTATCAGTTAAAGAGTTTTAACAGTGACAAGTGAACGAGTACTTACTTCTACAAAGATGTGAACGGCATCACGTCCTCAGAAAAAAGTGTGTAAAGCCAGTGTAGTTTAGACATGCATTTGAAACGATGATGAATGCGATATAGAAAAAGGACTAAAACCAAAATGCACCAAAAGAAAGACGGAAAGAGTGACTCCATGTTGTAATGTGTGTGAACAGTGAAAACGATGATGAATTAAGACAAATGCATATGAACAACAGTGAGTGATGATGAAAAGCACATCAAAAATTAATATTAATAACACAAAAACGTGCCAGTTGAATAAGTTGACCTCCAAAGAGGATCGAAAGAACAAATTGACATATAGAGCAACTCTAGAACGATGAAATAAAACAATGATTGAAGATCAAATAATCACGAAGAGAGCAATGCGTCCATGAATAAAGTTAAAGGTAACACAAAAATTCCATTCAGTCATTAAGACCGTGTGGTTTCAAAGAGTTCAAAAATGTTATCCAGTAATTCTCTCGTTGTAAGAGATGTTTGTTGTTATCTCTACCATCCATCTTCCTGACAGTTTCCAAGATAAGAAATTGTAGTTGACTGATGTTGTGATGACTGTCCATGAAGCGAGCTGCAACAACTGATTTAGAATTCTTGGTACGAATGTTGCTTTTATGTTCATGTATCCTGATTTTTATCTTCCTCTCAGTTTTACCAACATATACCAAGCCACCTGGGCATTTCAGCATATATATCACGTTGGTTGTATCGCAAGTGCCATTCACTTTAAGTTTGATGTTGGTGCCTTTCATGGGATGATTGATTGTTGCCCCTTTGATCACGTTGTTGCAATTACTGCAATTGTGGCAAGGTACTGTACCCTTAAAGTTAATGTCCGTGTGGACACTTGATCTGTTTGTTATGATGTCTTTCAAATTTCTGCCCCTTGTATATGCAAAAATTGGTACGTCTTTGAAGATGCCTTTGAAATCCGGTTGTAGAGCAAGAATGGGCCAGTGTTTCCTGATTGACCTTTTGTATTGTAGACTCAGTGTAGAAAATTTGGACACCACCACATTTCTTTTGCTTTCTGTTTTTTTGGGGATGTTAAATAGTTCGGTGCGAGTTCTTTTTGAACAACGATCTTTAGCTTGTTCTAAAACATTGTCTGGATAACCTCTCTGTTTGAAACGGTCAAGCATGAGTTGAACTTGTTCTTGAAGCACCACTGGGTTAGACACAATTCTTTTGACTCTCAAGAGTTGCGAGTATGGGAGATGATTTTTCAACGCGTTGTTATGAAAACTCTGGTAGTGCAATGTGCTGTTCCGGTCTGTACTCTTTCTGTATATGTTGGTTTCAAGATGATCGTTGACCTTGCTAATGGATACATCTAAAAAGGTTATGACTTGTGCATCTGTTTCATACGTGAATTGAATTCTATCATGGATTGTGTTCAATGAAATCAAAGCGTTGTTAAGACTATCGAACAAGCCTTTCCATATGATGAAAATGTCATCAATGTACCTGTAAAATTTCATTGCATGATTTTTCCAAACTTCAGTATTGAGTATGTTGTTCTCTTCAAAGTTATTCATGAAGATATTCGCGTACGAGGGGGCGGCACAATTGCCCATTGAAGTGCCAGTCAATTGTAGATAACATTGCTCATTCCACTTGAAGTAACTCTGATACAAAGTGAATTGTAACAGTTCCATGAGAAATAGTTGAAAGTTGTGCTCCAATTCAGTGAAGTAGAATTTCTTCTATGGATTCAATACCCAAGTTGTGTGGGATGGAGGTGTAGAGAGAATTGACATCAGCTGTACATAACCATATTTCATCATCATTATTGAATTTGATGTCTTGGATTTTGGTTATAAAGGTGTCAGGAAGGGAGGTTCTGGCCTCTTTCCTGACACCTAGCACCACCGGGTAGGGCATGGAAAAGTTAGTGTAGGTAGTTTCAGTTAGGGCCTAGTCATGGGGTACTTCAGTCGGTGGCCCTCTTAGCTTTCGGGGCAGCACCAGGAGGAACACTGCTGCATACCTGAACAGTCATCAGCAGGCGATGTCTGCACCTGACAGCGACGCGGTGCGGGAAGCGTTGCGTGTGCTGGGGCTGGCAGGCCGAGCGGATCTCCTCCGGCCCGGCGTGCTGAACCAAGCATGGGTCAGCATGGTCTGACCCCCGCGGTCTGCATCGGCAGGAGTGGCAGCAGTGGTGGCGGCATGCAGGGACGAGCCGCCACACACCAAGAAGTCATCTGCGGCCAGAGGGCGGGGCCAGCAAAAGACGCAGCAGGCCAAGTGCGGACGCAGGAGGCAGAGCCTGCCTGCACGGCTGCCTGAGGCCGAGGACAGCGTTGAGGAAGTGAGCAGGTGGGTCGGGGCCCGTTAGACCTCATGTGGAGGCCTCTCCCTGGGAGTGGGACATGTGAGGCAGTTTCAGGCCTGGGCCCCGCGATTGAAAAATCCAGGTGGGCGGGGCCCAGGTACCCACACTCACTGCAGGGATTACTGGCAAGGGGTTGGGGGCCGCAGGTCCTTCCACTGGGGGGGGGGCTGGGGTGGGGGAGCCTTTCCCTCCTGCATTACCCAGATGGGAGGGTTTAAGCCTGGAGGAAAAAATCAGGGAATAGCCTCGCATTATACAGGCGAGTGAGGAGAGATGGGCATCCATGTGTGAGGCCAGGGAGAGGGCAGGGCAGGCGTCCCCGGGTGGGCGGAGGTGCCGCAGGGTGGGGATGTGGATGCAAGGGGAGTGCAGGATGTTGAGGAGGAGCCCGCAGGGGGTAAGTGGGTGTGGGTTGCTGCCAAGCACCACACAGGAGAGAAGAAAGGGACAGCCAGCACGGCGGTGAGGCCCGGTGGTGCAGGGGACCCCCCAGGTTCGAGCAGCCTGGGTGGGGAACCGGCAGTTGAGGCCGGTAGGAGTGGGGTAACACCAGTGGGGCACACAACGGCCCCGGGACACTGGGCGGAAGCAGCAGGGGGGTCCGCGGCGTCCTACCCTCCAACGAGGGATCGCGCAATGACCGCGGCAACAAAGAATTGCGCCGGAAAGAGTGGTGTTGTGAAAGGACAGAAGAGAGTGGTGCAGGATGACGCTTAGGAGCCAATGTTGAATGAGGCTGAAATAGTGCTGGATTATGAGGGAGAGGGTGACAAGTGGAAAGAAGGGGAAGTGTGAGATGAAGAAGAAGGGACCATGGGGGGCTCCGGGGACCCGAAGAAGGCAACCAAGAGAGTTGGTGTTTTACAGGAGGCAAGTGCGGCCAAGGACAAGTCGAAGACAGTGGTACAGAGAAAGCCCAGCAGCAGGGACAAAGACAAAGAAGTCGAAGGAGGACTCTCAGGTAATGGGGACTGGTGGACAGCATGGGATGGCGGTGACGTGTGTGGGAAGGTTAAATCTTGCCGGTCGGTGGGTGTTGGTGAAGGGACGGTAAGAGACTTAGGTGCATATGTATGAAAGAATGCATTTGCGATTCTCAAATAGCGATTTTTAGAGAATCGCTATTTGAGAATCGCAAAACGATATGTAGATAAAAAATCGCATTTTTTTTGCGATTCCCTCGCATTCCTTAATTGCGACTCGCATTAAGCGAGTCTCAATTAAGGAATGGCTTCCCATTCATTCCTAAGGGCCAAGAGGCCCATAGGAATGAATGGGAATTACGTATGAATTTGCGAGTACCCAATAGGTACTCACAAATTACGCACGCAATTTCAAGGGTTCCAAAAGGACACCCTGTTGCACCCCTGAAATGTGCATGTGTGCCCATGTGGCGCACATACATGCCCTAAGGGCATGTATGTGTGCCACATGGCACTTTAAAAAAAGCAAAAAAGTGCTTTTTTAAAGGAAATTGCAAATTACCACCAACTTGAAGTTGGTGGTAATTTGCGATTCCTTAAGGCAATATCGCAATTTGCGATGCCTACTAGCATAGCATTTAGGGAATCGCAAATTGCGATTCTCTAAATGCTTGCGCAAAATAAGGAAACGCTATTTTTGCGATTCCATATTTTGCGAGTAGGTTTACACTTACCTACATAGCACACAGCTAAATTGCGATCGCAAACGCTGAAATTCTGTGAATTTCAGCGTTTGCGAACGCAATTTACCTTGATACATATGGCCCTTAGTGACGAAAACAGGTGCAGCTGCGGATCCTGCGGTTGGCAAGGATAATGGCGGTGCTAAACACTCAGTAGGCGCAAGTGTCCAGATGGACAAGATGGAAGGGAATGAAGGGAAGAAGGACAAAACGGATGACAAGCACCACAAAAAACTGCCATACTTGGGGCTGGCGATGCCACTGGGTTCGCAGCTCTCTGACAAAACAAAAAATTGATTGTAAACATGAATATGTCGACGTCTTTAAATTATTGTATAGAGAAATACAGGCTAAGGAGGGATCAAAAGAAGAAGAGTGGGAATTGATGAGGAGACCGAGGGTGCCCATTAACATGGAAAACTGGACCTCAGCATTCCAAATATACGCTAGCATTTACTGTGAAAAATACTTGGACAGGGCGATTGCCTTGCTGAAGTACATGGATATTATCTGAAAAGCACATATGCATTTTGGGGGTTTTGCCTGGCTGAGCTATGACAAAGAATTTAGGGCCATGGTCAGCATCAATCCTGATAAGCCGTGGGGGAGGTGGATCAGGAATTATGGATGCAGTGGATGTCATCCATGCAATTCTCGGCCTCTACGCATAAGGCCCGTGGCCTGCCTGTGATATATCGGTCCTTTCAGGCGCGTCCTGCTCAGCAAGGGGCGGGAGGGACTAGTTTTGGGGCAAGTGGAGCAGGTGTACCACCAAAACAGATGGGAGCCACAACCGGGGCATGCTGGAACTTCAATAAGGGATTTTGCTCCAGGCACCCATGTAAGTTCAAGCACGAATGCTCCAAATGCGGGGAGAGACACCCACTCACGCAGTGTTTTACCCTGGCCACACCAGCTGAACTGTGGAGGGCCACGAAGGGGAGGGGACAGTCTGGACAGAAGGGCCCCTACTCCAGTTAGGATTGAGGCCATGGTCCTGTGGCTCTCGATTTACCCTGACAGGGAGGCGGCCCTGAGGATACAGTAGGGCTTCATTGAGGGTTTCAGGGTAGGATACCAGGGTCCAAGGGGGCGCAGATGGGCGGACAATTTGAACTCAGCCAAAGAACTACAGAGGGTGGTGACAGCAAAACTATAAAAAGAGGTTGAGGAAGGGAGGATGGCGGGCCCATTCACGGACTGGCCACCGGAAGACTTGATTGTATCACCTCTGGGAGTGGTGCCTAAAAAGGAACCAGGGGAGTTCAGGACGACTCATCACCTATCATGGCCAGAAGGGGGATCAGTCCACGATTTCATTGCTGAAGAAGATTCGAGGGTGTGTGGGCGGGGAGTAGAAATGGTGAAGTGTGATGTCAAGCTTGCTTTCCGTCTACTGCCCATACACCCGATGGATTTTCCGCTACTTGGGATGCAGTTTGAGGGTGCCATCTATGTGGACAAAGTCTTACCAATGGGGTGCGCGATTTCTTGTGCACTTTTTGAGATGTTCAGTACTTTCCTGCAGTGGGTGTTCACCAAGAGCAGTGGTCATAAGGGGGTGTCACATTACCTGGATGACTTTCTGTTCGTAGGGAAAGGAGGCTCCGGAGCCTGCACGAGGGCATTGCATCAATTGAGGGAATGACACAGACTTTTGGGGTGCCTTTGGCGCCAGAAAAAACGGCTGGGCCCAGCTGTAGGTTGACTTTTCTGGGCATAGAACTGGACTCGGTGCACTGGGTGGCGTGACTGCCTAAAGAAAAAGTGGATGACATTCAGGCCTTTTTGTTACGAGTAATGGGTGAAAGGAAGATTGAGTTGAGGGCAGTGCAGAAGTGGCTTGATTTCCTGAATTTTGCTTGCAGGGTGGTGAGAGCGTGCAGAACATTTTGCAGGTGCCTCGGCATGGCCATGTCAGGCGCAGCATTACCACATCACAGGGTAAGGATTTCGATGGGGGTCAGAGCAGATCTGGGAGTGTGGCAGACGTTTTTGGCTGAATTTAATGGTGCATCTTTGGATTTTGTGGAGGAGTACACAGTCTGGCAGGTTCAGATCTTTTCGGATGCTGCAGGCTCTTCAGACTTTGGGCTGTTCTGGGATGGACGTTGGTGTGCGGAGAGTTGGCCGGCACATTGGTTGAGACAAGGGCGGAGCATTGCATTTTTGGAGTTTTTTCAGCTTCTAGTGGCATTGGCGGTGTGGGATAGTGAACTGCAGAATCTGACAGTGCTTTTTCATGCGGACAACATAACAGTGATGGAACTGGTGAACAGGCAGAAAGCGAGGGATTTGAGGGTGTTGAGACTGCTGCTGTTGAGGTTTATGCTGAGGTTTATGCCGAGGTGTCTGAGGTTGAATGTAGTTTTTCGTGCTAAACATGTCCCAGGGGCTAGCAATGACGTTGCGGATGCTTTGTCTTGTTCGCAGTGGCAGCGATTTCGAGGACTGGTGCCGGGAGCAGAGGAATGCAAGACATAGCTGCCGGACGACATCTGGGCCTAGGGGGAGTGAGAGTGGTAGGCCTGGTCGAAAGGTCTTTGGCGGAATCCACACGACGGAGTTACAGGCTGGCATGGTCCGAGTTTGGGGAGACTTTGGGTCAAGCGTTAGTGACGCTGAGCATTACGCGCCTAGAGGTGGAGCAGGGAGTTCTGAGTTTTGTTTTACGTTGCATAGATAAAGGTTTTTCACAGACGACAATAGCAGGAAAGTTAGCCGGGATATCTTTTTACAGCAAGTTATATCTTGGTTTCGATCCCGCCAAGGATGAAATTTTGAGTAGAATGCTGAAAGGCTGGGGGTGGGGGCGACGGGGAGCTTTGAGAGAGGCCATCACTTTCGAGTTGTTGCGGGAGTTATTGGTGGTTTTGCCGGAGTGTTGTTACGACATAGTTGAGGTGTCCATATTCAGACTATGTATGATTTGGATGTTTTTTAGGGCGTTCCGTGTCTCCGAATTGTTGGGAACACCACGGCATGTGGGAATGTCATATGGGGAGGTGCATTTGGACCGAGGAAGATTGGGAATTTGGTTGAGCCACTCCAAGACAGATCAGGCGGGCAGGGAAAGATGGGTGTGTTTGAGGGAGAGTGGGTGCAGTGAGGTGTGCCCGGTGTGCGAATGGCAAGAATACGTGTCAAGTTCGGGTCAGCCCCTAGCGGGGGTGTTTTGCCACGCATCAGGGGAGCGAGTGACGGCTTTCCAGTTACTGGCGGTATTGCACAGGGTGCTTCGCATGGTAGGCAGGGAACAAGCTGAATGTGGGACACATTCCTTTTGCATTGGCGCGGCCACATCGGCGGCACGTTTTGGATGGTCCTGGGGCAAAATTCACCAGATCGGACAATGGCGGTTCAGATGTTGTGAGAAATATGTGAGGAAATAAAGGGGAGAAACTGGGGGTAGAGCAATGGGGGATGAAGGGGTGGGTGGGTAAGGAAGAGGTTTTTTTTGGGGGGGGGCTAATCACAATATCTTTATATTACCGGATGCGTGAGAGGACCAGAAACCAAGACGGTTACCTGGATTGTGGGACACTCATTCGTACACTGGGCAGCCAAGTATGCAGACCAGCAGGTGTATGGGCGTACTCTGGGTTTGAGGAGCAGCCATCATGAAGTTTGTTGGTGGGGTAACGGGGGAATGCGTTGGGGTGCTTTACTGCCATGGTTGACAAAGATGTTACCTCAGAGGGGCTGCCCAGATATGCTCATTTTACACCTAGGAGAAAATGACCTAGTGTGATTGTCAGGACTGGCACTGCTGCAGCACATGCAGAGGGACTTGGAGGCGTTAAAGAAGAATTTTGCAGGAACATGCTTACTATGGACTGAGTTGGTGCCTCGTAGAGTGTGGAGGGGGCTGTCAGTCATGCAGCCATTGAAAAAGCAAGCATGAAATTGAATAGGGCTATGAGGGTTTTCTGCCAGGCAAGAGATATAAAGGTGATTGCCCATGTGGGGCTCAGGTTGGAGGAGCCAGTCCTGTTCAGGGATGATGGGGTGCACCTTTCGCGGATGGGGAATGCATATTATATGATGGAGCTACGGGATGTGATTAGCAAATTATGGAACGAGTTCATATAACATAACATGTATTTGTAAAGCGCACATTCACCCCAACAGGGTCTCTTGGCGCTGAATAACAGATGTTTATTGTTACCCAACTCAATGGTACTCATTTTATTGACCTCAGATGGATGAAAGGCTGAGTGGACCCACCGGGATTTGAACCTGTGACCATGAGGTCAAACACAGGCCCCTGCAGTGGATGCATTAGTCCACTGAGCCACCAGACCCGGCTTTAAACAGTGGTCCATATGGTGTCGCAGGGAATACTGAGGGACGCGAAAGGTGCACAGAATATGTTGAAATGGGGCAGGTAACCGCCCTACGGGGGTTCCCTGGGTGGCGAGACTTTGGAGGGGTGGTGAGTCACATACGGGCGGAGCCACCCCTTGGGGGGGAAGGTACACAGGTGACTGATGGCGGGTGCAGGATGCAAGGAGCAACAGAAGAAAGTCAAGAGAGGATGTTTTGGAGGGCAGTGAAGGTGAGAATGGGGAGGTGGCAGAGTGAAAGGGGAGGAGTGAAACAGGTGAGATGGTTTGAGGATGGATGGGGAGAATGAGTTAGGGTTATGATAAAAGTTATATAGTTGCATTTATGTTTTTGTTGTTGAATTGGAACTATGGCAACCTTGTCCTAATAAAATGGCCTTTTACGCTTCAAATAACAGCATGGAGTGTAGTAATTGTGCGATGGTCTGCATGAATATGCAACCAAAGTAAATAACACGTCCGTCCAGAGTAAATCGCAAGGTGACGTCCGCCCGGCGTGGCAACTGCACGCGCCGACCCTGGGAATTCCAACCCAAAAGTGTAGGCCGTCGCATACTAAAAGTGTTTATGGGTGGTGTAGAGGGGGCAGTGTGCTAAGAGTCACCAATGCTCCCAAACGAGCCGGGGAGGATTCCAGCGGAAGTGTGCACACTTTAACGCATGACTAGTAAGTATGGCGGAGAGCCCAAGCGGGAGATTGAATAAAAAAGGGGATGGGGGATGAATAAAAATCCATTCAACAAAAAGTAACAGGAGCCAATTAAGGTCAAAGTGAGTATATAACTGAAAGAACATGTAGAATATATAAATAGCACAAAATAGTCAAACATAATATAAAGACAAAAATTAAGTAATAATGAAAAATGTGAACACCGAATTACAAACATATATATTACACCAATGACTAATTCCAGAAGTTATTATATACCATCCAGTCATTAATGCAGAATAGTGGAGTAAAACAGGACCCTGCATGCTCCGAGCAGAGCCAGGGGAGATCTAGCTGTAGTGTGCCCGAGTTAGCGCCTGACTTTCAAGTATGGCTTGAGTGACATACAGCGCAAGAGGGGGGTGACTTGGAATAAACAATGGAGTGGGGGAGAAAGAGCGAATCAAAAACAATACAACAATAAATAACAGGAGGCAATTAAGGTCAAAATAAAATCATTACCGAAGGACTATATAAATCATACAAAATACTCAGACATAATATGAACAAAAACATAGACCAAAATTAAATAATAATAAATATGAGCAGACGAATTACAAATATATATAAACTATATACAAATGGATTATTTACAGAAGTAATTACATACAGTCTAGTGAATATGGTTGACAGAATAGTGGAGTACAGCCAGGCACAGTCTTGCATCCCATTCCTCTATGGTATTTAGAAACATTGGAAATTGACTGGCATTGAACAATCCATTTGCATTCCAATCTGGTTAACATGGATTCAGCGTCACCACCCCTAGACTGGGGTCTTACCATATCAATGACATGCCAAGTAAAATCATTCTCACTATATTTGGCATTCAAAAATGGTCAAACATGGGTCCAGTAATGACTCCACAGCGAATTCTGCGTTTTATGCCGGCAAATGCAAGCCTTCACCTTTTGTGTGGTCTGACTCTGAGGGACAGACACCACACTGAAACCCTGACTGAAGACTGAGCTTGGTAAAATCGCCCCCCCTTTCCCTTCCTTCACCCCTCATCTCCGTACTCTTGTCTCTGTTCAACAGCCACCCTCACATTAGCTGGACGCGCAATGCCTCATGTTCAACTGACATCAACCATGCAACTCATCCTCACTCACACTGAGGTAAATGCATTTGTATTTGTAGCATTTGTAGAGCACATTAGAACAAAAAGGAATCAAAGCGCTATGCAGGGGAGGGAACTGTGAGGGAGGTAGCAGCTAAGAACAGCAGGATCGGCACCAAACCACACCCAAAAGGAGGGTTAATCCGCGAAAAGCCAAGTTTTAACATGCTTGCGGAACATCAGGCTCCTGATATACTCCGGAAGGGAATTCCAAAGCCTGGCAGCAGCCACAGTAAAGACACACTTCCCCCCCACTGAGCTTTCTTACACCGAAGTACCGCCACCTTATTTGTCTAGCCAAACGCAGCGGACTCTTAGGGACATAACAATTCAGGGTTGCCCTTAGATAACTCGACCCCTGAGATTGGAAAGATTTGTGCGTCAAGCAGAGAGCTTGAAGGGCATTGGCTTCTTTACTGGCAGCCAATGAAGGGTCTTGCGCCCCATGATGCCCTCATTGTCCCCACCACACACCTTGGTGCATTATTCCTCTCTACAATGCACCAACACTCTTTCAGCTCTACCACAGCCACCGAAGCGAAATGCCAACTTCACAGGAACTGGAAAATTGTCTACTGCAAGAATAAATTTGTTGGACTTGTAAAATGGGCATTCTGTCTCCTCAACAACGTTATGAAATTAACAACTTGTATGCTTGTCAAGCTCCCACGTCACCAGCCAGCTTCTGCCCCTTCACCCCTTTTGATGTCAAGGTGGATGGATTTCTACCACAGCAGGGCTCAGTACAAGATTCCTATCCTCAATTCAAGGCCTAGCGTACACTTGCATGAAACTCTCTCCTACCACATGTCCGCCTGACCACAGGGTGCTGCGATCCTACACCTCTCGACAGTTCCTTAAGCCCCACATTCCCCACCTCACCATCACACATTATATCTCCTTGGTAAACTCTTATTTGACCTGCCCTACTAGCGTTTAAAAGATTCACCTCAAGAGGGAGGTGCATTAAATTTAACAACACTAACTTCCTGCTGTAGCCCAACCCTTCTGTCACTTCTGTCACCCATAGGCAAGATGGCGGCGCGGCCCCGCACTGCTCTAAGTGCGGTAGGCCCGTGAGTCACACGAAGCTCTAGACGAAAATCTGCTCCGCAGTCAGAGACCCGGGAGCTCCTGCAGCACGGCCCGAGACCTGGAGTGAGTCTTTAAACTGTGGCGCGGTGGGACCCGGCGGCGGAGAGCGGCAACGACATCAGCCGTGGGCGGGGCCGGGCTCTGGAGCTTCCCCAGAGGGCTTGCCACAGTGTAGTGGGTGCAAATTCGCCCATATAACATTTGAAAGGGGTGCTGACACCTAGCCCTTGAGGTGGTCGAGACCGGCGGAGGATTGGGGCCCTTTCGGAGGCCTGACCACTCTGCTGGGCCCATCTCGGGGCAAGATGTCTACAACCTGGCTTGATTACCCCGTGCAGCGTGAGATCTACCTGCAGACTACCACAGCTGCCTTCGCCCACCGCCACCCGGCCTTCTACCACTACGGCCATCACCAGCTTTGGGATCCCTCCATGCCCAAGAACAACGCCCATGAGTGCAACGTCACCCTGAAGGCCGGGCTGAAAGCAAGAACCCCAGCAATGGCAACAAGATCATGCTGTGTAAGTATGTAATATATATTTGTCCATCCCTAATTGCTTCAACTTTCCCTAAAATGTAATCTTGAGTGAATTTGAAACTTGTATATATGTAACTCTAACCACTAGTATCTGTAGTAGACTTATGTACTTCCTACCATTCTTATGTGAGTTTAGAGTTTATCTGTTTCGTATCTTTTATGTAAGTCCATGTTAACTAGTTCTGGAACCCCAGCTGCGTCAGGACTCAAACTCGAACATGATAGGAGGACACAAGTTCATGTCACAGCAAAATGGGGATAAAACATTGACAATTCGATGATATGCATCTTTATTAATTGGTGAAATTCAAGTGTATATTTCAATTGGATTTCAATTAGCATTCATTCTGAACAAGAGGACATGTGTGAGTGTCTGGGTAATGATCAGTCGTCTCTCTCACAGTTATTTTATTCCATAGCTTTGCGTGAGGAATGTGTCTGGCATGCTGAGAGTGAATGTAGTAATGAGTGTGGTGTGGAGTGGAAGCTAGGAGATAAGGAACGCCAGAGGGCGAATGGAGCCCTAACAGGACCTACTTGCTGTTGCGGTAACCTAAGGGGCCTATCACAAAATAAATAAGTTACGTCCTATGGCTCCAGACTCTTGTAGACCCCGCCCCCTGACTTCGACATTTTGGTGACAAGTTGTTAAGGACCAGCGTGAAAATGCAACAAGATTCTAGTGGAAGTTGGGAGCATTACTGGCAGAGGAGGATGACTGTTGTAAAATGGATGATGGCTGTGTGACCCGAGAGTCCTAGTAATTTTTGCCTGGAGCGCAGCACCTAAAAAGCAACATTGTGATCTGTGTTGCAAGATTCTCTAGATAATTATAGATACATATACACTCAGATGTATATGTGTATATATGTGTGTGTGTGTATGTGTATGTATCATTATCTCAAACCGCAATATCCTACAGTGAAGGATAACTCAAAAACTCCTGGATTTTCAATTGCTGGTCTACTTCGACAAGTAAGTCCTCTCAAATGCCTTTCGGCCGTAACCTTGATCAAGGCAAGATCGCAAAAACTGCCGTACAGAATTCCACTAAATTTGGAAGGAAGCTATATCTTGGTCCAGAACACGCTCTTTTTGTGATTTAGTGTAAATCTGTTCAGTCGTTTTTAAGATATAAGGGATCAAAAATATTTGTATACCTGGACCGTTAGGTTTGAGGGAGCATTTTGTTTTAAAAAGCATTCTGATTGGCCCAGGAGACTTTTTTTCCCTTGGGCTAATTCGCTCCCACTGGAGTCACGCTCCTACGGGAGGGGGCGCTCTGATTGGATGCCTGCAACATGAAGAAAAATGTTCCAGGCACACTTTACAGGACTTGGGGCCTTAGTCTTTTGTGTTGAGGCAGGGATACCCTGCCCTTATATGCCTTGTGAGGGACAAGAATTTAAAAAAAAAATACAATCCAACAGGAGCCCTGCGGGATTGGGGCATATTTACAAAAAACATTAAATGCCCACTGGTGTTCACAAGTTAATTAATTAGACCCCCGGGCTCAGCCAGGCCCGGGGGTCCTCATTCAAAATATTTGGGGAGAGGCGTGTGAGTGGAACCCCCTCCCCGAGCCTGTCCTGGTCCCGGGGATCCCATCCCTCCAGGGCCGATTACTTATTAATTGGGAAAGGGGCATGCAGTTCCCACTCCTCCCACCACCATTGGGCCCTGGAGACCCAATCCCCTGGTGCTGATGTTTTAAAGAAGGGGAGGGGCTTGGAGCACCTCACCCCGTGCTGACATCAGCCCCGGGGACACCATCCCCTGGGGCACTATAATGCACAGTGTCCCTGGGAACCCACCCATGGGACACTGTGGTTCCCTGCCCAACAGAGGGCGGGCATACCCAGCCTGCACTCTCCTGGCAGGAAACTCCACTATGCTCCCGCAAAGAGGGGGCAGTTAAAAAATGCTTCTCCTGTCTGGGTGGGAGCAAAGGCAGGGTGCTGGCTCTCGCTAGCACCCAGTATTGTGTTGGTAGGAGAGTCGGCTTTGGATGTGTGAGCCCCAGGGCCCTGAGGGGCTTGGGGAAGGGGGCTGTGTTCCCCCTCCCCTTCTTTGTTTAAAAAAGGCCTGGCTTATGGAGTACCTGGTTCCCTAGTTCCTTGGGGAGGGTGAGCCACGTGCCCTCTTCCCTTATTAAAAAAAATACAGCCCTAGGGGATGGGGTCTTGCATGATGGGGATGGCTTTATATATGGTTATAAAATATTACTTTACATTAAAAAAGCCTAGAAATTCATTGAAAAAAACTAAGGTTAAACTGATATTAAAGTTAGGTGAAATTTTCAGTGGCAACATAACGTTTTACACTGAAATTCACCAGTTATAGTTAACTCTAGTAACCATAACCTGTTCCCTAAGGTAACTATAACTCGCGCCCTCGCCATGCTCTGTTAATTACTCCACATATTACATCACTCATGACTTCTTCTATGACATCATTGAAAGCATAACTGAAACATCCGAAATTAATGCACTGATGATGAGACTGCATGGTGGGGCGCGAGTTATAGTTACCTTAAGTCATGAGTTATAGTTACTTGAGATAATTATAACTGGTGAATTTCAGTGTTTTTAAATTTTTTAATTTATACTGTTACGTTGTCACTGAATTTTCCAATTTTATATATATATATATATATATATATATATATATATATATATATATATATATATATATATATATAGAGAGAGAGAGAGAGAGAGAACGGTAAAACGGCTGTACTGGTGAAACATCTTGAGTATTGCATTATGGTTTGAAGTTCACATCAGGGAGTAATGTGTCTGTTTCAGAAAGCAACCTCTGGGGTAATCTGATCAGTTCTGGAGCACCCATCTGGAATACTGCTTACAGTTCTTCAGGACCCATCTGGAGTATGGTTTCTAATCCCAGAAGTGGCATCTAGAGCATTCTTTCCAACTCTTTATGCTACATCTGAAGTATTAGGTTCTGTTTTCAAGGTCACATCTGTCTGTTTCTGCAAGTCACTGTGGTATCTATGGTCCTTACACTGACTCCATTCTAGAGGTGTTAATGTGGAGCAGGATGTTCTGGGAATGACCATTTGTCTTGGTGTCGGCTGTGGATGAGGTGCTTTCAATAAAGCTCACTCTTAATTCCACAAAACTCTGTTTGGAAGCCATACATAGACTATTGTGTCCATTTCTAAAGGCCATGTTTGGAGGCCGCATCTGGAATATTTTTACTGATTTTGCTGGTCCTGTTCTAGAGTCATCAGCTGAAATAGTGCAACCATTTCTGGAGATGTTATGATACGATGTATTGTGTCCTGTTTTGGCATCATCTAGAGAATAGCATACAATGTATTGCTGTGTTAATTTTTGAAGAGGTTACATCTAGGGCCTCATTTGCGAGGTTTTGGCGCAGGGCAGCGCCGCAAGGAATCTTGCTGCACTACCCTACGTCAAAAGAAAAGGGCAGGAATGTGCTGTATCTCTGAGATACAAAGCAAACACAAGGAGATGATGGACGGAGCTCTGAAACTTTTCAGACACTCACCCCCAGTCACAGATCTGGATTGAATTCATCATCGTTCTTTAGCTCACTTTGCCACCCCAGTTCAGACACAGCTATATGCAAATCAGTCTTGACCCTGTGCCTCCTGGGAACAGTCCAGCCTGAACTGCCAAGCCATGTCTTCCCTGGACCGGAAACAAGCATCCTGAGACTGGTTTCGGGCTAACAGCCCTCATCAGCCAGGCTAGCTTGAATCCAGTGGCAAGGTGAGAAAGGGACCCACGTCTGGGCATACCCTGCCAACTTAGGGCGAACAAAGCAAACAGAAGGAGATGATGGACGGAGCGCTGAAACTTTTCAGACACTCAGCCCCAGTCACAGATCTGGGTTGAATCCATCATCGTTCTCTCAGATACGGTGCATTCCTGTCCTTTTCCCCTGTGCTGGCGCACAAAGGGCTGCCATGCGCCAATGCAGGCACCCTTGTGCCATGGTGCAAGGGTGCCTGCATTGTGGGGTTGATTGATTTTGTGCAGGAAGGGACACCTTTCTGCCCAAAATCAATCAATTGAGCCGATTTCCTCTTTCTATGTGTGCTGCATAGAAAGAGGTGAAAACGAGGAGAAATTAAAACATTTCTCCTCGTTGTGCCACTTTAATGCCTCACCTGGAGTGGCGTTAGAATCTGACGCATTCCCAGGTTTACGATTTCTCGTAAATCTGGGAATGCTTCAGATTCCATGGGTGTTGCGTGGGAACGCCCACAGCAACACCCATGGAACGCCCCTTTCACGCCCCTTTCACGCTGTGTTCTGCGTGAATGGGGCTCATATTTACAAGACCATGCAAAACCACGTAAAGTGGCTTTGCATGGCCTTGTAAATATGCTGTGGCACATTGCGCCACCGGAGCGTAAAAAAAATGGCGGTCTAGCAGCACAAAATTGCTGCTAGGGGCCTCGTAAATGAGGCCCCTAGAGTGTGCAGTACAGGTCTGGGGTATCATGCCCACAACAGAACTCACATCTGGATTTTTGTGGGCAGTTCGAATAGCAACATCTGGAGTACTGTGTCCAGCAGTGGAAGCAAAATCTGGAGCTATCTGTCAAATTCCGGTGGCCACATCTGAGTATTGTACAAAGCTCTGGAGGCTATTCACTTTCGGAGGCTATATTATCTAGCCTGAGGGTGTCCACTGCAGCTCTAGGAGGGCCAGATCCATGCGAGTTGTGGATTAGAACTAGACCGTGGTTATGCTGAAAATATTCCATGGCCTAGCCCTCCTGGTCCTAAATTGAGCACCCCTCATTTATTTGTTTTATTTTGTATTTATTTGTATTGATTGGTGTAGCACTAACTCGTGTAACAAACACTACATTTGTGGTGCTAGATTTAAAAAAAACAAAAAATCACGGATTCCCATCTCAGGAAATAGCGCTACTCAGATAACAGTTGATCTTGGCATCTTCTGAGACTTCTTATGATGTCTTTCTTTGCAGAGCTGATGGGGAGAAAGTAACTGTCTTCTAATCCAGAATCCTGCATTCTAAAAGACGTGAGTTATGCCATACGTTGGACACTTGTCGGCTGCATTTGTATTCCTTTGTACTTACCGTATTAAACTTAGAGGGATATGTACAAGAACTGCCGCTAACTAACGCTAACGCTAGTTAGCTGCAGTTTTCTTAACGCAGCCTATCACCAAAAACGATCACCCTGTTAGCGATTAAAACTGCCGTTACCACTAGCGTGAAGGCGATACAAATTCTGGCGATAGCGGGCAAAAACTTACAAAAGGCCAATTTGCGGGCAAAAAACTAACGTTAGTCAGCCCAACGTGACTTTTTTTGCCTCTAGAGGCAAAAATAGCCTATAAGTCCACCCCCAATGAAAAATAGGAAACAAAACCAATGGAATGCAGATTGGAGCAGCCAGGGCCAAGTGCAGCACAGATCAACAACCCCCTAGTCCCCCCAACAGCCAGGATGACCAGCCAGAGTCCCAGGGGAAGAGGAAATCCAGGGCTACAATCATGAAAAGAGGCGCATTGCTGGGCATAACCAGTGATGCATCACTTATCATTGTGCACTCCTTGCAATACCGTGGCATCCAAAACCTTGAAAGTGCGGACAGTCCAATGGGCCCAAAGGCCTCGCTGGGCCTGCGTCTGGGCCCCAGAGTGGGATGCGGGGGTGCTGTGGAGTTGCTGGCACGTGGTGGTAGACATTGAGGCGTTGGCGATCACCCTTACCTGGTGGTGAAGTCTGCCAGGTTGCATGGAGACACGTTGCTGACCTGTGTGAGAAGACTGCCTGGTACCCCTTGGAGCTGTGAACGGTAGAGGGGCTCCTGCGCACCGACGTAGGGAGGTCTTCATCGCATACCACGCGCCACCACTACACCGAGGTGCATGGAGGAGATCGCCAATGGTGGGCCACGCCTCCCTGCATCACAGGCCGGAGGATGTTGCGCTGGCCGGACGCTGTGGAGGGTGAGGCCCCTGAGCTGTGCCAAACTTGTGTGGCGGGAGCGCTGCAACTTCACGCCTAAGGTGGCCCTGTTGCATCACATGCATCCGGAGGACCCCCAGCATACTTGGCGTCGACTGCTGTACCCTGGCTTGTGAAATCCCTCCTGGCTGAGGCTTCTGCTGGCTGAGTCACAGATTTGGAGAGAGTGCAGCAAATTGAGCCACGGTATCAATGCCCAGGTGAGGAGAAGGTGGCACGTGTAGCGGAGGAGGCTCGGGGGTCGAGTCGGGCCCAGCCCTAGCCCCTGTGGGTGACGCACCCCCAGTGGCAGCTCATCCGCTGTGGTGGTAGAGCTTCGCCCACTGCTTTCAAGCAGTTCAAGAAGAGGAAACATAACATGATGATAACTTACTGATGTACTCATGCTATGTTTCCTTTGCGGGCGGGCTGCACTACCCACGGAGCAGGGCAAGGGCGGAGTGGTATGCCCACTCAAGTGTGCAATGACTGGTCGGCTCTCTAAGGCCGCCCAAAGCAGTTATGCGCACATCCCTGTTCGCAATGAAGGCTGCATTACAGCCTGCATGGAGAACATGCCCACCCCTCCAGCCCCTGGCTGAACGCCTTGGCACAGCACTCAAGAACAATCACAACACCGCATTGCAGCGTTTTGATTGGCTTAGGGGAGAGAGCCTGGCTACCTGCTTCCTGTTCCTGGAAGCAGACTCAGGAAAGCAGGAGCACAAAAGACGCGGGACCCGGCCTCGAGGTAAGAATTGAAAAAATATATATTTACAATCCCCGCTCCCACATCGCGTCCCCGCCCCATCCAGTGTCCTTTCCCGTGTTTCCCGCCTCCCAGCTGTCCAGTCCACCACACAGCACTACATAATGGCAGCCGCTATGCGGCCATGCGCAGCGGGCGTACCACTGGTGCGCCAAAGGCAAGCCCGCCTGCATCCGTCAGCCCCTGGACCTCGCCCAGCTCCAAGGACCCTTCCTCTCAGACACTACACCGCTATGACGCCAGCGCCCTCCTCGCCATCAACCCTGGACGCCACACCGCCTGCCATCTAGCAACACTGTAGAATTCTCTTGCACCCTGCGCCTGTCGAAACATTCTGCGACATCAGTACACCAGCGCCTCCTGTCGCCCAGCCGAACAACAGCGCAACCGACCGGCTCAACTGCATCCCCCTCAACGTGCGGTCCCTCCACAAACTCACAACAGAAATCTGGGACCTCCTCAACGCCACCTCTTCAGACATCGCCTTCTTCACGGAAACCTGGACCAACCTCTGCTCTGGACCGGACATCGCCATCACCATCCACGACGGCTACAAATTCACTCACACGGACCACCCTGAGTGGCCAGGAGGAGGCATTGTCAGGGTCTGGAAAAGGTACACTCCTACTGACCACGCACTCTAATGACCCGACGGTGACCATGGAACACCTCCACTTCCAGATCCGGACCAACACCACCCTCCGCGGCACCCTCATCTACAGGCCCCCCGGGCCATGAACCCCCATTCACCGATGCCATTGTAGACTTCATGGCACCCCAGGCTTTCCCATCCACCGACTACATCCTACTTGGAGACCTCAAGTTCCACCTGGACAACCCCAGTGACCAGAACACCCCCCCTCCTGGGAAACCTCGCCAACATCGGACTCATGCAGGTAGTCACCACACCAACCCACATAGCCTGAAACACGCTTGAGCCAGTCTTCTCCACCAGCGGGAACTTCAACTACAGCCACACCACAGGACTCTCCTGTACCGACCATCATTGTTTACATCACGCCTTCACCACGCCCACCGTACACCATCGCCATCATTGCCCCCCCCCCCGTCGCGGGTTGATCAAGGCCACCGAAGAACTTCCCGTCAACTCCCTCAGCACCACCACTCCAGCAACGCTAACAGACGCCAACACCGCAGTGCGCAACCTCCACCGATGGATCTCCAACTGCGCTAACACCCTGGTACCCCTCAAGAAAAGACCAGGCAAACAACACCCCAAGTAGGCCAACTGGTTCACTCCCACCCTCCACTAGTCCAGCCCCACCTGCAGACATCTCGAGAAGAGATGGAGCCACAACATCAATCAACTCCGCAACACAGTCACGCTTGCACCATGGCGCAAGGGTGCCTGCGTTGGCGCATCAATCAGGGGTTTGTTAAAGCGCGACTACTCACCCGTAAGGGTCTCAAGGCGCTAGGGGGGGGGTGCAGGTTCCATCCATCAAGGAGAGGGTCTGTCGAAGAGCCAGGTTTTGAGGTTTTTGCGAAGATGGGGAGCGATGTTGTCTGTCTGAGGTGGAGCGGAAGGGCGTTCCATGCTTTGGCCGCGAGGAAGGAGAAGGAGCGGCCTCCGGATCTGGTCTTTCTGGTGCGGGGAACCACAGCGTAGGAGAGCTGGGCTGATCGTAGGGTCCTTTGGGGTGCGTGGAATTTGAGTCGGCTGTTCAGGTATGCTGGTCCGGTGCCGTGGAGGGCCTTGTGTGCGTGGGTGAGCATCTTGAAGGTGATTCTCGCCTCGACAGGGAGCCAGTGGAGTGTGCGCAGGTGCTGGGAGATGTGGCAGTGTTTTGGCAGGTTGAGGACCAGTCTTGCGGCGGCGTTCTGGATGTTCTGTAGCTTGCGGGTGAGGTTTTTGTTTATTCCGGCGTAGAGTGCGTTGCCGTAGTCGAGTCTGCTGGTGACCAGGGCGTGAGTGACGGTCTTTCGGTGTTCGAGGGGGATCCATTTGAAGGTCTTACGAAGGAGGCGGAGGGTGTGGAAGCAGGAAGACGAGACAGAGTTGATCTGGCGGTCCATTTTGAGCTCGGAGTCCAGGATGATTCCCAGGTTGCGTGCGTGGTCCGTGGGGGTTGGCGGGTTTCCGAGGGCGGGGGCCACCAGGTGTCGCTCCAGGCATCGGGGTTTGGGCCCATGATGAGTACTTCTGTTTTGTTGGTGTTTAGTTGTAGGCAGCTGTTTTTCATCCATTTGGCGACGGCTTCCATGCCTTCTCGAAAGTTGCGTCTGGCGGTGTTGAGCTCGTTGGATAGGGAGAGGATGAGCTGGGTGTCGTCTGCGTATGACACGATGTTGAGTCCGTAGGTTCTGACGATGGGGGCGAGTGGAGCCATGTAGACGTTGAAGAGCGTCGGGCTGAGGGAGGAGCCCTGGGGGACTCCGCAGGTGGTAGGTGTGGGGTCCGAGAGGAAAGGGGGAGTCTGACCCGCTGCGTCCTGCCGGAGAGGAAGGAGCGGATCCAGTCGAGGGCCTTGTCCTGGATTCCTGCGTCGTAGAGTCTGCGTATTAGGGTGTGGTGGGAGACTGTGTCGAACGCCGCTGATAGGTCGAGGAGGATGAGGGCTACTGTTTCTCCTTTGTCCAGTAGGGTGCGGATGTCGTCTGTTGCGGCGAGGAGGGCGGTTTCCGTACTGTGGTTTTTTCTGAAGCCGGATTGGGAGGAGTCGAGGATGTTGTGTTCTTCAATGAATGTGGCGAGTTGGATGTTGATGGCTTTCTCGATGACTTTCGCTGGGAACGGGAGCAGGGAGATGGGTCTGTAGTTTTTGAGGTCGGTGGGGTCCGCTGAGGGTTTCTTTAGGAGGGGGTTGACCTCGGCGTGTTTCCAGTCGTCGGGGAACGAGGCGGTCGCCAGGGAGCGGTTGATGGTGTGGCGGAGCATGGGTGCGATGGTGTCGGCGGCTCTGTTGAAGATGTGGTGGGGGCAGGGGTCCGTGGGGGCCCCAGAGTGGATTGACTTCATTGTCTTCAGTGTGTCTTCGGTGGTGAGGGCTGTCCAGTCGTCAATCGCTGGTTTCCGGGTGTCTGGGGTGGTTGGTGAGGGTTCAGTGTGTTGGTTGTCTTCGTCGAAGTTGTCGTAGATGCTCTTGATTTTGTGGTGGAAACAGGTGCTGAGTTTGTCGCAGAGGTCTTGTGAGGGAGGGATGTCGGTAGACTCGCTAGTGGGTTGGGCGAACTCCTTGATGATGCTGAAGAGTTCCTTGCTGTTGTGCGCGTGGGTGGAGATTCTGTCTTCAATCGCTTTTTCCTCGTTTCTCTGATGAGTTGATGGTGGGCGTTGGTGGCGGCTCTGAAGTTGTCGTGGGCTTCTGTGGATTTGGTGTTCCTCCAGGCCTTTTCGAGGCGGCGGCATGTGCTTCTGGACTCTCGAAGTTCGGTTTTAAACCATCTGGCTTTCTTGGCGCGGGTATTGTTGTTTTTCTTGAGGGGGGCTATGGTGTTGGTGCTGTTTGAGATCCATCTATGCAGGGTTCGGGCTGCGGTGTTGGGGTCGTCGTTTTCCGCGATGGTTGGGGTGGAGTTGTTGAGTGAGGAGGTGAGCTGGTCGTCGGTGATTTTGGTCCAGTTTCTTCGTGGAAGCAGGTGCTGGTGTCTGTGGATGGTGGGTGTTCTGAAGGTGAAGTGGACGCAACGATGGTCGGTCCATGGGAGTTCGGTGGTGTGGCTGAAGGTGATGGAGTTTCCTGTAGTGAAGAGGGGGTCGAGGGTGTGTCCTGCTGAGTGCGTGGGCTCGGTCACGATCTGGCGCAGTCCAATGTTGTGGAGGTTGTCCAGGAGGGATGTGGTGTTGGGGTCCAGTTGGTTGTCGAGGTGGAAGTTGAGGTCTCCCAGCAGGGTGTAGTTGGTGGATGCGATGGCCTGCGGGGAGATAATGTCCGTGATGGAGTTGGCGAAGGGTCCGCGGGGTCCAGGGGGTCGGTAGATGAGGGTTCCTCGGAGGGTGGCGGTGGGGCTGGCCAGTATCTTGAAGTGAAGGTGTTCCATCAGTTCTGTGGGCTCGTCAGGGAGTGTGCTCAGGCGGAGGCTGGATTTGTGGACGATGGCGATTCCTCCTCCTGGGCGGGTGGGGCGGTCCTTCCTGGAGATCTTGTATCCTTGGGGGATGGCGATGGCGATGTCCGGTCCCGAGGTGGTGTTGGTCCAGGTTTCGGTGAAGAACGCTACGTCCGGGGTGGTGCTGTCGAGGAGGTCCCAGATTTCTGTGGCGTGTTTGTGGAGGGATCGGACGTTGAGGAGGATGCATTGCAGGGTCTTCGGTTCGGTTGGGCTCTTGTGGGCGGGTTGTGCTGGATCCGTGATCTTGGCGGTGCTGCAGGTGTGCCGGCAGCGGTGACAGCTGAAGGGTCCGTGGGAGTCGGCTGGTGATGCTAGCTTGCAGCTGTTGTTGCGGCCTGGGTTGAGTGCGTGGAGTGCTGCTGGGTCGTAGCGTTGGCGGGGTGGAGGTCCAGGGTTCCTGGCGCTGGTCGCGGATGGGTCGCGGACGGGCGCAGACGGGCTTGCCTTCGACGCGCCTTCGGCGCCAGCGGCGCGCCCGCAGCCCGCGGCCGCACTGGCCGCCATTAAGTAGGGGTCGGGGAGGGCTGGACAGCTGGGAGGCGGGAGCGGGGAGGGGAGCTGGATTGGGCCGGTCGCGCTGGGGGGGAGGGGCCGCGGGGGCAGCAGCGGCAGGGAAAGGTAAAGGGAGGAAATAAGGGATAAAGAAAAAAGGGAAAATAGGCAGAAATAAGGCACAAAAGAGCAGAGATGCAGAAAGGAGAAAGATAAAAGAGGGTAGAAAAACGAGTGAAAACAAGTGAAAGGGCAGAGCGAGAGGAAGGGAAAATGAGCAGAAATAAGGCACAAAAGAGCAGAGATGCAGAAAAGTGCAGAAAGGTGAAAGATAAAAGAGGGTAGAAAAACGAGTGAAAACAAGTGAAAGGGCAGAGCGAGAGGAAGGGAAAATGAGCAGAAATAAGGCACAAAAGAGAAGAGATGCAGAAAAGTGCAGAAAGGTGAAAGATAAAAGGTAGAAAAACGAGTGAAAGAGCAGAGTTAGAGGAAGGAGACAGAGGTCCACTGGACCACCAGGGATGAGGCGCAGGGAAACCTGCGGGTGGAGGAGGGCCTCGATCACCAACACTCGAGAGTGCAGGGGCAGGGGCAGGCCTCACTTAATGGTGGAGCTGCGAGGGTGGGAGAGCAATTTCACTGACAATGAGTCAGTGGTCTTGCTCGCCTGTCCCCGCAGTGGCCGCCATTAAGTAGGGGTCGGGGAGGGCTGGACAGCTGGGAGGCGGGAGCGGGGAGGGGAGCTGGATTGGGCCGGTCGCGCTGGGGGGAGGGGCCGCGGGGGCAGCAGCGGCGGGGAAAGGTAAAGGGAGGAAATAAGGGATAAAGAAAAAAGGGAAAATAGGCAGAAATAAGGCACAAAAGAGCAGAGATGCAGAAAGGAGAAAGATAAAAGAGGGTAGAAAAACGAGTGAAAACAAGTGAAAGGGCAGAGCGAGAGGAAGGGAAAATGAGCAGAAATAAGGCACAAAAGAGCAGAGATGCAGAAAAGTGCAGAAAGGTGAAAGATAAAAGAGGGTAGAAAAACGAGTGAAAACAAGTGAAAGGGCAGAGCGAGAGGAAGGGAAAATGAGCAGAAATAAGGCACAAAAGAGAAGAGATGCAGAAAAGTGCAGAAAGGTGAAAGATAAAAGGTAGAAAAACGAGTGAAAGAGCAGAGTTAGAGGAAGGAGACAGAGGTCCACTGGACCACCAGGGATGAGGCGCAGGGAAACCTGCGGGTGGAGGAGGGCCTCGATCACCAACACTCAAGAGTGCAGGGGCAGGGGCAGGCCTCACTTAATGGTGGAGCTGCGAGGGTGGGAGAGCAATTTCACTGACAATGAGTCAGTGGTCTTGCTCGCCTGTCCCCGCAGTGGCCGCCATTAAGTAGGGGTCGGGGAGGGCTGGACAGCTGGGAGGCGGGAGCGGGGAGGGGAGCTGGATTGGGCCGGTCGCGCTGGGGGGATGGGCCGCGGGGGCAGCAGCGGCGGGGAAAGGTAAAGGGAGGAAATAAGGGATAAAGAAAAAAGGGAAAATAGGCAGAAATAAGGCACAAAAGAGCAGAGATGCAGAAAGGAGAAAGATAAAAGAGGGTAGAAAAACGAGTGAAAACAAGTGAAAGGGCAGAGCGAGAGGAAGGGAAAATGAGCAGAAATAATGCACAAAAGAGCAGAGATGCAGAAAAGTGCAGAAAGGTGAAAGATAAAAGAAGGTAGATAAACGAGTGAAAACAAGTGAAAGGGCAGAGCGAGAGGAAGGGAAAATGAGCAGAAATAAGGCACAAAAGAGAAGAGATGCAGAAAAGTGCAGAAAGGTGAAAGATAAAAGGTAGAAAAACGAGTGAAAGAGCAGAGTTAGAGGAAGGAGACAGAGGTCCACTGGACCACCAGGGATGAGGCGCAGGGAAACCTGCGGGTGGAGGAGGGCCTCGATCACCAACACTCGAGAGTGCAGGGGCAGGCCTCACTTAATGGTGGAGCTGCGAGGGTGGGAGAGCAATTTCACTGACAATGAGTCAGTGGTCTTGCTCGCCTGTCCCCGCAGTGGCCGCCATTAAGTAGGGGTCGAGGAGGGCTGGACAGCTGGGAGGCGGGAGCGGGGAGGGGAGCTGGATTGGGCCGGTCGCGCTGGGGGGAGGGGCCGCGGGGGCAGCAGCGGCGGGGAAAGGTAAAGGGAGGAAATAAGGGATAAAGAAAAAAGGGAAAATAGGCAGAAATAAGGCACAAAAGAGCAGAGATGCAGAAAGGAGAAAGATAAAAGAGGGTAGAAAAACGAGTGAAAACAAGTGAAAGGGCAGAGCGAGAGGAAGGGAAAATGAGCAGAAATAAGGCACAAAAGAGCAGAGATGCAGAAAAGTGCAGAAAGGTGAAAGATAAAAGAGGGTAGAAAAACGAGTGAAAACAAGTGAAAGGGCAGAGCGAGAGGAAGGGAAAATGAGAAGAAATAAGGCACAAAAGAGAAGAGATGCATAAAAGTGCAGAAAGGTGAAAGATAAAAGGTAGAAAAACGAGTGAAAAAGCAGAGTTAGAGGAAGGAGACAGAGGTCCACTGGACCACCAGGGATGAAGCGCAGGGAAACCTGCGGGTGGAGGAGGGCCTCGATCACCAACACTCGAGAGTGCAGGGGCAGGAGCAGGCCTCACTTAATGGTGGAGCTGCGAGGGTGGGAGAGCAATTTCACTGACAATGAGTCAGTGGTCTTGCTCGCCTGTCCCCGCAGTGGCCGCCATTAAGTAGGGGTCGGGGAGGGCTGGACAGCTGGGAGGCGGGAGCGGGGAGGGGAGCTGGATTGGGCCGGTCGCGCTGGGGGGAGGGGCCGCGGGGGCAGCAGCGGCGGGGAAAGGTAAAGGGAGGAAATAAGGGATAAAGAAAAAAGGGAAAATAGGCAGAAATAAGGCACAAAAGAGCAGAGATGCAGAAAGGAGAAAGATAAAAGAGGGTAGAAAAACGAGTGAAAACAAGTGAAAGGGCAGAGCGAGAGGAAGGGAAAATGAGCAGAAATAAGGCACAAAAGAGCAGAGATGCAGAAAAGTGCAGAAAGGTGAAAGATAAAAGAGGGTAGAAAAACGAGTGAAAACAAGTGAAAGGGCAGAGCGAGAGGAAGGGAAAATGAGCAGAAATAAGGCACAAAAGAGAAGAGATGCAGAAAAGTGCAGAAAGGTGAAAGATAAAAGGTAGAAAAACGAGTGAAAGAGCAGAGTTAGAGGAAGGAGACAGAGGTCCACTGGACCACCAGGGATGAGGCGCAGGGAAACCTGTGGGTGGAAGAGGGCCTCGATCACCAACACTCGAGAGTGCAGGGGCAGGGGTAGGGGCAGTCCTCACTTAATGGTGGAGCTGTGAGGGTGGGAGAGCAATTTCACTGACAATGAGTCAGTGGTCTTGCTCGCCTGTCCCCGCAGTGGCCGCCATTAAGTAGGGGTCGGAGAGGGCTGGACAGCTGGGAGGCGGGAGCGGGGAGGGGAGCTGGATTGGGCGGTCGCGCTGGGGGGGAGGGACCGCGGGGGCAGCAGTGGCGGGGAAAGGTAAAGGGAGGAAATAAGGGATAAAGAAAAAAGGGAAAATAGGCAGAAATAAGGCACAAAAGAGCAGAGATGCAGAAAGGAGAAAGATAAAAGAGGGTAGAAAAACGAGTGAAAACAAGTGAAAGGGCAGAGCGAGAGGAAGGGAAAATGAGCAGAAATAAGGCACAAAAGAGCAGAGATGCAGAAAAGTGCAGAAAGGTGAAAGATAAAAGAAGGTAGAAAAATGAGTGAAAACAAGTGAAAGGGCAGAGCGAGAGGAAGGGAAAATGAGCAGAAATAAGGCACAAAAGAGAAGAGATGCAGAAAAGTGCAGAAAGGTGAAAGATAAAAGGTAGAAAAACGAGTGAAAGAGCAGAGTTAGAGGAAGGAGACAGAGGTCCACTGGACCACCAGGGATGAGGCGCAGGGAAACCTGCGGGTGGAGGAGGGCCTCGATCACCAACACTCGAGAGTGCAGGGGCAGGGGCAGGCCTCACTTAATGGTGGAGCTGCGAGGGTGGGAGAGCAATTTCACTGACAATGAGTCAGTGGTCTTGCTCGCCTGTCCCCGCAGTGGCCGCCATTAAGTAGGGGTCGGGGAGGGCTGGACAGCTGGGAGGCGGGAGCGGGGAGGGAGCTGGATTGGGCCGGTCGCGCTGGGGGGAGGGGCCGCGGGGGCAGCAGCGGCGGGGAAAGGTAAAGGGAGGAAATAAGGGATAAAGAAAAAAGGGAAAATAGGCAGAAATAAGGCACAAAAGAGCAGAGATGCAGAAAGGAGAAAGATAAAAGAGGGTAGAAAAACGAGTGAAAACAAGTGAAAGGGCAGAGCGAGAGGAGGGGAAAATGAGCAGAAATAAGGCACAAAAGAGAAGAGATGCAGAAAAGTGCAGAAAGGTGAAAGATAAAAGAGGGTAGAAAAACGAGTGAAAACAAGTGAAAGGGCAGAGCGAGAGGAAGGGAAAATGAGCAGAAATAAGGCACAAAAGAGAAGAGATGCAGAAAAGTGCAGAAAGGTGAAAGATAAAAGGTAGAAGAACGAGTGAAAGAGCAGAGTTAGAGGAAGGAGACAGAGGTCCACTGGACCACCAGGGATGAGGCATAGGGAAACCTGCGGGTGGAGGAGGGCCTCGATCACCAACACTCGAGAGTGCAGGGGCAGGCCTCACTTAATGGTGGAGCTGCGAGGGTGGGAGAGCAATTTCACTGACAATGAGTCAGTGGTCTTGCTCCAACTTAGGGAAAAAAGACAGGGGGGCTTATTCATGAGCCCCTTCGGTGCGTCATTTTCTTGACGTACTTGCAGCGTGATTCTTGCACCACGTTGCGCTGTATTTGCAAAGTGACACATCTAGGCATATGCGTGACCTTGTGAAACCCTGTGCCACATTATACCTGCATCAGGTATGATGTATGCAGGGTGGGCGTTCCCACGCAACAAAGCCTCATAGGAGTGGCGCAGTGGAATCCATCAGATTTCACTGCGACAATTGTAGGACGGCACTGCGTCAGTACCTTACGCCTGCCTCATGGCAGGCGTAAGGGTGATCAGTGCCACTGCGATAGGCTGGCCTCATGCATTGCTGGAGTTGTGTCATGCTTGTGACACAACTGCAGCAATGCGTGACTTTTGCGCTGACAGATCAGGATTCCAGTAATTAATTGCAACATGGAGTGCTGTACAGTAAATACAGCGCATCCATGGTATCGCAAGAAGGGCATAGTGAAAAGTGTTGCAACGCTGTTTTGTCGCAGCGATGCAACACTTTTCATGAATGAGGCCCAGGAATGCGCCCTATCTTATTGATGGTGCACATTCCTGCCCTGTTGTTTTGTCGCAGGGCAGCGCAGCAACATTCCTTGCAGCGCTGTCCAGCACCAAAACCTTCTGAAATGAGGCCCCAAGTGTTTGCACCATTTTTAAGAACAGCTATTTTCTGGTCTTAAAATACTGCCTCTAACTGGAGTTAGAGGCAGTTTTTTGGGTTTTGCACCATACAAGGAATTCCTTGTAAATATCACGAAGTGGGGTTAGCGGCAATATTTAAACAGGAACGCCCACCTTGCATCTCATTTTCGTTAAGTCCCGCTAACAGAACTGGCGATCCGAAAATCGCACGTTTATTCCGGGAAACTGCCGCTAACTGCGGTTAGCGGCAACTTGTAAATACGGCGATTAAAAAAAAGCAGCGGTAACGTCAAAAAATTTACACTACGGCGGCGTTAACTCCTTGTACATATGCCCCTTAATTTCCTGAGTTTATCGTATCCTCTTTGAGTTGTTGTTTTATCCTTGTTTTGTGCTCCAGTTTAAATTGTGTTGCAATAGTACCAGAGACTGAGTAAATTCAATCTGGTGTCCTAATTGGAGAAGAAATAACATCTTCGTCGATTAGTGATTGATGTTTGACAACCACTGTAATTTGATGTCTACGTGAGGCCTTGTCACACCATATTACTTCTAAATGAAGCTTCCTCTGCGGGTTTTCTACTCAGTGCAACTGTGTAGTCTTTACAGAGAGTTGCAGAGGCCACATCTGGTGCAGCATGCAGTCCAGATCTGGCTGTGCTCAGCTTTGAAGGCCAAAATTCCCCCAAAAGCCTCCATCACCTTGCAGGAGCTCCTCAGAAGTAGTAACTTCTTATGTTTCTGTGGAGCCCGTGACCTGGGTGATTTCAAGGTCTCTTTAGTTCAAACCATCATGAATTGGCTGTACCTCCCACGCTCCTCCCTTTCTGGTCTTACAGGGTGCATTTAAGTGAGGTACACCAGCAGGGGCATAGCTCCGGGGGGTGTTTGGGGTGTTACACCCCCACCCCCTAGTAAATGTATTTTCTGGTAAATAGGTGGGTCCAGGTGCTTTCAATCGGGTATGGTGAGGTGTCTGTCAGATTTCACCAGGATTGTTCCATACACACAGATAAAAACGCACACACACTCTCCCTCTCTGTTCTAAAAGTCTTAAAAAATGTTGGTTATTTTACAAAATATTGTGTTTTCTCTCACTTCATACCCCACCAAGCCTCATTCGTCTCCCTGTCCACTGCCCCTTTAGCCCCTCTCATGCACCATGCTTGTCGTATTATGTATTTTAATATTATATGTCAGTGTGAGTGTTGGAAAATCTGAACCTCACACTCCACCAAACTTACCGACCAAGCTAGGCCCCTGTACACCAGTCAACCTTTTCACAGAACCACTTCTCGTTCTTCCAAAAACAGCTGCGCAACACCTTTTCTCTCCTTGTTTTACCACTTTTAATGACAAAATTTGAATTGCAAAACACTTAGCAAGGCGTTGGCGTTCTGCCTGTAACAACCCCTCTGCTTGAATCCGCCTAAATCAGGTGTGCTTCCTTATGAATTATTAGTCATCAGAAATTGCACACTTTTTACCATATCTCCAACAATGCCCTCTCTGTTAGCAGCCAGATCAGAGCCTGTTTTGTCCTACAAAGCTCCCTATCAATAGGTCTTGTTGTTCAAAGCTGTGTGGCACTTGAATTTTAATTGAATTTTCTTTTTGGACGGGTGTTTCTTCTGCAAACTGAACGATCCCTCTATACTAATAAACTAGGATTGTAAAGGTTGAGCAGCATAGGTCCAAGAGGGTTGGGTGCATGTTAGATTTTCAGCATAGCTACATAAGATACATTTATTTTCTATGAATCTATAAGTAACTCATTTACATCGTTACTCTCTCATTGAAATAGGAGTGCAATAGAGTGGGGTCTTTACCACACCCACTAAGTACCATTCACCAGGGTGAGGTATTTATCAGTTGTGGTAGATCCCTCCTATTACAAGTTTTCAACATGAAAATGAGGCATACCATACAGAATTGTTTTTTCATACACCAAATTCTGCAGGTTTTGCCTTTTTTCGGGTCTTGTAATCTATCAGGGTAAGAGTGTGATTCCTGTAACCTCCTGTTTGCACAGGGATCAGAATTTAGCCCTGAACTTGTAATCAAAGTCTGAGTGGTAAACGTGGGAATCTGGCATGGATTCAGTCCTCCTTGGCCTACATTGGACATCTCTGACCCAGATGAACAAAGAGCCCCCTGCATCTGGTTATTTATAACTGGCCTACATTTTGCCTGTTCCAAAATCTGTTACATGGAAGTTAAGAACATCGGTCTTGGAGGACATGTGATGTATGAAGCCATTGCCGAGGGGGGGGGGAGGGGGGGACAAGCATGCAGGGGAGGCATTGGTAGAGGTTGTAGTTAATGTTTTTATGAGGAATCCCATTTCCCAATAGTAGTAGTCAATCCTATTTCATTATTATATTTCTTTACAAGTCACAGTGCTATGAACACCATCACACCTTAGCCCCAAATCCAAATGAGCAACCATATCATGCAAAGACAGGGATGAAAAACAGAGCCAGATGTATCAGTACCAGAACATGTGGACTTAGAAAAATGTCAGGATCCTGATCTGTCCGACCAAACTGTGTATAAGGGAAGAGTTTACGGGGCATATTATCAAGCCGAATTCCGCCGCTTTAGCGGCCGTTTTCGGCCGAAAAGCAGCGATTTCTTTTCCGCTCAATTATCAAGGACACGCTAACGGGTGTTTCCTTGAGTTAGCAGCCCTTTCCACTCCACTTTGCATGTCAGCGATGAATATCGCTAATGACATGCAAAGTGGGCGTACCTTACCATTTCTCCATGGAAATCGGCGCTGACACGGCAGCGCAATATTAGCAACCTTCCAGCAAACCCGCGATGCGATAAAATAAACCGCGCTAACCGCGGTTATCGCGGGTTTGTAACGCCTAGTTCGAAACCGACTTAGCCATACTCATAATGGCAGGTGGATTGTACGGCTGAGGCAACGGGGCATATTAGCAAGGAAACGCGTTTCCCGCTTTGCGCGATTCTGTTTCATGCCGCTATCGCAGGATTTAATCGCCGTGGAGATATGCATTGATAATAACGCGATATCTCGGCGATTAAATCCTGTGATGCGCGGCGTTAACAAGAATCGCGCAAAGCGGGAAATGCGATTCTTATCGCGTTTCCTTGATAATATGCCCCCTAATATTTTCATGAAATGACCAAGAGTAGAGGCAGAATACATTTCCCCTGAATGCTCAGCCCAGAGCTTTCCTTCTAGAATTATACAAGGTCAGTGTTCTCTCCTCTTGAGATGAGAGTTAGTAACTTCCCAAGAGGTGAAAAGGCTCATCTTCAAGGCTTGGCCGGGTGGGAGTAGACATACTTCTCTAGATAGATTGGACAACTTTTAAGAACACATTTAAATTTAAGACATAATGTCTCAAAGGCCCAACTATTGGCTGGCAGCTAGTGAAGCCACTTGAAAGCATCAAATGCTGAGCCATGATTGCTTAGGCCCCTGGGCCAGATATGCTGCCGCATTTTACAGCCTGTGCATCCATTGGCTTTGGTGCCGTAGAAGTGCCTGAGAGACCTAGGCAAAATTTCAATTACGCTGGAGTAATCGGAGTGATGTTGGTAATTTCAAGTTACTCTATTGATGTGAAATTACCAAAAATTATAATTGTGGGTAATTTCGCACAGAAATCCTCCCGCAGAAGCACAGGAACAACAAACTTAACATGCTTGAGCAGCTAATAGTTGTTGCTGTTTGTTTTCTGTTGCATTTAGTGCTATTTTCTTAGCACAAAATGCATCCTTTGGACCATTTTGGATGCAAGGGTGCACTTTGCACTAAGAAAACAGCACTAAATGTTTGGTTATGCTCCTCAAATAATTTCACATAATGTCGCATAATTTTGCTTTATTTATGTGGAATTACGCTTCAGCAAATTACGCAGGTAACACCCTTTCCTAGTGCCCAGTCGAGTGGACTTCCATAGTCAAGTTTGGTATTGCTATCCACTACCACCTTGTGCATTTTTGATCAGTTCAGGGGAAGGACCCGTCTGAGTTGGTAGAAGGATCTGGCAGTACAATGTCTCCTCCGCGACTGCTCCGATCTGCTCATCCACCCACAAAACTTTCAGATTTTGAACTTGTTAGGCAAATGCGATTATGTAGACGGTGGTGGCAAAACTTACTCAAGACGTCAAAAGTCTTTCTGGTCCTAGGACAGTGGTCCTACATTTAAACTTGAGTCAAATTTAGTCATCCAGTCTACAGACACATTCAGTGCTTCAGAAACCACCACAAACTTCTCCAGTGGACTGCTCTAAAGTATAAAAAGCATTATATTTTCTGCAAATGTCTGAATCTGCATACTGCAGGTTCTTGCATGCCCAGGAGAGGATTCATAAAGAGGTTAGGTAGCAAGAGAATGAATGGGGAGGAACCCTAGGGCACCTCACACTCATGCACAACTGATGCTTCGCAGGTGCACTCTGGTACCTCTTTGTGTTGGAAGGAAATGAAACGACCTCCAAGCCTGCTTGGTGTCTAGTCTTAACAGCCAAGCAATCCAATAGGATGGTGTAGTCTATGGTATTAAATTATGAAGACAAATGTAATGGTATAATCAAGGATAACTTTCTGCTGTGGGGGACTGGTGTTTGGCAGGGTCTGGTAACAGGAGCTTCAGCCAGCAGTCTTTGCTGCCGCGAGCGCATCCAGTAATTGTTCTGCGACTTGCGTTAAGGTGTATAAAGAGAGTAGTGACAACAAAGTCTGCTCCAGAGAGACAGTGCAGGGTTGCCCCACTTAGTGTTGAGAGAACTTGGGATACATCTGCCTCACCTCCGGGATCAGAGCCTAGAGGGACAAAAGGGTAGGATTGGGATCTGGTGTGGTACCTGCAGCAGAAGAGTTAGACACAATCTGGGTAATACACAAGAATTCTGCTAACTAGGAATGAGGACATGTATGACAAACAGTAATTTAGTTCTGCACACAGGGGACAAGCAGTTAAGCAATAAGCAAAAAACAAGTGTGGTGTCATTGAAGAGCCAGTGCTTAATTTAAGTCGGTGTTTGCAGGTGCTCGGCACCAGCATTTAATTTTCAACACCAGCACTTATGACAGTGCACCACATGGTGGCACTGTTTGTCTAATTTTGAAGTGTGGATAACACCATAATGTTTAATAATTGAAAATACATTAAAAAGTAATACTACATGCCACCCAGACCATTCTTATAGATCTTGGTGACCTGAAATAGTCCAAATTGTCATACTTGCAAGCGTTTGATGGTTTGTAGTTGTGTGGGTACTCCCACTGGCAGCACTGTTAGGGACAATAAGTGGTGCAAGCTAGAGTGGTCTCCTTAGCAGGCCCTTCACTCTTACTTTAAAAAAAATTAAGCACTATGAAGAGCCTACAAGTGCTGCCCGGATAAGATGTTCACTCTGGGTCTGATCTGTTGGCACACAGTTTGGGCTGCTAGGAAAGGCGGGTGTGTCTTACAAAGACAAGGTAAGTGGAAGGTATTTTGAAGGGCTTTAGGCTGCTGCAGTGGCTGTTGAGGTTTGTGAGAGGCAACATAGCATTGCTGATGATCAGGCAGCGGTCTGGATCCTTAGTTTGAAAGAGGGGGCAGACTAAAGAGTTGGGGGCAGATGTAGAAAGATGGACAGGCTAACAACCAAGTGTCCACAGAGACCATGAGCTGGGACAGTACGTAGGTGGGGGTCCAAGAAGTAGAATGGAACGTCTATGACTTCTTCAATGCAAAGCCCCCCCAAATAACGCTCACTCTTAGAAGTAATTCTATGACTCTTGGGGACTACCTCCCCAAAGTGGATGGCTTGTTCCTTGGGAATGAGAAGGATAGGAGCTCTCCTCATGGTCCTGTATGGTATAGCAGAATGAAGAATGAAAATTCTACAACCTTTGCCAGATCTACATCTGGATGCATGCCACATTTTTAGGAAGCATGCACAGAAACGAACCCGAAGCGGGGAAGCAGGTTGGATTCAGCCCTCCTTGGCTGAAGGAGTTTTAGAGGCACTTCTTTCGCCACAGTCCCAGGAAGATCATAGTCTCATCCGGTAGCGCTCCATTCTTTCGGCTGGCAGTACGGTGCAGGCCTACGGAGGAGCCGCGCAGAACATCAAGTTTTAAAGCGGCCATCGAGGGTGGATGTGAAAACAACAGTTTTCTTTGCCCAGTCCTGCAACTCTAACTTCCACCAGCAATTGGCGCTCTGCAATGTTGGTTTGTTTGATGAGGTCAGCTGGGGCTTTGAGGCGCATTGTGACATCATTCACCAGGTGACCCCATTAAATATCACTCTGCCAGACTATCATAGCACAAAATGTCAACTACCAAAATATCATCAAGGTGAGTATATATAGAGTATTTAAAGGTAAGTATTGTGTTACTAAACTCCACATCTACGTACATTGAGTTTATATGAATCATCAAGGTGCGGAGATGTGCAGTGTATCTGTGCTTGCCTCTATGTACTTATCTTGTCGATAACTTGGTCACTGGTGTTTTTGCTACAATATTATGGCAGCATAATGCGTAAAACTGTATATTCCAACACATAGCATAACACAGTTACAGCCAGCCAAAGCCCGTGCAGGTAAGAGTGGTGGGGCCTCGTGGGGGGGGGGGTTTCGACAGACGACGATGAGGGAAAATACAGCCCCTGCCTGTAGGTTTGTGTGCCCTCCCGTACCAAGGAGACTGTCAATCAGGGCACCCGAGGGCCCCAGACTCACTATTGCAGCATCTAGGCTTTCTTACTAACATACCTACAGTGCACCTATAAAATGTCTATTTCCAATGCATGATTCGTTGTAAAACATATAAGAAACTGTGCATTCCCCACTTGCTGTATTGTCTTTAATGTGACCGAAATCGTGTCTTGTTTTACAAGCCACCTCTGTCTTGTAATCAATCATCAACAAACTTTCTAACATGAAGTCTTCTGAATGGTCCAGTCTCTGGTCGGTCAGCAACAATCTACAACCATTCTAAGAAAGAATTATAAATATATTGCAAGCCGCCTTCAGTCTGTCACCAGCACTCGATAAGTTCTCTAAATAAAGACAAGCCTTATCTTCAATCTTGCAGCCGTCTCTGGCCTGTGACCTGTGATCACGTGGATCTTAATTAAATCAACGTAGCAGAATTTCTTGTCGTGTCCAATTCACAAAGAGCTTACATAATGTTTAGCAGAAATGTTGAATCAATTCCCTGGAACAGAGGAGTTTCAAGTTAAGCCCAGCGTGACGCAGGCCTTTCCAATGTGGAGGATTCGCTTCCCCATGCCATGCAGTACTGATGTATGTTTTACGTATTTATCTAGCAACCTTCCCTATGCATTGCGTCAGTAACACGATAGGTCTGTTATACAACAGTGTCAAACAAGGAAGGAGTCTCCTATGCCTGAAACATGACTAAAACGTCTTCCATGAGTTCGGCTCCGTGACCTGTTCTGATAAGCGAGCGCGGTGGGTTCAAGCACCTACCGTAGTTGCACTTAGCCTCTAGCATCTCCTACTTTGCCTTGGTCTATATGATAAACAGCATGGTATAAAGTCATAACCAATAGACGTTGTACAGAGGCGCGATAGGCGCGATAGCCAAATGCTAAGGGACATTGCGCTCCTCAGAAGCAAAATTGGTGTCGGTGCCCTTTGTAAAGAAAGCCAACTGGGGTGGCAGAAGTTTTGTGGTCGGTGCAGCCAAGGCATGGAATGGCCTCCCGATGCATGACAAATCTACTTGCCTTTAGGAAGGCCTTGAAAACCTGGCTTTTTACTGTTTAATCTTTAACATCACTCCTCCTGTTTAAGGCCTCTGTAAGACTTCATTTAGCGCCAGGACACCTCCGGGTAACAGTTGCGCTCTAGAAATGTCAATAACATAACATAACATTAAAAATGCCCTCTGTGTTTAAAACTACAGGACAGACACAACAAAAATCCCTGCACCTCCATTTTGTCAGATTCAGATAGACAGTGAGTCATGTCACTGTGCAGGAAGGTTTAAACCCCAAGAAAAACTAAGGGGGATATTCTCAAGAACGTGCGATAATCATCGCCAAAAAAGGCTAACGCACGTTTTCATATCGCCGTCTATCGTGGAAAAATAGCTCCGTGTTAACGTCGTATTCTCAACACGGCGGTAACAGGCGATAGTCTCCCAAGAACACGCATCAAATGTCCGCGATAACATTACCAGGACGGCGATAAAAATCCAAACCCGAACGCGAAAAAAGTTGTGATGGGCCCAACCGCGATACAAAAATCAGCGATAAGCAGCGCCAGGCCTGCAATTCACACACGTCAGGCAGGAAAATCACTACAAAAGCAGAAAAAAACCACAAACAAAAACAAAACAACTGCGAAGCACAATGGAGGTAGCCGGAGCAGGAACAGAGGACGAGCAGAACCCCACAAGCCCCCCGGAGGACCAGGCCGGGACCTCGGGGTCAGGGAAGGGCAAGGACAGGAAGAAGAGGAAGACGCGGTTCAGTCCGCAGGAAAACAGGATCCTGATAACGGAGGTGATGAAATACCATCAACAACTGTTTGTCACCTCCAATGTGTCATTGGCGACAAAAAATGGAATATGGCAGTCCATCGTGGCCAAGGTGAATGCAATCGGAGTGCTGAGGAGGACAATGGAAGAGGTCAAGAGGCGCTGGAATGATGTGAAGCGCAAAACCAAGCAGAAACTCGGCAACAACCAGAAGGCAGCAATGCAGACTGGAGGTGGGAGTCCAGCGCCACAGGAGGAGCTGGACGAGATGGAGGAAATGGTGTCCACAGTCATCAGTGTGGAGACGGTGGCAGGAGTTGGGGGACCGGACACTGCTCAACATGACCTGACACAACAGCAACAGGGTGAGTAACGACCAGGGACTGGGGGAACGGGGGAGATGGGCACAATGTCACACATGCACAATTAAGTATAGCACAGTGCACACCCACAATGACTCTGGATCATGTCCCTGATCCCCTTGGCACACTGCAGCACACCTAGAAACAGCAAGTAGGCCCCCGTCGACTATGTGCCCAGAGGGGCCCTCCCACACATCACAATCTCACAACAAACCCATGCACAAGTACAAACACACATCCGTGATGTTGTCGAAATGTCCACTGTCCCGCATCAAATAGGCAGCTCCTCCCAAACAGTCACAATGTACATTGTCATGCAGTTTGTATGTAAACCTGTACAATGTGTCAACATACATGTGAAAACAATGTTAAACTGCATCTCCCCTTTACATTGCAGAGGGTGAATCAACACCTCCTGCAGAGCAGACGGTACACCTCTTCACTGATGATGAAGAGGACCTCCCCTCCATCGACACCGACGCCCTCCAACGGCTCATGGACAGCTTCGGCACCCCACCTCCAGGAGCAGGGCAGCCCAGCTGCATCGAGGAAACCCCACCCCTGCACAGACCACACAGCAGGAAGCACCCACCACCACGGCTGTCTCCCAGGACCCCCACGAACAACACATGGCCTTCCAACGCCGTGTGTTAGGGTGCCAGGAGAAGATGGCTGATCAGGTGCGGGTGGGGTTCGACCTCATGGCAGCCAAACTCGATGCCATACGTGGGTGTCTAAGTCACATCAGGGACCACTTACAGTCCTTAACGGACACCCACAGTCCGCTCCATGCTCTCCAACGAACCATGGATGACATCGCTGGAGTCCTGACTCAGAGACAAGGACAACTGTCTAGTCAGAGTGGCTCCAGCGGTGTCATCCGGGAGTTGGTACACATGCAGAGGACCATGGAGAACATGGAGCGGGTGCAGGCGGAAAGAATGGCTGCCACGGCTGCACACCAGCGTGATGTAGCTGGGATCTACCATGCCCTGCAGATCCTCGTCATGGCATTGCTGCCACAAGGCCTGGCGCAGATGAATGCTGCTGCTGCTGCTTCGACATCCACATCTCCGCCCCCTGATGTGTCAGTGCCTCACAGTGCGGCAGCCAATCCACCTCCGGCCCCTGATGTGTCAGTGCCACACAGTGCGGCAGCCAATCCACCTCCGGCCCCTGATGTGTCAGTGCCACATAGTGCTGCAGAGAAAACACCACCAGCCACATGTGAGGCACATGAGACATCAGAGGACGAAGATGCGGATGAATCTGCCTTACTGGTAGTAAGGAAGCGGTAGCATTCTTCTCCGCCATATGGCCTGTTTCTGCTTGGTTCTGCCCTCTGCATCATCACCTTCCACTGTCCCCCGATGCACTCTGCGACACTCACCTTGGACCTCGACATGGACTGCCATATTCTGTTTGGTCACCAATGACACAGCTATCAGACTGCGGACTGAACTCTTCCTCTTCCGATGTACTTGTCATTCCCTGAGGGACTCTGGCTGGCCCTCCACGGGCCAACAATGTAAAGTGGGGTTTGCATGGCCCTGTACTGCTCCAGCCACAACACTCCACTGAATGTGCATTAAACAATCAAATTCACACAGATGTGTCATGTCTATGATCATTCAAGTATGGAAGTATGGATGAATGTAGGGTCAGTGATTCCCCCTTACGTCCATGTTGCTCATGTTGTGGGACTTGAGTCACAGGGTGCAACATTACCGATTGCGGACCGGGTTGCGCCGACACCACATCGGAGACACACACATTAGTTACCTTCTTGTCCAGCCCAGAACGGAACCACGCCCAGAGCGCCGGGGTCATCGTTCACACCCCTACGCTGGACTGGCATACGCCAGGCCAGCCCGACTCCGCTTACGCTTACAGGGGGGGGGACAATGCTACATGTCCCAGGTCTTCCCTTTAGTGATCTGCTGATCACAGGTCTAGTTGTCAGCATGCCACAGCCACTCCCTGAGGGCTGGTTCACACCCACACCACACCCATCCAGCACAGGCGTCACAGGACATGTGACCCTGCCAAAATAAGGGGCCGGGCGCACGTGCCCGAGGCCATTTCCACTATCTAGCTGAGTGTGTCCGTGTGGTCATTATTTGTGCATGAGGGCTTAGGGCCCTACCACATCACATTCCCCACTGCCGGAGGTGACATGATGGCATCCGCACCACGAGACTCAATCATAAAGGGCCCATGACTTGAGGTGCACAGAGTTGGTGGCATCCGAGGCACTTTGGCCGGCACGGGCCTACCGCCACGGGACGGTGACTTGCGGTGCACTGAGTTAGTGGCACCAGAGCTGAGCGGGTGTGCAGCCTGCAATGATGCGTAGGCCTCGATACGCCATCCTGCCAATCCATACTCGATTTGAATTGCGATCCCAGCTGGACCGCAGTGCACGCCGAGGGCAGCAGGCTGCACAGACATGACTCCGCGGCGCGGTGCTGCAGGGTGCGCTGGGGGCCTGTGGCGCGGAATCCAGCGATCGGCTGAGGAGGTTGCACCGGCACGTGGTGGACCCTCTTGGAGACACGCCAGTGGAGGCAGGTGAGCATTGAGGCCTGGGTGCGCAGGGACGGGCACTCATCGCTGGTTGGCAGACTGGTCTGGGGACCAGGGCTGGGGTGCAGGATCGCGTAGGCACCACCGGTCACGGTGGCGCCCTCGTGGCTGGGTGGGGGGAGTGAAGGTGCAGGGGTATCAAGCTGATACAAGCCGTGATGCTTACAGGTATGAGTAATCCTGCATCATGAGACCGTAACAGAAGTTAGTGTGACCGTAACCTTCCTTTTCTATCCTACGTAGGTTACGACCACACGTACTTCTGTTACGGTCTTTTTGTGCAGGATTTGTCTTTCCTGTGAGCATTCCGGTTTGTCCAAGTGCTATACACTGTACCAGATTAGGTTTGTGACTTTACGGACGCTTGACCATTGTCACCATTTGTCCAACAGGTTTCTGGACACTGACTTCCGGAGTATGGAATGGTATTGGGGAGTTCCCGCAGCATATGCAGTTACATGAATCCACACGTTGCCCTGATGAAGTTCCCCGTTGGGCGTTGGCTGTGCTTTTCGTATTGTTTTTGGTGTATTTGTAATAAAGGACTGTTTTTACACTACTGTTGACTACTGGACTTCATGACCGTGCGCACCCCATTTCAGTTACTACAGTATTGGGTCTGGGGCACAGTGGCGTCTGGCAACGGCTGGCGTTGGGGTTGGTTGCGCAGGAACACTACGAATTGGAACTGTCGTGTGTTGCGGATACAAGGGCCCGCCGTTGCTATTGTGGACATGCATCCATGACATGGGTGAGGAAGTTTGATAGGGCTGGCCGTGAGACTCCTCCGACTCTGGCAGTTGTTGTTTGGGAGGTACCAGGGGCCAACAGGTGCAGCACAGCCAGCAGCTTTGTCTGCGGAGGGATGTTGGTTGTCCGCTGTGTTGGTACCGTCAGCCTGTGGGCAATGTGGGTCAGGATGCGGAGGATGGTTGTCCTTTTGTGCCTGTAGTGGGCAATGACTTCCTCTGGCATTGAGTCTCTGAGGCTGGTGCGTTTTGGGAACGTCCGCTGTCCTGTTCTGCGCTGCCTTGGTGGTAGTCGGGTGAGGGGGTGGTCTGGGGTGGGGGGGGGGCTGGGGGTGGTGGCGGTGGGTGTTGTGGCCCTCTCGGGTCTCTGAGCTGCACGATCAGTGTCTCCATGACATGTGTTGGTCTTCAGGTGTGGCTCTGGGCTGGGCTCCCTTTCATACTGCAGGTAGTCGTCCTGCTTAACACCAGTAAAAGGCAGGTGTTAAATCCCTGCTGCTAACGCGCCTTATCGCCTGTTTTTGGGTCGCATCGCAGATCTGGCTGGTCGTTGAGAATATCGCGAAGTGGTGTTTTCGTGTGTTTTTGCACGGGAACGCCTACTCTGCATATCATTAGCGTTAGTTGTCTCTCTCATCCGTGGCGATGTTTTTTGCGGCAGCTATCGCTGGAAAACTGGCGATATGGGCTGTTTGCACCAGCTTGAGAATGGGGTGATAATTCTTTCGCCACTTTTGCTGCACTAAAGTGCTGATAAGTCCTTGAGAGTATGCCCCTAAAACTTTAACAACTTGTTCACGCCTGTGAAAAGTTAGCAAATCCCATTCTAAGGCAACCCATGTATGTAGGCTCACGTCGTTTGCACAATATAGATATTCCTTCCTGGCCTGGGGATCTCCAATGAAGGTCCACATAGATATGATGAGATAACTAAACAGTGGGGGCCTCATTTATGAGGTGTTGCCGTAGAGCAGCGCCTCAGGCCTTCCTGCTGCACTGTCCTACGGCAAAAGAAAAGGGCAGGAATGCGGCGTATCTATCAGATACAGCGCATTCTGGGCCTTTTCCCCTGCGTCAGACCACAATAGGCTGCCGTGCCCCAACGCAGGCACCTTTGCACCATGGTGCAAGGGTGCCTGCATTGCAGGGATGATAATTTTTGTGCAGAAAGGGAAACCTTCCGGCAAAAAACAATCACAAGAGGCTTTTTCCTCTTTCTTTGTGTGCTGCACATTGCGAGGAGAAATAGAGATATTTCGTTGTGTCTCCCTTACTCCTCCTCTGGGGAGGCGTAAGTTTTTGGCGCTGCCTCAGAGTTACAATTTCTCGTAAATCTTGGGCAGTGTCAAAAAGCCATGGATGTTGCTGGGAATGCCCCCAGCAATACCCATTGCACGCACCTTTAACGCAGAAAACTGTGTTAAAGGGAACGATATTTACAAGGCAGCATTAAGCCAAAACAAGTGGCTTAGTCCTGCCTCGTAAATATGGAGCAGACTCCTGCGCCACGGAGCGTCACAAAAAGTGACGTTCCGGTGGCGCAATTATGAGGTCCTAGGTGCTGTTCAGGCACATACATGCAGCCTATGTGTGTGTAATGTGTCTACAGGCTATACATGCTATGATGCACAGACTTCATCTGACACAAGGTTCTGTACCTTACATTTAGTGTTTTTTTCATGTGTCTGGGCCACATGAATTATGCGATTCTGCAGCAGTGGCGTTTTTCTGCATCGTTATGGATTAACTGGATTTGGCAGATAATCCTCCATCTGTTGCATAATTAGGTGATCTAAAAAAAAGTTTTTCTAAGCCCAGGTTCTGGTGTCAGGGACATCAAACCTGGGCTTCTATTGGAATTCTATAGGGCATATTATCAAGCCCCTTATTGCCGCTTTAACGGCAGTTTCCTGCCGCTAAAGCGGCAATAATGTTTGCGCCGTTCTTGATAATATGGCCCCATATGTTTGTGTGAATGGATATCTCTGTAGGAAGCTTCTGAGAGAGAGATAAAATCTGGGTGTACAAACACATCCGGGACCTTAGCTTGCAATCATGTCCATTGCGTTTTTTCTGCCAAATTAGCTTAGATCAACCTTGGTCCCAACTGTAGATACTCCTGGGCTACCATATATGCTTTATGAAGGGAACATATTTTGCAGTATTTTTTTCAATGACAGGCAAGGCATCTTCTTTAAACGGTTGGCACCTACATCTACCAGCCCACTCTTTATTTATACTCCCTGCCCAACCGCCAGCCTCGCAACCACTTCCCATAATGCTTTGGGAGCCAAAAACGACACCTCGGGGTATGGCCAGCATAAGCGACTATTCAAGTCAAGCTAATTATTATTTACAGAGACGAGTGAATTATATGTTTCCATGGTCAGCGAGAGGCACCTGTCTGCTTTTTGATTGTCATGCTATGTGTACATTAACATCACAGCATGCAATAGTTCTTTATGAGAACTGGTTCCACTGGACAGACTGGTCTTTAGCAAGAGGAATAATACCTGTAGAAATCCATTGGGAAGTTCCCTTGGATTTGATATGAAGAGCAAAGTAATTACATAGTAGATGTGACTGTAATATTTGTACATGCCCAGCCTCTTTCTTCTTAAATGTACTTATCCTTGTCGATTTTGTACCAGGAAGTGCCCAACATAGGTCCTAGTGGTTCGGATCCGTTTGAGATTTTCAAACTAACAACAGGAAACGCATTTACTTATTGTATTGTATTGTACTGTATTGCACCATCTGTATAGTGCTTTGTACATAAAATATATATAAATGAAAATTATTTAATCGTTTAGAAAGTAAGTGACTATCCTAACAAGCACTGGCAAAGCCACTAGGTCTCGCCTATCTATGCAAGAGCTATTGGCTTTGCCAATATGTTTTAGCAATGTTGTACACCAGAGTGGCTGCTGTTCAACAGGACTAAACATTAGTAGGGTAAAGGAGAGTGGTGTGAAGTGTCGTAAAGTGGAGTAGAGAGGAGTGTTATGGAGTGGCGTACTGTAGAGTTGAGTGGCATGGAGAGGAGTGAAATGGAGTGTCATGGAGTAGCATACAGTGTTGTGGAATGTTGTGGTGGGAGTAGAGTGTCGTAGAGTGGAAGGGCGTAGAGCTGAGTGGCGTAGAGTGGAGAACAGTGTCAGAGTAGAGTGTCGTAGAGCGGAGTGGCATAGAGTGTGGTGGCGTGGTGTAGAATGGAGTGGCATAGAGGGTGTTGCATAGAGTGGAGTACACTGTTGTAAAGTAGATTGGCATACAGTGGATTAGATTGTCATAGAGCAGAGCGGCATAGAATGGAGTTGAGTAAAGTTGAGTAGTGTGTCATAGAATAGAGTGGAGTAAAGTGGCATGGAGTAACATAGAGGGAGTTGCGTAGAGCGTCGTAGAGTGGAGAAGTGTCGTAGAATGGCATAGAGTGGAGTAGAATCCTGTAGAGTGGAGTGGCAGAGAGTGGAGTAGGGTGTCAGTGGAGCAGCTAAATGGAGTAGAGCATCAAAAAGTGGAGTATCGTGGAGTGTCATAGAGTGGAGTGTAGTAGAGTGGAGTGGCCTAGAGTGAAGTGGCATAAAGTGCAGTGGTGCCGAGTAGATTGGTGTAGAGTGCATTGGCTTTGAGTAAAGTGGTGTAGAGTGCATTGGCATAGAGTGCAGTGATGTAGAGTAGCACAGAGTGCCGTGGCATAGAGAAGAGCAGTGCAGAGTGGATTGTAATGGCATAGAATGGAGTGGTGGAGAGTGGTCTAGAGTGGCATAGAGTGCAGTGGAGTAGAGTACATTGTTTCAGAGTGGAGTGGTGTAAGGTAGAGTATAGTAGTGCAAGGTAGAGTGCAGTGGCATAGAGTAGAGTGATGTAGAGTAAAGTAACACAGCACTGATTGCAGTGGCATAGAGTAGAGTGTTGTAGGGTGCAGTGGCATAGAGTGCAGTGGCGTAGAGTAGATTGTTTCAGAGTAGAGTGAAGTGGTGTGGAGTGGTGCAGTGTAGGGTGTTGCAGAGTGGAGTGGTGCAGAGTGGAGTGGCCTAGACTGGAGTGGTGCAGAGTGCAGTGTCATAGAGTGCAGTGGTACGGGGGCGTGGCCTGGCACCGATGTAGTCGGAGGCGGCCTGCGGAGTTCCGGCCGGCATATCCCCCGTTTGCAAATATCCTGAGCCCCGGGCGCACTAAACCTGGAAGATTAGTGAGGCAGAAAGTTCCCAGGGCAAGACTCCTCACAGCAAATGAACGCGGAAGACGGCGAACGCGGTGAAATTCCCCGACCTTTCCCTCGCGGGAGCCGCGCAGCGCAGCACAAGATGGCAGCCGCGATGCTGAAAGGCCGAAACCTCTGAAACCCCCAGAACGAGGAGAGAGGCCAAAGCGACCAGCTACTGCACTGGAGGTAGGGAGCGGGGCCGCGGTGATAGTGGAGCAGTGCCCCGTGAGCTGCCTGTCGGGAGGAGGCGGTGCAGAGCCGAGCGCCCCCAATGCAGAGCAGACGACATGAATGGCCCCAAACTCCTGCACCATGGCTTAACACAGAGAGAGCAGAGGGCACGACCACAGGGGATCGAGAAGGGACTCAGGCCCTGCCCGGACTGGCGGCGACCAAGAGAAAGCAGCGCAATTAGCTTGGAGCGGAGGGGGGACAACAGGAACAAGCGTGTGGGGCAACCCATAAAGGACCCTCTGTGGATCTGGTCAGGAACGCGACATGCCATATGCCTAGTCCAGTCTCCTGCTGTGAGCCACGGGACCGCATCCAGTAGAAAGCCAAGGGACAGCACAGGGAGCAGCCCACTGATGCACGAAGGAGTTGTGGGCCTACCTGAATACTACCTGAGCTGTCAGCGCACACTAGCATTGCGAGAGCAAAGAACCGTCAAGTGGAATGGGGAAAGTATCCAAGCGGAAAGGTTATAATGTCCTCAGCATAGAGGGAGCCGGTACCCAGACAGACGACGATGATGAGAGCATGGAATTGAGAAAGGACGACGCCATGGTGCGGCCCACCTTGACGGACATTATGCAGGCCATTACGGCCTCCAGGGAGGCGCTGGAGACGAAAATAGGCGCAATTGGAACAGATCTGAACCTACTAAAAGACGACCACCGCAAATTGAAAGATAGAGTGGCAACCACCGAAAAAGCACTTACTGACCTCCCTGCGATGGTAATAACTTTGCAAAAATCGCTCAGAGAAGTAGAGGCCAAGGTTAAAGTGCTCAAAGTAAGGGCGGAGGACAGTGAGGGGAGATCCCGTAGGAATAACCTACGCATCGTGGGGATCCCTAAAAAACAGAAGGGACGGACATGGTACAATTTCTCAAGGAGTGGCTTAAAGCTGAAGTAACGCCAGAGGGCCTCTCGCCCTTCTATGCATTGGAAAGAGCTCACAGGGTTCCAGCTAGGCCGCCACAACCTGGAGCCCCTTCCCGCCCTATAGTGGCGCTGCTTCTTCATTACAGAGATCGGGACCACATCCTCCATCAAGCCCGCCAGAAGCAAGACCTGCAGTTGGGTAATAGCAAAGTCATGATATTCCCAGACTTCACTAGGGAAGTGCAGCGTCAAAGAGCCTCTTTCCTAGCCCTCAAAAAGACATTGCGGCAACTACAGATCCCCTACGCGATGTTGTGTCCAGCGAGGTTGCGAGTAACTGATAAAGCAGGTACACAGTTTTTTAATAGGCCACAGAAAGCATGGGATTGGTTGGACTCTGGAGCAGGACGTGAAAGGCGCAATTCCTCACCAGACCTGACACCGAAGACCAGAGAAAAGAGTAAGAGCGCGACTCAGGCGCCTTCCTCGAAGGATGTCAGTCTGAATACGTAAAGCGCTACAAGCGGTGGCAGAGCTTAGCTAAGGTGGATCTAGCCCCAGATCAAGTAAGAGTGGGTAGGAGGTGGACAGGTCAGATGGCTCCCTGGCCACCAGAGCCAACAAGGATTCAGAAACTGAATTGGCAAAGATCACACCCCAGTCGGCAGACGATATTGTGTAATGGGGTTGCGACGAGAAGACAAAGCAGCTGTATGCACTACGGTCAGTTCGGCCTGAGACTGAGGGGGTGATATTCGAGGTCATGGCTCCTAATGGCAAAGCTGGAGATATGCAGCAGGCGAGCCGGGCCGAAACTTAAGCTATGACACGGGGTATGGCCCGGTGGTGCTCCGGGGCTTGATGAGTACGCTGCATAGCCCCACAACCACAAGAGGACTTATTGGTAACTTTGTTTGAGTTTGGATGGGAACTGGTCTACCTGTTTCACTTTAATTATTTCATGTTAAAATTTTGGAATTACTTGTAAATTGGAGCACATGTTTTCCTGCAGGTTATATTAAATGAGAATATTGTTTGTGTTGTTTGCAGAAACGAGCCCCTGAGGAAGGGCCAATGTGGCCCGAAATGCATTGGGCGGGCATCAAAATGAACAATTTCATGGATTGAATTTTCAAAAAAAGAAATATGTCGTTCAAAAAAAAAATTCTGTGAAAGAAACAGATTAAATCATTGTGTATTTAGAACACATGTTAATGTTCTATGGTGTCTATTTTTATGGCATTTTAGCATTACATTATGGACTGATTATTGAATATTTATGAGTATTTTGTATAATGTGAACATAGCAACAGCATACAGGCTACTGTGCACGGAGGTCAAGTGCCGAAAACTTGATTAATGTTGTGAAGTTCTAACAGGCATGATTAGACAGCATGCCAGCCTCTGTAGCACGCCAAATTTAAGTTATTTGTAATCAATAGAAGGGAAGAAATATATAGGAGTGCTCCTCTATCCCAATACAACTGGTCTACCTGTACCTGTCCTGGGGAGGGGGAGTTGTGGTTCTTGTTTTATTCAGGGGTTGTTTCTAGGGAATCAATCAAAAGGGGGGGACCGGGAGCTAATTAGAAATAGAAGGTCCAGTACCAAAGCTCCCAAAGAATTACGTGGTAATCACTTAGGGGTAACTGTTCCTATGAAAAAGGACGCAACCTATTCTCGTGGCTTAGATAAACGTGTTGGAGTGGTCTCTTTTTACACTCGCGGTTGGATATAGATGAAGGTGGGGAAATTCCTCCTTTTGGAAAAAGTGCCCTCACACACCCTCACGGGTGTCATGCTTCATCATCGGGCGTTTGCTCCTCGTGGGGTTGGCGCTCCTGTCCTCCTGGGCCCCGCGAGAGGGCTCTTTGGCGGAGATCTTTTAACCCCTTCCATGCTCATGACGGAATGGTTCCGTCATGAGCACAAGTTCTAGTGTGCTCATGACGGAACCATTCCGTCATGAGCACATGCTCAGGAAATCCCTCTGCTGCAGACAGCAGAGGGATTTCCCTTTTTTTTTTTTTTGCCTGGGGAGGTGGGGAAGAGCTTCCCCAACCTCCCCAGGCATATATTTTTGCATTTCATTGTAATGACGATCGCAAACATGGCGCGCTATCGTCATTACAACGAAATCGAAACTGAAACTTAGTTTCAGTTTCTCAGTTTCGGTGCTTGTGGGGCTATCTCAGCCCCCCGAGCACCGAAAAAGATGGGAGAGGTATTGTTGGAAAGGGAGAATCTCCCCTTTCCAATGGTACCCTTCCTAGTGGATCCCTGCTTGGGGATCACCCCAGGAGGGTGATCCCCAAGCAGAGATCCACCCACTAGCACCAGGGAGGGGGAGCGGCCCCTTGGGCAAGGGCCTTTGCTCCCCCATTTTCTTTGGGCACAACAGTCTTTCTGCCCCCCCCCCCCGGGGGGCAGAAAGCCCACTAGACACCAGGGATTTTCTTTTTTTATTGACGTTGGGGTGGGGGCTGCCCAAAAAGGGCTTGGCAATGCCCCCCCATAGAAATGTCACTTTCTGCCCCCCGGGGAGGCAGAAAGCCCACTAAAAAACAGGGATTTTTTTTTATTGACGTTGGGGTGGGGGCTGCCCAAAAAGGGCATGCCAATGCCCCCCCAGAGAAATGTCAGTCTTTCTGCCCCCCAGGGGTCAGACGGGGGCAGTAGCCCCCAATCTGCCCCCCCAAGGGGGCAAAAACCCCACTAGACCCTAGGGATTTTTTTTTTTTATTGACGTTGGGGTGGGGGCTGCCCAAAAAGGGCATGGCAATGCCCCCCCACCAGAGAAATGTCAGTCTTTCTGCCCCGGGGGACAGAAAGCCCACTAGAAACCAGGATTGTTCTTTTATAGATGTTGGGGTGGGGGCTGCCCAAAAGGGCATGACAATGCCCCCACCCCCTCCAGAGAAATGTCACACTTTCTGCCCCCTCAGGGGGCATACGGGGGCAGTAGCCCCCAATCTGCCCCCTGGGGGGGCAGAAGGCCCACTAGAAACCAGGGATTTTTCTTTTTTAATTGACGTTGGGGTGGGGGCTGCCCAAAAAGGGCTTGGCAATGCCCCCCCCAAAAACAATTACCAGAGTCTTTCTGCCCCTCCCCGGAGGCATATTGGGGCAATAGCCCCTTATCTGCCCCCCGAGGGGGGGGGCAGAAAGCCCACTAGGCCTCAGGATTTATTTATTTTTTAATTCAGGGGTGAGGTCAGCCCAAAATGGGCATGCCAATGCCCACATCTCCCCAAAAAAATGCCACAGTCTTTCTCCCCCCCGGGGTGCGGATGGGGGCAGTGGCACAACTTTCCCACACAAAAATGTGTGGAAAAAGTGATTTTTTCAGCTAAATGTGAGGTTTGCAGGGGATTCTGGGTAAGAAAACGTTGGGGGATCCACGCAAGCCATACCTCCCTGGAATCCCCCGGGTGTCTAGTTTTCAGAAATGTGTGGGTTTGGTAGGTTTCCCTAGCTGGCCGCCGAGCACGGGGCCAAAAACCCAGGTGACCCCCCTTGCAAAACCAGGTCGTTTTGTGATAGGCAATTTTGATGTCGCCTCAATACGTTTTGGGACCTTGCCTGTCGCGGGTACTTGGGCCTCCCACATGAGTGAGGCACCATTTTTATCGGGAGACCTGGCGGAACGCTGGGTGGTAGGAAATTTGTGTCAGCCCAGTGATGCCACAACTTTCCCACACAAAAATGTGTGGAAAAAGTGATTTTTTTCAGCAAAATTTCAGGTTTTCAGGGGATTCTGGGTAAGAAAACGTTGGGGGATCCACGCAAGCCATACCTCCCTGGAATCCCCCGGGTGTCTAGTTTTCAAAAATGTATAGGTTTGCTAGGTGACCCCCCTAGGTGCCGGCAGAGCTAGGGTTCAACATCTACAGCTAGGCACTTTGCAAAAAAAGGGTCAGTTTTCACTGTGAAAATGTGGTGTGTCCACGTTGCGTTTTGGGCCGTTTCCTTTCACGGGCACTAGGCCTACCCACACAAGTGAAGTACCATTTTTCTCGGAAGACTTTGGGGAACGCGGGGTGGGTGGAATTTTGTGGATCCACGCAGATTCCAGAATTTTCCACCACAGAAATGTGAGGAAAATGTGTTTTTTTTTTACAGATTTTGAGGTTTGCAAGGGATTCTGGGTAACAGAACCTAGTGAGAGCCAGTCAAGTCACCCCATCCTGGATTCCCCTGGGTGTCAAGTTTTCAAAAATGTATAGGTTTGCTAGGTTTCCCTAGGTGCCGGCAGAGCTAGGGTTCAAAATCTACAGCTAGGCACTTTGCAAAAAAGGGTCATTTTTCACTGTGAAAATGTGGTGTGTCCATGTTGCGTTTTGGGCCGTTTCCGGTCGCGGGCACTAGGCCTACCCACACAAGTGAGGCACCATTTTTCTCGGAAGACTTTGGGGAACGCGGGGTGGGTGGAATTTTGTGGATCCACGCAGATTCCAGAACTTTCCACCACAGAAATGTGAGGAAAATGTGTTTTTTTGACAAATTCTTAGGTTTGCAAGGGATTCTGGGTAACAGAACCTGGTGATAGCCAGTCAAGTCACCACATCCTGGATTACCCTGGGTGTCTAGTGTTCAAAAATGTATAGGTTTGCTAGGTTTCCCTAGGTGCCGGCAGAGCTAGGGTTAAAAAAACTACAGCTAGGCACTTTGCAAAAAAAGGGTAATTTTTGTGAAAATGTGGTGTGTCCACGTTGCGTTTTGAGCCGTTTCCTGTCGTGGGCACTAGGCCTACCCACACAAGTGAGGTACCATTTTTATCGGGAGACTTAGGGTAACACAGAATTGTAGAGCAACTGTTATTACCTATTGACTTTCGATGCATTTCTGCCTTCCAAATGAAAGACAATGTGTAAAAAAGAAGTCATTTTGAAAAATGACCTATAATTCTCATGCTAATGGGTACTACCAATTTCGGAAATGTGCAAATATCCACTGTTTCTAAACTCTATATTTTGTACCCATTTCAGAAATACATAGGTGTCTTTCATACCGATTTTTCCATGTATACATTTTCCCAAAATAATTGCTATATACCCGGTACATAATAAAAAACCATTGCAAGACGCTGCTCAGTTATTGGCTCTGGGTTCGTCGGGTTCTTGGTGAACCTACAAGTCCTATATATCCCCACAACCAGAAAGGTCCAGCAAATGTAATGGTATATTGCTTTCAAACAGCTGTCATAATTAGAAGAAGTTAAAGGTGAAAACGTTGACACAAATGGCTGTTTTTTTCAACTAATTTTCAATTTTTCCTATATTTAGCTGTTAGTTTCTATAAAGAAACCTTAAAGGATCTACACAAATGACCCCTTGCTGAATTCAGAATTTTGTCTACTTTTCTAAAATGTATAGCTATCCAGGATCCATTATTGCTTTCATACCCATTTCTACCATTAACTGGAAGGAGGTTGAAAGCACAAAAATAGCAAAAATAGGCTATGTCCCAGAAAAATGCCAAAACTGTGTAAAACATTTTGGTTTTCTGACAAAAGTCTGCTTGTCCCTGAAAGCTTGGAAGATGGTGATTTCAGCACCACAACCCCTTTTTGATACCATTTGCAGGGAAAAAACCAGACGCTTTCATCTGTAGCCCTTTTTTCCCATTTTTTTAAAAAAAAACAATTAGCTGTATTTTGGCTAATTTCTGGGTCCCCTCCAGGGTAATCCACAAACCCTGGGTACCTTTAGAATCCCCATGATGTTGGAAAAAAAGGACACAAATTTGGCGTGGATACCTTATGTGGTCAAAAAGTTACAGGGGTCTAAGCACGAACTACCCCAAATAGCCAAAAAAAGGCTTAGCACAGGGGGGTGGGAGGCCTAGCAGCGAAGGGGTTAAGGAGAGACGCCGCAGTTGTGCATGCGGGTGTGTGGGCGTTACAGAGTGTGTGCGTGAGTTAAAATTGCCTCCCCGGTACCTGTAAATAGACTTTTATTCGGGGGTCCAGGTGGCAAGGTTAAAAAACAACAAGGGATAAGGAGAACCTCTTACAAACAAATATAGTAGCGGGAAGAGTATTATCCTGCTGACCTCTTATCCATGAGTGTGAGTGACAGTGAAATTAGGTCGACATGTTTCGCGCTTAAAGTGGTCCCTAATGGATCCCAGTGCTCTTCTTCAGGACCGTGATGTGCAATAAAAATTCTTAAAAATAGGAATTAGAGACTGCAACACTCTATATTCCTATGGTACCTAAAATTAGGTGTGGGCGTCTGAGCGCCTAATGGAACATCCAGGTTGTGTTCCTTATTCCAACCCCTCTATTTAGATGGAGTGGCTTCCTCGGCATTCCATGCGGAAATGAGGGAGTACACAGTTTTACTCCTTCGTGACAGTCCTTTTACCTGCCCATTTGCTCGTGGGTTTGCCGGTTGTTTCTAGGGGCCAGGCGTGTCGAAGGCAAGGTAGTTAACGGAGAAGAGGTGAGACCTGCACAATGGCTCCCTCCATAGATCTTAAATGCATATCATGGAATGTATGGGGGATGCATACTATGTCCAGGCGCCACAAAATACATGCGTACTTAGTGAGGAGGGAGGTGCAAATCGCTCTACTCCAGGAGACACATATAACAGGGAAAGAAGGAGCAGTGCTTCAGCGTAGATGGAGGGGCCAAGTGTATCACACAAATTACTCAGCTTTTGCAAGAGGGGTACTGATCTGGATAAGGGCGGGAGTACCATCTCAGCGCACTAAACAAATAATTGACCCAGAGGGGAGGTATATCATGTTGCTGGGAAGGTTAGACGGTAGAGATGTAGCATTGGGTGGCATTTATGGTCCCAACACGAAGCAAGCCTCATTTCTCACTCAACTCTCCAGAACGCTGGCTCCAGCACTGACGGGATCGTTAATTCTAGGGGGAGACTTTAATTGTATTACGGATGTGGGGTTGGATCGTTCCCACCCTCCTCTCCCTGACTCTCCCACACATAAAATAGCAGAAGCACGAAGGCACTGGCAGCAGCAATGGGGGCTAGTGGACACCTGGAGGGCGCAACACCCAGGGGACAGAGATTATTCCTTTTTCTCAGCACTACACAAGCTACATGTCAGATTAGATTCCATATTGTGTTCCTCGGACGTGCATGAATGTACACAAACAAGCGAATACCTTGCCAGAACAATTTCAGATTATAACCCGGTATTGTTGGGACTAACCTGGTCCCGAGAGAGGCCTAAAATACAGACCTGGCACCTGAGACCTGAAGCGTTGGAAGACCAAATCTTCCAAGCGACAATGTGCACTGCTATCGAGCAGTATTTCGTAGAAAATGACGGGACAGCGACAAACAAATTAATAGAATGGGACGCCTTTAAGACCGTAATAAGAGGACGTTCCATTTCGGAAGTGGTGGGAGTACGAAAGGTACTTCTGAAGGACACACTGATGGCCGAGAAATGACTTCGAGATCTAGAGAAAGAAAAACCAGAAAGGAGACACAAACAGGAGGAGCTCCTGACAGCCAAGGAAGCAGTAGCTGAGCAGGTAGAGAAACTACGTTGCTTTGACTATAAGAAGTTCATGGTCCGAGCTCATTCTGAAAGGGACAAGTCCGGGGCCTTACTGGCCTGGCTGGCTAATCCGGCTAGGAGAGGATCGGTCATACTAGCACTAAAGGGTCAAGAGGGAGAGACTCACCCCCGACAACAGGATATTAACGACAGATTTTCAGACTACTACGCAGACTTGTATAAAAGTAGACTGTCCCCTACGACTGAGAAACTTGACGATTTCATGGGCAACATAGAGCTACCGGCAGTGTCAGAGTAAGTAGCGGAGGACTTGGGAAGGGATATAGAACTGTGGGGCATATTCACAAGGAAGTGGCGAAGTGAGGCGTTAGACGTCTTGGCTTAACGCCTCACTTCGCCACTTCAGAAATGCAAGGCTGCACCATATTCACAAGGATATGGTGCAGCCTTGCGTTTCCCCCTGCGCTGGGGCTAAGTGTAGCAGCTTAGCGCCAACGCAGGCACCCTTGGCACCATGGTGCAAGGATGTCTGCGTGCAAGGGAAGATTGTGTATGTACAGGAAGGTCCCCCTTCCTGCACATAAACAATCTTGAAATGCCGTTTTGTGACTTCTATGTGTGCTGCTTAATGCAGCACACAGAAGTTGCAAAATGGCATTTTCAAAAAATGATTCTTTATGTGCAGGAAGGGGGACCTTCCTGTACATACACAATCATTGGCCTTTTGCTGTGCAGCACACATGAAAACAGCAAAACGAGGAGAAATTAAACATTTCTCCTCGCTTCACCAGGTTAAGACCAGGTTTTCCCTGGTCATAATTCTGGCGCTGCCTCCTATTTACGCTGCTCTTGTGAATAGGAGGCAGCGTCAGAAGCAATGAGTGTTGCGGTGGAACGCCCACAGCAACACCCATTGCCCTCCCCTTTCACGCTAAGCTTAGCGTGAAAGGGTGCCTTATTCACAAGGTAGCGTTAAGCCACGATAAGTGGCTTAACGCTGCCTTGTGAATAAGGTGAAGCTCTTATCGCCACAGGAACATCGAAAAAAGTGACGTTACTGTGACGATAGGGGCTTGTGAATATGCCCCTGTGTGAGGTGTGAGGGGCCATTAAGGCCGTGGCCAGGAATAAGACACCAGGGAAGGATGGACTCCCTGTGGAGTTTTACTCCGCGTATACTGAGCTTTTAGGCCCCAGACTAATAGAAGTATACAACCAAGCGAAGCAAGAAGGAAAACTCCCAGGTACAGCGAGGGAAGCGGTAATCATTCCACTGTTGAAGCCGGGGAAGCCAGCATGTGACAGAGCGTCGTACAGACCGCTCTCCATGCTTAACTTGGATTATAAAATTTTGAGCAGGATTCTGGCTACTCAGCTTCATCCCCATATGACAACACTCATACACCAGGACCAGACAGGCTTTATTCCCACCAGAAACACGGCGTTAAATGTCAGAAGGTTACTGCATTTTCTTGAGGCCGATTCCTATTGCAGGGATGATGCGAGCATCTTCGCGGTAGATATTGAAAATTCCTTCGATAGCCTTGAATGGGCTTACCTGTTCCACGTGATGAGGAAATTCGGACTGGGGCCTGGATTCGCTGGATGGACAGCTCTGCTATATAATGATTCCACAGCAAGAGTTAAGACGGGCAGTCTAATCTCTGAGGCCTGCAGAATAGAATGGGGAACACGGCAGGGGTGCCCGCTGTCGCCCCTGCTGTTCGCCCTGGCCATTGAGCCGCAGGCGACCAAAGCTAGGACAGGGCAGCATTTTCAAGGATTAGAGGTGGCCAGGTAAACTCATCATATTGCATTATATGCAGACGACATACTGCTGTTCTTGGAAGATGCGGGAGAAGCACTCAAGGGGGCTAAAGAACTCCTACAAGGATTGGAGAGGGTGGCGGGCCTCAGGGTGAACTGGGCAAAATCATGTCTCTTTCCTACCAAGGCGGGCAGAGTGGGACCACAGGAGATGGAGGGTGTCCGGTGGGAGAACCAGTGTTTAACATATCTGGGCACTAAGCTATACCACATTCAAGGAGACCTATGGGAAGGTAACGTATGGAGATCCCTGAGGGGAGCGAAAGCCAGCTTTGACTTCTGGGGGACTCTTCCCCTATCGGTGGCCGGCAGGGTCGCCTTACTGAAGATGGTGACTTTGCCAAGACTCCTATATTATTTTGGAGTGCTGCCAGTCTGGATACCGGCTCGAATGTTTCACCAACTAAAGTCACTGATGACGTCATTTTTATGGGGAACGAATAGACGGAGAGTAGCACTCACCATGCCAAGAGCAGAGGGAGGGCTGGCGGTACCTGATTTCGAGTACTATTACATCGCAGCACAACTAAAGTGGCTAACGAGGTGGGTGGCGAGCAGACTAAGAGGGACAGTAGCAGAGGGAGACACAAAGCCACGTCTGAGGCTGCTGTCACGAGTAATTATGAGACTCCCCATTCAGGATCAAGAAATGACCATAGAATTAAAAACAGCACGTAAGTGTTGGAACAGGAGCTTGTGAAGGTCTAAAACTAAGTACCCCTATGCCCCAGGGATCCCACTGACTATGTGCGAGGTGCTACCACATGGAGGAGACTGGTGCAGATTGGAGGCTTGGTGAGAACTAGGAGTGTCCTCCATGGGTGACTTATATGACGAAGGCAACCTGATCCCATTTAATCACCTCAGTGAACAATAAGGTATACCTGGGGGAGATTTCTTGTTACACACAGCCCTTACAGCAGCGATACGCAAGCATTGGAGGGAGGGACTTATGGAACCGCAGACGTCGGCAGGGTGTCAGTACATAGTAACTGCAGCTGGAACCTTCAAGGCGGTTACCTGCCTCTATAGGCGACTCACACATGAGACACTCCCTCCCTTGAGTAAATTACATCAGAAATGGGAGGAAGACTTGGGCGAACCAATTGCTGAGAAAACATGGGGGGAGCTGGTGGAAAGGGCATGGAAGAGTACCAGAAATGTAAGATTTCAATTGGTACACTTCTACGTGCTGCACAGAGACTACCTCACAATGGGCAAAATTAATAAATATTTCAATACTCAAACAGCAGCTTGCCCACGTTGCAACCTTGAAGGAGCAGACTTCCTGCACATGTTCTGGAGTTGCCCGAGACTGGGAGATTTTTGGGAAGTAGTAACTACAATCTTAGCGGATGTGACCGGCAAGGAGGTGGCCACAACACCTGGGTACTGCTTACTGCACTGGTTCCACCATACGGCTAAAAACAAGGGGACAAGTAAGTTTCAGGACCTGGGCTTGGTATTAGCAAAAAGAGACATCACCAGACACTGGGAGTCCAGGGGGGGTCCTCACATACTTCGATGGAAAAAAGAATTAATAAAATGGGCAGAATGTGAGGGAGTAATTAGATTGCAAGTAGCCAAGAAAACAGGGAGTGAAAGAACGCTGGAGACAGCTAGAGCCTGGACGGCATGATCCAGGAAAGATCCAGGAAAGACAAGAAGAAAAGAAGAAGGACCGAACAGCCGTGCAGCCAACTAACAAGAGGAAGACGCCCACTGAGTTGGCCCCAGCCCTACAGGCCTGTCTCCCCTCGAACCTGCTCCTGCGAAATCCCGGTGTGTCCTGCAGCCAGCAACCTCAAAAACCCCGTAGAACCTGCCTGCCTTCACTTCCAAAGACTGCTTCTCCCATGAACACCGGATTTGTTCAACTGCAACCTCTGGCAGCAGCCTGAGACTGCGAATCCAGCCCACTCTGCACCCGCTGAACCCGGCCCGACCTCGAATGGAAAAACACCATGAGGAGGTCACCCCGGCGATCCTGACCCGAGATCCGGCGACCCCTGACCTGCCTCAAGCCTCCAGCCGACGCCTGCAGTCTAAATCCAGAGGGCCCCCCTAACCGCGACCCGGAGCTGGTAAGAAGATCCGACCCCAAAAGGCACCCCTGCACCCGACGCCCCACGGCCGTGTGTGCCCAAACCAACGGTGCCTAACCAACCCCTACCTTCCCAACTTACCTCTCGAAGTGGTGGTCGCACCCAGAAGTCCTTCGTCTCCCTGCCTGCAGTGCTTTTGCAAACCGGAGGTTCTCCATTGAGAACAACAGGGCGCCCGACGTCGAAACAGCACTCTGCACCTGGCCGCCTCAGTGCCGCTGAGGGTGCACCTTTTGTGCTACTTTGTTTCCCCATTTGCCCTGACCTAAACCCTAGGAGGTTTGCTCCCACAACCCAGTGGCCTGCTTGCCAGCAGCCACCAACCGGAGGTCCCCTATCACCCATTGGATAACATTGGGCCTCAACACTCTGCACCCGGCCGCCCTTGTGCCGCTGAGGGTGTAACCAGAGTGCATCACTGACCCTGGGGGACCCCTGAGTCTAACCCCAGAACCTTAACTCCCACAGTCGATAACTTACCTGTGAACCGATAACCTGTTTTTCCTCCATAGGATAACATTGACAATTTTCTTCCAAAAAGTTTCTAACTGTGGAGTTTTGAAAACTGAAAATATTCTTTAAAAATCGCACGAATAACCAAAACGTATTTACTTACCTGTTTGCAGGAAATTTCCCAGTGCTGAATCTAGGTATCCAGCACTGAGTTAGAAAAGTAACGTAAAAAGTAACTTACCTATAATTTACTGAAAAAGCCTATTCATTTCAATGTACTGTATTTGCTAAGTATTGCAACCTACTGCATCCCCTGTAAATCAAACAAAGTACAATTCCTATTGCATTTTCAAACTGTTCTACAATCAGCAACTTATTACTGTAAAGTATTTAATGCTTACCTATGCCAGGCTTGCTTGGTTCTAAAAATAAAACAACAGTATATGTTTTTATACAAAAACAATTGGTGTAGAGTTCAGCCCTTGAGTGTGTGAATTAATTTGCTGACTGAGTGGGTACATCAAATGCTTAACACTGTCCTCTGATACTGCCTTACTGCTCAACCACTCTACCACAAATAGAGAGTAAGGTTCTATCTAACTTTAACCTCTGCCTACCTCTGGGGTCACCTGGACTCTATACACACCATACCTCACTTTGGTGTAGTATCTATAGAGCCAGTTTCCTACAGTAACTGACTATCCGCATCCAGAAACAATGTCATAATTTACCTCAACTTCTATGAATGTATGTTTAAACGCTCAATAAAATCTGTTTACAAAAAAAATTTAAAAATAGAGTGCAGTGGTACACAGTAGATTAGAGTGGCATGGAGCGCATTGGCGTAGAGTGTAGTAGAGTGGCGTAGAGTGGTGCAGAGTAGAGTGCAGTGGCATAGAGTAAAGTAGCGCAGAGTAGAGTGGCATAGAGTTCTGTGGCATAGAGTGCAGGGCTGCACAGTAGAGTTTTGTAGAGTGCACTGGTGTAGAGTGCAGTGGCACAGAGTGGTGTAGAGTAAAGTGACAAAGTTCAATTGTGTGGAGTGGCATAGTAGAGTGCAGTATCAGAGTAGAGTATAGTGGCGTACAGTGCAGTAGTGCAAAGTATATTGATATAGAATGCAGTGGCATAGAGTGTGTTGGTTTAGAGTAAAGTGATGTAGACAGCATTGGTGTAGAGTGCAGTGGCATAGTGTAGTGGTACAAAATTGAGTGGCATAGTGTGGAGTGGCATAGAGTGGATTGGCGCAGAGTGGAATAGAGTGGTGTAGACTGCAATGGCATTGAGTAGATTGTTTCAGAGTAGAGTGAAGTAGTGTAGAGGGCAGTGGTATAGAGTATATTAGAGTGGCTTAGAGTGGATTGGCATAGAGTACAATGGTGTGGAGTGGAGCGATGCAGAGCAGAGTGGCATCAAGTTCAGTGGTGGCGAGAGCGGTGTTGCAGAGTAGAGTGACGTAGAGTGAAGTGCCATAGAGTGGAGCGGTGCAGAGTAGAGGGTTGTGGTGCAGGGTAGAGTGCAGTGGCATAAGAGTGGAGTAATGCAGATTAGGGTGGTGTAGAGTGCATTGGCATAGACTATAGGAGTGCAGTGGTGTAGAGTGTACTAGAGTGTCGTAGAGTGCAGTGGCGTAGAGTGATGCAGAGAGCAGTGAGGTAGAGTGCAGTGGTGCAGAGTAGAATACAGTGGCATAGAGTGCAGTGATGTAGTATGCAATGGTGCAGAGTGACGTAGTGTGCAGTGGCATAGAGTAGAATGTTGTAGAGTATAGTGGCATGAAGTGCAGTTGTTCAAAGTAGTTGGCATAGGGAGAGTGGTGTAGGCTGATTTGGTTTTGAGTAAAGTGGTGTAGAGTAAATTGGCGTAGAGCACAGTTGTTTGGAGTAGAGTGGCGTAGAGTGCAGTTGCATAGAGTGGCGCAGCATAGAGTGCAGTTGCGCAGAGTGGAGTGGCACAGAGTTGTCTATAGTGCAGTGGCATAGAGTGCAGTGGCATAGAGTAGATTGTTTCAGTGTAGAGTGGAGTGGTGCAGGGTAGAGAATAGTGGTGCCGGATAGAGTGCAGTGGCATAGAGAAGTGACGTAGAGCACAGGAGCGTAGAGTAGAGTGGCACCGAGTAAAGTAGCACAGCGTTGATTTCAGTAGCGTAGAGTGGAGTGGTGCAGAATGGAGTAGAGTGGTGTAAAGTGCAGTGGCATAGAGTGCAGTGGTGTATAGTAGATTGTTTCAGAGTAGAGTGAAGTGCCGTAGATTGGAGTGGTGCATGGTAGAGTGGAGTGGTATAGAGTAGTGGTGCACAGTGCATCAGCGTAGAGTGCAGTGCTGCAGTGTGGAGTGGCATGGAGTGGTGTAGAGTGCAGTGGCAAAGAGTAGTATGGTGCAGAGTAGAGTAGAGAGGCATAGAGTGAAGTGGCTTGGACTGCAGTGTCAGAGTGCAGTGGTGCACAGTAGATTGGAGTGGCATAGAGTGCATTGGCAGAGTGTAGAAGAGTGTCGTAAAGTGGCGCAAAGTAGAATGGCGTAGAGTGGCGCATTAGGCAGAGTGGTGCAGAGCAGAGTGGCGCAGAATTCAGTGGTGAAGAGTTCAGTGGTGAAAGGTCAGTGGCAAAGAGTTTAGTGGCATAGAGTTCAGTGGCAGAGAAGACTGTCAGAGTGCAGTGGTGTAGAGTAGAGTGGAGTAGAGTGCATTGGTATAGAGTGCAGTGGCGTACAGTGGTGCATTTTAAACTTACGTAGAGCACAATGGTGTAGAGTATAGTGGCGTACAGTGCAGTTGTGCAGAGTAGATTGGCATAAAGTGCAGTGGCATAGAGTGTACTGGTTTTGAGTAAAGTGGTGTAGAGTGCATTGGCATAGATTGCAGTGGCATGGTGTGAAGAGGCGCAGAGTGCAATAGAATGGTGTAGACTGCAGTGGCAGGGTAGATTGTTTCAGGCCGCTTGGTTCACCACTGAACTACATGAAGCCAGACGCTCCTGCAGACGCCTAGAGAAAACCTGGCAAAACCTGAAAACCACAGAAGCGCGGACCAACCACAGGAGCGCCCTGAAGGAATACCACCAGCGCATAAGAGACACCAAGCGGACCTTCATTAGAAACAAAGTCCAGACCAACGCAACCAACACCAAAGAACTGTTCAACGTCATTCAGCAGTTCACTAAACCCCCCAGCGAAGCCACCGACATCACACGTCCCAGGAACTCTGCGACAAACTCAGCTCATACTTCCATCTGAAGATCAAGGCCCTCTATGACAACTTCAGCGAACAGACGCAGGACACCACCTCTCCGTACGCCGCCGATAAACCAACAATCATGACCTGGAATCCCGCCACCGTCGAACACATCACCGCGACCATGAAGAAAACCCACTCAGGTGCCCCAATGGACCCCTGCCCACCGCACATATTTCACAGGGCCGCCGCCGCCATCGCACCAGAACTCAGACGGACCATCAACGCATTCTTCACGTCCGGCATCTTCCCAGAAAACTGGAAACGGGCAGAGGTTAAACCACTCCTCAAGAAACCCACGGCCGACCAAACGGACATGAAAAACTACTGGTCCATCTCTCTCCTCCCTTTCGCGGCCAAGGTCACCGAGAGACTCGTGAACGCCCAGCTGACGACCTTCATCGAAGAGCACTCCATTCTTGACGCCTCCCAGTCTGGATTCCGCAGCAACCACAGCACCGAGACCGCCCTTCTCGCCGCCACTGACGACATCCGCATGCTACTCGACCAGGGTCACACCGCGGCCCTCATCCTTCTAGACCTCTCCGCAGCGTTCGACACCGTCTCCCACCGCACACTCGCAGCCAGACTTCACGACGCGGGGATACAAGGAGCCGCCCTTAACTGGATCCATTCCTTTCTCGCCGGCAGAACCCAGAGGATCAGACTCCCTCCCTTCATCTCCAAACCCACCGATATCGACTGCGGAGTACCATAGGGTTCTTCGCTCAGTCCCACGCTCTTCAACATCTACATGGCCCCCCTCGCCGGCATCGTAAGACAGCATGGGCTCAGCATTGTATCCTACACCGATGACACCCAGCTCATCCTCTCACTCACAAATAATCCCAAAGACACCAGACTCCGCTTCCAGGAAGGAATGAAGAAGGTGGCAGCCTGGATGAAGGACAGCTGTCTGAAGCTCAACTCTGAGAAGACCGAGGTCCTCATTCTCGGACCCTGCACGTCCGCCTGGGACACCACTTGGTGGCTCTCAGCCCTCGGGAACCCTCCCATCCCTACGGACCACGCAAGAAACTTCGGCATCATCCTCGACTCCTCCCTCTCCATGAACCGCCAGATCAACGCCGTCGGTTCCACCAGCTTCAACTGCCTGCGCATCCTATGCAAGACCCTCAAATGGATCCCCCCCGACTGCAGAAAGACCGTCACCCACGCACTCATAACCAGCAGATTGGACTACAGCAACGCCTTATAAGCCGGAATCAACAGAGGTCTACTACACAGACTCCAGACGATCCAGAACGCCGCCGCCAGACTCATCCTTGGGACTCCGCGCAACTAACACATGACCCTCGCCCTGGCAGAAGTCCCCCGCATCCGCAGAACTAGAACAGGCGGGAGAGCCTTCTCCTACATCACAGCCAAGACCTGGAACGAGCTCCCCGTGCACATCAGACGCTCCCCAACCCTGCAAACCTTCAGGAAGGACCTCAAGACCTGGCTCTTCGAATGATCCGAGGCGGCGACTGATCCGGATCTGCCCCCTCCCCTAGCGCCTTGAGACCCTCACGGGTGAGTAGTGTGCTTTACAAACCCTTGATTGATTGATTGATTGAGAGTAGAGTGAGGTGACGTAGAGTGCAGTGGTATAGAGTGGAGTTTCGCAGAGTGCAGTGGTGCAGAGTAGATTGGCTTAGAGTGGATTGGCATACAGTGCAGTGGCTTAGAGTTCAGTGGCGTAGATTTCAGTGGTGTAGAGTTCAGTGGCATAGAGTGGCATAAAGTAGAGTGGTAGAGAGTGCAGTGCTGCAGAGTATACTATCGTAGAGTGCAGTGGTATATAGTAGACTGGCGTGGAGTTCAGTGGCATTGAGTTCAGTGGCGCAGAGTAGAGTGGCGTAGAGTGCAGTGGCGCAGAGTAGAGTGGCGTAGAGTGCAGTGGCGCAGAGTAGAGTGGTGCAGAGTAGAATAGAGTGGCGTAGAGTCCCTTTGCCATATAGTATAGTGGCGTAGAGTGATTTGATGCAGAGTAGATTGGTGTGAAATGCATTAGTTTTGGGTAAAGTGGTGTAGAGTGCATTGGCGTAGTGTGCAATGCTGTATAGTAGAGTCGTGTGGGGTAGAGTGAATTGACATAGAGTAGAGTGGAGTGGTATAAAGTAGAGAGGCATAGAGTGGAATGGTGCAGAGAAGAATGCAGAGATTGCACTCACATACAGTTTTACTGATAAAAGTACACAGCGCACAAACGATAATGTGTGGAAATGTCATCGCCCAATGTATTGATTTGATCGTCAGCACAGTTTATTTATAGACATTTACATTTTGTTGTGTGCTAGGAAAAAAAAAAACATCTGTACGGCCTTCCTCAAACAGACCCCACTAGCCAGCATGATTGTCACATTGAGCCTCTCACTTTGAAGTCAGAGATAGAAAAATAAACACCAAGCTCCCTGGAAGACACAGCCTGACATTTGACCTCTGTCTTTGTATGCAAATGTGACACAATAAGAAGAAAGATTTAAAGGCCTGTTTACAGAAAGTGAGTTTGTGGAAGAATACAGTAAAAACGGTTTGGGCAATGGGAGGGGTGAGATGGACAGCCTAAAGCAAATAAAGCTTGCAAATGGAAAGCCATAAAATGTGAGTTACAAACCGCAAAGCCAATGGTAAGCAACGTGCGGAATGCATTCCTAGGTTAGCTTTCTGAATGGCCCCAAGATGTCTTTAGCAAACCAGACAGATGTGCTGTCTGGTAGGCTGCGTCCTAAAAATCTACCAAGGGTCCAGCTATCCTAGACCTATTTTGGACACTCCTGTTCTAAATTTACCGACTTTGCATAGGGAACTAACTGATTCACACAGATAAAGAGCGAATTGCCATTTCCATTGTGTAAGAAAACTCTATTTGATATTTTTTCAAGAAAGATGTGGCAATGCATTGGTTTGTTAAAAGAAAATATTACAAATGTTATTATAACTGAACATATTCGTCGACCCAATGAGTCGTTAAACATCTTCCGTTCTCCAGAATGACTATATATACATACATCCACCACTGGGCACAGAAAAGAATACCATTTTGAATTTAAATCGGCTGAATTTCATTTCGCACTGACTCACGTTGAAGTGGATGAAACTTTAAGCTAAAATAAAAGCATTTTTTGCTAAAATATTTACAGCACGCGAAATCAGGAGCATTGGTATGAATTCAAATATGCATAAAATCAGCACTTAAAATCATAATATTTTAATTTATTTCATACATGTGCGCTGAGCCTATATTGAAAACTTGACTGAATTTTACTAAGTGATTGGCCGATGAGATCTGGTGGAAACAGTGTAGTATTAAAAAAAAAATGAAAAAAGGATTAAAAGCTGTAGCGATTCTGAAAAGTGTAGCATTGTTAGACCTCAGTATAGGCATATTGACTCTGCCCCCATCCCTCTGGCCCTTCAGAGGCGCCCGTCTGTCTTGATATTGCCGATTCCTTCATATTGAAGTCCTTCCATGGATATATTTTTTGGCTTCCAACATATATATTTTGCTGGATAAATAACCACGTCTGGTAAATCAACCACACATTTATCATCATCATGCACACTTTATAGCGCCACATCCCGTAAACATTTGCAGAAAATCTGGCCTTTACAAACCCCCTTCCGGTTCCTGCATTAACAATTGCACACTTTGAAAAGAATGTCTGACTGGCAAATACATCAAAGTAATGGATGTACACAGCGCCCAGAGTTAATGACTGACAGTGAAGAATAGTAGTTGTCTTTGGAACCATTCCAAGATGTCTGCCAAGATGTCTGCCTCTTTCTCAAGCTTCAGAGGCCTAAAATGTTAAGGCTGCCATGAGATCCGGACCCAAACATAGACAATCTTAATATAAAATTGATATTCAGGCGAGATGGTGCATAATGACCAATGACCGCAGACCCCCATTAATACAGTGCCAAAGGCCACTTTATAACAGGTCAGAAAATCACCTTACCATGTTACACGAGAGGAGTTGGCCTAATGGCTAGGGCGGGCGACCTAGAAGCTGGGGAACAGGGTTCGAGTCTCGGCAAGGACGCGCAACATCCTGTGATTCTGGGCAAGTCACTTAATCTACCTGTGCCTAACAAAAATAATGAATGTGTCCTCATGTAACGCAACTGGTGCTCGTGTAAAGTGCTCTGATACCCTCGGGTCAAGTTTGTGCTAACTCCACAAAAAAATATAACTTCACACGGTGAATAAAATCCAGCCTCACTAATGACATATATATATATCTAACTCTCCCCTCCCATAAACATACATGCCAACATTTCAGAACAGGAAATTGGGAGATTCTGAGGAATATGTTTTCCCCATTGACTTCTATTGAAGTAGAGGCAACTTCAGGTTCTGGCTTAAAACAACGTGAATCTCCCACCTGAATCGGGTCTGTTGGCATGTATGCATAATCCTTCCCGACGTCCCAACAGGTCACTCATAGCCTCAAACAGCTATCCTCATACCCATCCTTTCATACTGCAAGATCTTTCACCATCCCACTTTACCTAGCTCAATATCCTCTGAACCAGGGCCCCCCCCCCCACACAGGTGGATACACCTACACAGTGACTCAAAAACCCTCACAAATATCGAGCCTTCAGCCCCCTCTTGCCATCCAGGTAGACCCCGAACAGGTTTCTTCGTACCCTCCCCCTAATCTGCAGCTACCGCAACATATATCCATAAAACATATGCTCAGCACCACAATGTCTCATCCAAAATGCGTGACAGAGTCTCCCCTCAACTCCAACAAACAGCGCTCATTCCCAACAGTGATAAGTGAACCCCACCGGGACAGAACAACCAAAAACCCTCTTCCATGGTGTTAGCATGCATGAGAACTCCCATCTTGGTGTTCAAACCAGTAACTCTCCTTTTGCTATTCAAGTTTCTTCGGACCTTATTCATGGTTGCATGCTTCAGAGCCCCTTCCAGACTCTTCTGGGACCAGACGATAAATGTCCCAGACCACAGCTCCTTCAAACGTAACAAGTCCAGGTCAATTCTTTTAAGCACCAGAAGTCCTGACAGCTGCACCAAATCATTTTCCCCTAGGTGTATAACAAGCTGATCCAGTCACCGTCGACCCATGAAAAGGTACCAGATCCATCTCATGCCGCGTCTTACCCCTCATGTTACTATGCGGCTGCTGCTGTGCAGTCCATGGGAGGCAACCTATGAACACGTCTTGTTTTGCTGCCCATCTCACTAATGAATGCCCCACAATCCAAGTTTTTGTTTTGTCTGCCAATAGACCCCAAAATAAACCTGCAACAAAAAAGTATAGAAGTTGTAGTATCTTCAGAAGGACAACAGACCAATATTGTGAATTAGGTATGATCCTTTATTACCAGCCCCTGCACAGCAGGCACAACCAGCACGAACGGTCTCCAGGCAGAACTGACTCAAGAGGAATGCTAATACATCAAGCAGTTCTATGTTCTAGATCGTAAATACACAGTTCTGGATATGGCTAATACAATTCTATTAAAGACCCCACTACTTACCACAAAAGCACTATACTACACAATCCCCCCCTTAAAAGGAAACAAAAAAAAACAACACAAAGAAAAAAAAACTTAATGACAATCAAACATTTCCAGGGATTTAGGTTTCTTAACAATTCTACCACTGGAAGTTTTAATAACATTGCCATTACAGGCAGGTACAACAGTTTCAGGTATACATTGTGGAACCTTGTCCAATAAAGCAGGTTTAAGAGTAGGAGAAGAAACTTGGACGGTAGACTCAGGATGGATAAGACCAGGATCACTCACATCAGGAGTGACATTTACGGTCCCTAACCACCAAACGTTTTTGCCTTCTTCTCAATATTCTCCATTGTGCCACCAGGGTCAGATGAGACCGGTGCAAGGCGACTGAAATGCCAAACTTCACCATTCTGTAGTAAGGCAGTGTTGTTTAAAACTTTCACAACACGTTTGGGTTCAGTGAACTTGCTTTCTCCTTTGGAGACATGCTTAGAGCGTTTCACACGAACCCATTGACCTTCACACAAACAAGCTAGCTTAGCACCATGTTTCTGATCATAGTAAATTTTGTTTTTCATCTGGGATACTTGGATACGCTCTCTCACACTGGGTATATTGCACTGAACCATACCATTTTTGTTCAACCAGCCAGGATTAATCTTGGAATGAGGAATTCTACCCCTCATGCGGGAGAAAGGACTCTCACCGACAGAGGAGTGAATGGTGCTTCTATAAGTCCAAAGTAATTTTTTTAACTCCTCATCCCACGACAGGTTTCCTTTATTGGCTAGCTGGAGAATACCTTTGATACTGCGGTTGGCCCTCTCAACAATGCCGTTGCCGCTGGGATGATAAAGTGCAGTGAACCTTGGTTGGATGCCAGAGGCAGACAAGTAATTTTTCATTTCAGTAGATTCGAATTGCACTCCATTGTCAGATAGGATAATTTTGGGAAACCCTTCCCTCAAGAAAATGTTGTCCAGAAATGTGATAACAGTTTTAGTGCTAACTGTGCTTACTACACTTACTTCCAACCACCTGGAAAAAGTGTCTACAAGAACTAAAATGTATTTCTGTGAACCATCTTGCCATACAACAGGACCCATAAAATCCACTGCAACCACTTCCCAGGGAAGTTCCGGACATGAGGGAGAAGCTAAAGGTGGGTTGAAAGTTTTAAGGGTCTTATCGGAAACTTCGCACTTGACACATGATCTTACACACCTTTCCACATCTATGTCTATTTTTGGCCACCAATAGAGTTCTTTCAAGCATAGCTTGGTACGTGTGATACCAGAATGCCCTTCATTACACAGGTCAAGTATTCTGGTTCGTAGATTCTTTGGAGGGATAATTTTATCACCACGTAGAACTAAAGTGTCACACACACAAAGTTCGTTACGCACTTCACAGAAACCTCTGAGTTCATCAGTAAGTGACTTTTTATCCATTCCATCCATTCACAATCAACTTTTTAAGATCCAGTAAGACTTGATCAGCATTCTCAGTTTCAAGCCATTCTTCTATACTAAAACTGCTCTGAACAGTGTCAAGGGATATAGAGGCAACTGAAAAGTCGTTCCAAGGGTTTTTGTCCAGTTCAGTTAAAGGTAACGACATACGACTTAAGAAATCAGCCGTGAAGTTCTTGACACCAGGTACGTATTGTATGTTGTACAAGAATTCTTGCAGCCTCATGGAGAGTCTGGCAATTCTGGCTGTGGCATTGGTCAACCCTTCAGTAGTAAGGAGTTTAGTAAGGGGTTTGTGATCACATCGTAAAACAAATTTCCTGCCCCATAAAAATTTCCTGAAATGTTCCAGGGCCCAGACACATGCCAATGTTTCGCGTTCGATTACTGAATATCGTTCTTCAGCAGGAGTAAGCGAACGCGAAGCAAAAGCAACAACAGATTCACTGTTGTTACCATCAAGTTGGGTTAGGACAGCACCCAAACCTTTACTACTGGCATCGGTGGTTACGATGGTGCTGGCAAGGGGATCAAAACCCTGAAGGTTGGGGGCTTGAGTAATAGCTCTCTTAATTTCAACGAAAGACTGTTGGCAAGCAGAGCACCAAGAAAACTGCACTTTGTTCTTGAGGAGAGATCTCATGACGTGAGTCTTCTCGGAGAATTTTTCCACAAACTTGAAATAGAACTCTGCGAGACCAAGGAATGACCTAAGATCCTCCTTGGACTTGGGAGCAGGTGCTTCAGTAATTGCTTTTATTAGACTAGTTTTGGGTCTAATGCCTTGAGAACTTACTTCGTGACCTAGATACGTGACTCTTGTCTCTGCAAATTTGCACTTAGATATTTCAGCAGTGACTCCTTTTTCTTGTAACACTCTCATAACAGCTCTAAGGCGCTCATCATGCTTTCTTTTGTTGGCTCCCATCACAAGAATATCATCCTGAAAGAATACAACGCCCTGCATATCACCAAATAACTCATGCATTAGTCTCTGGAAGACTGCCGCAGCGGAGGCTAGCCCAAATGGCATGCGGCGAAATTGGAAACAGCGCTTTTCTTCCTTTAAATTCAAACACTAGAGATCTGTACCCCAACATATCAATTTTTTGTCCAGTGAAACTCTCTGGGTTAACATCAGTAGGTTGTAAGTGAGAACCAATCACCTGAGAAAATTTGTCTTCCCATACAGATCGAGCAATTATAGTAAATGAAGATCCGGAATCCGCTGCAACCTGTAAATCAATACCTCCAAAGGAAATTATGCATAACGGTTTGCTACTGTCACCGCCAGTGATGTTTACAACCACATATTTCTTTGAACTAGTGGACACAATATCGGAATTCTCAGGGGACTCATCAGAGTCGTTGCATGACAAGTCTGAATTGTTGTCTGTAACACATGCAACTCGAGATTGCTTAAAACGCTTCTTTCTACAAACTTTAGAAAAATGACCTATGATACCACATTCTAAACATTTAGCTGATTTAGTAGGACTTTTGTTAAAAGAAGCTGTGTGTGTAGTGCTTCCACATCTGTAGCAGACGAACCCAGGACGGGTATAGTTCTCTTGTTTTTTTAAATTGGAAGTAGGAAATGGTCTTGGTTTGAATGTAGGAGTCTTTCCTTTTTTGTCATCACTGACTTTATTGACATAAACTACGTCAGTGGGAGGAGACACAGCTTTGGCGCATCTTTCTGAGAGTTCCGCTTTTTTAACTAGTGTGATGATATCTTTTAAAGGTGCCTCACCCTCGATCCACAGTCTATCCTGGATGTTTTTATTCTTGGTGCACATAACTACTTGATCTCTGATCATGTCATTGTGTAACCTGCCAAATTTGCATTTGATGGCAAGATGTTTAAGTGCGGAGACAAAATCATCAACAGATTCATTGGGATCTTGTTTACGCTTGTAGAAAGTACGCCTGGATACAGCCACGCATACAGATGGTGAATAGTGATCATCCAGGTCGGCTATGGCAATCTTAAAAACATCTAAGTCCCCACTTCTTTCAATTTTTTTGCATTTGACAATAAACTTTGAGGCCTTCAGGCCCTAAGCAATGCATTAGAATTCTTTTTTTTCTTTCAGGAGATAACACGCTGCCATTGTCTTCAAGAGTGGCTATATAATTTATAAAATACTCTTTCCACTCTAGCCACTTGACATCGGGTTCCCCTGGATTAGTTAGAAATTCTTTGGGGTTATTGAGGGTGATGGTAACATTAGAAGCTTGTGTAATATTAGATGTGGAAGGAGTAGTGCCTGAATTCCCTTCCATAAGATATACGCAGTAACACTTGAACAAGTGAGAGTTATTAAAAATAATAACAAAACGAGGGCGTGGCTTGGACGGCAGAGCCGATGGCTGGTTGATCGCGTCTCTCTGCCTCGGACGGAGCCTAAATGGGGTAATTCAACGCAGAGAGCAAGTACTTGAAATATGAGGGTCGGCTGATTCCGAGGATGCAAATGTTGGGGAATTTTGCATGCGAGTTCGGCGGTGATCCTTGAAACAACTTCTGCTTCGGTCCACAAGAGATTTTACAAAATGGCGGATCGCGAGCGCTCTCACACCGGACCCCCGAGCGCGCTGATATGCCACTGAAGATCCTGGATTGCGCCTGCATTTGAATGCACGGTCCTTGTTCTGCATGCAAAGAGGTATTTATATCTCGAAATCGTTTCCTCTGCTGAATCAGTGCTTTTTCTCCCGAACGCTGCCTGACTTCAAAATGGCGGATTGGGAGCGTTTTGGTCATTAAATCTCATAATCGCCTGCAATCGCATAGCGATCCTTGAACAGGCCTGATTCTAGCATCTCTGGGCCTCATCTGGCATCCAACTACTGGGGCGTCGATACTGTTCCCTTTCTGCATGTGATGGCCCATACTTGATTGATGCCTGACCCTATGATGGCGGCGCTTGTTATCACGAGCTGACTGCTATACCAATGGAGTACTGAAACGTTAGGAAAGGGGGTCACGAGAGTCTTGCTGTGTGATGTAGATGAAGCAATGCGTAAACCCCAAACACTGTGACTCTTGGTTTTATGCGATCGCAACGCAGAGTGTGCCGTTCGGATCGCGTTGGTGATGGGATGAGAAGGCTGAATGATCTCACAAGCAAGGTGGATGTTGTGCGTGTATTCCGGGGGAAGCGCTACTTGAAAGGACAGTCTTCCACCCTCGGGGGAGTGTTTTTGCAGATTGCCTGACCCTAAAATGGCGATATTGTGACGACGTGGGAGCTAAAATTATCCCGATGGTGCTAAACGTTACAGGATAAATGAGAGGGCAATGTCTTGTGGACAGCGCTTGATTTATATGAGGTGCAACTTATTGTGAGACCAATCTCACCTCCATGATGTCATGTGGCGATGGCTGTTTCTAAGATGGTGTTGGAAGTTCAGTGCAAAGCAGGTTTAAGGGGTCACCTCGATATTTTATGCTGATCATTGCTGAACTGATGAAAGTACAATGAATCACAGTGCCAGAGCTTGTGCCAAATGAAGAGACTGTGGTTTATGCAACAAATCTGTCTGCCACTGGGTGGCCCCAGCTGAAATCAGGTTGTTACTAATTAAGGGCTCTAGGCTGCAACGTTCGGGAGCACATTTCAGTAATACTTCACGCTGATATCGCCTCGGATACTTGTATTTTCAAACTGTATAGGGTCTTCCCCAGTTGTGCACAATGGCAGAAACGGAGTCCAGGATTCAGTATAAAAAGAATAAGGGAGAACCATCACTTTCTGACTCCCCCATCAAAGCTAAAGCGGATATTAATAGCACCATGGACATGATCCTAAAGAAACTAGTGAAAGTCTGCGAAATAGCTAAATCCACTAAGCAGAATACTGACACAATGCAGCTAGAACTCACTGCTATAAGGGCGGATATGAGCACGATTAACTCTAAATTAGCAGCCGCCGAACAAAGGATTAGCGATGTTGAAGATGTCTCTTTTAAGTCATGCAAAGAATTGAAGTCACTTAGGGATCTGACATCTAATCTTAAGAGACAATCAGCCGAGCTTGAAGATAGAAACAGGAGGGGCAATATCAGAATTTTAGGTGTTCCGGAAGGTTCAGAAGATGCCGCGGGTTTTTGTCTCGCTTTCTTGGAGGACTGGATTCCTCAGCTTACAGGCCTAAAATTCGCTAATCCTCTTGAGCTTGATCGAGCACATAGAATACCAACTTTTAATACCGCCTCACGGCAAACAACACGCCCTGTCATTTGTAGACCATTGAAGTTTCAACACGCTGAAGCGATTCTCAACTATGCCCGAAAAACTCAACAGATCATATGGAATAGCCACAAAATAATCTTCACGCGGGACTACTCTAAACCTACTGTGGATATAAGGAAGGGCTTCCTTGGCTTACGAGATAAACTAAGAGATAAAAATATCCAGGTTTCCTTTGTTGGCCCAACTAAATTTAGAATCATAGCCAATGGTCGCTGTAGGAAGGTGGAATCTGACTACATGGTTGCCCCCACTTTTTTCTGGTGTTTTGATGGTTTTTGACTTAGTTTGGCTGGGAACCTGCTATTCAGGTCCCCAGCCTAGCTGCTTCCTCTCTAAATTGATTCCATGTACCTTAAGTACACTTCAGATTGGATTCTGAGGTGCCCTTATAAGTTCCTAGTATATGGTATACTATGTACCAAGGGCATAGGTAACCCAGAGGCCTACCAGAGGCAGAAGCATGTATTGTGCCACCCCTGGATGGCCATCCAAAATGACACCACAGGACTGCTACTGCAGCCTGAGTAAGGTGGTGCATGCACCCCTTACAGAGATATAGGTTCACTATATCTCACCTATCACTGCACATAGAAACCTATCAGTCACCCCTATGGCAGGCCTTATCAATCCTGAAGGCAGGGTACTTGGTTATATGTGAGAGGGTGCCCATGCATGAGCAGAGCCCCTCTGCAGCCCTCGGAATCTCCTCTCCGGGGTTGTCTGTGGTGCAGCCTGACCATATACTCTTAAGTGCATTATATCCTCGCGGTAAATGCTAACTTTGGGACTGGCTGCACGGAAACATGTCGTGTTTGGTGTCAAACACCTTGGAATCATACCCCCACACCAGTAACTGGTGTGGGAGTATGATCCCACCCTTCTAGAGGAGAGACATGACAGCACCGGTATACCCGGTACCAACTAAACAGAGCCCTGGCATCACAAAATGGATGCTGCAGCCACAGACACGAGTCTGGCCTCCTGCTGCTGACCGAAACTCCGGCAGGGGAGGCCTGGACAATAGGTTTCCTGTCTCAGGGAGGTGTTACCACCTCCCAGACAGGCCATAGTGGATTAGGGCTGGGTGGGTGCACTCCAAGAGTGCTTTGAAGTCCTGCACTGGGGGCACATTTGGTGTCCTCGTGCATACCCCAGTTCAAACCGGTTGCAGGGGCTGCCAGCTCCTGCTCTGGCGCGAAACTGGACAAAGGAAATGGGTGTAGCCACCCCTCTTTCCAAACTCTCCCATAGGTGGGTCCCCAGAGTTAGTCCAACCCCTTTCTTAGGTATAAGTAAGGAACCCCTGGCAACAGGACTTTAGATCTCCCTGGACGAAACTCTGCAACTGAATCCTGGAACTTCGACGCTCTACTCAAGACTAGAGGACTGAAGAAATCTCCCTTGGGGTCAAGGAGTGACTCCCCTGCTTGGCAGGCACCAACGAAGCATTTGCCGGTCTGCATCTCCGAAGCTCCCGCCGGACTCCGAAGTACTTGCAGCCCAGGAAGAGGATTTCCAGACTTCTCAGAGGCCGACCCGAGTCCCCAGCAAAGCTGAGACCTGCAGCCCTCACGAGTGACGTGGAACCGGAACTCCTGGACACTGTGCACATTTGCTAGTGCATCAACTTCTCGACGACTCTTGAAGTCCTGCTTTGGATTACTTGTAGCCCAGGCCCCGAGCACCATTTGCACTGAAGATTGTGAGCCTACACTCCACGAGTGTTCCGTGGGCCCGCTTCTTGCATTTCTGCTTGAGGCTCCTTTGCAATCCCTGGTCCATCGACTGGTGGGTCCCTGTGAAGGCAACTCTGATTTTCTTTGGGCGTTTCTGGTTGCTCCAGACGTGCCCTAACTCCCCACCGAGTGGTGAGTCCCTCAGACCTTGCTGGTCTGCACCGAAGCATCTTTCTCCTTTCTGCGTGGGTTGCTGTTGCCAAGGCTTGTTGTGTTCAATCCGGACACCAATGCTGCAGCACTCGACATCCTTCATGGGACAGCTCGACTCCAGCTCCTGGTCATCGTCGATGCCTCCTGGTCCTCGTGGCTGAAGAGTCAAGCTTCACCTCTTTCACCTGAAGCACCCGACATCGGTGGGCATTCGACTATCGTGCCCCTGGTCACTGGCAAGTGACCCAGACTCTGTACCCTCTGCTTTCAGGTTCTTCTCATCTTCGATCCAGGCTTGGATCTCTTCGGACACTTCGCATCTTCCCGGCAGCAGCACTTCTCTGCAGACTGCTATTGAAAACGACGACGCGACCCGACCCGACACCATTTGACACCTATGCACCCGGCTTCCCTGGGTGAGGTAACTCGAGTACTCCGGTGCTTCCGTGGATGTTGATCCTAGAACTGTCTAAGTCCAAGAGGGTTTGGTCCTAGTCCATTTCTAAGTGTCCTTAAACTCTAAAACTCTTACCGTGACTTTCCCATAGACTTTAACGGAGCTCGCGGCTGTGTTCACACCCTGCACACAGCCCCCGTGTGTCCCCTGTGTCACTACCTTGGGTGGTTCCGTGGGGTCCCAGCGATTCTACGGGCTCTAGGCCTTGTGTCTACTTAAGTCGTGGTTCTTATACCACTTTCTTAATATATGGTTTGGTACGCCCCTAGGGCTAATCGTATATTGTGCTATTTTACTGTGCTATTTGACTTGTAACTTGTGTACTTTCACCTCTAACCTCATAAAGAGACTATTGGGTAGTGTTTAGTAATAAATACATATATTTTATATATATACCTGGTGTGGTTCTCCTTTCATTTGGTCATTCATGAGATTATAATTGGTAAAACAATAGCTTAACACTCCTTCAAGACTTAGCCTGAAGGCTGCTCTCCAAAGCTACCACTAGGATAGCTTTCACTAAATGTTGTCTTTAAACCTATCATCAATAAAGGTCGATTGGACTGGTGCAAGGTGCCCACTATAACTAGTGGACAGCATATACCAGGCCAACTTCTCACATTGGTGGCAGCGATGGGATTAAAGCTTGCCTTGTTTTAACAGATAATCTCAAGTGTGTGACTAACTGAAAACCACTAAAGGTACCTGAGGTACATATAAATTCAAGCTTAGAAATACAGTAAGTTCTACTGAACTTAGAGTTGTGTGTCAAGGGCTTAGCACACCCTTTCTACAACTCAAGAGAGTTTAGTAGGCCACACTTAGAGTAGGTAGTGCATACACCACACCTCACTAGTGATGTCTTCAAGGCCAGCAACCAGTGGGTCCCTGCCAGAAGCCAACGGGCTTCTACCATCCAAGTATGACAACCTCCCATTCTTGGAATTGAGAGCATTGTGCAAGACTAGGAAGCTGAAGACAGGCAAAAGTGCCAACACCCAACGTCTCATGGAGATGCTTCTGTTGGATGATCTTAGAAGACCCCTAGGGTCTGAAGGGGTAGGCAGAGAGGGTGGGGCAGAAAATGAGGAAGAACCCAGGGGTGAAGAAACCCAGGACCTGACCTCTGAAGCTGACCAGGAAGATGACAATGATCTTGACCTGGAAAATCCAGCTCCTCCTGCAGATGAGGAGGAGGACCAGAATGGCCTCCCCTTTGTCCCACCAGGAAGAGTTGTGAGTGTGCCTAGAAGGTCAAGATCTCCTTCTCAGGAGTCTAACCATTCTGACACCTCAGTAGGGACCTCTGTTTCCTCTCATAGGAGGGAATCCTCTCATGAAAGGAAAAAGAGACTGCTCAAGTATGAAGAAGCTCAGCTTAGGATCAGAAGAGAGCAGTTGGCTATAGACAGGGAGTCCCTAGAGCTTCATAGACAAAGAAGAAAGTTGGGACTAGAGTCCCATGGTGGCAGCAACTCCCCTAGTGGTAGGGAAAGGTCTTATGACCATAGAAACCTGAGCAAGATTGTCCCTCCCTACCAGAGTGGGGATGACATCCACAAATGGATTACTGCACTGGAAAGGGCCTGTAAAGTTCAGAGGGTCCCCAAGGAGCAGTGGGCAGCAATCTTGTGGCTCTCCTTTGCAGACAAAGGTAGAGACAAGCTCCTCACTGTAAGAGAAGAGGATGCTGACAATTACAAAGTCTTGAAGAGTGCTCTGATAGATGGGTTTGGCCTAACCACTGAACAGTATAGGTTGAAGTTCAGAGACACCCAAAAGGCTCAGACTCAAGACTGGGTTGACTTTGTAGATTGTGCTACTAAGGCTCTGGAAGGTTGGATACATGGCAGCAAAGTGCATGACTTTATAGGATTGTACAATTTGATTATGAGGGAGCAGATCCTTAATAATTGTCAAAACCAGCTTTTACACCAGTACCTGGTGGACTCTGATCTGACCTCTCCCCAAGAATTGGGAAAGAAGGCAGACAAATGGGTCAGAACCAGGGTAAGGCCTAAGAATCAGGGTGGTGACCAGAAGAAAGATTCTACCAAGTCCCAAGAGAAAGGTGGGGATAAATCTAAGGATAAATCCACTACAGGGCCCCAAAAGTCCTCTTCTGGGGGTGGGCCCCAAACTCCTTCCTCTCCTGAAAAGAAACCATATTGCCATGTTTGTAAAAAGCCTGGCCACTGGAAAACTGATCCCAGTTGCCCCAGGATTGGCAATAAAGAAAATGTTCCTCCAACAAATACTACCACCCCTCCTGGTACTACCAGTAGTAATCCTCCAGTTGGGAGTAGTGCACCCAAAAAGTTAGGTGCTTTTGCAAGGGGAACAGAGGTGGGCCCTAGTTTAGACAGGACCCCCTCAACAGACTCCTCTGACTCTGATGGTGGTATAGGATTTGCCACCTTTACCATGGGTCCCAATGCATTGGGCAGGTACAGACTGGAGCCAATGATTAATGGTCAGAAAGCTGTGGCATTCAGGGACACAGGGGCTAGTGTCACCATGGTGGCAGGGAAACTAGTCCCCCTCACCAGCTTTTACCTGAGTTTAAATACCAGGTGACCAACATTGATGGTGTCAGAACAGATCACCCCATGGCCATAGTCAATCTCAGCTGGGAAGGGGTCACAGGCCCAAAAAGAGTGGCAGTGTCCCCAACCTTGCCTGTAGATTGCCTGATGGGCAATGATCTAGAAATTTCAGCCTGGGCTGAAGTTGAACACCAAGCCCATCTGAGAATGCTGGGCATCCTGAGAAAGTTAGGGGGGCTGTGATGGCCACAGCCCCACCCCAGGAAAACTTTGGAGTGATGGAGCCTGAAAGAATGGCCCACTCTCCTCCACAAGAGAGCACAAGGGTTGAGGAAAAGTCTTCTTCCCCCCAGACTATAGGTAAGGGTCAGCCTCCTCAGGGAACTGATCCTACCCCTAGTGAAGGAACTGCCCCAGAGGTAGTCAGGCCTGGCCTGGCCACCCCTCTGATGGCAGGGGACCCTTCCAAGGTGGTACCCAGTCTGGAGCAGGTAACCTGCCCCTCTCTACCCTGCCTCAGTCAGCCCAGTCAGGGAGGTCAGTGGACCCCACAGGGCCCCCTGTCCAGAGGAACCCCCCCCCCTCAGCAGATATGGGGCACCCAGTCTAGTAGCCCTAGCCAGGTGAAAATTCCTCAACACACTGAGGGATCCCCCATACCTTTGTGTAGGGACCTCCCCCAGAAGGACTCTGTTAGGCAAGGGCAAACCTGGGACCAAAAGGTTCCACACCTGCCATGTCCCTCCAGTGTTCCATCCAAAGGGACCCAACCCGCAGCTGTAGGCAGCCAATGGTTGACCCTTAGAGCAAAGTGCAACTCAGTCATGGAAAGACAGGCATACATGGTGACCAGTGATCTGAGGAAGCTGAGACCAACTTTCCTAGGGTCTCACTTCCCTACTCAGACACCTCATCAGCCTTTTACTTTACCAAAGCACACTACAGGTAGTAATTCCCCATGGTGGAGACCCTCTCATACCCTTAGGGTGAGGGATAGCTTAGTGGACCATAAGACAGGGGGTAACCATGCTAGTGCAGGTACTTCCTTATATGGCCACTTAGTCAATAAAGGCTCAACTGGCCAAGGTTAGCCTTATCTCCTTTCGTTTGGGGGGGGGGGTTATGTAGGAAGGTGGAATCTGACTACATGGTTGCCCCCACTTTTTTTTCTGGTGTTTTGATGGTTTTTGACTTAGTTTGGCTGGGAACCTGCTATTCAGGTCCCCAGCCTAGCTGCTTCCTCTCTAAATTGATTCCATTTACCTTAAGTACACTTCACATTGGATTCTGGGGTGCCCTTATAAGTCCCTAGTATATGGTATACTATGTACCAAGGGCATAGGTACCCCAGAGGCCTACCAGAGGCTGAAGCATGTATTGTGCCACCCCTGGAAGGCCATCCAAAATGACACCACAGGACTCCTACTGCAGCCTGAGTGAGGTGGTGCATGCACCCCTTACAGAGATATACGTTCACTATATCTCACCTATCACTGCACATAGAAACCTATCAGTCACCCCTATGGCAGGCCTTATCAATCCTGAAGGCAGGGTGCTTGGTTATATGTGAGAGGGTGCCCATGCATGAGCAGAGCCCCTCTGCAGCCCTCGGAATCTCCTCTCCGGGCTTGTCTGTGGTGCAGCCTGACCATATATTCTTAAGTGCATTATATCCTCGCGGTAAATGCTAACTTTGGGATGGCTGCACGGAAACATGTCGTGTTTGGTGTCAAACACCTTGGAATCATACCCCCACACCAGTAACTGGTGTGGGAGTATGATCCCACCCTTCTAGAGGGAGAGACATGACAGCACCGGTATACCCGGTACCAACTAAACAGAGCCCTGGCATCACAAAATGGATGCTGCAGCCATAGACACGAGTCTGGCCTCCTGCTGCTGACCGAAACTCCGGCAGGGGAGGCCTGGACAATAGGTTTCCTGTCTCAGGGAGGTGTTACCACCTCCCAGACAGGCCTTAGTGGATTAGGGCTGGGTGGGTGCACTCCAAGAGTGCTTTGAAGTCCTGCACTGGGGGCACATTTGGTGTCCTCGTGCATACCCTAGTTCAAACCGGTTGCAGGGGCTGCCAGCCCCTGCTCTGGCGAAACTGGACAAAGGAAATGGGTGTAGCCACCCCTCTTTCCAAACCCTCCCAGAGGTGGGTCCCCAGAGTTAGTCCAACCCCTTTCTTAGGTATAAGTAAGGAACCCCTGGCAACAGGACTTTAGATATCCCTGGACGAAACTCTGCAACTGAATCCTGGAACTTCGACGCTCTACTCAAGACTAGAGGACTGAAGAAATCTCCCTTGGGGTCAAGGAGTGACTCCCCTGCTTGGCAGGCACCAATGAAGCATTTGCCGGTCTGCATCTCCGAAGCTCCCGCCGGACTCCGAAGTACTTGCAGCCCAGGAAGAGGATTTCCAGACTTCTCAGAGGCCGACCCGAGTCCCCAGCAAAGCTGAGACCCGCAGCCCTCATGAGTGATGTGGAACCGGAACTCCTGGACACCGTGCACATTTGCTAGTGCATCAACTTCTCGACAACTCTTGAAATCCTGCTTTGGGTTACTTGTAGCCCAGGCCCCGAGCACCATTTGCATCGAAGATTGTGAGCCTACACTCCACGAGTGTTCTGTGGGCCTGCTTCTTGCATTTCCGCTTGAGGCTCCTTTGCGATCCCTGGTCCGTCAACTGGTGGGCCCCTGTGAAGGCAACTCTGATTTTCTTTGGGCGTTTCTGGTTGCTTCAGATGTGCCCTAACTCCTCACCGAGTGGTGAGTCCCTCAGACCTTGCTGGTCTGCACCGAAGCATCTTTCTCCTTTCTGCGTGGGTTGCTGTTGCCAAGGCTTGTTGTGTTCAATCCGGACACCAATGCTGCAGCACTCAACATCCTTTGTGGGACAGCTCGAATCCAGCTCCTGGTCATCATCGACGCCTCCTGGTCCTCGTGGCTGAAGAGTCAAGCTTCACCTCTTTCACCCGAAGCACCCGACATCGGTGGGCATTCGACTATCGTGCCCCTGGTCACTGGCAAGCGACCCAGACTCTGTCCCCTCTGCTTTCAGGTTCTTCTCATCTTCGATCCAGGCTTGGATCTCTTCGGACACTTCGCATCTTCCCGGCAGCAGCACTTCTCTGCAGACTGCTATTGAAAACGACGACGCGACCCGACACCATTTGACACCTATGCACCCGGCTTCCCTGGGTGAGGTAACTCGAGTACTCCGGTGCTCCCGTGGGTGTTGACCCTAGAACTGTCTAAGTCCAAGAGGGTTTGGTCCTATTCCATTTCTAAGTGTCGTTAAACTCTAAAACTCTTACCGCGACTTTCCCATAGACTTTAACGGAGCTCGCGGCTGTGTTCACACCCTGCACACAGCCCCCGTGTGTCCCCTGTGTCACTACCTTGGGTGGTTCCTTGGGGTCCCAGCGATTCTACGGGCTCTAGGCCTTGTGTCTACTTAAGTCGTGGTTCTTATACCACTTTCTTAATATATGGTTTGGTACGCCCCTAGGGCTAATCGTATATTGTGCTATTTTACTGTGCTATTTGACTTGTAACTTGTGTACTTTCACCTCTTGCCTCATAAAGAGACTATTGGGTAGTGTTTAGTAATAAATACATATATTTTATATATATATATATATACCTGGTGTGGTTCTCCTTTCATTTGGTCATTCATGAGATTATAACTGGTAAAACAATAGCTTAACACTCCTTCAAGACTTAGCCTGAAGGCTGCTCTCCATAGCTACCACTAGGATAGCTTTCACTAAAGGTTGTCTTTAAACCTATCATCAATAAAGGTCGATTGGACTGGTGCAAGGTGCCCACTATAACTAGTGGACAGCATATACCAGGCCAACTTCTCACAGTCGCCATCACTACTTTACGGATCCTGGGGACTTGGCGAAGTTCCTTGAAGGCTTACCTACTCAGGACATGGATTCTTCTCAGTCCTCCTCCAATAAGAGGAAATCGTAATATATATATGCCTTATTTCTCTCTGCTTATAAGTTTGGTGTTCCCTTGGGATCTTGTTAGGTAACTGCACTAAATACTCTAACCGCACTGAATATTTTTACTTATAATATGTGAGTATAGTTGGGACTTTTATTCCCCTTGGTGATAACCTGGCCCATGTTTTATTTTGTTTATATAAAGTAATTCTCTATGATGATGTATACAATATCCTCTGGAAATATTTACATTGTTAGTTTAAGTAAATCTCCGTTCGACGGTGAGGCGCTCCTGCCGTCGCACCTCCTATATTCCAGGTTTGCAGGGAAGGGTGGGGAGGGAGGGGGGTGTGGGGCGGTTGGGGAGGGATGCCCAGAATATGAGGAATGTTACTAGGTGTGCAGTGTTTTGTTTTTTGGGTATTCCATTTTGTTTCTTACTATTTAGTTCTTTCCCTTTTCTTCTGTTCTTCATCTTTTCTTCTGTGTTCTCATTTCTTTTTCTTCTTCTTTTTATTGATCTTTCTCTGATATCAGTCGGGTTATGTCTTGACCCTATTAGACAAGAGTTCCTATGGATCAGTTCATATGTAATCATGGTTGGTTTTATCAGCATGTTTCTTGTCACAACGTGCGATATCTGTGTGGTGCCGGTATTTTCGGACAAGGTCTTAGTAATCAGGATGGAGATCAGCTATTATTTTTTAGGTTACGAGTTTAGAACTACCTGTTTTCACTCATACTTATGATGGTACAACCTAGGTCACATAAGATTGCAGAAGATCTCAATGTGGTATCATTAAATGTTAAAGGGCTCAACCATCCAATTAAGCGCAGGAAAATATTTCACTATCTAACTAAAACCAAAGGGGATATTATCTTACTACAAGAAACCAAATTATCTACAGAAGATATCACTTTCATTAAGAATAATTGGATTTCACAAATTGCTTGCTCACCGGCAGATCATAAAAGGAAGGGGGTGATCACATTGATAGATAAAAAGGCGAATATTGTATTAGAATCACAAATTCATGACAGTGAGGGCAGATTATTAGTTACTCACTTGAAGAAAGGTGAAGAGCTCATACATGTAGTGAATATATATGGCCCCAGCACAGATGATCCAATGTTCTGGCAGGGTATTTCTAAGACTATAGAGGATCTTCCCCATGAGGATCTTATCATTGTTGGAGGAGACTTTAATATTCCATTGGATCCAATAATTGATAGACAATCCAATTGCAAATACCACCCTACCAGATCGCATGCCATAATCCACACCATATGTTCTAAATTTAACCTTAAAGATGCATGGCGCCTTCAGCACCCAGATTCCAGAGACTATACCTTTTATTCCACGCCTCATAACTCGTATACTAGAATTGACTATATTCTCGTTTCAGGCTCGTTCACAAATTTAATTGAACATTCAGATATCTCCCCTAAACTGGTGTCAGATCATTCGTGCATTAGCCTCAAGCTGGCGGGTAGTCACAATGAACCTTCTCCAAAAAGATGGCGCTTTAATAACAATGTCTTATCAGACCCTGAGGATAAAAAGAAAATTGAAGAGGCTATAATAGACTACCTTAAACACAATTACACTGCGGATACTAATGTCAATACTTTATGGGATGCTTTGAAAGCCACTATTAGAGGTATAATCATTGAAATAAAAACGAAAATAAACAAATGCATTAATGCTGAATTAGTCAAATTAGAACTCGAAATTAAAACCCTGGAAGCTTCTCATGCCAACTCTTTGAATGATAACTCTATTCTTTCAACACTCACACGAAAGAAATATGAATATAATAAGATTTTGAGCGAACGAGCGGGTGTTTGGGTGAATAAATTTAAAGCCCTTAACCTTTGCGAAGCTAATAAAGGCGGGTAAATTACTCGCTTCATATCTCAAACATAAGCAAAACCAGAATGTTACTTCATCCATTAAGGATGTAAAAGATCAGGTACATACAAAGCAGAAGGAAATACTGAACACCTTTAAATCCTTCTATGAAGATGTATATAAAAAGGGTCAAGACCTTAACTCTGAGAATTGCATCCAATACTTGAACAGACTTAGTTTACCTCAATTATCAGAAGAGGACAAACTAGCACTAGGGAAACCGATCAAGGCAGAGGAAATAGCGAAGTCGATTACAGCCTTGAAGGATAATAAAGCCCCTTGTCCGGACGGTTTTACAGCCAAGTTTTATAAGACCTTCTCAGAGCAAATACAACCGACCATGTTGCAAGTTTTTAACAATATAGCTAGTGAAGGACGCACTACAGATTCCATGACAGAAGCCAATATAATTGTCATTCCTAAAGAGGGGAAAGACCCACTTCTTCCGAAGAATTATAGACCAATATCCCTCATCAATTTAGATTGTAAAATGTATTCAAAGATTTTAGCTACAAGACTCAACAATGTTCTGCCATATTTAATAAGTAACTCTCAGGTAGGTTTCCTTAAAAGTCGTATGTCTAATGACAATACGTGTTTGTTGTGCCATGTACTAGAAAACGCTGCATTTAAACCAGATCCGGCTATCGCTATCACATTGGATGCAGAAAAGGCTTTCGACAGAGTCTCTTGGGCCTTTTTAAAGCAATGTATGCACTCATTTAATTTGGGAGACACATTTATAAAAATGGTAATGTCCCTTTATCTAGCACCATCTGCTCGTATAGCGATTAATGGATCTCTTTCTGAATCTTTTACCCTTCATCAAGGCACTAGACAAGGTTGCTCCTTATCTCCATCTCTGTTTTTGCTGGCATTAGAACCATTAATTCAGGACATTAAATTAAATTCGGATATAAAGGGGTAGAATTTAAAGATCTACAAGTTAAATTAGCTGCCTATGCGGATGACATACTAATTATGACTGAAAATCCGGGTCCTTCAATTACAGCTTTGATGGCTACTATTGCAGAATATTCCGTACACTCTGGCTATAAACTTAACAGGGACAAATCGGAAGTAAAACCCCTGAATGTGCATTGTACAAGGGACGTTTTAGGCAATTCGGGATTGGCTTGGCAACCGGGATACATAAAGTACTTAGGGATCGAATTCGGTTGCAGTGTTATGGACACCCTTCATCACAACGAGAAAGTAAATTTGGAAAAAATCACAAAACTTTTGGATTCTTGGTCACCAAAATTTATAACATGGTGGGGAAGAATAGAAACCATAAAAATGATGATCACACCTTTAGTTAACTATCTTATAAACATGCTTCCTCTTCTCCTGACAGAGGACTTTCATCATAAATTAGACATTCTTCTTACAAAGTTTTTGTGGCGTGGTAAAAAAAGCCAGAATTGGCATTAAAAAATTGAGGCTTGATCAATCTTTGGGGGGAGTCAATTTAGCGGATTTTAAATTGTATCAATCAGCTTTTCTTGCAAAGCAGGGTTCTTATTGGATTTCGCCTCCAGTTCACTATAACCCGGTGTGGTTAGATGTAGAAAAAGCCATTCTTGACAATTTAAGTCCTCTGGTATTACTTACCTCCAATCAGCTTTACCCAAACAGATCTAAATCTATTTTCAAAAACACAAAACTGGCACTTTTGTTGATGGATAAGAAATTAGATGTAAGGATTAGAGGTTCCAAGATGGAATCTCTATGGCTCAATCATAGGGTACTTTACAAAGGGAAATCATTAGAGCTTGATGATTGGATTAAAAAGGGTATCTTTTTCCCATATCAGTTGGAACGCACCCAGTATCCGGTGACTTTTGTAGATCTTCAAAATAGCTATAGATTAGATAACATCGAATTTTATAATTTTTTAAAAGTGAGAGCGGCAATAACTAGAGCCAAACTTCATAACATGCCTCCATCCTTACCAATGTTTATGGCAAAGATTAATAAACTAGGTCACCAAGTATCATATATATATATATATAAACTGCTTCGCCCTAAATCCTCTAAGCTTAATGATAACTTGGTCGCTTTTTGGGAATCGCACTCTTCTCTGCCAATACCGGACTCTTCATGGCCACTTATTTGGAACTCGATAACAACAAATAAAATATCCCCAGTGTTATCTCAAACTAAATATTGGCTTTTGTACAAGGCATTTTGGACACCAGCTAGATTACATTCTCTTGGTATTCGTGAGAATCCTTTATGTTGGAATTGTAAAGAGGAAACTGGGGATCTAGCACATTTAATTTTACATTGTAAAGCTGTATCGTCTTTTTGGGACAAGGTTTATGCTTTTCTTTTCAAAGTATTTAAATGTGAGTTAAAAAGAGAGTTTTCTGCTTTAACTACTGGTTTTTTAACGAATGATTCGTGTACTGACACGGACAGAGATCTCTTGGACCTTTTACTTACATCAGCGGTGAAAATGGTTCTCAATAATTGGAAAGACACACACAAGACTTCATACAGAGGATGGATGAACTGGGTTACTCACCTTAGAGGTGCTGATAATATTGCGCTACAGAACTCTCCTTGGAAACCCTCGTTTAGATCATTATGGAAATCCTTGGACATTTATTTCAATACACACAGACCACCATGATTAATTATATTTCGTTTGTACTCTCGGTAATAATTATACTGATAACATTTGAAGCTTTGATTGTCATTATTCTTGCCTTCTATTCACAGGGAATCCTCCAATGTTTATATACTAATAATATCAGTTTCTCGATATAGGTTTCTCTTGGTGTTTATCATATGACTTTTGTTTTTTCCCTCTTTCTTTTCCTTTCCTTTCCCTCTGTTCCTCTATTTTGAGTTTATATGGTTTCGAACACTAATTTAGTTACTTTGCAAAACTTTCTGCCATACTATTTTGTAATTTTAGCTTTCTTGTTAGGCCTGTACATTACTCCAAACTTGTTTTTTCTTTTTGGTTATGTTGGTTTATTGTTGGAAAAAATTCAATAAAGTATTTGAAATTTAAAAAATAATAATAACAAAACAGTCTTACTGTAGTTACTGGATAGTTACTGTGAAACGCTATACTCCGGTTGCGATTGCACTTGCGTTCACTGCAGTATATGATGAAATTGTTTGCGGTGGTGTAAATAAAGTATCAGCACTTTTTTTTACTGAGTTGATAAACAAGATGGCCGCTGGGGTCACGCAACGTGACCTCGTACGTCTCTGCGTGGTGACGCGGGGACGCTCTGAAGTTGTAGAAGATTGCGGTCGTGCTGGAACGCAGGAGAGAAGCATGGAATGCCTGGCCTCGGGAATCAGGAGAAGCGCGTGGAGCGGCGGTTGCAGAAAGTTCAAAAGTAAGCAGAGTTGTCTATCTTGTACGTTGCAGAAGAGGTATAGTTGAGAAAAGAGGGAAAACCCACGATACGTCGATGAAGTCCCCTCGCTCAGGTCTCTCTTCTGTTTGCTCGAATACTTTAGGAAATTGGCATCTTTTGTAGAAGTCCGTAAAATCAGCCGTAATTTAAAGGCAGAAAGGCTTTTTCTTGGAGAATTGGCAGGGGCTGGGCCATCAATCGTCGCCAGAAAGTTGTAGTATCTTCAGAAGGACAACAGACCAATATTGTGAATTAAGTATGATCCTTTATTACCAGCCCCTGCACAGCAGGCACAACCAGCACGAACGGTCTCCAGGCAGAACTGACTCAAGAGGAATGCTAATACATCAAGCAGTTCTATGTTCTAGATCGTAAATACACAGTTCTGGATATGACTAATCCAATTCTATTAAAGACCCCACTACTTACCACAAAAGCACTATACTACAAGAAGCTATTCATAACCCGAACCAAAATCATTTTCATGCCTGCTGTACGTCTCACAATACAATGTCTTTCTAAGTTCTGTATATCAGCCCTAGACAAACCCAGCCTGGCTGCTTCCGGGGTCGCACCAATCCTACTTTTATTCATGCCATAGCAATCCACCTGCTCCCAATAAATGTCAGAGTTATCCTCAAAACCCACAGCAAATGTGAAGCCTTTACCTCGTGGTGATTCTTGTGACAAAACACCTCCTCTGGGCCAGTCACCGATAACTAATAATAAATGAATAATACATCATTCACCATACTTCCTTCTTGCCATGGGAGATGTTGAATCTATCAAAACTGTGGGACCATACCCAGAGCTAGTGGTCAGCTGTCATATGAACACACTTCCTTTCTCTCCTGCAACACCTTTTTCAATTTTTTTATCTACTACCTGCTTTAAATCCTTAGCTGACTTAACGTGGTCTCCGACTTCCTCTCCCTTGGACTTTGATAACCCAACTTGAAACCACCCTTAGAATCCCTTTCCAGCATCCCGGCAATCTCCCTATATGGTTATATCAATAGCCAATCAAACAACTCTGACCTAACCAGTGGAGGTGCCCTTTGTTACAGACTACTGCTGTTGAACCTGTCCCCTTGTAGGCTGACACAGTCCCCAGTTTGTGACCTGTCCAAAGTACATGCAGGCTGGATATTTTCCTACACAGCAGGAGCATTCATGCTTGAAATGGCACAGTAACCCCTATCACAGAGAACCCTGTTAAACCCTCAACAAACCCCTGAATTGACCACTTATTTGTAATAGTAGCTTCCCACTTCAAATCGGGTGGGGTGTCCAAGAAAGGGCAAGCACTGGATTGGCAAATCATTCGCTGTATGGAACACTGGCCATCCAGTGCAACCACAACTCACTGCCTACCCCCGCCCCAAAGGTTACTACCTGCTCACTGTTCCCTTCACCATCCTTCCCCCACCTGCTAAAAACTTGGCTACATGTCCCTCCTTGGCATCCTCCTCTTTCACTTTAAACTTTGTGACAGATCATCCTCTGTTTCTTACTGCCACCATCTGCCATCTCCTTCCCCATTGATCCTTTTGCCTTTTACCCACAGGACCCTTCACCTCACCAACCCCCCCATAGCCTCAACAAGCATGTAATCCTTGTTATCTGCACCCACATCTCACGCAGACCATCACTTCACTCCACCTTGCTGTAACTATCTGCCCATTCCAAAACAGTTTGTCTCGCCTCTGTCTTTCCGAATTGCTTCTCGATGGTATCTTCTGTGTAACTTTTTTCCAAGTTTCTTCCAAAACCTTGGCCTGAAAAGAACCAAAGCTCCTCCAACCACTTTGGCATCCCCAGCCGAACCCCCTTCCATTATCCATCAGAAACCCCCAGAAATGGCCTCACTGCCTTCCACAATTTTGCTTTGCTCCAACTGGTCATCCTCCTCATTATAGTCCAGATCCAACACATCAACGTCTTCACCGGTGTTCAAAGCACACATACGACTTGTACCCGGTCTCTCTCCATCACCAGCACCCCATCATACAGCAAACACTCAGACAAGGGACAATACAGCCAATCCTCTGGCACCAACTTCGCATCCCTTGTCATCAGAAGAGGTACACCGAACCTGTTCCTCTCTTATGACCGGCATCCAAGAGCTGAAGCATGCTCTGCCAGGGCCTGGTTACTTTCATTAGCTTTCTGAGCCAGGATCACTAGCAGGCCACTGCCGCCTGAAATGGGTCCAGACCAGTGGGCCCAACAAGCTACTCCCACTTCCAGTCAATCCACTCCATCTAACTTTCCACTGTGGACTCAAACCCATCACTCACTAGCCAACACATTACCTGCACCTGATACACCTTCTTTCTTCAAACTCTCTCCAGAAAGTCACAAACTTTGCTTAGTACCCACCTACTTTGGTTGGGGCATCCACTGTTCCCCCTTCCCACCCATATCGCCCCTAAGCTCCACATCAATGGAACCTAAAGGATTCCACCCTTAACAGGTCATTCCTTTGTTTACTAGTCCAGCCTGCTTGGCCAACCTCACCCTATTAAAACCTCTGTCATCTTAAATGCTACTTTAGTCCCCTCCCAAGCACATACTGCTTGCTCCCACAACTGGGACTACATTTCCCATAATCAGGTGCACTTCCTCTTTGATGTGAGTAAGTGGGTGCTTACACTGTAGTGCCACTGACACATCACCCCATGCGCTCCAGCTGGAGCTGTACCAATGACGTTCTCACTGAACATGAAGAGGCGGGCCACTCGTCCGCATCTTTCTAGGAGCTCCCTGCAGTGCCACCTGAGGCTTGTTCAGACTCCCCACCTCAGCAGAAGCACCTGCAGCAACTCCTTCGCTACCATCTCTTGAGTGACCGCACGCCATAACCGCCACCCTCACCTGCCCTGCTCGCATGTGACCAGTGATTAATTTGAGCCAGTGTTTGCATGTGCTCAGCACAGACTCTTAATTCTCAACACACGTACATATGACAGTCCAGCACCTGGGGACGCGGTTTATCTAATTTTGAGGTTAATACACAATAAAAATGTATACTACCTGCTGAACAGACCATTCTTATAGCTCTGGGTGGCCTGGAATAGTCTGAATTGTCACACTTGTAGTTATGTGATGGTTAGTAGCTGTGTTGGTACTGGCATTGGTAGGGGAAATGGGTGGTGAAAGCCAAAGTGACCTCCTGAGTAGGGCCCTTGCATTTACTTTTTTTTTAAACAAATTAAGCACTGAAGGGGACCAATCGAAGAGAAGCAGTGCGGCATCAGACAGCCATTCCCTTCCATTTCATTTATTTTACTGCCATTCCCGCAGTTTTCGCCCTTGACCTGCCACAAGGGGCAGTTCAGGTTGCAACAGCTGCCAGTACCCTACTGCCGCCTGCCTCCTCAGCCTTAACAGGTCCACCCAGGCCTGTTCCAATATGCCTGGCTTTGAAAGGTTTTCCCTACTCGAATCACACAAGGTGAGTCTCGCCTGATGAAACTTCTCATTTTAATCCATGATGACCACAATCTATGTGTATGCAAAAGCCAGTACACCAAGAAATAATAGTGATAAACGATGCACCCCAATATAAAAAATCCTAAAAACGATGGGGTATATCATCAAGGCCCCGCGATAAAATTATCGCCGCTTTAGCGTCCGTTTTAGGGCGAAAAGCGGCGATAATTTTATCGCACTATCAGCAAGGTCACGCTATCGCGTGAATTCATGCCTTAGCTCCCTTTCCCTTAACGACCAGCTTTGCATCTCTAATGAGATGCAAAGTGGGCGTTCCTCCCCAAAATAACGTGAGAAATGTCGCTAACAGACATTTCTCCTATCAGCAAGCTGATCGCTAACCTGCGTAAGCGATAAGAAAAGTAGCGCTAACCGCGGTTATCGCTACTTTCCTTACGCCTGCTTTCAGTCTGACTTAGCCATTATATCCAATGGAAGGTGGATATAATGGCTAAACCTGCCCTGCCCTATCATCAAGCTATCGCCAAACGTTGTGCGATTATTGCTGGATTTCCAGCGATAATCGCACATTTGGCAGCTTGGGCTTGGAATTTTATCGCTTTGGAGATAAGCGTCGCTGATAGCGCGCTATCTCAGCAATAAAATCCAGCGATAGCCGGCGATAATTATCCTAGCGCTAAGCGCGCTTAGCGATAATCATCGCCAGCCCTTGCTGATATGCCCCGATATTTCAAATTAAGTCTGCATTTTGCTTTTGTTAGTTTTAAGGCCATTATCATTCACACTTCATCAAGATTATTCATGCATCAGATTTTCAATAAAGATCATTGCTGGAATAAGAGGGGGATCCTGCTGCTATTATTAAGCTGGATTATGGATCTGCCCGGTCCCAGTGAAAGATGCTGAATGTTTCCCGGTGTAATTTTCCACCAACGATACACAAGTCAGCAGTGTCCGCATGTTATTTTCTTTCTGTTCGGGACAGCAACGTGCAGTCAGCGAGGGGGCTTTTTTATTATAGACTCCAGCTAACCTCAAAACAAAAGCCGAACTTAAAGGGTCTTCAGCCCTCCTTTTGTACGAGTATAATCCTGCATGGGAGCTATCTGGAGTCTAACACCTAGATATCAAGGCAATGGAGGGAAATGAAGGCACGCAGCTTATCACTTCACAAGTACTTAAGAGAAACTACGATTTAGAGGCACGCTTTTGACTTTGTTCAAGCCCTGTATTAGAGATATGCATGCACCTTAAGATTGTCAGATGCATCGGTCTGTGTGAGTATTTACATGAATAGCAATTTAATTAGCTCTTACTAATTGTATTTAATTCTTTTATTGCGCTACTTCTCCCAATGTAGGATATCAGTGGGCTTTACATCACAAGCACACATTATACATTGACAATAGAGGTGTGTAATCCAATGTACAGGATGTTACAGAAGACAATGAGGATTTTAAGGTGTAGGAGTCACACATTGTCTTTATTGATAGCGATTATATGTTAAGACTGCATGGCTGGGAGAAACACAAAATCAAGATTTAAAATGTAACGCAGTGTTCAGGGTTGACTGTACTAATAAGACTTTATTGCTTTCCAAAAAAACATTTTAGCTGCCTTAAAATAACAACAGATTGAGAAAAAACAATAAGGTTCTAAACCCATGCCTTGCAGTTTGCTTGCAGGACCTTGATGCCAGTTTATACTAGCTCACGGCGCTATGTGTGAAGTATTAAATATGCATTTATGAACTGCATAAAAGGATCTTTGTCAAAAGCAGTAACCTCCTTACCTAATTACATAAAATAAAAATCTGCCACCTGCATGTTACAGGATGTGCTTTGCAGGAGACACATTAACCCTCTATGCTACTTTATGAGTCAAACTTGTAACTAGACAAAACAAGCATTGGCATAGCCAATAGGTCTCGCCTTTGGGACCGTATATGTGTTTAGCCAGAGGTATTGGTTTTGCCAATGTTTTTAAGAGCATTGTGGCTGCTGTGCAGCATGTTGAAAAGTTATAATAAAAAAGACATAAGCATTTTTGTTACTTTATATATAACTAAGACGACATTATGTACAACTAAATGACCCAATTAAAAAAGAATAAACATAAGAAAGGTCTTGTCGTTTTTTTTGTCGTTGCAATGTTGGCAACTTCTTCCTGCCTATTCTAATGTTGAGGTGGTGCTTAGTGATGCTGTGGTGGTGCTGAGTGGTGTTGAGGTGGTGCTTAGTGATGCTGAGGTGGTGTTGAGGTGGTGCTTAGTGATGCTGAGGTGGTGTTGAGGTGGTGCTTAGTGATGCTGAGGTGGTGTTGAGGTGGTGCTTAGTGATGCTGAGGTGGTGTTGAGTGGTGTTGTGGTGCTTAGTGATGCTGTGGTGGTGGTTAGTGATGCTGTGATGGTGCTTAGTGATGCTGTGATGGTGCTGAGTGGTGTTGTGGTGGTGCTTGGTGATGCTCAGGTGGTGCTGAGTGGTGTTGAGGTGGTGCTTAGTGATGCTGTTGTGGTGCTGAGTGGTGTTGTGGTGGTGCTTAGTGATGGTGAGGTGGTGTTGGGAGGTGTTGTGGTGGTGCTTAGTGATGCTGAGGTGGTGCTGAGTGATGCTGTGGTGGTGCTGAGTGATGCTGTGGTGGTGCTGAGTGATGCTGTGGTGGTGCTGAGGTGGTGCTGAGTGATGCTGGGGTGGTGCTGTGGTGGTGCTGAGTGGTGCTGGGGTGGTGCTGTGGTGGTGCTGAGTGGTGCTGTGGTGGTGCTGAGTGAATCTGTGGTGGTGTTGAGAGGTGTTGTGGTGGTGCTTAGTGATGCTGTGGTGGTGCTGAGTGATGCTGTGGTGGTGCTGAGGTGGTGTTGAGGTGGTGCTTAGTGATGCTGTTGTGATACTTAGTGATGCTGTGGTGGTGGTGCTTAGTGATGCTGAGGTGGTGTTTAGTGGTGTTGCTTGGTGATGCCGAGGTGGTGTTGAGGTGGTGCTTAGTGATGCTGTGGTGGTGCTGAGTGGTGTTGTGGTGCTGAGTGATGCTGTGGTGGTGCTGAGTGATGCTGTGGTGGTGCTTAGTGATGCTGTTGTGGTACTTAGTGATGCTGTGGTGGTGCTGAGTGGTGGTGCTGAGTGATGCTGTGGTGATGCTGAGTGATGCTGAGTGATGCTGAGTGATGCTGTGGTGGTGCTGTGGTGGTGCTGTGGTGGTGCTGCTGTGGTGGTGCTGAGTGATGCTGAGTGATGCTGTGGTGGTGCTGAGTGGTGCTGTGGTGGTGCTGAGTGATGCTGTGGTGATGCTGAGTGATGCTGTGGTGGTGCTGAGTGGGGCTGTGGTGGTGCTGAGTGGTGCTGTGTGATGTTGTGGTGATGCTGAGTGATGCTGTGGTGGTGCTGAGTGGTGGTGCTGAGTGGTGGTGTGGTGGTGCTGAGTGGTGGTGTGGTGGTGCTGAGTGGTGGTGTGGTGGTGCTGAGAGATGCTGTGGTGATGCTGTGTGGTGGTGCTGAGTGGTGGTGTGGTGGTGCTGAGTGGTGGTGTGGTGGTGCTGTGGTGGTGCTGAGTGGTGCTGAGTGATGCTGTGGTGGTGCTGTGGTGATGCTGAGTGATGCTGTGGTGGTGCTGAGTGATGCTGTGGTGGTGCTGAGTGGTGCTGTGGTGGTGCTGAGTGGTGCTGTGGTGGTGCTGAGTGACGCTGTGGTGGTGCTGAGTGGTGGTGTGGTGGTGCTCAGTGATGCTGTGGTGATGCTGAGTGATGCTGTGGTGGTGCTGAGTGGTGCTGTGGTGGTGCTGAGTGGTGCTGTGGTGGTGCTGAGTGATGCTGTGGTCGTGCTGAGTGATGCTGTGGTGGTGCTGAGTGACGCTGTGGTGGTGCTGAGTGGTGGTGCTGAGTGTGCTGTGGTGGTGCTTAGTGATGCTGTTGTGGTGCTTAGTGATGCTGTTGTGGTGCTTAGTGATGCTGTTGTGATACTTAGTGATGCTGTGGTGGTGGTGCTTAGTGATGCTGAGGTGGTGTTTAGTGGTGTTGCTTGGTGATGCCGAGGTGGTGTTGAGGTGGTGCTTAGTGATGCTGTGGTGGTGCTGAGTGGTGTTGTGGTGCTGAGTGATGCTGTGGTGGTGCTGAGTGATGCTGTGGTGGTGCTGAGTGATGCTGTGGTGGTGCTTAGTGATGCTGTGGTGGTGCTGAGTGATGCTGTGGTGGTGCTGAGTGATGCTGTGGTGGTGCTGAGTGATGCTGTGGTGGTGCTGAGTGATGCTGTGGTGGTGCTGAGTGGTGCTGAGTGGTGGTGCTGAGTGATGCTGTGGTGATGCTGAGTGATGCTGTGGTGGTGCTGTGGTGGTGCTGTGGTGGTGCTCTGGTGGTGCTGAGTGATGCTGAGTGATGCTGTGGTGGTGCTGAGTGATGCTGTGGTGGTGCTGAGTGATGCTGTGGTGGTGCTGAGTGGGGCTGTGGTGGTGCTGAGTGGTGCTGTGTGATGTTGTGGTGATGCTGAGTGATGCTGTGGTGGTGCTGAGTGGTGGTGTGGTGGTGCTGAGTGGTGGTGTGGTGGTGCTGAGAGATGCTGTGGTGATGCTGTGTGGTGGTGCTGAGTGATGGTGTGGTGGTGCTGAGTGATGCTGTGGTGGTGCTGAGTGATGCTGTGGTGGTGCTGAGTGATGCTGTGGTGGTGCTGAGTGATGCTGTGGTGGTGCTGAGTGACGCTGTGGTGGTGCTGAGTGGTGGTGCTGAGTGTGCTGTGGTCGTGCTGAGTGTGCTGTGGTGGTGCTTAGTGATGCTGTTGTGGTGCCTAGTGATGCTGTGGTGGTGCTGAGTGATGCTGTGGTGGTGGTGTGGTGGTGGTGTGGTGGTGCTGAGTGGGGCTGTGGTGATGCTGAGTGATGCTGTGGTGCTGCTGAGTGGTGCTGTGGTGGTGCTGAGTGATTCTGTGGTGGTGCTGTGCTGGTGCTGAGTGATGCTGGGGTGGTGCTGTGGTGGTGCTGAGTGGTGGTGTGGTGATGCTGAGTGATGCTGTGGTGGTGCTGAGTGATGCTGTGGTGGTGCTGAGTGTTGCTGTGGTGGTGCTGAGTGATGCTGTTGTGGTGCTGTGTTGGTGCTGAGTGATGCTGTGGGGGTGCTGTGGTGGTGCTGAGTGATGCTGTGGTGGTGCTGAGTGATGCTGTGGTGGTGCTGTTGTGGTGCTGAGTGATGCTGTGTGATGTTGTGGTGATGCTGAGTGATGCTGTGGTGGTGCTGAGTGGTGGTGTGGTGGTGCTGAGTGGTGGTGTGGTGGTGCTGAGAGATGCTGTGGTGATGCTGTGTGGTGGTGCTGAGTGGTGGTGTGGTGGTGCTGAGTGGTGGTGTGGTGGTGCTGTGGTGGTGCTGTGGTGGTGCTGAGTGATGCTGTGGTGGTGCTGAGTGGTGCTGTGGTGGTGCTGAGTGGTGCTGAGTGGTGGTGCTGAGTGATGCTGTGGTGATGCTGAGTGATGCTGTGGTGGTGCTGTGGTGGTGCTGTGGTGGTGCTCTGGTGGTGCTGAGTGATGCTGAGTGATGCTGTGGTGGTGCTGAGTGATGCTGTGGTGGTGCTGAGTGATGCTGTGGTGGTGCTGAGTGGGGCTGTGGTGGTGCTGAGTGGTGCTGTGTGATGTTGTGGTGATGCTGAGTGGTGCTGTGGTGATGCTGAGTGGTGCTGTGGTGATGCTGAGTGATGCTGTGGTGGTGCTGAGTGATGCTGTGGTGATGCTGAGTGGTGCTGTGGTGATGCTGAGTGATGCTGTGGTGGTGCTGAGTGATGCTGTGGTGGTGCTGAGTGATGCTGTGGTGGTGCTGAGTGATGCTGTGGTGGTGCTGAGTGATGCTGTGGTGGTGCTGAGTGATGCTGTGGTGGTGCTGAGTGATGCTGTGGTGGTGCTGAGTGACGCTGTGGTGGTGCTGAGTGGTGGTGCTGAGTGTGCTGTGGTCGTGCTGAGTGTGCTGTGGTGGTGCTTAGTGATGCTGTTGTGGTGCCTAGTGATGCTGTGGTGGTGCTGAGTGATGCTGTGGTGGTGCTGTGGTGGTGGTGTGGTGGTGCTGAGTGGGGCTGTGGTGATGCTGAGTGATGCTGTGGTGCTGCTGAGTGGTGCTGTGGTGGTGCTGAGTGATTCTGTGGTGGTGCTGTGCTGGTGCTGAGTGATGCTGGGGTGGTGCTGTGGTGGTGCTGAGTGGTGGTGTGGTGATGCTGAGTGATGCTGTGGTGGTGCTGAGTGATGCTGTGGTGGTGCTGAGTGTTGCTGTGGTGGTGCTGAGTGATGCTGTTGTGGTGCTGTGTTGGTGCTGAGTGATGCTGTGGGGGTGCTGTGGTGGTGCTGAGTGATGCTGTGGTGGTGCTGAGTGATGCTGTGGTGGTGCTGTTGTGGTGCTGAGTGATGTTGTGGTGGTGCTGAGTGGTGGTGCTGAGTGGTGCTGTGGTGGTGCTGAGTGGTGCTGTGGTGGTGCTGAGAGATGCTGTGGTGGTGCTGAGTGATGCTGTGGTGGTGCTGAGTGATGCTGTGGTGGTGCTGAGTGATGCTGTGGTGGTGCTGAGTGACGCTGTGGTGGTGCTGAGTGGTGGTGCTGAGTGTGCTGTGGTGGTGCTTAGTGATGCTGTTGTGGTGCTTAGTGATGCTGTTGTGGTGCTTAGTGATGCTGTGGTGGTGCTGAGTGATGCTGTGGTGGTGCTGTGGTGGTGGTGTGGTGGTGCTGAGTGGGGCTGTGGTGATGCTGAGTGATGCTGTGGTGCTGCTGAGTGGTGCTGTGGTGCTGCTGAGTGATGCTGTGGTGCTGCTGAGTGGTGCTGTGGTGGTGCTGAGTGATGCTGTGGTGGTGCTGTGGTGGTGCTGAGTGGTGGTGTGGTGATGCTGAGTGATGCTGTGGTGGTGCTGAGTGATGCTGTGGTGGTGCTGAGTGTTGCTGTGGTGGTGCTGAGTGATGCTGTTGTGGTGCTGTGTTGGTGCTGAGTGATGCTGTGGGGGTGCTGTGGTGGTGCTGAGTGATGCTGTGGTGGTGCTGAGTGATGCTGTGGTGGTGCTGTTGTGGTGCTGAGTGATGTTGTGGTGGTGCTGAGTGGTGGTGCTGAGTGGTGCTGTGGTGGTGCTGAGTGGTGCTGTGGTGGTGCTGAGAGATGCTGTGGTGGTGCTGAGTGATGCTGTGGTGGTGCTGAGTGATGCTGTGGTGGTGCTGAGTGATGCTGTGGTGGTGCTGAGTGACGCTGTGGTGGTGCTGAGTGGTGGTGCTGAGTGTGCTGTGGTGGTGCTTAGTGATGCTGTTGTGGTGCTTAGTGATGCTGTTGTGGTGCTTAGTGATGCTGTGGTGGTGCTGAGTGATGCTGTGGTGGTGCTGTGGTGGTGGTGTGGTGGTGCTGAGTGGGGCTGTGGTGATGCTGAGTGATGCTGTGGTGCTGCTGAGTGGTGCTGTGGTGCTGCTGAGTGATGCTGTGGTGCTGCTGAGTGGTGCTGTGGTGGTGCTGAGTGATGCTGTGGTGGTGCTGTGCTGGTGCTGAGTGATGCTAGGGTGGTGCTGTGGTGATGCTGAGTGGTGGTGTGGTGATGCTGAGAGATGCTGTGGTGATGCTGTGTGGTGGTGCTGAGTGGTGGTGTGGTGGTGCTGAGTGGTGGTGTGGTGGTGCTGTGGTGGTGCTGAGTGGTGCTGAGTGATGCTGTGGTGGTGCTGAGTGGTGCTGTGGTGATGCTGAGTGGTGCTGTGGTGATGCTGAGTGATGCTGTGGTGGTGCTGAGTGATGCTGTGGTGGTGCTGAGTGATGCTGTGGTGGTGCTGAGTGATGCTGTGGTGGTGCTGAGTGATGCTGTGGTGGTGCTGAGTGATGCTGTGGTGGTGCTGAGTGATGCTGTGGTGGTGCTGAGTGACGCTGTGGTGGTGCTGAGTGGTGGTGCTGAGTGTGCTGTGGTCGTGCTGAGTGTGCTGTGGTGGTGCTTAGTGATGCTGTTGTGGTGCCTAGTGATGCTGTGGTGGTGCTGAGTGATGCTGTGGTGGTGCTG